>CAMZMU010000127.1:6668386-7350725 GCA_947311845.1 Poa pratensis
TTGTCTTGCTTAGCATAAGTTGTTGGTGCACATAGGTGAGCCTAGTTTACTTAGGTTGTTGGCTTGTTAATTTAAACACCTAGTTTTATTCCGCAATTAGCAAGCCTAAACCGAAAAGTTTTAATCGCCTATTCACCCCCCCCCCCCCTCTAGGCGACATCATTGTCCTTTCACTATGTGCCACTTATATTGAACGACTATGTTGATGCTACGCTCATCTTTGCATTAGTCTCCTAAAATGTCTCATGGGGGAGAAGTTTAGAGGGTTTAAGGGAATTTGGTTTTGTTCTCTTTGCATCCTTGGTTATTGCGTTGCATGGTTGCTTAATTCATTCATTATTATATAAACCCTCATAAAAGGGATTGTCATCAATTACCAAAATGGGGGAGATTGAAAGTGCATGTGTTGCCCCATGTGTGGTTTTGGTAATTAATGACAATCCTTATGGACTAATGTTTACATTGAGATATTCTTGTAGATCTTGTCCATAGGAAAAGATTGGAATTCATGTGTTGGACTAGAATCTTACATAGTAAAGTGTGGCTTGGGAAGGAAAATTGAGGGAACATTCATGTTCATCTCCAAGCCATCATATATATTTAGAAGATATAAAGTGCAAGTTCAATATGAATCATCTCCCAAGATATCATTTGATTGAAGCTTGCAATGGATACATGAAGACGGAGCTAAGCGAGGCTCTCCCATAATGGAGTATGGGGGAGTATTTGGAGAAGTCTTCATCAAGCAATGTGCTAGCAAGAACGATCAAGAAAGATGTTCCAACTTGAAGACATCAAGATCGTCATCATCTAGCTCAAGTGGAATGCGCAAGGCAAAGGTATGATCTTGATAGGGTTTCTATATTACCGGTCTCATGGTGTTAGTGGGAGACCGGGTTATAGGATAGATGTTATGCTATCAAGAGGGGCTCTCAAGTGAGTAACTTGATCGCATCTTTGTGGAGAGCTCAAACATTTGCATTCTTGGCATATCATTTTTCTTGGTTCTTATTTCGCTTTTATCCATGTGAGGATTTAGAGCATGTGTTCATATCCATACCAAGCTCTAGTTCATAAAAAACGGATTTCATATGAATATCTTGTTGCGTTTTTGATATTGGAGATTTTACCGGTTTGTATTTTCTAAGAGAGGTCAAACTCTTCTCTTGTGGTTTCCTCCTCACATGATGGACTATGATGTTTCTCTGCATGATCTTATAGTGCTCTTCGTTGCGATTCCAACGAGCCCAAGATCATCGAAAACGGAGTCCGGATGAAAATGATATTTCAGTTTTCGTATCTCTGTTTCAGTCAACCGGAATTTCCGGGGGGCGCCCTAAAAAGTGTTTTTAGCTCTTTTTGTGCCCCGTGTGCGAGCCTCTATCTAAACCGGACTTTTGGGCCGGATATTTTGAAGGGGGGCCGGATATTCCGGCCCTAGCTGCTGCAACGGCTATATTTCGGGGAGGGACTATAAATATGCCTTCCCTTCTTTAACCTTGAGTTAAGCTCGTTTTTCCCCTCTCTCTCCTCCATTGTTTACCTTGGAAAAGCTTGCCCCCTCTCAATCCCTCCTATGATTCTTGCATATCTTTGAGGGAAAAGTGAGAGGAGATCTAGATCTATAATTCCACCAATCCATCTCTCCTCTAAGTGAGGAGAACCTAGTAGATCTTGATCTTGGAGTTCTTGGTGTTTCTCCTCCTTTGTTCTTCCTCTCTTATTCCCCCATTAGCATTTGTTGCTGTGTTGGAATTTGAGAGTGAAGGATTTGAGCACTTGTGCTCTTGCCATTGCATTTGTGCATCGGTTTGCGCTCTCCACGAGGATTCGTGCAAGTGAAAGTTTGTGAGCTTGTTACTCTTGGGTCTTTGGACCCTAGACGCCATTGTGGTAGTTGAGAGCTTTTGTGGTCACTTGTAGCCATCCGGGAGCCCCCAATCCAGTTGTGGGTTGTGCCCCGGGTTGTTGTTGTAAAGGCTCTGGACTCCGCCTTGAAAGATTCTGATTGTTGAAGGTGAACCAATCCTTTGTGGTGCGGTTCATCGAAGAAGAAGGTGAGCCTGTTGTGGCATTGAGACCAACCTGTTGTGGTAGTCTCACACCTCTCCAACGAGACGTACTCCCCTAAAAAGGAGGAACTCGGGAATACATCCTCGTCTCTGCGTGCCTCGGTTATTTCTATACCCGAGCTCTTTACTTATGCACTTTACATTGTGATAGCCTTCGTGCTTGAAGTATTCTATTGCTATCACCTTGTTGCTTGTCTTGCTTTGCATAAGTTGTTGGTGCACATAGTTGAGCCTAGTATATTTAGGGCGTGTGCTTGATAAGTTAAACACTAGTTTTATTCCGCATTTATCAAGCCTAAAAGTTTTAATCGCATATTCCCCCCTCTAGGCGACATCCTTGTCCTTTCAAAAGTATCTTGACAACATTCCTGTGTGTTCTCAGGAACGCTTTAGTCATCATAAGAAATACCACCGGCTTGTCCTTTGTGCTAAAAAGGATTGGGCCACTTGCTGCAATTATTATTACTTGCTTTTACATTCTTGTTCTTTACTTATTCGCTATTACAAAAATCTCTAGAAACTTGTCTTTTAGTATTTACAGCGAAACCTTGCTCGAAACTATTTGCCAACACCTTCTGCTTCTCGTTGGGTTCGACACTCTGATTTATCAAAAGTATTACAATAGATCACCTATACTTGTGGATCATCAGACACCACCATGAGAGAGGGCAAGCACTGATCCTGTCGGCGACGCGTGGGTGGGGTAGAGGCTTGCTTTCCGCACTTGGTTGGAGCATGAGGGGTTGCTCGTGCACCCATAGCCGTACCTCCACCTCGACACCACCATGCAGCCAAACCACTACCGCGCCAGCTCGCGCCCGACGTCCCCATCGCCGCCCATGTCCGTGACCTAGAGGCATACATGTCGTGCTACCACTGCCACCGCAAGTTCCTGAGCTCGCACGTGCTCGGCGGGAACTAAGATTTGGAGGGAGACTGACACTGGAGGTTTTAGGGAGAGGTTGGGCAATGCAGGAGGTTTAGGGAGAGGCAAGGCTGAATCGATGGAGATTGTTGTAAACATGGGGAGAGATGGGAAAGAAGATAATATGTTGATAGGTGGACCTGCATCCATCTCAGCGAATTGTCCATGTTAGCGTCGAAGTCAACACTGACGAACATGATCCACTGGTTAGAAACATTATCCCTTGCCCTAGCACCTGGAGAAGCCCTAACTTCTCGGACACTTGAATGCCTCAACCATTTGCAGCAGAGTTATCGTCGCCACGCTTCGAAGTCAAAGGTTGTCGGGGCCTCAGAGCCCTCTTTCTTCCCCAAACCTATTATATGTTGTTGCCTCACCTTGATAGGAACCCCGGGCGATGTGAACAAGCCACTAAAGGATTGATGGAGACGTCCGCGGGAGCGACATCGGAGATGTCGAGTCATCAGCGAGCGTCATATTAGCCATTCAAAAGAACCGTAGAGAATCGTATTCCGGTTAAATTTATGTTCGAAGAGTGAATATTAGGTGCAAGAGAGTGAATTTTATATAGGGTAGACAAACTTCACATGTTACTTGTAGGGACTAACCTTATTTACTTGTCCAACTCTTGAACAAAAAAAGGTGTGAATGATGAGAGAGAGAGAGCTTTGCTCTGGTCAAACAAAATGATGGGAATGGTGAAAAGTCAAAACGCTTATTGACTTTTGGACGACTTATGCTGGAACTTTAGCCGCAAGAGTTTTCATACAGTTTGGCGTATCTAGAACTGACAGGACACGTTCCACTACTAGTACTAATTTTCTAGTAGCGTTTTAGCGTGCGTCTGAATGGACAAATTCCACCACTACTTTTCTACGCATTTTGGTTCGACCTGGTCTACGCATGCCGATCGAGCTGTACCTGCTCACCACCAGCACGCATATAAATAGAGCATGCCTGCCAGTGAAGTGTAGCCATGATCAGTTAGTTACAAGGACAGGAAGACAACGCGCGTTCATCCCAACCGGTCAACCACCATGGCTTTCTCAAGAACCTTGGCCGTGTTCCTGTGTGTGATCCTCGCCTCCCTCGCGTTCGTGGCGCAGGACGTGCTCGCCGCCAGAAACCTCGCTCAAGCCAGCGGTAATTGCCTCTCCCTCTCTCCTTCTTTTTGGCTCCATCCGTTTCGAAAAAGAAAAAAAAGAAATCTTTGGAGGATATTTCAGCTCCTACTAGAAATTGGCAGCTCGATCTGATGCACTGCTTGGGTGCAGGTGCTCCATACGGAACTGGCAGTGGCTGGCCGCCTGGTGGTTACCCGACTTTGCCACCAAAGACGCACCATCTTCCGTAAGCTCTGGACGACGACGATGATGCTTCAAGTATATATGGAAATACGGCGAGCTAGCAAGAATAAATATATTAGTTACCGAGCACTCGCCGGTTATATATAGTGCACACTTGGATGTCCTTCTATAAATTTCTCTACGAATAAACGCCATGGAGCAGGCCTGCTTGCCGAGTGGCCGCGTCCATATGTTGTTTGAGTCTTTAGTCGCTGCGTGAATTAACTGTTTAAGTCATTTGATACCACGAAGACGAATTAAGTTCGGCCACTACTTTGTACCTCGAATGATAAATAGGAGAATGATTTTGGCCCGAACTGAAGAACTGAGAGAGAGATGAACAAACGATGTTTTGTGCAGCTTCTGATGCTTTTCTGGTCGTCTTCTTTATTCAGAAGCAAAAAACAGAGCGTCTCGTGGTTTTTGCCACATCCGCCTACTGAACCGTGTCATCCCACGATTCGGAGTGTCATCCACGGTGGTGCTAACAACTCGCTCGCCACGCATAGATCGTGCGCTGAGCAACAGAATCCGACGGCTACTTACTTGTTCGTGTTCTGAGTTGTTCAAAGCCAAAAGTTTAAACCTGAGAGCTCCCAGGCGATTTAGGGTTCCCTCGCCTCCCGTCGGCGCCGTCGTCGATCTGCCCCGTCTTTGTGACCTTCGGGCCATGGAGGCGCGGTGGATCTCGTCCCTCGTCGACGGGAGGGTTCCGTTTTTTGTTTTCATGCCAAGGTTTGTTGGGACGGGCGTTCTGATGGTGGCGGCGGCGTCTCTTTCAATAAGATCTCCCCGGCTTCAGTCCCATCTGGTGGCGACGCCGAGAAGCTTGTGGGAGTGGTGTGTGTTTCTCAAGTACTTCTTCTGGCGATGACGATCTCCGGATCGTCGTGGAGCTTTATCGGCGGTTCATCCTTCTTCTTCGGCTCCGGGATGGATGTGGTCTTCTTGACCCGTTCGGTGACTTCCGTCCGCAACCAACAACGTCAAGCCGGCTCAGGGAGGAGCGTCAGCGGCGGCGCGCCGTCGACACGGTCTGCAGGTTGAAGACGAAGGGCTCCTCAAGAATCTCGTTGTAATTTTCGTTTTTGTTGAGACGTTTTGTACTGTTCGGTGTTCTTTTATTATCAGAGTCCTTTTCGCAAAAAAAATTAAAAGTTTGATCAAGTACATACAAAACATATGAATATTTACAATATATTGAATACATATAATATGAAAATATGTTTTGTGGTGATTCTAATAATGTTAAACTGATATTATAGATGCTGATATTTTCTATGTATTTAATAGAAAAATACCAAGTTTGACTTTGACTAAATCACTACAAAACTATCAGAGATCCGCAACGTTTAAATTACGTCGCGCCGAAGCCAAAACGTCGTAACCAAGCCACCCGCAACGTTTCATGACGCGGTTATGATGTTTACGGTGCATCCAGCGAACATCGGTACTGGGCACGACATCCGAATAACATCGCTAGGTTGGCTGGCAGACCGGCCAGGCCCAACAAGGCGCGGACGTGGGACACTCCCCTACGGTAATCAATTTTAATCTATATTATACTATACTAAAAGTAAAATGAGTATGTTTAATAGACCACGTTTAGCCACATCATTTAAATTAAACTGACTGTTAGATCTAACATGTGTGGTTGCGATTTAATTATATAACGAGATTACGTACCTATCCAACACGACAGGGAAGTCCACTTTTTAACACGGAATAGTCTGGTTGTATTACACATGTACGTACCTATTTAACACGAAAAGGAAGTCCATCTTTTATACATGGAACAGTCCGGTTCTGTTACACATGATGATGTCATAGATGACATCAGCAGTTTTCCCTTCGTGCATGTTCTGTGCAATAGTGCTGTTATGGTTTTTTGCGGGCAACAGTTATATGGAGGTGGTTGGCAATCTGTTCTCGCCTGAATACAATTACGGGAGTCGTCGTCCGCTTCGCTCGTGAGCGTTCAAGGCGACTCGCGAGCCGATTCCTTTTTCCTGCCCTAGCCGCCACCGTCGCCGCCGCAGGCCACCGGCGGGAGAGCTGGGCCCCTCTCCTTTCGCTTGCTGCTCCGGCGGCAGGAGGGAGGGGGACCCCTTTTTTGCATGGTAATTAGGGTTAGAAATTTTTTGGCATGGTGCGTCGTCGGGGTGGTGGAGCGGCGCCCGGCAAATAATCTGCCTCAACTCTACTCCCACACCGGCGTTGTCCTTCATGGCGAAGTCTCGGAGTTGGTGGCAATGTGTGCCTGCCGATCTTTCAGATCGGTGGATGTAAGTTTCATGGATGGCGTCGGCGAGGCGCGGCGGCGACTCCATCAGATGGGTTTTTCCCCCTGCTTTGTCCCCGTTACTGCGGCGTTGTCTCTGGCGCCATGGTGGAGCAGAGAGATTCGTTCAGGAGTACGTGCAGACGGTGGTCTGCACTGGTGACAGCTTGAAGATGGTACCCTTGTGGTGGGTTCGTGGTTGGAGGCTGAAGGTTCTGGTTACCTACTCCGACATCGTCGTGCGGGGGTGCCAGTGCTGAAGTTGATGGCGTGTCCAGGGTCGTGCTGCCCGGTCTGATTCTTTCAATGACAATGGTTTGTCCTGTGGCAAACTACTTTGGAGGTCCGAAAAGTGATGATCGGCGATGGAGCCGCGTCGAGCTCGGGTGAAGAGGTGTTCTGTCTATTTTTTATTTGGTGGCTACTACGGTGGTGCCGAAGAAGATGGATAGGCGTTGGTTTGTCACATAGTTTTATCCTATCTTTCCAGATCTGTAAGATCGGTGTATACGTACTTTGTATCTCTTTTATTTATCAATGAGAATCGTATTACCATGCAAAAAAAAGTTATATGGAGGGGTTGGCGTATGTTTGCTTTTGGCAGCTCTTGATCATGTAACTACATTGAGTGAGATTTGATTTTATTTGGGAAATTTTAAAATAAGAGAAATATACATCAGCATGATTTTTTAGCATAGTTTCCAAATTCAGAAAAAAAAATAGCTCACTTCCGTTAAGATCATTTTCATGTGTGTTATACAAAAGAGCATGTGCATGCGCATCAGACAAAAAATTGCCAAAAATATGAAAACCAAGTGGGTCCAAGAGTTCCCAAAAGGAAAAATCACTTATGTGATATGTTAGCGTGTAAAATAAATGGTCGATATAAAGTTTAACAATCATACTATGCACATAAACTGGTCGTATTTTGGCTGCCTGGACATATGTTTTTAGGGTAAACAATAACATCATTAATTACTCGCTCCGATGTAAGATAAGTGTCGCAGTTTTAAATTGTGGTTGGTTCTAAAATGAGTCACTTATTATGGACCGGAGGTAGTAGTCGAGTCATATTTAGATTTAAAATAACCAACACACACATAAACATTTGCAACACCATTTTTTTCACATGCCACAGAAGTTATCCTTTGTCCATTAATTTTTAAAGGTAATCACAGCACAATCACCTTAATATGTCAAAAGAAATTCAGATCTTTTATACGGGGAGCGTCATGTGTTTCCACTAGGACCATATACTCTTGTGAGTAACTTTTGATTCAGCCCCTCTACGTTTACAATGCCTGCACCAATGCCTCGATGTAATCTTTTAAATCTGGCAGTTGTGTTCGCCATGGCTCAGTAGAAAATAAGAGAAACAACTACAGAAATTCAAATTGGCTCCCAATCTTATATGCTCAGGTAGAATAAAATAATCTAGAAAATAGTAAAACATTACAAAACTTCTGAAAAACATTGGTGAAGAAGTATACATGTTTAGTAAATGCCAATTTTCATGTGTGGTGCTTTGTGCATAAACAAACTCAGTGCTCTAAAAAACATTTTTTTAAACCCATTTTTGTCCAGTGATTCGTATTTTTTGCACAGAACATTCATCATCTTTTCACCAAGAAACTTGGTACGTATGTAAAATAATTGTATACGTTGGTCTCCAATTTGTTTCAGAATTTTTGGAAATGTTTTATTATTTTGTTATTTTTATTATTATACCTGGAGCATATGATCACGAGAGGCAAAACGCCTTCCTCAGAATTTGTTTTCAAGACAAATTAAGATTTGCCTACAATTTTACGTGACAACATTGATAATAGAAATAAAAACTTAATTTTGTATGTTATATAGAGAGTTCTTCCACATTTTGAAAGTAATGATGTCGTTGGAGATGATGCATTTTGAGTTTTTGACCTTTTATAATTCATACTTGGTTAAATAAACTGCCACTCATTCTGTTCTAACAATGTGAATTGGTTTATTCACTTGAAGATATAATCATCCATTTATATAGGATAAGCTCTATTCTCCTTTCATGTAGTCATGTTTCCATTTGAAACTAACTCGATAGGCGATAGAAAAATGTAAGAATTACAATTCATCATATTTATCAAGCAACTAGTACCGTATCCTTTTGCTAGCAATTGATGAAGTCAAATAAAGATGGGTCCTATGCTTTTACGTGACAACGTTAATAATAATAATAATAACAATTAAAATTGTGTATGCCATATTAAGAGTTGTTCCACATTTCAAAAGTGAAGACATCCTACGGATGATGCATATTTTATTCTTTATAATTCATACTTTGGTTATAATAGGTGCCACTTATCCAATTTCTGATAATATTATTTGGGTTAGCAACATGAAATAATTTATCTATGTGTATAGTATAAATATCATTCTTCCTTCATGCATGTCTTTGTGGTTCGTGAGCCTTTTTTCACCGCCGGCTGCCATTATTCTCCGAGAGCAATCTTATGACAACATCTAATTCTCTACCCGTTTTAATGTTTATATCCACCGTAGCAAGTGAACTGTGGAATATTACATAATAATAATTTAATTAAATTAGAATAATATTTCCTAATTTTAGACAATATGTAGCTTTTTCGCTACCTGATATTCTCCTTAAAAATAGTATACATCGTGAAACATAGTTAGTGGCAAAGTACTAATTGATAAACCTTCATGGATATTATTGTGAGAGAATCAATTGGCCAGGGATTTCAATGTGATCATGAAAAAATGTATGTGTGTACCCTATTTGATTGAAGTGACTAAACAAAACTATCTACTCGATCCACCTCATTTTGGTTAACAACATCCAATAATTATAACTTGGAAAAATAACATAGGTTTCCTATTATGCTGCTAACAATTCCACAGTTACAATCACCTTTTATTTCAGAGCCAAAGATGCCCACAAAAGTGTAGGAACAAACCAATCATGAACATTTTTTGGATGTTCTTCCTTATTGCAGAGGCACGGGGAAGTTTAATCTAAGGATACTTTTGGGTAAGTTAGATAAAGTTATGGACAAAATTTTCCATTCATTAATTAATTAGAGGTTGCACAAAAATAGGAGCTAAATCCAAATTATGCCTTTATCCATATTACGAGTAGGATATTTCAACCCATGGTACATGGGAGGAGTAGCTTCCAAATAAAAGTTGTTATCTTTGATAAAATACAAACAAACTACATGCTTTGAATAAAGGGACATAAATATGAATGATTCCATAAAACAAACACAAAATATATAATTTTGGTTGTAAATAAATATTTATTATCATAGCCTTTTAATTGTTTGTAAGTTACATTCTCTAATGCAATATTTACAGCCAACTAGACAAAATTACCATAAAAGAAATTAATTTCAAGTGATCAATTATACATATATTAATATTTAATTTATAATACATTTTATATGAAAAAATTTATCAATTTGTACCAAGAGTATGCAATATGCTTATGCCTTTAAGAATATAATGCCATGTATTTTGCAATAGAGAGGATAAAACAGGGAGGTGGATTGTATAGAGTAAGAAGTTGTAATTAACAATTTGACATAATAAAGGTGATGCCCTCGCATTTGCGAGGGCCACCATGCTAGTTTGAATAAAAGGCTGTGGGACACTTGCGGTAACCATTTGAAAAACATTCGATATTAATTCTTCCAATATAGTAAAGTTATCTGTGCATTCGTTAAAGTAAGGGGCTAAAGACCCGAGCTACCTGGTCACAGACATAGTGCCAGCCCTTTCTAGGATAACAAGTCTTTCAGATTTGCTCATATGGGTAGGGTGTGCGTGTGTGTTCATAAAGGTGAGTGTGTGCACGTGTTTGTAAGCGTCTGCGTTGTAATGTGTTTCACAAAAAAAATGAGACCATTTCTACGTATTGATGGTATTACTATAACTAGGTAAATATTGGTAGTAAAATTACAAATTATTCTATATCCTAAACATTGCTCCCTCCGTTACTAATTAGATGACTTACATTTGTCACATGTGAATATATCTATACATGTAACATGTGAAGATACATCCACATTTATACAAATAGAAGTCATCTAATTTGAAACGGAGTGAGTACGTGTGTTGCATCATGGTATAGGTTGGTAATTGTACCGCTTTACTGGCAACCACCACGAGTCAGTCAGTTCGGTAATTTTCAGTATATCTTGTTTGTATTTTTTTCAACTATACACCATTGTGAAAATTAGACATTTGTAGTTGTCTTCTGCATGTGAACTTCACCATATTGGTTTCGATCAACCTTCGCCTCCTGGGATCTTCCACAGCTATACAAATTTAGAAACGTTGTTGAAGAAAATAAATTCATATTATCAGCAAACATGATATGAACTTTTGCTTGCTAGATGTTTCTATATTTTTATTTAGTATGTGATAATTTTGTCTTTTATCTGCTTACATCTAAATACACAACTTGAGATGTCTAATTCTCAGTCGAATAAGAATTAAGGTGACGACATGAAACGTCAATTGCAACCATATTGCAGCACATATCTAACACTAGTCACAAAAAATCCCAACAGTCCAATTGCAACCCCAATTGCAACTGGAAAATTCTCAATTGCAAAAAACTCGCAACTAATTGTGTAGAACTTGACTGAGTACTAACTTATTTCTCAGCTAGCTGAGGATTAGCAAAACTGATACAATCATGCATTCTAGAAACCTCTATAACCTTTAGTGTTGTCTACCATAATATTTAAGTAAATTAAAATAGACATGAGCACATACCTATATTTGCAATTTAAATGGGTGCCAATAGATATGTTTCTCATCTTTTGTTCGATAAAAAATATTTATGTTTTACCAAACAATCATTCCATCCCAATTGCTGCTTCATATTTGGTGCAAGTGCACTTTCCACAATTAAGATTCAAGTTACATAAAAAATGAAAAATGTCATTATATAATTGCACTACTACATGGTTAATTTCCTATACAAAATAGTGGTTAATATGACAAATTATACTTGTATAAGGTATAAATGTTTTGTATAAATAAATAATTATTGTGTATTTTAACTCACCATAGGCCACAAACATCCCATATAATATTTTGAATCTATCCAAAATTGGTGACAGATAGTAATTGGCGTCAAGCATGAACATTAATGCTCCTTTGTGGCTCTATCATAACAAGTATATCACTGTTAAACTCGATACAATAAAGTCCATTAATGATGTTCTTATCGGGATGACACCATTACACATAAACGTCTTCCTCACATCTTAATTACTTTAGGAAATCTTAAATGATCGGAGGGAAAATGCTACACAACTACAATTATCACAGAAATCTTGAGTTCCACTAATGTAACAAAGACTTTCATGTAATCTATATAAAAAAGTCATCATGTTCAATTAAAATTGTAAACAAGTCCTCGTCAATCTGCATTAAAAATATTTCATCCAACAATATCAGAGTGACGGTTCAGAAAATTTAGTGAGCATACACAAAATTGAGATAATCATTCAGTGCTATTACTGAATTAAATTGAACAAACAAAACATTGTATAGTCAAATACTGCTATAGTGATCTCACATTGTAATGCAATAAACAAATGGTAAACTTATCAAATATTTATCTGATCAAATCACACAATAAACCATATATACATATAAATAATTATATATTCAGAATAGTCAATTATACTATTTTGGATAATACAGACGTCTACATGTAGGTATTCCAGCGTCGTTTCATAAAATATCGAACTAGTCTATCTAGATCATCCCGGTGAAACACCTTAGGAAAACCAGAGTACTGCTCATGCATGAGGCGGCGGCAATAGAGAGAAAGAAGAGGGGAAAAGCTGGAAAGTGTTTTTGGCTCTCGGGTTTCAATGCTCCCTCCTATTTAAAAAATTCGAAAATCATATTGGTGAGTTTCAAAAATTCTGAAAACAATTACGTATGTAGCCAATGATTATATATCCCATGAACGTGCAGATTTCAATTTGAGATACTTTATATTTTGACTACACAAAAATAACAAATCTGATAAAATTTAGAGATTTGAATATATGCATACTCATATCTATACTTTTGTCATTTTTATGTAGATCAAAATACAATGTACATGAAGTTGATATTTTACACGTACGTGGGATATATCATTGACTACCTCCTGATTTTTTGTTTCATAATTTTTTGAATAGAAGGGAGCACTGGAGCTCGGAAACCAACAATCTCCACTCAACCACCGCTTACCGTACTACTGGTGAGTAATCCTCCTATCCAGGATAATGGGGGTCCAGCGGCATCCCCACCAAATCAACGCCATAGACGACGTTGAAGAACGCCAACATGCTCTGGGACTAAACCTGACCATGGGACGGGCCGGACCTAAAAAAGCCCGCTGGCAAAATCCCAGGCCCAGGTCTGGCCCAGCCTGGCCATCGGGCCTATATTTCAAGCCCAGACCCGTCCCATGACTGCAAAATCCCATCGGGCCTCGGGCCAGGCCTCTTCCTGAAAACACCAATATGCAAAGCCTAGGCCCGTCCCGTCCAGCGGGCCGAACCGAAATCTGAGGCCCAGGCCCGGTCCATGGGCAAGCCCATGACGGCCCAGGCCCAGAAATTTCGGGTCGGGCCGGGTTTCCCATGGCCAGGTATATCTGGGACCATACCTAGGCCCAGGTCTTCCCAGAGAAACTGCCCCACCTAAACTTTCTAACCTTTCTGGAGAAGCCGCCTCACAAATTTTGTTAGGCTTCCAAACTAGTTTAGCCTAAATTAATTTGTAAGCGCAATCAAATTTGGAGGGTCGCTTCTTCAGAAAGTTAGGATATGCCAGCTTTTCCGGCAAGCCGTTCTGCAAGCCGAAAGGGAGTAGACCCCAGTCGTGTGCGGCAACCTCTAGGACACGATGGCGTAGGGAGGAGGACAAAAAATAAAATAAGACTAGACAGGGTCATCATCGTTGTAATTTACTAGGGGCTGCTGGGTACACTTTTTGCGGTTCCGAAAACACCTTCCGGCCAACGCAATTTGGACAGATTAGTACATGCTGACAGTGGTTAGGTTATTTGACCCCAATTTGCATGAACGGGATACCTTTGCATTTCCTGGACAACTATTAAGATTGCAAGTGTATTTAGATTGGTTGAGAATGAAAAGAAACATGTCCATTTAAATTTAGGTAAAACGATATGACCATTCGTGATTCTTTCAAAATCATAAAAAAATAATCAGGCAAGTGTAAGTTTTTCAGCATGAAAAGAAACATGTCCATTTTAATTTAGGTACAACATGTTCTCCATATACACTTCCTCCGTCCATAAAACTATGTCTCAACATTGTCTAAATTGGCATGTATCTACACACTAAAATATGTCTAAATACATGTAAATTTAGACAAAGTTAAGACATTCTTTTGTGTACAAAGGCAGTATATTTTTTCTACATAAAATGCGTCGAATTTTTTAAACTAACTTTTGAAACGCGATATGCTATCCGTTATGAGATATGGCTCGAAAAGCTTTGCGTGGCCGTACGGCAGTCTACGTACGCACGCGGCACACTCACCGGATAGGATCGCGACGAGCAGTCGAGCTCTATCCACTCCGGGATCCATCTACGACGGCCAACGCCGAGGCCGGTGACGCGGCGCGACGAGACGGTCCTCGCCCCACGTGTGGAGCCGCCGCCGGCGCACGTGTTGCCTGGCCCGGCTACGCGGCCACACGCCGCCTCGATCGTTGTACCCTCCCCCATCTGGAAGTCAATCCGATCCTTCTCCTCCAGCTCCACTCATCACTCCCTCATGCTCCACGACAGGCCACACGCGGTGCGATCTTACCTAAGACTAGTAACAATGGGGAGTATCATAGAGTAGTATATGTTACTAGTTACACAATGGGTAGCAACATATGTGTGGTATCATATAATAGTGCATCTATTAGGTTGTAGACTTATATTGCATTGGAATCCGTTATGTTACGGTATCTACCTATGATACCATTATCACCTCTCTCTTCAATAATTACAGTGACACGTCATCTTTTTGCCAACATGGCATGCATGATACCACTTATAATACCCTCATTGTGACTAGTCTAACCAGTCATCGATCCTTGAATGCAGCCTCGGTCGCAAAGATCATCGTGTCAACCGTCAGTGGTTATCTGTTCCAGGTGAGCTTTAGAAAGCTCAGAGCTGAGCTGGCTAGTTAGTTAGCGGAGACCCGAGAGAATACTAATTACACCCATTATCTGCACCAACACTATGCTAAAAACTTTTAACGCACACAACCAAAAAGAAAATAAACAAGAGGAAAAAAAAACCCGCCACGGTGATCAATCACTCAGAGCAGCAACACTCTAACCACCACCAAATACAGCTGTTGGATTACGATAGAGGTTCTCCAAAAGCAACGCCTCCAAAAAGCAAACAATGCACAATCGTTATCGTCGCCCGATCGCAGATCTTAGGTTTTCATCCTGAAAAAATCCGAGTTCCCCAAGACAATATCAACTGGGCCATTGTCATGTATACCCTATAAAGACCAGACATTGGGTTTTCATCTTGAAAAAAGGAATCGGTACCCGAGGAGCACCACAAAAATTGAAGTCCCCTATGCTGCCGCCCCTACTTGCCGAGGTCGTAGTTGAAACCACCAATCACCAGGCTCACGGCCACCATGTGTGCAAATTGGACAGGAAAAGTCCGCAGCCAGGCGCGCACAGCAGCCCGTGAAGCAATGTCTTCATCACATCCAATACCGCGCCTTCGTCGTTACCATCTGGTGTTCCAATTGTAACCGACTTGACATTCCCCGCCTCTGTCAGCACCATGGAAATCACAATTTCGACATGTCCCGTGGTGTAAGCTGAAAGCGGAGTTTCGCCACACCCTCTTTAAGCCCCACGGGCTGAGATCCCCTTCAAACCAGGTGTCCGGGAACACTTTGACAATCCGTGAAAACCATCGGTGGAGAAATCCAGAACTCGTCGATGGCCTGATCGGAGGTGTCAGCAGTAGCAGAATGACGAGTTGGATGGAGGAGTACCTCTAGGGCCAGCGCCCTACTCCTTTATTGCTGGAAGGGGACGACACGTGAGAGAATCTTCTCCACCGGTCGCCCGCGTACCATGGCGGGTGACAACGCCGAAGTCCCAATATGGAGGCCGGGAAGAGCTTCGCCGGCGTAGGCCGACCCAAGCCCACTACCTCCGCCCGATGGCCGGCCCCGCCCCACACCCGCATCATGGCAGGGAGGCGCCGCGACTCCGACAACTACTCCCTCCGTCACAAAATAAGTGTCTCAAGTTTGTCAAAAAATGGATGTATCTAGACATGTTTTATGTATAGATACATCCACTTTTGTGTAAATTTGAGACACTTATTTTTGAACGGAGAGAGAACTGCGGGTGTATTTAGCTCGACAGAGAATGAAAATAAACAAGGCTATGTAAATTCATGTGAAACGATATGGCCACTCGTCATTCTTGCAAAATCATAAAATAATCACTTTAAGGTAAGTTCTGTAAATTTCACACCAATCAGTCGTACAGCAGTCTACGTATGCACGCGGCTCACCTCGCACCGGATAGGATCGCCACAAGCAGTCCGGATCCATCTACGTCGGCCGACGCCGAGGATGGTGACGCGTCGCGAAGAGACGGTGCTCGCCCCACGTGTGCAGCCGCCGTCGGCCCACGGTCGCCCGGGCCGGCTACGCGGCCACAAGCTAGCTGCCTCGGTCTCTGTTCCCTTCCCCATCTGGAAGTCAATCCGATCCTTCTCCCAGCTCCACTCATCACTCCCTCCATGCTCCACGACAGGCCACGCGCGGCGCAATCCTACCTAACCAGTCGCAGCATCGATCCTTGAATTCAGCCTCATCGGTGTTTATCTCTTCCGGGTAACCTAGAGCTGAGCTGGCTAGCTAGTTAGTTAGTGGAGACCGGAGAGCAGAGAATGGTACGTTGACGGACCTGAGCTGGGCTGAGCTGAGATCCTCGTTCGTGCATGCCTTCTTCGTCTTGCTCGGTCGCGGCGTGCGGCGGCGCTCGCTCGTTCCGGCGCCTTGCCGTGGCGGCCGTCCAGCTCCCGGCGCTCCTCTGCTGCGAGGCCATGCTCTGGGCCGTCGCCTTCCTCACCTTCCCCCTGCGCCTCCTCGCCGCCGCCGACAGAGAGCGAAAGGTGACCAATTAATTAGCCGTCGTCCACCATTTCGCGACTGGTTAAGTAATCGATCAGCTCTGATCATGTGGGGGTTTCGTTGGCAGCTAGACCGGCTGCTGGGGGAGATGCAGGGGCAGATGGAGCGGGTGGTGTGGGAGAACAGGGACCTGGAGCAGAGGCTGCGGAAGGCGCTCAAGGAGCAGGCTGCCATGGAGGAGATCCTCGACGAGATGGAGGAGGAGGAGGAGGACGCCTTCGCCAGGATCGACCGTCTGGAGAGCCAGGTACGTACGAGCCGCCATTTGCACGGAGCAGAGCAGTAGTAGCTCTCGGTTGCGATTGACTCTGTTCTTGGTGTTTGATCGATCGGCAGCTCAAGGCTCTGAAGAAGGACAACATGCGCCTGAACGAGCACAAAGGAAAGTCCATGTGGGACAAGGCGGCCACCGCTGCGGCTGTTGCTGGCCAGGTCGTCGTCGGTGGTGACAAGGCTCAGGACGAGAAGCCCGCGGCGAAGGCGTGGGATGTTGCCCGGGTGGACCAAGAAGAAGATGAAACGGAGGGCGCCGTCTTCGAATCCGCAACTTCCTCGCCGTCGAGCTTAGCGGCAGCAGCAGAACGGGAGACGCGGCTGATGGAGGTGACGGCGTGGCGGCGGAGCCTGTTCAGCCTTGGCATGTCGCTGGCGGTTGGCGGGATCGCGTGGTCGGCGGACGCGCCGTGCCTGCCGCTCCTCGCGGGCCTCCTCACCGTGGTCGGCATGTCCATGTGCAGCGTCGCGCGCCTCTTCCGCGTGCCAACCACGGTCGGGGCGCGCCCCCGCATCGGAGCAGGATGGGCGAGCGCCACGCCGGCCGCCGCCGACGGCGCCGTGGCGCTGCTGAGCCTCAACTGGTTCCTGCTGGGAGTGGTCACGTACCCGATGCTCCCGGGCGTGTCGAGGGCCGTGCTCCCGCGCGCCGCGCGCCTCGCCGGGCCCGCCATCGCGTGGTTCGCCGCCGCCGCGCCCGTGTGAGACTGAGAGCGGCGACATCTGTTCGTCCAGGTGTCGTGTTCTTGACCCTGTGGGCGGCGCAAAGTTACTGACTTCGTGTGGCTCCCTATAGTAAAAGCTTGTGTATTGTACTCGTAGATTTTGAGCATGTAAAAATGTTGTATTTAGAATCTATCCGCCAACGTGTATTTGTTTTGTCAGACTCGAAGAATGTACACTAATTTTTATTAATAATACATTTTTTAATTAAATTCGAAAAATATTACGCAAAATAACGAAATTTCAAAAATAATACGGACTCGGCCAGGGCTGAGCCGATTAGAGCCTGTCGGCGGCCGATAAAGCCTTCGGCCGACGCTCGCGCGTGTCAGAGAAGCTTATTGGCCAGGGCTGAGCCGACTAGGCCATATCGGCCAAGACTGGGCCGATAGGGGTGCTGTCGTCCTTAGCTGGACCGATAAGGCCTACTGCTACCTCCGTTTTTTCCCTCCACTCCCCCTCCTTTTTTAAACAAAAATGCATACAAATTATAGATAAAATGAAAGTCTAAATTTAAAACACAGATGGAGACTAATTATAGATGAAATTAAACTCTAAATTTAAAACATTGATCCACACATATTATAGATAAAAACATAGTCCAAATTTAAAACATTGATCCACATTTATTACAAATAAAAGCACAGTCCAAATTTAAAACATATCCTAGTTTCTTCCCCTCCTCTTGGTCCTCGCCTGCCTCGCCCACGTGGAGCAGCTGCTCTAGTGCCGGAGCAGCATTCGTAGGTGGGAATTTGGTACAACCAGTGTCCCTGTGACCAAAATCATTGCACAAGAAACATTGCACTGTTGGGCCTCCCGCTTCAGATTCATCCATACCATTTCTGATACGCTTGCACGGTCGTCTACCTCTACCGGGACGCAGTAGCCTTGGGTCGGGGATGTACTGCCTTTCATTAGGGTCAACCGTGTTGAAATTACCCACAGCTCGAAATCCCACCATTTCACGGTCCAGGTATTAAGAACAGACTCCTTAAAATAATATGGTGAAACGAACGAGCTGGCTGACAGTCCGAGTTGCCCACACGCAGCCAATACATGGGAGCAGGGCAGGTGAAGTAATTTTGGTTTATTGCATGTGCAGTCACATGTTGGTCGGGCTTCATTTTCAATTCTCACCTCATGCGTTCTGAGCTGATTTCCGCAACCAAATTTGTCAGAAGGTAAGCGTATCTCGAACCTCCTTTCTTGATTTCCTATGGCCTGCACAGCATGAGTACGAGCTTTTGCCATCTTCCTATCCATGTACTCCGCAATCTTCTCACAAAAAGGTGTGTTTGGGTTGTTTACGACATGCAAGTGAGCTTTCTGGCGTCTTTCTCTGAAGTATTTGACTGTGCCCTCAAAAATACCCTCCACAATGGCTGTAAGTGGCAATGCCCTATTTCCTCTCAGAACAAAGTTGTATGTTTCAGCCAGGTTGGTAGTCATAACACCGTACCTGGCTCCATAAGTGTCGTGCAGCAAAGACCACCTCTCCAGAGGCGCGTGCTCTATCCACTGCTGAAAGTTTTTTATCAACCTCCCAGTCTTTCTCCTAACACCAGGCGGATCAAATCCTGGCAAGTCACAAAGCCCAACAGGTTCATCTTCAGCTGGTGGAGTTCCGGTTGCTAGCTGTTGCGCCACAAGTTGCACATGTGCTGCTACTGCAACATTTCGTGCAGCTCTCCTCTGCCTAACATGCTGGTTAGTGAAGTCATCAAGCTTACCACGTATGAATGTGTATTTCCAGAATTGGTTCTGCTTGCATAGTTTTTTTAATAGATTCATCAAAGCCTTATCTCGGAACTGTGAGAAAAAATTGGCCCCCAAATGGCGCATGCACCAACGACTCTGCAGGTCTAGCCATGGCGTTTCTTTCGCGGCCACAGGGTTTGTGAGTGCCTTGACGGCGTTCAGTATACCAGCATGGCGGTCATGAAGGATGCACACGTTCGGCTTATCTTTTACTACTGCTATTTTAAGCTGCCTGAAGAACCAAGTCCAACTTTCAGTGTTCTCGCTCTCCACAAAAGCAAATGCAAGTGGCACGATCTGATTGTTGCCATCCTGACCAATGGCAGTCAAGATCTGTCCCCTATACTTCCCAGTAAGAAATGTACCATCAAAACAGATAACTGGTCGACAGTGAGTGAAAGCTTCTATGCATACACCGAAAGAGAAGAACACACGATGCAGCACCTTTACGTTTGGAAACTCTTCCATCCAAAAGTGTTTGACGTCAACATATGTGCCTGGATTACGGGCCTCCAATGTGTGGAGGAGCCGAACAACTGAGTCATATGAGTCTAGGAACGATCCGAATATTTTCTCAAGTGCCATCTGCTTAGCCCTCCAATCTTTGCCATAAGATATTTTGTACTTGAACCTGGTGAACACCTTATGCTGAATAGCCTTCGCTTCCATAGCTTTACCCTGTACTATTTCTGAGTACAGCAACCGAGCTATAAGCGTCGACGAAATGTTACGATGATCTTGAGGAATACATTCAATTCTACATGTGTGCTGTACTACGTCGCTCACTTTCCAGTTTATGCCGAAGTGAGGACGATAACCGTGCACCCTTCCAGGACACCCTGCTACCTCACATTCCATTGTCAGATATGTTTTACTCGACACCTTGGTTTTGAATGTCTTGCAAGTCGACATTGCCCACTTAATGATTGCGTCTTGCAAATGTTGCTTGTCGGTATATAGAGCACCCGCAGCAACCTGGTTCTGATGGTATTCCCAGGCAGAATCATGACCATCGTTCACTGTCATTGACGACGAGAAATCATGACTCCATAAGCACTACCACCATCTTCGTCTTCCTCTTCCATCATTTCTTGGAATACATCGTCTTTCATCTCCCTCTTCCATCTGCTCTGCCTGACTATTTTGGCCAGATTCATAACCACCACCTCCAACATCTCCCTGATTATAATCATGTCCAGAAAATTGCATCTCCTGACTACTCTGGCCAGGATCGTGACCTCCCTCGCCTTCAGGCGGAATCACCTCCTTCGCGACAGGTATCAGTAACGCGATAGGGTACATCCCCTGCTTTCGCAGCCTTGCAACCATCGCACCATCTGAGAGGTCCGCTCTATCGGCCTCAACACGAAACAACACAAAAACCTAACCCATCTGTATATCTGAGCTGCCTTAACTCTCTAACATTTCTAGGAGGAAGATTTGGTGGCTGGATGGACAGATCGCCGCTGAAACGCAGCAAGGAGCTGCTGGTTTTCGAGAGGAAGAAGAAAAGGAGAGAGAGGACGCGAGGAGGAAGATGTGGCCAGGCCTGGCCTTATCCAGCATCCTATCGGCCCAGCCCTGGCCGACAGGCCTGTCGGCTTAGAGTTAGCCGATTAGTGCCCACTCGTGACGCGTGACGGCCTGTCGGGCGCAGGCCTGGCCCACCATGCGGCCTTGTCGGCTTAGACAGAGCCGATAAGGCCTTATCGGCCCAGCTCTGGCCGACAGGCTCTAATCGGCCCAGCCCTGGCCGAGGCCGTATTATTTTTGAAATTTCGTTATTTTGCGTAATATTTTTCGAATTTAATTAAAAAATGTATTATTAAAAAAAATTAGCCAGAATGTACAACCGCTGATGCTCTGTTCTTTCGTCTGGGTGCCCGTCTCAGACTCTCAGTAGTTCAAGTGACTGCCGATGTCACCGACCGACGACGGCGTCCGACTTGGAGCTTGACTTGACGAAGCCAACGACGTGGCTCGAAAAGTCGAGTGCTCTATAGAACTGGCAATAGGTTGAGCAAAGCGGTACCCCTGCGCTACGAGAGCTGCAAGGCGTTTAGGTTTCCTACCGTGGGCGACGGCGTTTTGGGTGTTAGGGTCGAGGTTTGTCGGAACATCGGTTTTAGTCCCATCTCAACGGTGACGTCGAGAAAGCTGTGAGAGTGGTTTGGTCTCGAGGATTTCTTCTGACGGTGGCGTTCTCAGGATTATAAAGAAGATTCGTCAGCGATTCTTCGTTCTTCTTTGACTCCGGCGGGATGGATGTGGTCTTTAGGCCGGTTCAGGAAAAAGCGGCAGCGGCGGTGCGCCGTCGTGGTCTAAAGGTTGAAAACAAAGGACATTTCATAAATATTGTTGTAACTTTTATTTTGTTGACATGATTTGTTGTTCGTTTCTTTTGGATCCTTTTCGTGAAAAGAACATGGCAAAACGGATGATAGAGGAAGAAAACAACATTGGAGAGAGGCTTACATGTTCACCCTCCAAGTACAATTAAACAGTAGTTTGAAGGATAGTGGATATTTGTGGTACCTCCACCACACCAAAGTTTAAACCCTAGGTTCTATGTGTTTCATATAAGGTGCAATATTCTTTGGTGGAGGTCCCGTCGATAGCGACTCCAACACAGCAGAGGTCAAATCCCACGTTTGACACAATATTCTTCGGCGGGAGGTCACGTCAATCGCGAGGCTGTTGTGATGACTTCGTTAATCTCACAAGGATGCGTCAGGCCGGTTTTTCAGATGTGCATATGTCTAGGGTGTGCGCCTTAATATGGATATGGGTGAATATATGTTGCGGGCCTATCATATCTTGTCCAATCAAGAGACCAGTGCACCCAATTTTGGTGGACCACTTAAATTTTTTTAAAAATAAAAAACTTTGGACAAAGATAATACTCATATCTAACATGGCACGAGATTTTAAATCGATATTTGAGAGCACAGATCAAGAAATGAAATAGACAAACCTTGCATTCAATAGTGCCAGTGCTAGTCAGACTTTGGATTTGGCCCATTGTAATTTGTAAGTATTGAAAAAAAAATCGTTTTCACTGTTTATGTTGTACTTCAAATTTAGACTTTAATTTTTGTGACGATATATATTTGTATTATGTTAATATCAAAATTCTTTTTGGATATTTTTCAAAATCTTTGCAGTGGTTAACTGGAGCCAGGTGCACGGGTGCACCTCACACTCATAGTCCTTTGATGATTTCTAAGTTTTTTCAGAGCTGATGTTTCTTAGTATTATTATGGAACGGAGATATTAGCATTATTTTTCCAGTAAACAGTTCCCCGTGGCCTGCCCTGGGCCTAGTTCTGAGCGGAATTTCTTAGCCAGGCCCCGTTAAGCAGCAAGTGACGACCAACGCGTAGCCCCGCTAAAACAAGTGTGGCCCATTAGGATTTGGACAGTGTTCCAGGCTAATTTTTCGCTGTTCCTGCTCCTCGTCTTTTGTTTTCTATCCATTCGTGCTGATTTTTTTTTCTTCAATTACGGCTTTCCAAGCGCAACGTTTTGGCTCGAGCTCCAGGACCTCGGTATTTCGAAAATTTCAGAAATGCTGTCTACAAGCTCCAGGACCTCGATCCTTTATTTTCTCTCCATCCGTGCTGATTTTGTTATTCGGCCTTCCGAGTGCAACGTTTTGGCGCCCGGCTTGTAGGAGCTCGGTCTTTTGAAAAAAGTTTAAAATTATGTCTATGAGTTGGAAAAAAAATTCTGGATTTCCCGTCGCTCCCCTATTGTTCTGTGATACAAAAAACACAAAATTGTTGTTCTAAAAGGGCGAAAAACTTAATTTTATCCCCCGTAATATTTAACACGCGAAATAAATAGTTAAATAAAAAGAAACAACAAATATAGGAACAAGAAAATAAGCAATAGCACTTCATGGAATTGGAAGGGCCCCGCAGGCCCACAGCACTACAGCAGTGGATGCTCAAAGCCGCAAATAGTATTTGCCCTTCCAAACATAAAGGAAATCTCGTAGGAGGCCATAGTCATGCGGGGCTGGGCAGATATGATATAACACATTTATGCTATAGTGCCCTTTTGGTAGATCGTGCTGAGAGGAAGATTTGTAGTAGAAAGTAAACATCGCGAGGGCCGATTTCATCCGTACATGCTATTTGTTACTCCCTCTATTCACTAATTTATACTGTAGATTTAGATTATTCTTGATTCAAATTTACCTTAAATATTTTGTTGATATATTCACTCATTTAATATGTATGTAGTCAAAATTAAAATGATGGGTCCGGTGCCTTGTATTGCTGAACGGAGGAAGTAGTATATTTGGCAAGATTATCCAAGAGAAATGCTTTCCCAGGTGATGCTCATCTTCTGTATTTTGTGCGCATGGTCGTCTTCTCAGACGTCACGACGACCAATCATTGTTGAGACAAAATATCTCTCAATGGGAGCTTTTGCTGGTCATAACAAATAATGATGGAATATTGATTTAAGATTGAAGTTAGGGATGACATAGAGTGTTTCATGTGACTTTTATATCATGAAGCTCCGTTGAAATGACTTTTCGCCGTGTAGACATGCGCACCGTTTTCGTTAGGTGTCGATTCATGTAGTTTTCTCATACGCGATGAAGCTCGATGAAACATTTCAGCACGAATCTCGAAACACCAAATCAAACATGGTATATACCGTGCACGGTATAAATGCCATGTTGTCGTCGCCATGTATGCTGCAGCTATTTGGATCTAATTATTTTGTCGACTAATCAATCAATATATTTGGGTCGTTGGTAAGGGAAAACGTCGTGGAAGTGGAACAAAACCCTGAAACTGAAAGTAAGTCAGCGAATGCAACAGATTCTCGCTCTCACGTGGGAGTGTTTTGAGATTGTAGCGCAGGAACTAATTAATGGACAAGAACGAGTCCACGCTGGCACGCCACAGTGACCGTCTCACCACACAAATCTGGCCGTACACAGTGCCACGTAGGCGCGTCAGGACACAAACTGCAGCGGCGTCTTATCCCGCAATCTATCCATCCACCCCTCGTCGCGTTACACAGTGTGTTGGTAAAGAGGCCTCTTTTCCCGTATGCCCCCTGCTGTGTGGGATCCGGATTTCCAATTGATGCAGTTATTGAAGTAGGATTGGGAGAGCTCTAACAGCCTTAATTAAGTTTGGCTTGGAGTTTGGTTTGTACAAAAGAACTCTGCCTTGTTTCTTAGTATGTGATCCGATTCAGTTCCATGCGTGCAGAGATTAGTGGGTTTCAGTTCAGTATTCTGGCTAACTTGAGATTTTTTTAATTAATTGCACCAAAATATGATTTATGAAAATTTGGTATTTGTTGTTTTATAATGTGCGCCTACAATCTTCTCAAGCAATGAAGAAAAATTTATGTACAATGACAGGGATGAGGCTGTGGGCAGCACAACAGCGAACCGAAAAGAAGAGGCGCCACCGTACATAGAAAGAAGTGATGGTCAATCAAAAAACATGGAGGAAAAGGAGAACCCCATAAAAAATTCGGCCAAAAACAGAATCAACAAATGCTCTTGGGTAGCAAAACACTTTGCAAGTACATAGTTGATGCGCATGGCACTTCCATTTCGTACCTCGACCATCGGCCTCGCCATCGGATCACAAAACTCGACCTACAAAAACATTGTAAGGAAAAAATAACACTCACTTCAGTATATTTACAAAGTAGAAGGTTTTTGGTGATAATTTCCAGTTCCGGGGCTAGTACACCATTTGGTGCAAACGGTCTTGCACCACAAACCCCTGGTGCTCGATGCCTCCATGTCACGGCTCGAGCTTGACACCGGATCCCACGTGGCAGCGCGCGGGAGGCCCGTGGAGATCGCGCCTCTTATCGTTGCAAGGCTAAATCCCACTTCAGCCGCGAAAAATAATTTCCAGCAAAAATATTCAGACCACACTAGCATTCCGTTCCTCCGAGAAAGAAATATAGGAATTTCTCTAAACCGAAAAATCCCTCTTTTCTCGCTGCTCGATTGCGGCGGCGACGACGGCGGCCGGCGGCGTCCATCCCCTCCATGACCACAGTGGCTTCGCTGTCCCTGGTGCCGCACCTGCTCATCAAGCCCTCCTTCCGGTGCCTCTCCAGAAAGGTCAGGACCAGCTTCTCCCCCCGGAATTTCTTTTCCTTGTGTTATCCGGCGATGGGGGAACGGTGTGGCTTCGTTGGGATTTTAGTCATTCGTCAGCTCCTGCTGAACAATGTAACTGCAAATGCTCTAATCTCAGCTGAACTCAGATAGAAGTTTCTGAATTCCTACTGTATCCCCAAATTATCCGTTCCTGGTGAACTGAATACTGATTACTGATGATGGTGTTCTTGGTTGGAAACTGTGCAGGGCGTCGGCAGGTATGGTGGAATCAAGGTGTACGCGGTGCTCAGGGACGACAGCGCCGACTATCTCAAGGATAATCACTGGGAGGCCCTGTTCCACGTCGACGACCCCGGGCCGAGGGTGCCCATCGAGAAGGGCCAGTTCCTGGACGCAAGCAGGCGCTCGACGTCGTCCGCTTCGACATCCAGTACTGCGACTGGAGGGCCGGCAGGACCTGCTCACCATCATGGTGCTCCACAACAAGGTATGCACAAATATGGTCTGAATAATGGTAGCTATCTTCAGTAAGTTCAGAGAAATATTTATGTCTGCACTAGTAGACCTTGGTGGATATTCAGAGTTTGGCATAGAATTGTGAAAAATGTTTTATCTGTACTAGTAGCTCCAATGGATGTCAGATAGATGCTTGCGGCTGAAACTGGCCATGGAATTTGTTGGTGTGGACTATAACATGAACAGTGAAAAATGAAATGCAGGTGGTGGAGGTTCTGAACCCTTTAGCGAGAGACTTCAAGTCGGTTGGGAACTTGAGGAAAGACCTCGCCGGGTTACAGGAGGATCTGACAAAAGCTCACAACCAGGTATGCTTTGTTTTTATAAGAATTCAAATTGGAACCTTGAAATGTAGTCTGGAACCTGACGCTTAACATGTGTCGTGCAGCTTTATTTATCGGAATCTAGAGTGTCGTCGGCGCTCGATAAGCTAGCGCAGATGGAGACGGTGGTCAACGAAAGGCTGCTGTCCGATGGGAGCGCTTTCGCGGCCACAGCCGATTGCGCTTCTCTTGATCCGAGCACTTCCTTCACGCCCCGTGTTGGACCCAAGAAAACTAAGCGCCGGAGTCTCAACATTTCTGGGCCGGTGAAACCTTACCACCCCAACCTGAAGAACTTCTGGTACCCGGTTGCTTTCTCCAGTGACCTGAAAGATGACACCATGGTAAAGCAATGTTTATCTCAAAGCCAGTCAGATTACCATTCATAGATATATGTGTCTAATTGATAAGGTCATATGTGTTCTCTCAGGTACCAATAGATTGTTTTGAGGAGCAGTGGGTAATATTCCGAGGAAAGGATAAAAGGCCTGGATGTGTTCAGAATACGTGTGCTCACAGAGCTTGCCCTCTTGATCTTGGTTCAGTGAACGAGGGTAGAATCACCTGCCCTTACCATGGTAAGAACTCAGAGCAATTTTAGTATTCAGTCAGGTTTCTCATGCTCATTGTTAGCATTCCGACAAGTAAAAGATGGCGTCAAAGTAATATTGCGTTTTCTGTGAAAATTTCAGGGTGGGAGTATTCGACTGATGGAAAATGTGAGAAAATGCCATCAACGAAGATGCTCAACGTGCGCATCCGGGCATTGCCATGCTTCGAACAAGAAGGCATGGTCTGGATATG
The DNA here is from genome assembly GCA_947311845.1 of Poa pratensis. Lineage (NCBI taxonomy): Eukaryota > Viridiplantae > Streptophyta > Magnoliopsida > Poales > Poaceae > Poa > Poa pratensis. The sequence goes on from CAMZMU010000127.1 coordinate 6,695,741, forward strand.
GCCCGGCGATGACACTCCGACAACCACCATCCCTTCCCTGCTGCCTCCTTCCGGGTTTACAATCCACGCAGAGGTAAAGAACATGCTAGGGTGCTAGTGTCCTGTGTTATTCAGTTTTGGACTGGACTGAATATCCTTGTTGATCATTCAATAGATTGTGATGGAGCTACCGGTGGAGCATGGACTTCTTTTGGACAATCTACTAGACCTTGCTCACGCCCCTTTTACACATACATCCACCTTTGCCAAGGGTTGGAGTGTCCCAAGGTACTTTTGTACATTTCAAGGGACAAAGTATAACAGAGTTTCCATAAGCGTGCTGATATAACGTCTGTGTAAAACAACATATTGATCTTGTGTTACTATTCTCAGCTTTGTGAAGTTCTTGACACCTGAATCTGGGCTCCAAGGGTACTGGGATCCTTATCCCATCGATATGGAGTTTCGACCGCCCTGCATGGTCTTGTCAACAATTGGCATCTCCAAACCTGGAAAGCTAGAAGGGAAAAGCACCCAGCAATGTTCGACGCATCTCCACCAGCTGCATGTATGCTTGCCCTCATCTAGGAATAAAACAGGCTGCTGTACCGGATGTCCCTCGACTTCGCACCCTGGATCAAGCACATCCCTTTCATGCACCTGTTGTGGTCACATTTCGCTGAGAAGGCAAGTCTCACATTTTGTAGCTACTTCATAACTATAGGATGTCAACATGATAGTTCCCTGAAAAGAACAGCATGGTAGCTACTAAATTACTAAGTAGTAACTGCTTTGGCAAACTAAGTCAGATGGTACCTGGATTGGTTTTAACAATCGGGTATGACTATTCTGACCATATCAATCTTGCATAATCTTCTGCAGGTCTTGAATGAGGATCTGCGGCTTGTGCTCGGCCAACAAGAGCGAATGAACAATGGCGCTAACGTTTGGAACTGGCCAGTGTCATATGACAAGCTCGGCATACGGTACCGGCTGTGGAGGGATGCAGTGGAGAGGGGCGTCGACCGGTTACCGTTCAGCAACCAAGTTGAGAGCGGATCATAGGGAAACAAATACATGGCATCACATGTAGTCTCTTTCTCGTGGCATTTCTTTGCCTGGCAATGGCAGCCATGACCCATATGCACAGATTATTTGGGCTCTGCGTCTTAGAACAGGTTTTCATCTGGCCAAGCATTGCTACTGACAAAGGATTCTGGAAAGGAAGCCCTGTGAAAAGGACGATGGGCACCGCCATTGCCATTGTGTAATGTTACTTGTACACTAGCGGCGGCATCACCTGATGCAATTGTAATCTGAGGTTGATTTGCGTTTCTTCTTCTTTCTTCCGCTCCATTTCAGGTGAAGTGTCAGCATATGTTACTGTGAAAACGTAAACAATCATAGTATGAGCCGTGAAGGCGAACGCTTGATCCTCTCAGAAATGGTTTTATGTACTTATTTTGCCATTTTGGTTACATATACTGAACGACCTCAATTCAGAGGCCCCTGTTGCAGTGGCGGAGCCAGGATTTTAACTCTCTGTAATCAATGCGAATTTGTGTGGTCAAATACACATATTTTAATTATTTATATATTTTGAACGATTTTTTGCTTGTACATCAAAAAACCTTATAGTAATTGACTACACAGGTCTAATGTTAGCCACTACTCTGTTGGACGCTGAGAATCTCAACTTTGTGCGAAAGTTGCACCTGCAATCTGAGAAAAACGCCCCCGCTTTGCCGCCCTTCGGGGTAGCTCGAGGACGCGAGCCTCTTCGGGGCTGCGCCTACAGCTTCTGGGACTCATTTGGGAGCTCCGGAACCCACGATAAATTCCGGGACGTATCAACGGAAGAAATTGACGGCCGGCGGCAATGGACCAGCGGCGGAGAAGATGAACTGAGAGACGGCCACATAAGGTCTTGCAGGACTATGAATTCATCTATGAGAATAAATATGACGATTAAAATCTTTGTGACAAGTTTTTAGAGCTCGGGGAGGCTCATGGAGAGGGTGAAGAGCTCAACGCTAACGGGTGCGCGCTCTGGAACGCCGATCACGTTCGCTGTGCACCGGACACGGAAGGTTCTCAAAACCTTGGGAAATCTATGGTTTCAGGAGTAGGTATAAAATAATTTTCTATTACATTATAAAGAGGACTATGTCGGAGGAAATCGTCGGTAAAGAGGACGGCCGGATTTTTTCCGAGGATGATTTCGCCGCCTACGCGGCACAAATCGCAGCTTTATAGGTAGTGCCTAGGTACTCATGACACGCCTTTAATGATTATTGAAGCTCTGGTCAGAAACGGCGGCGCAGGACGTGGCGTCGGCCGTCGGCGGTCGCTATATGCTCGTCAGCGAGCTGCTTCGGCAGGATTGCAGGAAGAAGAAAAAAGAAGGAATGAGCTTGTTGTGCCGGGATGCTGGTGGGCTTTGGTCAGCGGCTGGGCTGCGCGCAGGAGAGAGAGAAAAGGAGATTAGTTGGGCTGCCAACCCAACTAGGGTCAAAACCCTTTTTGTTTTCTATTTTCTGAATTTTGCAAACTTAATTTTTACTTGAAATATTTGAGATTTCAAACTGGGTTTGAAATTAAGAAATAGGCTTACCAAACTATAAAGAGAATATCCATGTATTTTATTTGGCGAACCTTTTTAGAGATTTTCTAGAGCATTTAAAACAGGGAGAAAATAGCCAAACTTTGGGTTTTCAAATAATTTCCTTTATGTGTTTTATTAGAAAAATAATCATAACAAATTCGATTTACTCCCTCCGATTCGTAATAAATGTCGCATGTTTTAACAGGGGTTAGTTCAAAACTGCGACACTTATTATGGATCAGAGGTAGTAGCTAAAACAGGGGTGTTACACCCACCTCGTGCAAAATGTGTCTATGGATATGAAGTGCACAAGAGGGGTTAAGATTCTTCACCATTTCTATGCATAATTGGTTATGATTACACCCTAGTAACTCTAGTGGAATTAATGTATGTCTTATAACATATATGTCTAACATTGACCCTGGGATCCGACACCTATAAATCAAGATAAAGAAAAAGAACAGTTTGTTGTTGATAAAAGCTATGTATCCCCCAAGGAGATGCATTTTGATGTTGGCGCTAGCACTCTGAAAATCTGGGAACTACTCTAGATTTTCTAAAAACAATGGTATTGATCTTAGAAAGCCATCAAACAAGTCATTAGGAAGGGACCAATAAACTTTAGAAGGAAGTTAAACCCCATCAAATCGAAGGATTAATGAGGCATTATCTTATTCAACCGTTGATCATATCTTATATAGCAACAAGGACAATTTTTCGATAGTCAACGAAGAAAACATAGCCAACATCATTGTCTAGTGAAAAAAAAGAATAACACTAGCACCTTAAGAAAATAAGCCGACAAATGTTGATGGTCATTAGCTCCTTAGTAAACTTGTTATACTTCGGTGTAGATGATGTGAATAGAAGAACTTCAGTTGATATGAGGTAAGACATCTAGACTTTTGCAACACAAGCACCATTATCTTCTTCGATAATGGTGGGGTTCGTACCATGTTTAGCTAATATGTATGTTGAATGTGGTGGACCATCTGGTTAGGGTCATAAACAATTTCGTGATGCTTTCTATGGTCCTATGATTTTCAAGTGGTTTATCCAAGTCAATACAAGATTTTTGTTCCTCCCTCGGATCCGTAATAAGGTCGTGAGAGCTGAACGAATTTGTACGCAGCTAGTAGGAGTTCTACGACACTTAAAAAGGACAGGAGGGAGTAGTTTTTTTTTTTTTTTTTTGAGGTTACCGGAGGGAGTAGATAATTTACTCTAGACATGCTTTTTTTTTTTTTTTTTTTTTGAGACTAAGACATGCTTTTTTCTTGGAGCTCCTGAACGGCAAGGCCTTGAAGTCACCGCCTCATGGGCATGATTTCACGGATCGGTCCATGATAGTCGCTGACTGACAAAGCCCAACATCTCTTAAGAAACTGGCCCACAGAACCCGGGCCCACAGATCAGTGACTAAGAGCAAGTCGGTCATATTTTGGGCTAAATTCAGTTGCACAATTATAGGGGATAAACTTCAATTTTTTCATAGTGGACAAATTCCGTTTTCTCCCTCCCGCATCGGTCGACGCAGCAATAGAACACCATCGCGACACCACCGAGCAGATCGAGCTGCCGCCGTCGCGCACCAGACAACGCAGCCTCCGTCGTTCTTCGGCCAACGCCGCGCCGTACTGCAGGATGGCGAAAGATCGCCGGATCAAGAAAGATCGTCGACGCTGCAAGATCAGCGGCGACCCGACGGTGTATCTCCCCGCTCGCCGCCATCTTCGCCGGGCTCTCGGACGCGGCGGCCGTCGTCCGCTGCGCCGCCACGTGCCGGCGCTGGGAACGCGTCGTGGCCACGAGCGCCACTATAATATCCCGCTCCCTGCCACCCCTAGGCCGCTTCTTGCCGGACCTCACTGTCGGCCTCTTCCACCAGGACATGGACATGTCCGCGGCGGCATCGTCGCTGCCGTGCTTCGTACCCATGGCCTCCGCCCCTCGCTTCCTCGGCGAGCCCGGCCATCAGCGGCTTCTCAGCATCGCGGGGCTAGGCGACGGCGGCGGGCTCTTGGACCATTCCCGCCCCGTCGCGTCCCGGAACAGCCGCCTCGTTCTGGAGCTCCGGCGCGCCACCGACAGTCTGCGGCTCGCCGTCTGCAACCCGATGTTGCGTGACAACATCGTGGTTGTCCCTCCTCTGATCGCAGCAGCGGGCACCAACACCATATAGGACTACGGCTGCGCGTTGCTCACCGGCCAGGACCTCCGCCCACCTCGCTGCAACAGCTTCTTCCGTCTGCTCCTCATCTATAACCACAACCGTGGCCCTGGAAACTCAACCGTGCTCAGGTGCTACTCCTCGGACACCGGCTGCTGGGGACCGGAGTCCGAGTGCTGCGTCGAGATCGCAAGCTCGAAGATCGCCAACATCGGCCAAGCTGTGGTACGCCTCTGGCTGGACGCGAGCCGGCTCGGTCCAGCTCGGGGCGAGCCAGCAAAAAGCTCGGGCAGAAATGGCGAGCCCCGAGCCGGCTCGACACTGCCGGCGAGCTTCACATGGAGGCTCGGCCCGAGCCAGGCGAAAGCTCGGTCCAAAACGAGCGGCTCGCGAGTCTGGATGTGGCAGTCACTGACGGGTGGGCCCGTTGGCACCAGCGCCGAGCAGAGATGCAGCGAAGGCAACGGTGGCCGAGGACATGACGCGGGGTGTGCTTCCATGGCGCTGGTGGCTGCATCGGTGGGAGAGGCGCACAAAGGGAGGCGAAGGCAACTGTGGCCGAGTACATGGCTGTGGGGAAGATGAGCAGAAGGGGCAAGGGGCGGCGCCGTCGGTGGCTGCCTACGCGGGAAAGGCAGAGAACGAGCAAGGGGCGGCGCCGGCGGCGGCTGCCTACGCGGGAAAGGCAGAGAAAGAGCAAGGGCCGGCTGTCTTGGAGATTGCTTCGGATGGCGGCGCGGAAGACCTAATATTTGCTCGTGGTCTGGACGAAGAAGAGGTGCATATCGCTCTAACAGGCTGCGTCTCGTTCACATAGCGGGCCAAACGGGCTGGACCGAGCCGAGCCTGGCTCGGCCCGAGCTCGCCGCGGTCCAAGAAAATGAGCTCGGCTCGGTCAAATTAAATAGCGGGCCGAGCCTAGCTCGCACCGAGTCAGCAAAACTCAGGCCGAGCCCAAAAGACCGAGCTTCACGTCCAGCCAGAGGTACGCCGCGGGGTGGCCTTCTGGCCCCTGGACCTTGGGGCGCTCGGGGCACGCCTCGATGAGATCGATCAGCATGGAGCTGTCATGGACATGCACTTGGTGCCCTATGAGGTACCTCATCCGTGGCCGGAAAAGCGGCTCTTGGGCATCTCGCCGGACAACAGGCTCTTCTTCTTTAACACCGGCGTAGCAGGTTGCAAGAAGCGGCATATAGTAGCAAATCTATCCTACTTCCAGTTTGCGGAAGAAGACAACATCCGCACCGGTAAGGGAGGGATCATGCATGACGAAGAACACATACCGATGCCCCAGATGAAGATGTCACACGGTAACACCGCCATCAAGCTGCGGTGGTTTGGCGAGAAGAGTGGTCTCGTCTTGTTCACCATGGGAACACCCAGCGGGCATAAAGGCACATTCGTGTTGAACCTCCACGAGAAAGTCGTCAATAGGGTTGCCATTTTTGGCGATTCGTGGAAGAACTTGCTTGGGTATGAGATGGACATGGCGGCATACCTTGCCTCCTCCATTGATCGTGCCTGAGCTCGGTCAATGTGATTTAGAACTTTTTGTCTAAATCCTAGAGTGATCCATCTTTGCTCGAAGAATTAGTTAGTGTTTGAAGGGTCGGAAAATCAAAGGAACAGGAAGTACAAAGGAATAGGATGTCTAGACCAGCCGCTACACAATTCCTACGGGATTGGTTCCTACAAGATGCCATCCTTTGAATCAAACATGTACGGAAGGAAAAATTCCTCTGGGACGGAATCCGATAGAAGTCCTAAGGAAATCCTTCAAATCAAAGGAGGCCTTAGATCTAAAGTCGAAATGCTGGAAGATCCGACATGACCATTTCTAAAACTCTAACATGCTGAGGCTAATTCAATGAATGACAATATAGTAATAATAAAGTGCATAACACAGTTGAAATTTGAACAAGTTTTTAAATGTCTAGTTTTCAAATAATGTATTCATTAATCCTTTATAAATAAAAGAATCGGGAAAATAAATATATGAAAAATAAAATGGAATATTATGCATCTATATTTTACGACAAGAGTTCATGAATACAATTTTTTTAAATATGGATTATTACATCTATATTATGAGAACATTTTACCATCGAAGGCACAAAATAACCCACTTGAAAGGCTCCACCGAGTACGAATAAGGGGGCTTTAATTGCACAATCTTTAATTGCACAATCTGTGTACCGTAATTTAAGAAAAAATATACTACCATTAGATCTGGTCAACAAAATAAAAATTATACATCATAAAAGTGTTATTATTGGGTTTATATTTAGAAGAAATGTTCGGTGATATAATTTTTGTGATGTATAATTTATGTTTTATTGATTAAATTAGTGGTCAAAATGTTTTCCTAAATCACTGTACCGGAGGAAGTAGTGTGTTTAAACTAATATGTATGGTCCCGGGCTCCACTGATCCCTGTAATAAAAAAATAAAAAAATATTTATAAGTTTTAAAAATATCTAGAAAAAAGTCTGCATGTTATCAATGATATATCGCACAAGTTTGAAAATTCTCGGTTTGAAATACTTTATATTCTGTTCTACATAAAAACGACAAATGTGTGGATACATACTTTAAAATCTCTAAAATATACAAGATTTATTATTTTTGTGTAGCCCAGAATATAAAATATTTCAAATAAAAAAATATCACAATTAACATGCATGAAATTTTTAGACTGGGTTGACGGAGACAGCAAGGTACCCTGCCATGTCCATCTCGTACCCGAGCATGTTCTTCCACGAGTCGCCATCGCCGTCCAGTTTCTCGACCACGCCCTCCCCGAGGTTCAGCGTGAAGGTACCTCTGTGGCCGCTCCGTTCTCCCAGGGTAAACAAGACAATACCGCTCTTCTCGCCGAACCAGCGTAGATTGATGTCGGTGTAATGGTGCTTCATCTTCATCTCGTGCATCAACAATGTTTCCTGATCAGGCACGGTCCATTTTCGACTGCTACGAATATCGTCATCTTCGATATACAGTAGATTCGCCAGCACGATCTTGTTGCGGCCTTCCCTGACCCCGACATACATGAAGAAGAGCCGATTGTCGGACGAGACGCCCAACAGCCTATTGTTTGGCAAGTAGTGTGGATTGGGAAAAGGCAGCAGGTGCATGTCCGTCGCGACGGCGTCGTCAATCTGGTCAAGGCGCACCCCGAGCAACCCGTGGTTCAGAAGCCAGAATGCAACTCCGCGACGCACCACGGCGGCGCCCATGTCACGGATCTGCAAGCTGGGGATCTTGACGACGCTGCAGTCGACCTCTGGTCCCAGCAGCCGGTGTGAGATGAGTAGAAGCGGAGCACGGTGGAGCTACCGCTCAGGCTGGACACGAGCCGCGGGCTTTTTGGCTCGCACCGAGCTTTTTCAGGCTCGGCCCGAGTTGAGCTCGGCCCGCAACTTTGTATCACCGAGCCGAGCCCAATAACCTGGACCGCAGAAAGCTCGTGGCTCGCCTGGCTCGACTCGGTCCAGCCCGCTGGCTCGGCCTTTCTACAGCCCATGTACGCGTAGTTAGGTCACAGCAGCTCACACGCGAGCCCATTTGCGTCGAGCACTCCTCTGATCCTCTCCCAGTCCCAGCTCCCAGGACCGCCGCCATCGTCGCCGCTCCGACTCGCCATCGCCTACGTCGTCTCCGTCGTCGTGCGCCCGTCCCAGTGCAGGTGGTCTCCATCGCCGCCTCGACTCGCCGCCATCGCCGTCGCCGCTCCGCAGCCACAGCCCACAGGTCAGACTTCTTGCTCTCTTTCCCCACTCCCATCGCGTCCCCATTTCCCCGATCTGCTTCGACGAGATCATCTCACTGATCCAAGACAAACAGGTCGTCGCCGGCTCGCCGCCTCCATCGATGAAGCCGAAAGAACCTAATAAGGAGAAGAAATTGTCAGCGTTCTATGGGGGAAAATCGCCCGGGGCCGTTGCCGTTGCCGCCAAGCCGGCGTCCACAAGGGGGAAGAAGGCCTGCAATGATCGCCGCTCGAAGGCGAACCCGAGCATCGTGCTGCTTGATCCGCTGGACAAGGAGCAACCAGTGCGCGCGAAGCGACACCCGCCTCCACCTCGTCGTCTCCCTGCCAACATAGCTGCCGCCAGCCGTGCGGCGGGCGGTGTTGCCTCTTCTTCGGCGTCGGTGGTACTGCTGGTGAGTGCCTACCCCTACCCGCATCAATCCTTTGGAGCATCATCTATTATTCTTGTTTATATGTACAAGTTTCAGTGTTTGTGCAGTTAGTTTTCAGCTTGTTTTCAGCTAGTTTATATGTAGCAGTTTCAGTGTTTATGCGAGTAAGCTAGGACAAGATTGATTATGTTTATATGTAGCACTAATTCAGTATTTGCCTCTGAAATAATTCAGGAGAACATGATTGTTTTCAGCTAGTTTATATGTAGCAGTTTCAGTGTTTATGCCACTAGTTCTATTCTTGTTCATTCAATGTTCCCATTGTTGGTTTATATGTAGCTGAAATAATTAAGTCTGTGAGCCTAATACTCACTTGACTTGATTATTAACCTGCAGCTTGGGACCATATGTAACCAAAAATGATGATGATTTTAACCTGCAGCTTGGTCTGTAATGTAGTTGCTGCAGCTCTAAAAATGATGATGTTTTAACTATTTAGTGAATTATATATTTGTGTATGCAAATGTAATTGCTGCTGTGGATGTTAGTTCAACTGAAGAGCAAACAGCTGTGGACACAAGGTTCAAAGGGAAGAAAAAAAAGAAGGGGAAGACAACAACTGTTGAGAATTCAAAGGCTTGGATCTATTTTGAGAAGGTGTGGGTTGATGATGAAGACAATCCAGAGGGGCCTAAGGTGTTGAAAGCACAGTGTCTTCATTGCCCAACGATATATGCATATGAACAAGGTTCAAGCACCTCAACCCTCAACAGGCATTGGAAAGGAAAATGCAAAAACCTCAATGCAAAGCGTCTTAGGGAGCAGATCCAGACCCGTCTGAAGTTCAAGCCAGACAATGTTAATGCAAATATTCCGGCGTCAACAACTTCAGGACACATAGGTTTTGACCAAGCTGTTATGTTGCTATTGAACTTATGTTGCTTTTATATTTGTGCTATTGAACAGGGCGTTGCTTAATTTCATTGTTATGGAGCTGTTGCTACAATATTGTTAGTTTCAGGAGTTTTTCCTGTTAATATTGCTCTGTTTTTCACTGATGTTGCTCTGTTTGCTCTGTTTTCCACTGATATTGCTCTGTTTGTCCTCTGTTTTTTGCTCTGTAGCTGTAGCTCGCGAGCCAGGCGAGCTGGACCGAGTTTATACATTGCCCGGGCCGAGCCTGTTTTACCAGCTCGTTGGACAAACGAGCCGGACCGAGCCGAGCTCAACAAGTGCGAGCTAAAAGCAGGCTCGCCGAGCCTGGACCGAGCTGGCTCGTGTCCAGCCTGAGCTGCCGCGGTTGTAAACGAGCAGCAGCCGGAAGAAGCTGCTGCAATGCTGTGGGCTGAGGTCGTGGCCAGTGAGCAGCGCGCAATTGTATTCCCTTATCGTCCTCTTGCCGGTGATCAGAGGCGGGACGACGACGATGTTGTCACGCACCATCGGATTGCAGACGGCGAGCCGCAGACCGTTGGCGGCGCGGCCGTCTCGCCGGAGCTCTAGAACGAGACGTCCGTTCCGGGACGCGACCGGCCGGGAGTAGTCCAGTAGTCCGTCGACGACGCTGAGAGGCCGCTGCTGCCCTGGGCGGAGGTAGCGGGTCGCGACGAAGCACGGCCGAGACGATGCCGTGTCCCCGCCGCGCGCCGTGGGCCACTCTTTCTCCTGGTGGAAGAGGCCGACGGCGAGGTCGGGGAAGAAGCGACCGAGGGGCGGCAAATGACGGCGGCGCTCGTGGCCACCACGCTCCCCCAGCGCCGGCACGCGGCAGCGCAGCTGAAGACGGCCACCGTGTCCGAGAGTCCGGCGAAGATGCGGCCGAGCGCGTCGTCCGAGAGAGACGCCGTTGCGCCGCCGCTGTTCTCGCGGTGATGACGATCTTTCTTGATCCCGCGGTCCTTTGCCTTGCGGATGTACGGCGCGGCGGAGGTTGCATCGTCGAGTGCGCTGCGGCGACATCTCAGCTCCGTCGTGTCCAGATGAGTCGATGGTACGTGTTCAGCTTGGATTGGCCTCGCGAAGGATATCTACCTGTCGCTCGTTCATTAAATAAACAGAATCTGTATCAAAAAAGGGAAGGGTGATGGTCCAGAACTCCAAGGCCACGTAGCATATTACACTTTCAGTTCTGAAAAACGGTTTCTGTTAAGAAAGACGACGGAAACTTGTTCGGCTCTTCCATCGTTTTTGTTGACCAAAATCATATACGTACGCTTAAATTTCATTTTTTTATTTCAGCTTCAAATATACCATGGTTGAGGTGTCATGTTGCTGTTGGACAGAGTGCTATGTTGGACTTTGTTTCTTCAAAATTGTAGTACTATCAATCTGTAGCTAGTACTAGTGACATCCAAAATTTATATATCTATGAATGAAAATTAGTTCAGTAGTGCGTGAAGAGTTGAAACTTTTGATAGTTGATTTTATGTAGATGAAATGACATATTTTGCTTGTTGTGTGTCAGGTCTCCGGCAGATCGGTAACTTCCACACTGTGAGCCACATGCTACCATTAAATAATTAAATGTTCAGTTGAGCTAACTTAATTGTCAGCAAGCTATTATAGTTATTATACAGGAGATGGTGTTTACGCTCATAGCATGTGTAGATGCACCCATTATAAAAATAAAATTTAAATATTTTTAAAAATGTCAAAGTATTCTATATATATTCGTATACTCTTTATCCACAGACAAAATTTCATGAAAAAATACATATTTTGTTGTCTTCTAAATATATAAATAAATGTTTTCTGAAAAACCATTGAGGGAACTGGAATTAGTCTTTTTTTCTCAGGCCGTAAAACTGTCATTTTTACACGAAACTTTATGTTCGCGAGCATATAATTTTCTCGTGTACATCAAAACTTTTTGTTTGAATTTTTTCAAAAAATTTAAAATCCATTTTAAGTAGTGGGTGCATCTACACTATGAGGCAAAGATGATTTCCACTATGAGTGGCTGAACAGCTAGCTAGCAACCGTGGAGACCAGGTAGTCTGCTTCTCCAATGAAGTATGGATAGGTTACAGCCCTATCCTTGGCCACATCGCAACCTACTGCATGACTGTCTTTGCTGGGGCTTTGATGTTATTTGTAGTTTTTGTCAAGCTTTATGCGGCGACCACTATTTAAAAAACCGATTTATGGAAAGGGCCAACCAATTTACTTATACACTCAACATCCCTCCTCACATATGGCGGGAAGAGAGATGCAAACATATATATGTAAACTAAAAGTTAGTCGCATGAAAAGAAATGGATCTTATAGATGGACGGAGGGGGCATTGGCAATGTTTAGGAAAATTATGCCACACGAGACTTGAACTTGAGACCTTGTCTCTGATATCATGTCAAGGTTTATACGCTCACCACTATTTCGAGATACCGATATGATGGAAGGTGCCAGACAATTCACTTATACACTCAACACCCCTCCTTACATGTGACATGAAAGAGATGACAACATGTGTAAACTCACATGTAGGAGCATGAAGAGAAATGGGCCTTTTACATGGACCGATGGACGGAGGGGACAACAACAGTTTTAATAAAAATTGCGCTACACAAGACTCAAACTCGAGACTTTTCTCTTCATGCGTGTGATATCATGTCAAGCTTAATTCACTGATCACTATTATAAAAGACCAATCTGATGATAAATTTCAGACAATTACTTATACACTCGGCAGTTTTGAGCTAGGTTAACTTGTAACGCAATTAAGAAGACGATGACTCACACACGAACAGTTGGACATGACAGTGACTGTGTAGTATTGCAGCTTTTCTCATGTTCCTCTCTGTTATTCTACAGGGTAGTCTGTTACAACTCAAAACCAAAAAGTTGGGTTTGGACCGAGTTAACGGGATGTCCATCTCAACCTTCTCAATAATGTGCCTTGATCATGGCTTCCCATGAATATAACATGTTCGCTGAATGTATGCTAATAAAACAAAGACTAGATCACTAGAACAAACAAGCCGCAGTCAATGGTTTATTTGCTAACCGAAGAAAATGAATAGGAAACATCTACTCCTAGCTGAATCTAACTGAACCTAGGGACAAATTTCACCGAGCTAACAATACTGGTGTACTAGCTAGCTCAAGTAGGAGTGGCGGCATGCACTTTGCCCCCGAAGGGGTTCGTCCTTTCGGCGGTGGCGAGGCGTGTGCCCCCACCGCCCGTGTTCTTCGTTCAGTGCCTCGGCATGCCGATGCGCACTGCATCGAGAGGAACGGCGCGGCCCTTGGGGCGGCGCTCTTTGCCGGCGACGCCGGTCCTCTTTTCCCCTCTTTTTGATTTGGGGATTTTAGAGTTCTTCGGGAGGGGAACTTTTTCTGTTCTTTTCTTTTGCTTTTCTTTTTCTGTCTACACCAGCAAGATCTAAGCCATAGCCAGCTCTGATACCAATGTTAAAACCTCTGGATCGACTAGGCTAGATCTTAGGGTAGAACAGAGGGATGGGAGAAGATGGTTCACCTTGTCCTTGGCTCGAGGAGCCCGAGCTGGTGCCGTCCATGTTGGACGGCGACCGCGGCGGTGGTGATGAGTGGCGGAGGAGGTGGAGCTTCCCGTCACTTCTGCGTTAACCCTAGATCGGTAGGGTGGTGTCGGTGGGGTCGAGTGGCACGGACGAACCTCATGCTGAACGCCGCCGACCCCCACCTCTTTATATACGCAGCGTGACAGGGGCCCACCAACCACAGTTGGGTCGGGCGCCCCCGATCAGGGCGCTGATCATGGGTGCGGGTGAGCCGTTGGGCCCACGGCGCTGGAGATCAACCTAACATAATTCACTGATCATTATTATAAAAGACCGAACTGATGAAAAGTTTTAGACAATTTACTTATACACTCAACATTTTTCACCTAGGTTAACTTGTAACGCAATTAAGAAGACGATGACTCACACGAACAGTTGGACATGACAGTGACTGTGTAGTATTGCAGTTTTTCTCATGTTCCTCTCTGTTATTCTACAGGGTAGTCTGTTACAACTCAAAACCGAAAAGTTGGGCTTGGACCGAGTTAACGGGATGTGCATCTCAACCTTCTCAATAATGTGCCACGATCGTGGCTTCCCATGAATCTAACATGTTGGCTGAATGTATGCAAAGAAAACAAAGACTAGATCACTAGAACAAACAAGCCGTAGTCAATGGTTTATTTGCTAACCGAAGAAAATGAATAGGAAACATCTACTCCTAGCTGAATCTAACTGAACCTAGGGACAAATTTCACCGAGCTAACAATACTGGTGTACTAGCTAGCTCAAGTAGGACCGTCGGTCGAGGGAGGAAGCAAGGTATGCCGCCATGTCCATCTCATACCCGAGCAAGTTCTTCCACGAATTGCCAAAAATGGCCACCCTGTTGACCACTTTCTCGTGGAGGTTTAACACGAAGGTTCCTTTATGCCCGCTGGGTCTTCCCATGGTGAACAAGACGAGACCACTCTTCTCGCCAAACCACCGCAGCTTGATCGAGGTGTTAGCGTGTGACATCTTCATCTCGGGCAAATGCACATGTTCTTTCTCACGCATGATCCCTTCCCTACCATTGTGGATGTTGTCTTCTTCCGTAAACACGAAGTAGGATAGACTCGCTACCATATACCGCTTCTTCAAACCTGCTACCCCAATGTCAAAGAAGAAGAGCCTGTCGTCCGGCGAGACGCCCAAGAGCCGCTTTTCTGGCCACGGATGAGGTACCTCATAGTCATAGGGCACCAAGTGCATGTCCATCACAGCGCCGTGCTCATCCATCTGATCGAGGCGTGCCCCGAGCGCCCCAAGGTCCAGGGGCCAGAAGGCCACTCCGCGGCGTACCACAGCTTGCCCGATGTTGGCGATCTTTGGGCTTGGGATCTTGACGCAGCACTCGGCCTCCGGTCCCCAGCAGCCGGTGTCCGAGGAGTAGCACCGGAGCACGGTTGAGTTTCCAGGGCCACGGTTGAGTTTCCAGGGCCACGGTTGTGGTTATAGAGGAGGAGCAGACGGAAGAAGCTGTTGCAGCGAGGTGGACGGAGGTCCTGGCCAGTGAGCAGCGCGCAGCCATAGTCCTGTATGGAGCAGATCAGGGGCGGGACGACAACGATGTTGTCACGTAACATGGGGTTGCACACGGCGAGCCGCAGACCGTCGGTGGCGCGCCGGAGCTCCAGGACGAGGCGGCCGTTCCGGGACGCGACGGGGCGGGAGTGGTCCAAGAGCCCGCCACTGTCGCCTAGCCCCGCGATGCTGAGAACCCGCTGATGGCCGGGCTCGGCGAGGAAGCGAGGGGCGGAGGCCATGGGGACGAAGCACGGCAGCGATGATGCCGCCTCGGGCATGTCCATGTCCTGGTGGAAGAGTCCGACGGTGAGGTCCGGCAAGAAGCGGCCTAGGGGTGGCAGGGAGCGGGAGATTATGGTGGCGCTCGTGGCCACGACGCGCTCCCAGCGCCGGCACGTGGCGGCACAGCGTACTACGGCGGCCGTGTCCGGAATCCCGGCGAAGATGCGGGCGAGTGCGTCGTCAGAGAGAGACGCCGTCGGGTCGACACCGACTTTGCGATTTTTCTTGATCCGGCGGTCCTTGGCCTTGTTCCGGCGGTACGGCGCGGCGTCGGCAGAACAAGGGCGGAGGCGGCGTTGTCGAGTGCGCGGCGGCGGCATCTCCCGTCGGTGGTATCGAGAGATGGATCGGTGGTACGTGTTTGGCTGATGCGTCGATCGATTTCGGAGGAGGATGGAATTTATGGATAAAAATCTCCAAACCGGGGCGAATCCGATCTGCATGGGAAACAAGAGAACTTATCTTTCGGGAACCACTAGGAACCGGACGCCGATAGTAGCCTTGATCGGACTTGACCTGTAACGTCGGATTAGAAGCAAATAGGCCGTTCGATTTTCAACTGGCCCCGTGCGTCTAATTTCCCGTCAGACCAACGCGTGATGCACTAGCGGGATCCGTGCGTGATGCATGCTTCCGTTAATTAAATACGACCCCGTAATTCATGCTTTCGATTTGGAAACACGGCGAATGTTGGATTATCAACGAGGCCCACGCTACTCTTTCCATGAAATAATTAAGGGCTTGATTGCATGATTCCATAATGCCAACCTTCCCTAAACAAAGCCGCTAATTTTGTGGGATACGCATCTGCTTCTCGATCAAATTGTTCCAGTTATTTAGGAAAGGAAATCATATTTCGAATAGCAACCCTATAGACCCAAAAAACTGGGTGATGTAAATTATATTCTCTCTATTTCTAAATGTAGGGTGTATAATTTTCTACATGGATATTAAGACATGATTGTTTTGCATAAAGTGGACTATTTTTCTGGAAAAAAAATCGCGAGAGATGAGTTTTTAATGGGCACAAAATAAACACAATCCGTCAAATCCCTCTTTTGACATTAGGTCTCATTTTTCGATGGATCAAATTGTCCATAAATAGAAATACACCTTATATTTATGGACTTTAAAAAAAAATACTATACACCTTACATTAAGTAGCGAAAGGAGTATATCACGAAAAGGTGTATTTTAGGGCAACGAAAGCGTCCAACTCCAACAAGTGATGTATTTTGGGGAGCACTTCCCCAGTAGGTGATGTAAAATAGCGCAGCCGTGCGGCCTTCGCCCAAAAATGAGTACTATGTGAATATATTTGCGAATAAGCATGATAAAATAAGAGCACAAATTCCACAAACCATAAGATTATTAAAAAATTCATCAACCTCACAAGGTCCAACAAAACTTGGTTTGTTCGATCGCCCTTTGAACTTCGTGTTCGTGTCTTCGTAAAATTGGGCTCCATCAATTTTTGTCCAATTCCGAGAATAATTCTTTTATAGTTTTTCTGAAATAAATATACAGCAGAAAACAGGAACTGACACTATGGTATCTTGTTAATAGGTTAATTTCAGAAAATGTATAAAAATGATGTATAAGTGTAAATAAAACATGTGACATTGATAGAAAACAAGCACGGAACAATAAAAAATTATAGGTATGTTTTAGACGTATCACGAAGGCGTGCCGCTGTCATCGCCCCTCCATCACCAGAGCCGGGCAAAACTTGTTGTTATAGACAGTCGGGAAGTCATCGTGCTAATTCCCATAGGACTAGCACACCAGAACAACAACCGTCGCCTATAAAGAGAGTGTAGATCGGAAGGATTCAAATTGTAGACACACGAGGCGTAGCCGGGGGCTTGTTGCTGTTGTTGCGTCCTCGATTTCGTGGCGTCGGGAAGACGCTCATAGGGAGAGATCTGAGGATGTAGCTGATCTAGCGTCGTTTGCAGGATTGAATGGGATTTTCACCGGGGTTACAAGGGGAAAGCTGAACTCACATGAGCTAGCCCACTCAGAGTAGTTGGTGCATTGAGTGTTCGATAGGTTACAACGCCACCGTTAGTCTAGCTCGGAACCCAGACGATATTGATATTCATGGCTTTGATACTACCTGTAGTTGCTCATAGGGAGAGATTCTCTTCTTGGAACCCAGACAATATACAATTTACCATTTTGGTCCATTCTCTTCTTGGGTCATGGGTGGTCGCCCTTTCTTGCTGGCCCTGGATTTCGGGCGGCATTGTCATCCGGAAAACCTTTTTTTGTAACAAGGGTAAGGGTCTCAAAGGACCCCTGATTGCCGCATTAGACGAACTTCGGTGGGTACAAGTTACAATAAGGACACTGAAAATAAGAAATTACAAAGCAGTACTTGGGTTTCTATTGCATACGTGCTATCTGCGCGCACTGCGGCCGGGCACGGCGCCACGTATCATCCTCACAGTCGGGTCCACTTTTCGAGGGTAACAAAGATTTGGTCCTCCTTGTTTGGTGTTCCATCGAAATAAAAATCATCCTTGGTTCATTTCTAACGAAGATATGTTGGATACTTGAAGGTGCGGGATCTTGGTGGACCCGCCGCTCGTATTAGGATGTGGAGCAGGACAGGTTGTGTACCTACTGTAGGCGGTTCTATAACTGTGCGTTATGTACTGTTCATGTCCACTGCCACCCGGCCATGGCGAGATAGTCCAGCTCATCAGACGTCATGGACGTGTGTTGACTAGCGTCGATATGGGGTGTCCAAGTTCTATACATTCTGCAGAAAACTATGGTCTCTTTGGTGTCCCTGTTATCATGTTACGTTTCAACTTACTCCTAAGTAAACTATGCGTTACAAGTTATCGAGGTAGAAGGAGCTGGAATGGTTCAAGTCATTGCGAGCGATGAGCCTTAATTTGGTTTGATATGGTGAATGGCTTCAGGCTGTGCATGGCTGCCGGATGTCACATCGTCATTAGCGATGGGTATCAGTCATGCTCCATTCGGTGTCAGGTGGTTGAAAAGGTCATTTTAGTTTGGAGATTGAATTATTTCTAATGGTTTGTTTTGTTTTGGTTTTGCAGGGCAGAGTCAACGGGTGGTTGCCTTGAGTGGGGATATATACAGAGTTTATTGCCGGTTCGAATAATTTTTACTAAACTTTTAGACTTATTCATGTTAAACTATTACAAATATATTTTTCTATTTGTTAGCATAATTTAATGACATAATTATTTTTACTAAATATTATTTTTAACCATGTTACACTATTACATATTATTTGTTTGTACCGAATATCAATGAGAGATAGCAAGCTTTATCTCATAACAACAGTCTGTTGTAGAACTAACATGTTTTATTTAATTCATAATCTATATAATTTATACGTATTTTTGATAAAGATTTGCGCACAATATGATGTAACAAATATTTCAATAGCAATTTCTAGTGCATGATTAAGCAAGCATATTTATATAAACTTTAGATTATATACTGAACTATGGAATTATTTTTACTTCTTTTTTCATGGTCAAAATTATCTAGCAAGTTAATGAAGTGTGCATGCTCGATACTTGATACTGAAACAACATTATTTAGAATATTTACCAACGAATGTAAAAACATCATTTCTGTTCTAATTTTGTTCCCCACAAGGATCGATGTAATGTTCGTTTTATTTTGAGCAAAAAAATTGAGGAGATGCTGTTTGAAGAATTTGTTGATTTTTTTTACTGAATGTTAACGGCGTTATGCGTTGGATGAGATGATGTTCATGGTGACCTAGTGGACATAATGGGCACGTTGTCAACTTGTAATGTCATCTTGGGCATCTTCGAAATACAGTTGGTCCGCCACCATGATCTTGTTGGGTCCTGACCTGATCACCTGACCCTGACGTGCATGAAGAAGAGGGGGTTGTCGGACGAGACGCCCAGAAGCCTATTGTTTGGCCAGTAGTGTGGATTGGGATAAGGCAGCAGGTGCATGTCCGTCGCGGCGCCGTCGTCGTTAATCTGGTAAGGCGCACCCCGTGGTTCAGAGCCCAGAAGGCGTGGCGCCCATGTCACGGATTTTCAAGCTGGGGATTTTCACGACGCTGCACTCGGTCTCTTGTCCCCAGCAGCCGGTGTGAGATGAGTAGAAGCGGAGCACGCACTACACCACGGGATACTTTGGCTGGGACACTTTTTATAGTGCCCCAAAAGGTTCTAATTAGGGGCAATTTATTAAAGTGCCCCAATATATAAGATATTTTGAGGCAATTTGACAAAGTGCTTCTAAATGGCATATCTTTTGAGACACTTTGATAAAGTGGCTCTAAATGTCATATCTTTTGGGGCAGTTTGGCAAAGTGCCCCAGTATATTACTAGCTTTTGGAGCATTTTGAAAAAGTGCCCCAAAATGTCAGAACAGTTTCATAAACCATATTTTGCAGAAATTACCACATATACATGTTCAAAACACTGGCGTACCTAGAGGGTTTCTGGACTGAAAAGGCAATCAAAGAGTACACCTCAATAAGCTAATTCCGGGAGCTGCCGTCGGCCGCCGCTCGACCCTCCGCTCCCCACAATTTCGCGCTCGGCAGGTCCACCACGGCGGCGGCGCTAGCAGAGGCGCACCAAGCAGAGCAAGAGCATGCGAGGAGCGCTAGCTCTAGCAGCCAGCATCCGCTTTGTTGTTCCTTGCCACAACCGAATAGCAAAAGCACATTGCCTCTATTTTTTTTCGTTATGATAATATTGTCAACTGTGGATTCGTATTGGACAATTTTCTAGAATTGAAAATTTCTGTTTATAAATGGAAACCAAATGTTTTTTTCTTTTGTATTTGTAGAACTCTTTGAGGAATAGCAACATTTGTATTAGAATCACAAACACTTGAAATATATGCACAAAACTGCAATGTTGTGAGTCAATTGTCTATTTATATTGTTTTTTGGTAACATTTTATCAATGTGCCATTTTTTTTTTGGATTGTGCCCACCCTCCATTTATTTCCTGGGTCTGCCACTGGCTACTCAATATGTTGAGTGTGTCTTTCTTGAATAGAGTGATGAGCATAAAAGTTATCGGTGTTCGGACCCTATTGGTCATCGGATGCGCATTTCACAAGATGTGACTTTTGATCAGCCTCGTCCTTTCTTCCCATGTCCTTCCTCCACGACTTTTTCGGTGGCCAATGTATCTTTTCTCACATTTCCTGACACACCTCCCCATGTGCCTCACACTAATTAATCCTTTGTGTCCCACTGTTTCTGATACACCTCCGACGCTACCCTCCCCTCGTTCCTCTCATGCTCCCTCACCATCTACCTCTCCACCTACCTCACCGATGTCTCCTTAGTCTCACTGATTGAGCTACAAAACATTTTGAATTTTGTCCAGGCGGTACAAAATAATTGTTCATGAGTTTTAAACGTTTCGGCCCAATATAAATAAATTTGACAGGGTTCAAACAAAGCTCTACAATAAGACATTTCTTTTTCAACCCTCCATTGTATATCTAATTTTTAGCACTTGAACTATTTTTTCATTACCCATTAAAATCAATTGGTTCTCAAGTTGAATAAATGTTCGGGCATACAGAATAATTGCTCACAGAGTTGAAAATAATCATGACATGCGGTGCAAAAGTTTTTGGTCAGCGTACCTGAAAACAATTGTGTCACATGGTTGTAAAATATTTTTCGTACGAATAAAACATTTCAGTTAAATTGTTCACAAGGAATTTAAATCTTGCTACATAACTCTTTTTTTGAGAACTTTGTGTGACTTATTTTTGTTCATTCATGGTTGTTAAATTTTAGTTTAATTGTTCACCAAACAATGATCTCGCTTTAAAAAAAATGAAAAGATACTTTTTAGGTCTCCAAAAAATCTGAAAAAAACATACAAGTATATATACATGTCTACTCTGTACGACCAAATTTGAATCAATTTTTTTTATATTTAGCCTGCATAAAAAAGAAAAATGTTGAAAGTAAAATAGTTATTTTTTTACCTTTATAGATCGATGATTTTGTGATTATTGTTTAGACTACAATATGTAAATAACATGAGTATGTATACGTTACATATAATGGTGGTTAGGAAGCTCTTACCGTGAAGAAAATGGAGGATCCATGCAAAAATAAATAAATGGACGAGGCAGTAAAAGAAAACTGATTGGGCCAGGCCCATGTGCATCATCACCTAAAGAAAATGCACGCACGCTAGACACACCTTTCCCTCTCGATCCCCTTTCTCCTATCTCTCTCGCTCCCTGACTCTATCGCCGCCGACGTCGCCTCCTGCTTCTCCGGCCGGCGATGGCCAGCTCCGGCGCTGCTGCCTGCTGGTTTCGCTCCGCCTCGACCCCCTCCACCGATTCCTCGCCGCCGATTTGTTCCTCCGTGCCCGCACGCAACTCCGAGGCTAACCCTAGCCGCCATGGCTTGGGTCGCCGGCGCGGCTCCGGTGCCCCCGCGCCTCTAGATGCTCTTCATCGGCGTCATAAACTCCCTCTTTGAGCCCCTGCTCTACTACGTCCCCTCGGCCTTCCCTTGGACCCTGCGCTGCTCGGCTCCCCGGTGGTGTGGTGGTCTGTTGATGGTGCTGTGGGGGTGCGGTGGTGGTGTGGTGGTGGTACTGATGACGGTGGTGTGGAGATGGTGTGGTGCTGCAGCTGTACGAGTGTGGTCATGGCGTGGTGGTGTTGCTGGTGACAGTGTGTGCGATGGTGGTGAACTGCTGCTGCAACCTCGGTGAAGCTCGGCTACTTGGTGTTCGAGCAAATGCCGCGCCCAGGTGAAGGTGGCGAGGAACTCGCGGTGGCACCGAAGCATGTCATCGGCATTTCGAGGAGGCGGCATCACGAGCAAGGAGGCAGCAGATGCATCTTCTCTGGACGCAACTTCTGACGCCCATCCCCATCCCCAACAACCTGAGCTTTCTTCTCCGGCTGCCATAGACTGTTCCAGCGGCTTGCACTCAGGTTAGTTACCAGCTAGTATAAACCTAATGTTCTGTTTTGACATGGATCACGTACTTGTATGGATAATTATTCCACTTAGCTTCTTAATACACAGTGTTAGTGAGGTCTGACATTATTCCTAACTACAAATTTGAATTGAAGCTATCCTAAGGAATTCGAGGGAATGTCCTTGCTTTGTTATGGAAATGTCTAGAATTGTATCATGTGGTAAAATTGTGATGTGAAGTATCTTGAAGAAATAGTATCACGTCGGAGATGATCTTCTATGTACTTTCCACATCTGCAAATCACACATGTTATGCTATTGCTGTTTTTAAATTTAAAACCAGATAACAACTCAGGCACAAAGATACCAAACAGTCAATGTATGCCTATAGTTTTCAGCAGATGGTATGATGTCCTTTTAACTAAGGCATCATGATAGCATCATGATAGCATAGGAAATTCAGAATTGCCCGATCCTTTGGCTATGCACGAAGTCGGTAGATTTTCAGCCTAGTTCTGGAGTAACTTTTGGGCTATGCAGGAATTCCTGACATCGTATGACTGTAATTCCAGCTACTGTATGTGCTCTTGCTGACATCTGGGTAACTCTCGTGCCTATACCAGGGAAAATCATTTGAAGTAAGGCAAGCTGCTGGTCTTCTGTTGAAAAACAATCTGCGAGCCGCTTTCGTTTCAATGCCTCTCGCATCTCAGCAATACATCAAATCCGAGCTGCTGCCATGTATAGGGGCAGCTAATAGGGCAATCAGATCCACAGTTGGAACTGTTGTCAGTGTACTTTTCCAAATTGTTCGAGTTGCGGGATGGATCGAGTTGTTTCCGGCTCTACATCAATATTTGGACAGCAATGATCTGGATCATATGGAAGGTGCTATGGATGCTATCTACAAGGTACTGTGCATCACTTCTATATTTGAGCTTGAATTCTAATGAGTACATAGAAAACTGTCACTTGTTATAATAACGTGAGTCAAGCCGAAAAATGCATAGGCGCTTCACATGCCTCGTTGCTTTTGCCACTTCCATGTTCCTGGAAAATATGATTTTTGTACATGGATATCAGTCTATGAAGTGAATGTTCTAACATGATTTTTGTGTTATAACTTTGTGAAAACAATTGCTGTGCTCAGAAGCTTGCCTTTTCTTTTGCTTTTGATGTCAGATATGTGAAGATGTTCCTGAAGAACTTGATGTTGATGTGCCTGGTTTGTCCGAAAGACCAATAAATGTATTCATGCCACGGATGCTGCTGGTTCGTGTTACATCTATAGTCATCCTCTATTAAACTAGAGGGTGTGCACCTTTAGTTGCACATCCCGTAAATGGTGATTTTTTTATTTGTTCACTGAGCAGCTCTATTTATATTCAACCAACCTGCATCTGTTGTGCACATGCTTTGACACTCCATCGAATTTAACATGTCTACAGGCTTTCGCTCTAACACAGTCAATTCATATTTTTTTTCCGTTTTTCCACTCCCCACATGCAAGTCTTACGAAATTAGCACTGGGCTGTATCAACCAGTATATTGTGGTGATGCCATCGGTACGAGTCCCTCCATCCCCGTCCATCTTATTTAACTCTTTGTTTTACTAACCATCTTGATTTATCTGCAGGCGCTGTATATGTCCATGGATCAGTACCTGCAGGGCTTATTCAGCCTTGTGAAGGATCCTTCAGCAGACGTCCGGAAACTGGTATTTCACTTTAATAAATTACAGTTTGAGATGCGCAGAGGCACTACTTTGTAATGTTGTGTGGATAAAGGTTTAAATGTTATAAGTGCAAGATGCACTACTTTGTAATTACTCTTTGTAATGCGCAGAGGCACTACTTTAATAAATTACAGTTTAAGATGCGCAGAGCCTACGCAGTTAGTGTGTTCACCAGTATGGTAGCTAATAATTCCCATGTGTATACCATTTTCTTCGGATTTTGTAAGGTTCGGACATTGGGATCTGATAAAATCTGAAACACTTGTGCTACTTCGATGCTGGGTTATTACCTGTCATGCTCACTGATTATGCATATTCTCACTTACAAGTGGAGCTCGTAATCCTATACTAGAATATCTCAGGCTAAGAAACAGAGATACTACCTTATTTCTGTGAAGATTTCTCCACTACTTTTAGTATTTAATTTTGCTATTTATGTCATTAGGGACTCTGCTTAATTCACCCATTCTGGCTGATAGACCTTGTATTAGTTGAGTGGCATGGTAAATAGGTGTGGCATGCTGTAGTGCATCCCTCGTGTTTAAATTAACTACTCCGTACTATATGATATGTCTTATAGCTTTCATGAATTAGCCATTTTAAATGGCACTGCGCTGTTGTACATAACTACATTTACTTGTAATAACAAGCACACACCTATCAGGACATTTTTCTAGTCCGAAGTACGGACACGGCCTAGCTATTAAGACATCATTTATACTGTTGATCTTGTGCTGACTGTTCTCTTACCATTCATTTGATACAGCTAGCAGATGCCTTTTTCTACATATGGAAATGGAGAGCTCAAGGTGATGTTTGATATCCTGGGTCCAGACTGGACGAGCTTAGCTATAAAGTAGGATTACTAAAACCTAGTGAATGTAGAGAAGTTGTTGAATTTACTTTTACTAAGTAGAAGAATGACTGAGCAATGCATGTATTTGGTTTTCTTCCTGAATTCTGATGACCGACTTTTGTGGAACATGTGAATCGTGTATTGAATTTGGAATCATGTGTTGAATTTCAAATTCTGTGTTAATATATGTAATGTGTTTTGGGGCAGTTGCTCGAAATGCCTTAAATACTATTTGGGGCAGTTTCTCAAAGTGCCCTAAAATGTATTTGGAGGCAGTTCCTCAAAGTGCCCCAAAATGTATTTGGGGCATTTTAAGAAAGTGCCCCAATAGGTATTAGGGGCAAAATCCAAAGTGCCTCTAATAAATACATTTTGGGCACCTTTTGTGGCACATTTGAAAGTGCCCCAATATCCTTTACCGCTATGAGCATCCGTTGCACTTATACAAAATGTCTCAAAAACAATTTGAGGCACAAAATTGACATTGAAGTGCCCCAAAAGCTCAACCATGATGTAGTGATGGTGGAGTTGCCGCGGTTGCTGCAATGCTGTGGGCGGAGGTAGTGGCTAGAAGTTGCTATGGGCGGTGGTCGTGGCTAGTGAGCAGCACGCAACCGTACTCGTCCTCTTGGCTGCTGAGACCAGAGTCGGGATGAG
The DNA here is from genome assembly GCA_947311845.1 of Poa pratensis. Taxonomy (NCBI): domain Eukaryota; kingdom Viridiplantae; phylum Streptophyta; class Magnoliopsida; order Poales; family Poaceae; genus Poa; species Poa pratensis. Next base: position 6,721,174 of record CAMZMU010000127.1, read on the forward strand.
GACGATGTTGTCACGCATCATCGGATTGCAGACGGCGAGCCGCAAACCGTCGGCGGCGCGGCCGTCTCGCCGGAGCTCTAGAACGAGACGTCCGTTCCGGGACGCGACCGGCCGGGAGTAGTCCAAGAGTCCGTCGTCTATGCTGAGAGGCCGCTGCTGCCCGGGGCGGAGGTAGCTGGTCGCGACGAAGCACGGCCGAGACGATTGCCGCGTCCCGGCTGCGCGCCGTGGGCCACTCTTTCTCCTGGTGGAAGAGGCCGACCGCGAGGTCCGGGAAGAAGCGGCCGAGGGGCGGCAAGGAACGGCAGATGATGGCGGCGCTCGTAGACACGACGCGCCCCGAGCGCCGGCACGTGGCAGCGCAGCGGACGACGGCCCCCGTGTCTGAGAGCCCGGCGAAGATCCGGGCAAGCGTGTCGTGCGAGAGAGACACCGTTGCGCCGCCGCGCTTCTCGCGGTGCTAACGATCTTTCTTGATCCCCCGGACCTTCGCCTGAAGGCTGTAAGGCGCGGCGGCAGCCGCAGAACGAGTGCGCCGCGGATTATTAGGACGGAGGTTGCTTTGTCCAGTGCGCGACGGCGGCATCTCGGCTCGGTCGTGTCAAGACGGCTCAATGATACGTGTTTCGCTGATGCATAGATCGATTGGAGAGGATGGAATTTATCGATCAATAAGCGTGATGTATATGTTGACTCGGCCAGAATTGGGAGAGTCTTTACTATTAAAGCGCAGTTGGTGTCCGTAGGTTCGTACGTCAAACCCCTGCCTTTTCGTTCTGACTAATCTTGCTTCGATGAATCTAAACCGAGTCAAACTCTTCCAAGCTCGCGCCTCGCGATGAGGGCTGCCGCCTGCCGCATCCAGCGTCAAGCAGGAGGAGGGGAGTACGACGCTAGCTCCAGTCACAGGCCAGGCCAGGAACGCCCCTGAAGTCATGGTGCTACGAGCGGAAGGGGAATGGGTAGTGGCTGCCGCTGCAGGTCAGCCCCTGCAGCCACGCTGCGATGAGGGACTGGGGATCCGGTGCGGATCGACCCAACCCATCCACCCCCATCTCCTTTCTTTCCTCTCTGTACATGAACAAGCCTCTGTTACTGCATCTCCTCAATTCCAACGCTGCTTGGCACCCGGCAGTTGCTCGCCATGGGAACAACCAGGGAGAAAACATGGCTATGGGTGAGGGCAGCGAGGAGCTACACTAAACGCAAAAATGGAATCCCTCAATGAGTAGAACATGTTGCTGGGAAAGTACCGTTGGAGAAGGGTATGGAGATCGTCTGTCATGGCCCTGGATGTATATAAGGGAGAGAAAGAGGGAAAAAATAAGAACAGGAAGAAAAAAAATCAGGTACATGCGGTGGTAGGGGGTAAGTAAGTGGATAAAGAACATGTGGTGGAAAAAGTACATATACTTGTTGCTTGGTTAGATACACACCTAAATGTACCAGAGACAAAAATTTGACATATAACCAAACAAATGTGTATGTTTAGAATTTTTTTCACTTTTTTTTGTGGGTATATGTTTTCTATTTATATTATGTGAATAAATTGCATGTGCTACAAATTTGCGGACAAAGTTGAGATGCTTCCATGTGTGAAACAACTTGAGCCGACATTCCATAAATGGACTTCAATAATGGAATACAAGTATAATCCTTAGAATTGAAACTCTCACTAGAAAGAATATTTAGAAAATATATTGGAGGAGTTTCTCTAACAATCCACCGTCGGGTACTAAGAGGCAATGCATCGAGAAAGGACTTAGGTGAGATAGCCATTGCTACATCACTCAGTCATCATCCACGAGATGATATGCCGATTTTGCATTAAAAAACAAACCAACGCACGGTCAAAAATGAAAATTAACCACTGGCCTCTCTCAAGCCAAGTCTTCATCAACAGTAGGGACGCCATTATGAAGAGAAATACCGTGACTTGGGGAGTTCCTCTCACGCAAATAGCATAGTGGTCTTTGGGCGAAAAAAGAAAAGAAAAGTTAAAAGCACTATACCTTAAAGGCCCATGTAGTCGTCCTATTATGATCCTCTAATCTTATATGCTGAAATAGGATCGTACTTTTAGCTTTATTGATTTTAATAAGTCTGAGAATGAAAATTTGCTTCCTTTAATAACGAATCATTCCCCATCCCTCGTGCATAATGGTTATAAGACAAGGAACAATTTTGGTTACACCTACTAAAGTACAATGGTGAAGATGAATGTATTTACAACATCCTAATGTTTTACCATAATACCTTACAAACACAGTAGAGTAAATCTTAGTTAATGATATAAAATATATTTGGCTTCTTTCATTATATGCATACAATTATGTTTTTTATCCAAATGCATTTCAAGCTGAGTCTTACTATATTAAAAAATAACTGGCCGTGGCAACGCACGGGCAATCTGCTAGTATCCATAACGTGCAAGTATAGCATTGTCAAACAAAGATGGTCACGTGGAACCAATGCAAAACATAGACTCAACATATTTCTTTCTTGTGAAAATCTGGAATCAACCTCTTCGCGTGTATGGCCTCAAAGGTTCGACAATTGAGGAGATACCCAACAGTTGTTCGATGCCCTTTCAGGAAAAATTATGTTGTTAATTTTGTTTCTAAACTTGTTCTTTTCATATCTGGTATTATCATTTGTATTTGTTAGGTTCGTGCTTAATTAGTTTGTCGTTTTCAGCTACACATATCTAGCTAACCTACACAGTTTTTAAATTTTAGCTCGATCGTGATATTTTTTATGTTTATGCTGTAGAAACCTCTACTAAACTAGACATGAATACATAGAGGCACACTATGTATTACATATTAAGAAACTAGCACGACCGAGCTACCTAGGCTTTACACAAGAATTTTTTATTTTTCTTTAGTTGATGAAATATTAACATTTATGTTAGTGATAAGTAGTACCATTTCCATTGTGAGAAAGGTCGTGTAAATAAATAAATAAAAACTAAAAGTTAAGTACCGTTTAAATTTAGCTCATATACATTGCAAGAGAAGATGTCAGAATCGTAGAACGAAGTTGTAGTTAGTACAGAAAATACATGGTTAATTAATTAGACTATGTACAGTTCAAAATATACAATTTAAAACCATGTTTCAAGGAAATTGAACATACAATAATGATAATTAGTTACACATATAAAAAAGTTTGATATAAATAATCAGTTAAGCCCCAAAAAATGCTGCCCGGAGCACGGGATTCGTCATCATCCTCATGGCTGCCTGGAGCACGGGATTCTGCTATGAGTTCGTTCCCCACCAAAATTGGAAATTGAATCGTTTTAATTTCGATGGATTGTTTTTTTTTTTGGACAATTTGGAGTAGCTAGTAAACTCAACAATGCGTTGAGTTGTTAACTGAATTTTTGGTCGTTGTTTTGTATATCAATGAAAACGAGTGAATTTAGTTGTAAATTGTCATGAATATTTCGTGTTGGGGATCAGTGGCCAGAGGAATTTGTGGCGGCAGATTCGGGAAGCGGTGAGCGGTGGGGACTCGGCTTCAGTGGTTGCAAAACAAAGTCAGTGAGGCAAAGTCAGCACTTTCAATGTTTAGAAAAATTTGAAAAAAATAAAGTAAATCATAAATATTTCATTGTGTATCGGAAGTTTCAATTCATTTGGATGATTAATTTTTGAGAAAATGGTTATTTATGGATTAAAACATAAGAAGCTATTTATTCACAAACCACTTAACCAAATGAATTGAAACTTTCTCAGAATATTGAACGAAATATTTATGATCTAGTATAATATTTCCAAAATTTTCTGAACACTTTAAAGTTTTAGCTGCAAATTTAGATCAATCTTGTACGCACTGAAGCTGAGTCCGGGCGGCGGATTTGAGATGTAGGAAGCGGCGACCCACGAGCGCTGCGTCGTGTGCCGCCGCGTCGACATCTCCATCCCCCACCAGGCCACCAACACCTTTCCCCTCCCCCTCCTTCCCACGGCTGCGTGCTAGGTTCCTCCAGCGGCCCCGTTCGCGGCTGGGCTGCTGCCCCGCCACCGCGTGCCGCTTGATTTGGTTGCTCCATTCCACAATCTCGCGTCCGTACGTGCTTCGTCGCGCGGATCTTTGGTTTAAATTTTTTGTGTGCCGCGTTTCGTTGGACTGCGGGCTCGGATGGTTTCTCTGCTCGACACGCGGGTCCATGGCTCGTAATCTGCGGATTTTGAAACGGATTGCTCAGTAGTTAACTAGTGCTCGCTTAGTGCTTTGCTCAAGTGTGATTTCCTTGTGATGAGAGGATGCGAGATGGATTGCTCTGTAGTTAGTGCTCACTTAGCTGTTTTAATTTGCTCAAGTGTGATATATTTATTTGTAATGTGACGATGTGTGATGGAATGAGTAGTTGGTGCTCACTTACTTGCTCTGGTGAACTGTGATCTCGTTGGTTGGTTGCTGCGTTGCTGTCTTTGCTTGTTATTTGCTGGTGAGGCCAGGGTTTAACAGTTTCGATGATGTTCTTAATTTCATATCGAGTTGCCTCTCATCTGTCCGTGGATGCTCGCTTGCTTGCTTCGGTGAAATGAGATTGTCGGACCACGAAGGTTCATACTTCTGGCAGTAGTGCATTCGTGCAATCTGTAATGTCCGAGGGCGTATTGAACATGTTAACAGTTAACTCCACACTATAACACTACTAGATCTGCCTCCCGCTTCCATGATTCTTCAGAATGCCAAACTGTATCAGAAATCCACTTCGGGTAGTAGGTGCAGATGCACCCACTACCCAAAAAACAATTTTGAGAATGTCAAAAAATTCAAAGTAAAAATTTCGCATATATGTCAAGACATTTTATGTTAGCACACGAAGTTACGTGAAGAAAAAATATTTTTTGTGACCTGTGCAAACAAGACAAATCCGGACGCCCCAAAATGTTTTTATACGAGTCATTTTTTTGTCTTTTTTGCACAGGTTACAAAAAATGGTTTTTCACCACGCCATTTTTTGTGTTAACACATAATGTTCTAATTTACATCCGAATTTTTTTCTATAAATTTTTGACATTTCGAGAAAAAATTAAAAAAAAACCGTAATAGGTGCAGATGCACCTATGAGTCAAATCGCCGCCTTCTGCTGTATGCCATTTTTAGATTTTTTTTTTGAAGGGAGTTCGTGTACAAATCAGCAGTAAAACGAACGCGCACACACGAACAGAGGCAAGAAACACACCACGCACGGCGAAACCGGAACCACCATGCCGCACACCTCCTTCGAGCACCCGCAGCACACCGCCGGGAAGGAAGGAAGCAAGCTCACCTCGCACCGAAGCCAACGGCCTGAACAACCTTGTTGAGATGCCGCATAATCCAACTGACGCAGGCGTCAGAATCTGCACGCTGAGCGAACATCGGCTCCGAGCCGCCGCCAGCTCGCCCTCGCCGTCTCACGCCGGAGACGAAAACGAAGGCGCCACCCGTCTTCCACAGAACCGACCGAGTCCACCGGCGAAGAAGAGCATCCCGCCTGCAAACTCCCACGCTCCTTCAGCAAAAGCACCACCTTACACCGAGGCGAAGGACGAAGGACCCGACGGACAAGAACCAGCAGCGCCATCACGGACGCCGGCTCAAGGGGAAGCACGCCGCGACTCCGAGAAGCAGCGGAAGCGCTGGAGACGGCAGATCTGCCAAGAGCCTCCACCGGAGCACCCAGGGCAGAGGAGAGGACCGCCGTCGACAAAAGCCTCTCCGGCCGCGCCGCCACCTCCACAGCGCCGCCGGCAGGCACCCCACGCACACCTAGACTATGTACACGCCGGGATCCGTTGATTCCCCGTCCTCCGCCGCCGGAGCGGCTGTGGAGAGCGAGAAATCGAACGGATGAACGCTGGCGGCGAGCTGGTCGCACGGGAAGAGCCCAAAAATCGCCTTCTTTCACTGTAGATGGGGAAAGGAAGAGAGGTCCTGGTGTTCTGCCATTTTTAGATTATGTGCTTGCTTATATATAACTAGATTTGACTTCGCATTGTGGTTTGTGTTGGTCAATGTTTTAAAAGCTTGACTTAAGTCATGCATGTCTAAGACGTACGAATCTTGCTGTGATATACTGATATGGAAATACGAAGAGATGGTAGGTTAAGTAAATTTAGACTGTTGGTTGACGGAGACACCAAGGTACCCTGCCATGTCCATCTGGTACCCGAGCATGTTCTTCCATGAGTCGCCATCGCCTGCCACTTTCTCGACCACTCCCTCCCTGAGGTCCAAGGTTTTTTTTTTAGACAAACGATCCTCCCATCGATTTCATATAAAGAAACCGCTAGTTCTTACAAAATTAAAAAGGAAAAGAGCAAAGAAACTAGGGCAGGGAAGTTCGTTTTTCCGGACAACAAGCCCAGGAGATTTCCAAACACCAAACAATTGGCAGAAACCTCCCAACAGGCCAACACATCTCCACGCAGGGAGCCAGAAGACAAGAAAACCATCAGTTTGCCAATTTGGGCAAAATGTTCCAGCCGTGCATCCTGGAGAAAGCTTCCCGCAGCACCAGCTGAATCTTCAACACTCCTTCAAGGTCTCCTCGTCCTTGGTTTTTCTGCAGCAAAGCCCAATCATTGATCACGTTACAAATTCTACATATTACAGCAGCTGAATCATTAGGGAATTTTTTCTGGAAACAGGCTTCATTCCTAGTTTTCCACACTGTCCAGCAGACAGCTGCGGCTCCCAACATAACCAGGTCACGGAAAGAAGTTGGGAAGGTCGCTAACCAATCCCCCATCATATCCGCCACACAGGCATTCTGGGAAGATCAAGAGCACACACAACTATTTGCCACGCTAGCCTATGTTGGATTATTAGGCATAATTTCCATGATTAATTCCAGAATATAAAGCATGATCGCAACAGCTACTAACATGTTAAACTCGAAAATACTAGACGTATTAATTAACATGAACAGCAGCCAGACATCTACAAACACAGCCATCGGAACGTGACGAACGTACCGAACGATTGTAGATGAAGTAGTCGTTGGAGCAGCGACGGCAGCAGCTTGACGGCGACAGTAGCAGCTCGAAGAAGACGACGTTGGAGACGAGTCGCCCGCGGACCCGGAGATCGTCCAGGAAGTCGAGCCGTGATGAAGAACTTGAAAGCAGTCGCGCGGAGCGCTTCCCAAAAACCTTATTCGCCCTCTCCCGTACAGGATCACAAGGACGAGCGGTTCCGGAGACCTGCTGTCCCGTTCGCCGGCGCACGGGATGGAGTAGACTACGGTGGCGGCGCAAGGCACGAGATTGGCAAAACCTAGATTGGTTCGGTGTTTGCAGCGCACGCAGTGCACGACTTTATATAGTGCGGCTCGGGAAAACCCTAACGGGTACAACGTGGGCCAAGTCCACGTCGCGCACGTTTTAGGTCGGTTACAGTAGCCCACGATCCGGGAGCGACCCGAACCGACTAACTGTGACGCGTCCGTCCAAACCGTTTTCCCGGACTGCAAAAATAAAGCTCGGCTCGGCGAGATTCCCGCAACCCGCGGCGCGTCGTGACGAGACGGGCGGGCGGGCGGTGCGGTGCGTGCGAGCGGCGGCGGAGGAGGAGGAGTGCGCACGAGAGAGCCTCTTGTTCTCACACACACCAAGTGGTACAACACTCCACCTTATAAGGTGGTGTTTGTCTCCTCCAACTAGCAATGTGGGACTAAACTTTAGCTCCACTCCACTCCATGTGTGCCACAAAATGGGTTTGAGATTTTCTGAAATTGCTTATTGGGCTGCCCAAATGGGCCCAAATTTTAACAATCCCCCACCAGATCTCAAATTCCCATTTAGAGATTTTGCCAAACCTCGTTTCTTGTTTATATACCAGTGTTTCAGCAGAGACTGTTAAGTTGAACTTCCGCCTAGAGCTTCAAGCTACATCTACCAGCAACTTGAACAATGGACGAACCTTGAATTGCAAGTTTGGTGCCAATAGACTTCACTCAAAGTCATAACCAGTACGTGGCTGCCAGTAGCCTACCCCGCGGGTGGAGCATATGCGTCATACTCCCTGGTCTCTTCATGAGCTTACTAGAGATCACCCAAATCTCATAGACTGCGACGTTTAACAGTCGGACTCATATAGGTGTGTTCTTTCAAGGTCGCTCTGTAGGATAGCACCTTTGCTACGAATAGCCAACAGAAACACATTAAGGCATATTGCCAACCTGCCTTACAGAATGTGAGAGTTATGCATCTTCCCACGGAGAGGGTTAAAATAACTCTCCTCAGTTAAACCACTAGCTTGTTCTTCCCAGGTCCTAATTCACGGGATCTCCGATCACATAGGTTGGGTTACCACTATGGTGTAACGCTCACGGGTCTCAACCCCATCTCCCTCGATGCACTATCTATCACATTACGTGATAGTCCCTTCGTAAAGGGATCTGCCAGGTTTTTGTCTGTTTGAATATAACTAACAGTTATTACTCCGGAGTTTCTCATTTTCCTGACAGACTTCAAGCGTCTTTGACGTGTCTTGATGACTTCGCATTATCCTTAGCACTGTTCACTTTCGTAATAACCGTTTGGTTGTCACAGTTCATAAGGATGGCCGGTAATGGTTTCTCAACCACCGGCAAGTCCATCAAGAGCTCACGCAGCCATTCTGCCTCAACAGAAGCTGTATCTAAAGCAGCAAGTTCTGCTTCCATGGTTGACCTCGTCAAAATGGTCTGTTTGCAAGACCTCCATGACACTGCGCCACCTCCAAGAATAAATGCATATCCACTTGTGGCGTAGAGCTCATCAACATCTGAGATCCAGTTCGCATCACAGTATCCCTCAAGCACCGCAGGGTGCCCTGAATAGTGAATCCCATAACTCATTGTACCGTTCAGATAGCGCATGACCCTTTCAAGTGCATGCCAATGATCAATACCCGGGTTAGACATGAACCTGCTCAACTTGCTCACAGCAAAAGAGATATCAGGTCTCGTCGCGCTCGCAAGGTACATGAGTGAACCGATCACTTGAGAATATCTTAATTGATCTCTCGTTTCCTTTTTGTTCTTTCTGAGTGTCACACTGGGATCATAGGGTGTTGGAGAAGGCTTGCTGTCTATATAACCAAAGCGGCTCAAGACCTTCTCAACATAGTGTGATTGCGTTAACGTAATCCCACTCTCATCCCTAATCAGCTTAATGTTCAGGATCACATCAGCTTGTCCCAGATCTTTCATATCAAAGCTCTTTGACAGAAAGACTTGACCTCATTTATCACTATCATGCTTGTACCGAAAATCAGTATGTCATCAACATACAAGCATAATATAACACTATCGCCCCCACCATGGCGATAATATACACACCTATCAGCCTCATTAATGGCAAAGCCTGCAGAAGTTAAAGTTCTGTCAAACTTCTCATGCCATTGCTTAGGTGCTTGCTTCAGCCCATACAAAGATTTTAACAATTTGCACACCTTTCTCTCTTCACCTTTTACTACAAACCCATCAGGCTGATCCATATAGATTTCCTCTTCCAACTCTCCGTTAAGGAAAGCTGTCTTTACGTCCATTTGATGAACGATAAGACCATAGGAGGCAGCCAGGGAAAGTAGTACTCGAATGGTGGTGAGTCTAGCAACAGGTGAATAGGTGTCAAAGTAATCTTCGCCTTCGCGCTGGGTGTAGCCCTTGGCTACAAGCCGTGCCTTGTACTTCTCAATAGTACCATCAGGCCTTAGCTTCTTCTTGAACACCCACTTACAACCCACAGGTTTGCAGCCGTAGGGTCGTTCAGATAATTCCCAAGTTCCATTAGAAAGAATCGAGTCCATCTCATTATGGACAGCTTCTTTCCAGTCATCAGCATCAGGAGATGCAAATGCCTCTGCAATGGACGTGGGAGTATTGTCCACAAGGTACACAATGAAATCATCACCAAAGGATTTTTCAGTCCTCTGTCTCTTGCTCCTCTTGGGAGCTGATTCATTGTCATCCTTCTCAAGGACTTCCTCAACAAGTGGTTGTTCAGAATGATCAACAGATGTACTAGGTTCAGCAAATATCTCAGAAGAAATTCTAGCAATGCTATGCATATCCTTCATAGGAAACATGTTCTCAAAAAATGTTGCATCACGAGATTCCAAAATAGTATCAACATGCATATCAGGTATCTCAGATTTAACCACTAAAAATCTATAGCAAATGCTCCGCTGAGCATAACCTAGAAAGACACAATCCACTGTCTTCGGTCCAAGTTTTCGTTTCTTAGGAATTGGAACATTGACTTTCGCCAAACATCCCCAAGTACGAAAATAAGAAAGTGATGGTTTTCTCCCAGACCACTCCTCGTAAGGTGTCTTCTCTTTATCCTTGTTAGGAACTCTATTCAGGACATGACACGAAGTCAACAAAGCCTCCCCCCACCATGCCTTAGATAAACCAGCAGTGTCCAACATGGCGTTCACCAAGTCGGTCAGCGTGCGGTTTTTCCTCTCGGCAACCCCGTTTGATTGGGGCGAATAGGGAGGCGTCCTCTCATGAATAATACCATGTTCCTCACAGAATTCATCAAATACGTTGGAGAAATACTCGCCACCACGATCTGACCTAAGACGTTTGATCTTTCTCTCTAATTGATTTTCTACTTCAGCTTTATAGATTTTAAAGTAGTCTAAAGCTTCATCTTTAGTGTGCAACAAATATACATAACAGAACCTAGTAGCATCATCGATTAAAGTCATGAAATATCTCTTATCACCTTTTGTCAACACGCCATTCATCTCACATAGATCCGAATGTACGAGTTCTAGAGGTGCCAAGTTTCTCTCCTCGGCTGCCTTGTGAGGCTTTCGAGGTTGCTTAGATTGCACACAGCTATGGCACTTAGAACCTTTGGCAATGGTGAAAGTAGGAATTAAACTCAAACTGGAAAGTCTACTCATTAAACCAAAATTAACATGACATAAACGAGAGTGCCAAACATTAGCATCCGAATCCACACTGCCACAAATATGGTTTACTGACTTATTACAAAAATCCGATAATGAAAAGCGGAACAAGCCTCCGCACTCATACCCTTTACCAATAAATTGTCCAAACTTTGACACAACTACTTTATTGGACTCCAAGACTAATTTAAACCCATCTCTGCATAGAAGGGAGCCGCTAACAAGATTCTTGTTCATAGTAGGGACATGCTGCACGTTCCTCAGCTGCACGATCTTCCCGAAGTAAACTTCAGATCTACCGTGCCAACACCACGAACAGAAGCATGTGATCCATTCCCCATTAAGACGCTTGAATCTGCGACCTGATAAGAAGTGAACATAGAGATGTCAGCACATACATGAACATTAGCACCCGTATCAATCCACCAACATGGAGATTGAAATACTGAAAGCACAATCGGTAAATTACCGTACCCATCAGCATTGCTAGCGGTCACGACGTTGACATGCTTCTTCCCTTTCTTGTCTGCACGATCTGGGCAGTCCACAGAGAAGTGTCCGGGCTCTCCACAAGTGTAGCACTTTAGCTCAGATTTGTTCAGCATCTTCTTCTTCTTCTTGAAAGAAGTAGTCTTGGTAGGCATGTTGAAGGAAGGCTTGCTCTTTGCCTTGCTCTTGCCATGGTGAAAGTTCTTCTGCACCATGTTGGCGCTAGACTGACCTTCACCACCTCTCTCAGCAGTGTCCTTAGCCCGAGCCTTCTCCTCAACATCAAGAGACGCTATCAGGTTTTCAACCGATATCTCCTGTCTCTTGTGTTTGAGAGTTGTGGCGAAGTTCCTCCATGAAGAGGGCAACTTTGCAATAATGCATCCAGCCACAAACTTGTCAGGTAAGGCACACTTAGCGTGCTCAAGCTCCTTAGCAATGCACTGTATCTCATGAGCCTGTTCGACTACAGAACGGTTGTTAGCCATCCTGAAGTCATGGAAGCTCTCCATGATGTACAGTTCACTGCCAGCATCTGCTACACCGAACTTAGCGTTCAGTGCCTCCCAGAGCTCTTTGGCATCTGTAATGTGCATGTACACATCAAACAGCTTGTTGCTAAGAGCACTCAGAACGAGTCCCACAAAGGCAGTATTGGTTTCCTTGAACTTGTTCTGATCCTCGTCAGATATAGTTCCTTCAGGTAAACCCTCACTAGCCTCGAACACTTTCAGAGATCGCAACCACAGTGTGGTCTTGTACTGCCATCTCTTAAAGTCCACACCGGTAAACTTGTCCGGCCTCAGCGCATCAGATAGATGTCCCATGTTTAACTCAGGAAATTGCCTATAACACATATAAGGTTTTTGGATTGTTGGATTATTAGGCATAATTTCCATGATTAATTCCAGAATATAAACATGATCGCAACAGCTACTAACATGTTAAACTCGAAAATACTAGACGTATTAATTAACATGAACAGCAGCCAGACATCTACAAACACAGCCATCGGAACGTGACGAACGTACCGAACGATTGTAGATGAAGTAGTCGTTGGAGCAGCGACGGCAGCAGCTTGAGCGGCGACAGTAGCAGCTCGAAGAAGACGACGTTGGAGACGAGTCGCCCGCGGACCCGGAGATCGTCCAGGAAGTCGAGCCGTGATGAAGAACTTGAAAGCAGTCGCGCGGAGCGCTTCCCAAAAACCTTATTCGCCCTCTCCCGTACAGGATCACAAGGACGAGCGGTTCCGGAGACCTGCTGTCCCGTTCGCCGGTGCACGCCGGCGCACGGGATGGAGTAGACTACGGTGGCGGCGCAAGGCACGAGATTGGCAAAACCTAGATTGGTTCGGTGTTTGCAGCGCACGACTTTATATAGTGCGGCTCGGGAAAACCCTAACGGGTACAACGTGGGCCAAGTCCACGTCGCGCACGTTTTAGGTCGGTTACAGTAGCCCACGATCCGGGAGCGACCGAACCGACTAACTGTGACGCGTCCGTCCAAACCGTTTTCCCGGACTGCAAAAATAAAGCTCGGCTCGGCGAGATTCCCGCAACCCGCGGCGCGTCGTGACGAGAGGGCGGGCGGTGCGGTGCGTGCGAGCGGCGGAGGAGGAGGAGGAGTGCGCACGAGAGAGCCTCTTGTTCTCAACTAGCACACCAAGTGGTACAACACTCCACCTTATAAGGTGATGTTTGTCTCCTCCAATTAGCAATGTGGGACTAAACTTTAGCTCCACTCCACTCCCATGTGTGCTGCCACAAAAATGGGCTTTGAGATTTTTCTGAAATTGCTTATTGTGCTGCCCCAAATGGGCCCAAATTTTAACAGCCTAGGTAGGCGACATTCAAAGAGTAGATGATCCATGGTTTCATCTCCCCCACAGAAGTGACATTGGGTGTTACCGGTCCAACCTCTCTTGAGCAAGTTGTCTTTCGTAAGAATCCTATTCTTGATGCAAAGTCACACAATTTTTTTGACTTTCAAAGCCTTTTTTACTTTCCACAAGAACTTGTAGGGAACAATCCCTCTCGCCCTCAAGTGGAGGTAAAGATCTCTAACTTCGAAGTTACCAGAAGTACCAATTGTCCATTTGACTCTATCAGGCTCATCATTCAGTTGAAGAGAATCAAGTAAGTCAACAATCTCTCTGAACTGAACAACCAACTCTCCCCATAACGTTCTCCTAAACTCATGTTCCACACCCCTCTTCTTTTGACTAACAATGATGGTTTTATCAAAAGAGAGGTTGCAAAGCCGGGGAAAGCGAACCGCCAGAGTTGAGTCGTCTACCCAGATATCTGTCCAGAACTAGGTCTTCTTCCCGTTATTCAAGATCTTCTTCACAAACTGTTGGAAGGTTTTTTTCACCTTCACCAACCCTTGCCAGAAGTGAGAATTTCCCGGGCCAACTTCAACATGAGATAACACCTTCTTGTGCAGATATTTCCTGCTCAACATCTGCTGCCAAATCCCTCCAGAGTTTTCCAATTTCCAAAGCCATTTACATAACATTCTTGAGTTCATTGTTTCCAAATCAAGAACACCAAGCTCACCACAGTCCTTTGGTAGACACACCGTATCCCAATCAACCAGGTGATATTTCTTTTTTATCTTTTTCCTCTTGCCAGATCATCCTTTTTCTATGAATATCCCATTTTCTGAGTATCTTTTTAGGAACTTCAAGAAAGGATAACATATATAAAGGTAATCTAGATAAACCGGCATTAACCAAGGTAACTCTGTCTCCAGATGAGAGAAGTCTTCCCTTTCAGCCTGAAGGCTTATTTGCAAATTTACCATCTATCAGCTGAGGTTCAAGGTGAAGGTACCTTTGTGCCCACTCCGTTCTCCCAGGGTAAAGAAGACAATACCGCTCTTCTCGCCAAACCAGCGTAGCTTGATGTCGTAATGGTGCATCATCTTCATCTCGTGCCTCAACACTGATTCCTGATCACGCACGGTCCATTTTGGGGTGCTATGAATATCGTCGTCATCTTGGGCATCTTCGAAATACATTAGGTTCGCCACCATGATCTTGTTAGGGCCTGACCTCACCCCGACATACATGAAGAAGTGGTGGTTGTCGGACAAGACTCCCAGCAGCCTATTGTTTGGCCAGTAGTGTGGATTGGGATAAGGCAGCAGATGCATGTCCGTCCCGGCAGCGTCGTCAATCTGGTCAAGGCGCACACCGAGCACCCCGTGGTTCAAAGCCCAGAAGGCAACTCCGCGGCGCACCACGGCATGGCCCATGTCACGGATCTGCAAGCTGGGGATCTTGACGACGCTGCAGTCGGCCTCTGGTCCCCAGCAGCCGGTGTGAGATGAGTAGAAGCGGAGCACCGTGGAGCTGCCGCGGTTATAAACGAGCAGCAGCCGGAAGAAGCTGCTGCAATGCTGTGGGCGGAGGTCGTGGCCAGTGAGCAGCGCGCAACCGTACTCCCGTATCGTTCTCTTGCCTGCTGAGATCAGAGGCGGGACGACGACGATGTTGTCACGCATCATCGGATTGGAGACGGCGAGCCGCAGACCGTCGGCGGCGCGGCCATCTCGCCGGAGCTCTAGAACGAGACGTCCGTTCCGGGACGCGACCGGCCGGGAGTAGTCCAGGAGTCCGTCGACGATGCTGAGAGGCCGCTGCTGCCCGGGGCGGAGGTAGCGGGTCGCGACGAAGCACAGCCGAGACGATGCCGCGTCCTGGCCGCGCGCCGTGGGCCACTCCTTCTCCTGGTGGAAGAGGCCGACGGCGAGGTCCGGGAAGAAGCGGCCAAGGGGCGGCAGAGAGCGGCAGATGATGGCGCGCTCGTGGCCACGACGCGCCCCCAGCGCCGGCACGCGGCAGCGCAGCGGACGACGGCCACCGTGTCCGAGAGCCCGGCGAAGATGCGGGCGAGCGCGTCGTCCGAGAGAGACGCCATTGCGCCGCCGCTGTTCTCGCGGTGCTGACGATCTTCTTGATCTGGCGTTCCTTCGCCTTGCGGATGTACGGCTCGGCGGCAGCCGCAGAACGACGGAGGTTGTGTTGTCTGCGCGGCTGCGGCATCTCGGCTCTGTCGTGTCGAGATGGGTGGATGGTACGTGTTTCGCTGATGCGTAGATCGATTCGGGAGGATGGAATTTATCGATCAATCGACATTGCCAGATTCCTAACGCTAGACGCGTACACTCTCCTCCCGAAAACGGCCTCGTTTGGTGGCACCGTGCCAGTTTTTATCCCAGTCGTTTGGTGACAGTACTTTAATGCCAAGCTTATCTTGTCAAGTAGCATTACAAGAACAAGAACATCTCAGCTTTACCACAAAAATGATCGGATCAGGAACGATAAGATCTCAAGGATCATTACATGACCAGAACAAATCATCGGTTCAAAAGCTGTTTTTTATCAAGAAAGAAGCACATCTCACACAACATTACATGAACAACATGATTGTGATATTTTTTTAAGTTTATGTTGTACAAACCTCTACTAAAATAGACATGAGTACATAAGGTTCTATTTATTACATACTAAGAAACTGATAAAACTGGGCTACCTAGGCTTTACAACAAGATTTGTTTTAGTTTGCTTTTTAGTTGATGAAAATTTTAACATACATTTTCGTAAAGAAATATTTTTATTAAAATCAATAGTACATTGCAAGAGAAGATGTCAGAAATGATAATGAAGCTCTAGTTAGTAGCGCAAATGCATGGTTAGTTGGACTATGTACAATTTGAAATATACAAGTTAAAACCAGGTTTTAAGGATTTTCAACGTATATTAATGATAATTAGTTACACATGTACAAAAGTTTAATGTAAATACGCAGTTAAGTCCACAAGGTGAGTGAATAGTCATCGACTTAGCTAATTTTTTCGTTGAGTTCTGGGGGCAGAACGAGAAGGAGACATATTTTTCTTTCGTTGCAACATAAAATTACGCTCGCAACACGAACTTTGTAGCCATGAGGGTGATGAAGAATACCGTGCTTGGGGCAGCAGTGCGAACATAACGCCAATCGGCAGTAGAAGCAAATGAATCGGGACGGCAACAATAAGCTTTACGCGTAAACTCTCTTCCCGAAAAACCTTAAGAGCATATCTCTAAGATGTAAAATACTAGTTTTTAACCGTCTTTTACATCACCTCGGGCAAAAACAGGTCTCTTGTCTCTTACAGCTGTCATTAAAAAAAAGTCTCTTACAGCTGTCTTTCAAAAAAAAGTCTCTTACAGTTGCCCGTGATGTATATTTTGGCCAATTTTTTTTACATCGTTTTGCCTCTCGTGATGCAAAGATACATCACAAGGGAGATGATGTAAACACATGCAGCCACGCGTGCGTTTAACCAACTGAAACTTGTAAATCGCTTCACGCGTACATGTGTGCCGCCGCCGATGCGGGAGCCACACAAAAGGGTTAGTTTTAGAATTTTTTTCAAAAAATGGTTAATTTTGGCTGAAGTTTCGCCAAAGGGTTAATTTTGTCAAATTACACCGCAAGAAGAGATCCGGGCGCGGCAATCCACAGTCGGCCAACTCTCGCCCAAATTCCTAGCTCATGAACCGCACGACGCAGCGCGCCGCGCCCCCAGGTGGCATGCGGCAGATCGCGGGGGACGCAGCTCGTCGATGTTTTCCTCCCACTTGCTCCGTTGCACGTGCGTGTACAGCGGTGTCTTCTCCTCCGATCATGCATCTCCTGGAGCCGGTGGAGACGATCCCAGTCCATGCGCACGTCGCCGCGCTGAAAGCACATGTCCGCGCTCTCCGGCGTGCGGTCGCGTCGAAATACATCCGGGAGCACGGCGCGCGCTGTGCTGGTGCTACGTTGTAGCGGCCACGCAGCCGTGCGCACGAAGGAGAGAAAGTCGCTGAGAGCCGCGTAGGCTGAGTGCCCTCTAGACTTGCAAGCTGAATAATGATCAGTACCATCAATTTGAAATTTTGAGTGCTCTCAAAATAAGTTAGAATGAGCATGTTACCCGCAAGTGATATCTCTATCCGTCGCTCGTGCGTTAAATAAACAGAATCTGTATCCAGAAAGCAAAGAGGTGATGGTCCAAGGCCACATATCATATTACGCTTTCAGTGTGGGAAAGCGGTTTCTGTTAACAAAATCAGGAACTTGCGTATCCCCAAACGGTTTGAATCGGCCTACGCGCGCCTATACTGGGCGAACTTTTTTTGAACTACACTATATGTTACGAATGGACATGGCCCAAATACACACAAACATTCGAAAGTCGGTTGCCTTATTTTGAGGTGGGATCACGGAATTCATCTGTGATTTCATATGCGAGCTCGTGACAACTAGACTAGTTTGGAGACCCGTCTTTTGCACCGACCTCTTGATCGATGGGATGGCGGGTGGGCGCGCTCGCGTAATCATGGCCGAGGGAGATGGATCCCGCACTAGTGAAGTCGTTGAAGATGTAGATGACACCAATCGAGACGACGAAGGAGCGGGTGAGAATTTCGTTAGCAGAAGTGCAATACGATGAGGATGTGGCCAAAGCATATGGCTCGTCCCACGACGATGTTGTTATCGATGCCATGAAGAGATTCCGCTCGGAACGTAACGTCAGACGCCTTATGAACCACAGTGGACGCCCACTGTCGAGGTATCTGTTTTGCGAATGCCATGGGGGTGTCTCACGTCGACGATAGATCATGGGGGTAGGCATGAGATGTCTGGGACAGGATTGTACACACGTTTACTCAGCTTCAGGTTTCACAATGACTTCCGTGCTGTTATAATCCCACTATAGAAATAAGTGCCTACAAATTATAATGATATTGTTCATAGCCCACTAGCCCTAAGATTTCCCTAGGTCGGCTTCTTATCTGGCTGGTCCTTTGTCTTGCGGTTCACCAAGGTAGGCCTTCGGTAAGTCTGCTAGCTTTACCACTAGTGGGCCATCCTCGCGTGCTGGAATATCTCACATCATGTTTTTATCTTCAACATGCATTTTTTCTTACTTCCTCTATACCATAATAGAAGACGTTTTGGCATGTTCAATTTGCCTGCTAAAACGTTTTATATATCCGTACAGTGGGAGTATTTTTTTTTGCGCATGAAACAAATTCAATTGGTATTTTCTCTTTAGTGTCAAACATAATTTTTGACCTTGTTTTTGTAAAATAAATACAAGCTCGAATGTTTCACTGGAAATCTGGAATTTTATATGTTGGATAAATTAGGCATTACCCAAAGAGTCCAGTGCCGTGGGCTTTGAGCTCACGGGCCCCCAAACCGCAGCTAGTCTAGTAAGTGAACCCTAGGCCCTAGCTAATTCTCACTGGCCGCGCACACAGAGTGAGCGGCGGCGGCTTCACTGGCCGCGCACACAGACCAACCGGCGAGCAGTCGTCGCCGCTCACTCTGTCTCCGGAGAGAAGCGACGCCGGCGCAGCGCGTCTTCGTGCAACCGCCGGTTCAAGCATCTCGCCTCCATTCCTGAGCCCGGCCGGTTCTCCGCCTCCTCCAGCCCGTCTCCGCCGCTGCTTGCCCGAGCTCGCCGCCAGCCCGAGCTCGCCAGTCTTTTCCACCGGTGAGCTGCCGACCTCCCGTTTGGTGTTTGCTATGCATCCCCACTGCTGATGATTGTAGTACTGTATAAACGAAATTTACGTGATGTGCCAATTTTAGAGATATTTTCTGCTATTCTCCTCATCATCGTGTAAACAAATTTTGATAGAATCTTGTTACCATAGCACACAATTTATGCTATGCTATGTTAGTACAAACAGACACGCCATGGATTTTTATAGACATCCCAACACCCTTTACTCTTCGCTAAATGCCCAGGCTGGCAGCTACGCTGCACGGATACCTTGCTCGGAGCTCGTGTCCGTGTCGGATACCGTATCTGATACCAATTCGGACACGATACCTCTTCGATACCTATTGGCAACATATCGGTAAATAAAACATTTAAAAGAATTGGTGATACCCCTTGCAAGTCACAGGCAGCCAGCAGCACACTGCTTTCTCAGCCTCCTCTCTGATGCTCTCACCAAATGCAAATATAATTTATGTGATCACGTTAGCACCTCTAGCTACTACATGTATTTATTTATTTTAAAGACTATGAAAACGTATCCTCGTATCGACGCTTTTTCAAAATGTCGTATCTTCGTATCCGTATCGGCCTGATACCGATACATGTATCCGTATCGGTGCTGCATAGGCTGGCAGGCTGTTTTTTCCGGGGAGAAGTGGGTGCGTCTCCGTGTGGCCGTTCAAGCAGTGAGAGGTGACCAGGTTTGCGCCCTCAGCTCATCATCTCAGCTCTGATGCTCTGAACGTGAATGGTGACTGGATTTTGTATCGACTCGCAGATTTCGTCATGTCATCGTTTGCTGGTGTATCTATTGTTTCCATCGACGAGCTGCACACCATGCCGTCCGTCGATGCTGCCACGGACAACGGGTATCACCTGCTTGTGGTCATTGGCGGACCCAGGAATTTATCGAAGCCTGGGCGCGTCGCAAGCCAACAATGCAACCTTGCCTTATTATGGTCACTATTTACCCCACCAATTTGCTCGGGCAAAGCTTTGTAACCATGCTTCCAATCACTAAATCCAGTTTTGGTGAAGACTTCACTACCAAAACGGTGTGAACTTACAAGTGGCTTGAAAAGAAAGCAATAGAAACAATAAGCCTTATCATGAGACTCACTATATTCTATCCAATCATATTTATCATACCATGCTTTTGAAAAGCCCCTAGATCCACTTCCATTCTTAGGAAAAATCACAATTGGTTGGGTTGGACCCTTCAAAAGGTATGCTCTCTTCACTTGGTCTTGCACATCCGGATGATATTCATTGATTTGTTTCCTAAGAGCGGGATCAGACAATATTTCATCCGGATTGAATACATGCACCGGCTCTTCCTCCTCATTTGCAACATTTGGTTGCGGTGGTGGTTGTGGTAAGCTTCTTCTATCAACCAAAAACCTCCCAAGTTCTGAAATTTAAACACATTCGTTAATTATTAATTAACACATTCCCAATTGCCAACAAGAACTAGTTAATAATATATGTCAAATTCAGTTTCAAAATTCATAACCGAATACACTAAAATGAGCAATCTCAGTTGAGGAAGACATACCTATCTGTCTTCTGCCTGATGAAGTCGTTCCGATGAGTCTCGCCGGCGCTTGCGGCTGCCAGATGCGGCTGGGCATGGCCGCCCCTGCTGCTGCTCGGGACGCCCACCGCCGCTGTCGCCCGAGGATCTGTAGAGGCCGCTCCAGCTTCCGTGCGTCCCGGTTCTCCGTCCTCCATGGTCTTCCTCTTCCGCCGCCAAGTTGGGGAAATCGTGGCAGTTGGGGAAATCGTCGACGGACGGGCTGGGGTTTCGCCCTTCTGGACAAGCGAGTGGTGGCTCTAGGTTGACGAGGGAATATCTCCCCGGCAAGTGTGCCAGAAACAATGCTTGTACGTCACACGTCAGTTGGGAACCCCAAGAGGAAGGTATGATGAGTGCAGCAGCAAGTTTTCCCTCAGTATGAAACCAAGGTTTAATCGAACCAGTAGGAAAACGAGGTTTGCTTCGAAGGTGTTGGTGAAGGAGTGTAGTGCGGCGCAACACCAGGGATTCCGGTGCCAACGTGGAACCTGCACAACACAACAAATTACTTTGCCCCAACTTAACAGTGAGGTTGTCAATCTCACCGGCTTGCTGAAAACAAAGGGTTAAACGTATCGAATGGAAATGATGTTTGTTTGCATAAAACAGTAGAGAACAATGATTGCAGTAGATTGTATTTCAGATGTAAAAGAATGGACCGGGGTCCACAGTTCACTAGTGGTGTCTCTCCAATAAGATAACTAACATGCTGGGTAAACAAATTACAGCTGGGCAATTGACAATTGATAAGTGCATATAACATGCATGTGTGAGCTGTGGTGTCTACTATGAGATTCATTTGGGCATTACGACAAAGTACATAGACCGCTATCCAGCATGCATCTATGCCTAAATAGTCCACTTTCCGGTTAACATCCGTACCCCTTCCAGTATTAAGTTGCAAGCAACAGACAATTGCATTAAGTAATGTGCGTAATGTAAACAATACATTCATCCTTGAATAAAGCATTGCTGTTTTACCCCTAGTGGCAACAACACATCTACAACCTTAGAACTTGCTGTCACTATCCCAGGTTAAATAGAGGTTGAACCCAACTATCATGCATAAATACCCCCTCTTGGAGTTACAAGTATTCACTTGGCCAAGGCTTCAACAAGTAACGGAGAGCATGCAAGATCACAAATGACATAGACATGATAATATAATATTCAGCTCCACATAGGTATCAATATAAGTCAGATCCCAGCAAACACAACATGTAGCATTACAATAAGATGATCTTGATCATGATAGGCAGCTCACAAGATCTAAACATGATGGCACAAGTGGAGAAGACAACCATCTAGCTACTGCTATGGACCCATAGTCCAAGGATGAACTACTCACGCATCACTCCGGAGGCGGGCATGGCGATGTAGAGCCCTCCGGTGATGATTCCCCTCTCCGGCAGGGTGCCGGGAAGAGCTTCAGAACCCCCCGAGTTAGGGTTGACGACGGCGGCGGCAGCGAATATGTTCTGGATGAAAGGCTCGGTGTTTTAGGGTTTTCGTCTCGGGGAATAAATAGGCGAAGGGGCGATGTCGGCGGACCCCCGAGGGGCCCAAACCACAGGCAGGCGCGGGTGGGCCGCGCCGCCAGGTGGTTTGGCCACCTCGTGGCTCCCTTCGTCTCTCCTTCGGACTCCGTGTACGTGCTGGAAAAATAGGGACTTGGCCTTTTGTTTCGTGCAATTCCGAGAATATTTCCAGAAGTAACTTTCTGAAACCAAAAACAGCAGAAAACAGGGAACTGGCACTGTGGCATCTTGTTAATAGGTTAGTCCCAGAAAATGCATAAAAGTGATATGAAGTGTATATAAAACATGTAGCAAATGGTATAATATAAGCATGGAACAGCAGAAATTATGGATACGTTGGAGACGTATCAAGCATCCCCAAGCTTAGTTCTACTCGTCCTCGAGTAGGTAAAACGATAACAACAAATAATTTCTGAGGAGACATGCTTTCACACAATCTTGATCAATATATTGCAAGGCTCATGTCATGAATGAAGTGACTCAAAGCAATGATCTATAGTTTGCTAACAAATAGATAAAGAGTAAACAATGAATCATATAAGCAAAAACTTTTCATGAATAGTACTTTCAAGACAAGCATCAAAAAGTTTTGCATAAGAGGTAACTCATAAAGCAATAGATTCAAAGTAAAAGGCATTGAAGCAACACAAAGGATGATTAAGTTTCAGCATTGCTTTCAACTTGTAACATGTATATCTCATGGATAGTTGTCAACATAAAGCAATATAACAAGTGCAATAAGTAAATATGTAAGAATCAATGCACACAAAGTTGACACAAGTGTTTGCTTCTAAGATAGAAAGGAGTAGGTAAACTGACTCAACATAAAGTAAAAGATAGGCCCTTCGCAGAGGGAAGCAGGGATTAAATCATGTGCTAGAGCTTTTTAAGTTTTCGAAAGCATATAGAGAGCACAAAATAAGTATTTGAGAGGTGTTTGTTGTTGTCAACGAATGGTAGTGGGCACTCTAACCCCCTTGTCAACCAGACTTTCAAGAGCGGCTCCCATGAAGGACGTTATCTCTACCAGCAAGGTAGATCATCCCTCTTCTCTTTTGTTTACACATGTATTTTAGTTTCTTTATAGATGACACTCCTCCCAACCTTTTGCTTACACAAGCCATGGCTAACCGAATCCTCGGGTGCCTTCCAACATTCACATACCATGGAGGAGTGTCTATTTGCAAATTAAGTTGCTTACTGATAAATCAGGGCAAAACATGTGAAGAGAATTATTAATGAAAGTTGTAATTAATTGGGGCTGGGCACCCCGTTGCCAGCTCTTTTTGCAAATTATTGGATAAGCGGATGTATATGCCACTAGTCCATTGGTGAAAGTCTGTCAGAAGTAAATGACAAGATTGAAAGATAAAACACCACATACTTCCTCATGAGCTATAAAACATTGACACAAATAAGGAGTAATAAAGTTTTGAATAGTTTAAAGGTAGCACATGAAATATTTACTTGGAATGGCAGGAAATACCACATAGTAGGTAGGTATGGTGGACACAAATGGCATGGGTTTTGGCTCAAGTTTTGGATGCACGAGAAGCATTCCCTCTCAGTACAGAGTTTAGGCTAGCAAGGTTGTTTGAAGCAAACACAAGTATAAACCGGTACAGCAAGAATCACATAAAAACATATTGCAAGTATTATAAGACTCTACACTGTCTTCCTTGTTGCTCAAACATTTTACCAGAAAATATCTAGACCTTAGAGAGAACAAATATGCATCCCAAGTCTCAACAAGCTCTACGGTAGTTCTCCACTACTAGGCTTTAACTACATGATGCAAGAGCTTAAACATGATCTACTTGAGAGCTCAAAACAATTGCAAAGCATCAAATCAAAACAAGACAATGATCTACAAGAATGCATATGTCTTTTCCAATACCAACTACTACATGTAGCATTTTCTTTCTTCCAAACAAACACCAATCAATTTATTTAAACATAAACTCTCCAAATGATAATATAATGCAGCAAGAGAGTATTTATAAACAAGTGCTAACAGCTCGAAGAGATGCATGAAAAACAGGAGCTAAAAGCACTGCAGTAGCTAGTTAAGAATACTCAACAAATATAAGTGAAGAACATGAGTATTCACATGAAAAAGCGGAGCGTGTCTCTCTCCCACACAAGGATTGCTAGGATCCGAATTTATTCAAACAAAAACAAAAATAAAAACACACAGACGCTCCAAGTAAAGCGCATAAGATGTGAAAGAATTAAAATATAGTTTCACTAGAGATGACCTGATAAGTTTGTTGATGAAGAAGGGGATGCCTTGGGCATCCCCAAGCTTAGACGCTTGAGTCTCTCTGAATATGGTTGGGATGAACCACGGGGGCATCCCCAAGCTTAGGCTTTTCACTCTTCTTGATCACATAATATCACCCTTCTCGCTTGATCCTTGAAAACTTCCTTCACACCAAACTCAAGACAGTTCTCATTAGAGGGTTAGTGCATAATCAAAAATTCTCATATTCTGTAATGATACAATCAATCCCAAAGCTTCTGGACATTAGCTACAGCCACCAATGCTTTGTGGAGCAAAGAAATCCACACAAACACAGTAAAAGAGCGAATGCAAAACAAAAGGCAGAATCTGTCAAAAACAGAACAGTCTGGAATGACGAATTTTTTCGAGGCACTTAAGTTGCTCAGATGGATCTGGCCTAAAATAATGAAAGTTGCGTACATATCTCAGGAATATGCGTGATTTTTCTCAGAATTTTTTGAATTTTCTACAGGGAGATAAGCTCAAATCCGTGACAGCTAAAAATCTGTCACTGCGCAGAAATCCAAATCTTGCATCAACTTTCAATATAGAACTTTACTTGGCACAACATTGCGATAAAATAAAGATACAAAGGAGTTGCTACAGAAGTAACAAAACTCCTTGACTCAAAGAAAACAAAAATAACAGCAAATAAAAACGATGGGTTGTCTCCCATAAGCGCTTTTCTTTAACGCCTTTCAGCTAGGCGCAGAAAGTGAAAATCAAGTGTTGTCAAGAGAAGAAGCATCAACATCATAACTTGCTCTAACAATAGAGTCAAAAGGTAACTTCATTCTCTTCCTAGGGAAGTGTTCCATACCTTTCTTGAGAGGAAATTGGTACCTTATATTACCTTCTTTCATATCAATGATGGCACCAACAGTTCGAAGAAAAGGTCTTCCCAAAACAATAGGACAAGATGCATTGCATTCAATATCCATAACAATAAAATCAACGGGACAAGGTTATTGTTTACTGTAATAAAAACATCATTAACTCGCCCCAAAGGTTTCTTCATAGCATTATCAGCGAGAAAAACATCCAAATAACAATGTTCCAAAGGTGGCAAATCAAGAATATCATAAAGCTTCTTGGGCAAAACCGAAATACTTGCACCAAGATCACACAAGGCATTGCAATAAAATCATTCACCTTTACCTTAATGATGGGTTCCCAACCATCTTCTAATTTCCTAGGAATAGAAGCTTTAAGTTTCAACTTCTCCTCCCTAGCTTGCAAAAGAGCATTTGTAATATGCTTTGTAAAAGCCAAATTAATAGTGCTAGCATTGGGACTTCTAGCTAATTTTTGCAAGAACATAATAACTTCAGAGATGTTACAATCATCAAAATCATTTATTGTCAATGGTGGTGGAACCATTGTCTCCAATAGTTTGAAAAATTTCAGCACTTTTATCAGAAAAAGTTTCAGCAGTTTTAGGCAATTTCAAACGCTTTGCAGAAGTAGTAGAGACATTACCAACACCAATAACATTACCATCAATAGTAGGAGGCTTACTAGCATGTAAACATTAGCATTACTAGTGGTGGTGATAGTACAAACTCTAACTATACTATTCTCTTTTTCAAGTTCTTCCTCTTTTTCCCACCTAGCATGCAATTCAGCCAACATCCTAATATTATTATCAATTCGAACTTGGATGGCATTTGCTGTAGCAAATGACTTAGTATCTTTAACTTCATTAGGCATAACTTTCAGTTTTAGAATTTCAACATCATGAGCAAGACTATCAACTTTAGAAGCAAGATCATCAATTTTTTCAAACTTTTCCTCAACAGTTTTATTGAAAGCTTTTTGTGTGCTAATAAATTCTTTAAGCATAGCTTCAAGATCAGAGGACACACTTCTATTGTTGCTGTAGGAATTACCATAAGAATTGCCATAACCATTTGAAGGATAAGGCTTATAATTGTTGCTACCAAAATTATTCCTATAAGCATTGTTGTTGAAGTTGTTGTTTTTAATGAAGTTTACATCAACATGCTCTTCTTGAGCAACCAATGAAGCTAAAGGAACATTATTAGGATCAACATGAGATCTACCATTCACAAGCATAGACATAATAGCATCAATCTTATCACTCAAAGAGGAGGTTTCTTCAACAGAATTTACCTTCTTACCTTGAGGAGCTCTTTCGGTGTGCCATTCGGAATAGTTGATCATCATATCATCAAGTAGCTTTGTTGCTGCACCTAAAGTGATGGACATAAAGGTTCCTCCAGAGGCTGAATCCAATAAGTTCCTTGAGGAAAAATTTAATCCTGCATAAAAGGTTTGGATGATCATCCAAGTAGTCAGTCCATGAGTGGGACAATTCTTCACCAAAGATTTCATTCTTTCCCAAGCTTGAGCAACATGTTCATTATCAAGTTGTTTAAAATTCATAATGCTACTTCTCAAGGATATAATCTTAGCAGGAGGATAATATTTCCCTATGAAAGCATCTTTGCATTTTGTCCAAGAATTAATACTATTTCTAGGCAAAGAAAGCAACCATTCTTTAGCTCTTCCTCTCAAGGAGAAAGGAAAAAGTTTCAGTTTTATAATATCCCCATCCATATCCTTATACTTTTGCATTTCACAAAGTTCAACAAAGTTATTAAGATGGGCAGCAGCATCATCAGTACTAACACCAGAAAATTGCTCTTTCATAACAAGATTTAATAGAGCAGGTTTAATTTCATAAAATTCTGCTGTAGAAGCAGGTGGAGCAATAGGAGTGCATATGAAATCATTGTTGTTTGTGCTAGTGAAGTCACACAACTTAGTGTTCTCAGGAGTACTCATTTTGAAAAACAAAATCAAACTGAATTAAACAAGTAACTAATTTTTTTGTGTTTTTGATAAAGAGAGCAAACAAGACTAAATAAAAATAAACTAAGCAAGACAAATAACAAAGTAAAGAGATTGGGTGTGAGAGACTCCCCTTGCAGAAGCAATTCGGTTTTCCCCGGCAACGGCGCCAGAAAACGTGTTGGTGGCTCTAGTTGACGAGGGAATATCTCCCCGGCAATAGTGCCAGAAACAATGCTTGTACGTCACACGTCAGTTGGGAACCCCAAGAGGAAGGTATGATGAGTGCAGCAGCAAGTTTTCCCTCAGTATGAAACCAAGGTTTAATCGAACCAGTAGGAAAACGAGGTTTGCTTCGAAGGTGTTGGTGAAGGAGTGTAGTGCGGCGCAACACCAGGGATTCCGGTGCCAACGTGGAACCTGCACAACACAATCAAATTACTTTGCCCCAACTTAACAGTGAGGTTGTCAATCTCACCGGCTTGCTGAAAACAAAGGGTTAAACGTATCGAATGGAAGATGATGTTTGTTTGCATAAAACAGTAGAGAACAATGATTGCAGTATAAGGATAAGGCTTATAATTGTTGCTACCAAAATTATTCCTATAAGCATTGTTGTTGAAGTTGTTGTTTTTAATGAAGTTTACATCAACATGCTCTTCTTGAGCAACCAATGAAACTAAAGGAACATTATTAGGATCAACATGAGATCTGCCATTCACAAGCATAGACATAATAGCATCAATCTATCACTCAAAGAGGAGGTTTCTTCAACAGAATTTACCTTCTTACCTTGAGGAGCTCTTTCGGTGTGCCATTTGGAATAGTTGATCATCATATCATCAAGTAGATTTGTTGCTGCACCAAAAGTGATGGACATAAAGGTTCCTCCAGAGGCCGAATCCAATAAGTTCCTTGAGGAAAAATTTAATCCTGCATAAAAGGTTTGGATGATCATCCAAGTAGTCAGTCCATGAGTGGGACAATTCTTCACCAAAGATTTCATTCTTTCCCAAGCTTGAGCAACATGTTCATTATCAAGTTGTTTAAAATTCATAATGCTACTTCTCAAGGATATAATCTTAGCAGGAGGATAATATTTCCCTATGAAAACATCTTTGCATTTTGTCCAAGAATTAATACTATTTCTATGCAAAGAAAGCAACCATTCTTTAGCTCTTCCTCTCAAGGAGAAAGGAAAAAGTTTCAGTTTTATAATATCCCCATCCATATCCTTATACTTTTGCATTTCACAAAGTTCAACAAAGTTATTAAGATGGGGAGCAGCATCATCAGTACTAACACCAGAAAATTGCTCTTTCATAACAAGATTTAATAGAGCAGGTTTAATTTCATAAAATTCTGCTGTAGAAGCAGGTGGAGCAATAGGAGTGCATATGAAATCATTGTTGTTTGTGCTAGTGAAGTCACACAACTTAGTGTTCTCAGGAGTACTCATTTTGAAAAACAAATCAAACTGAATTAAACAAGTAACTAATTTTTTGTGTTTTGATAAAGAGAGCAAACAAGACTAAATAAACATAAACTAAGCAAGACAAATAACAAAGTAAAGAGATTGGGTGTGAGAGACTCCCCTTGCAGAAGGAATTCGGTTTTCCCCGGCAACGGCGCCAGAAAACGTGTTGGTGGCTTAGGTTGACGAGGAATATCTCCCGGCAATAGTGCCAGAAACAATGCTTGTACGTCACACGTCAGTTGGGAACCCCAAGAGGAATGTATGATGAGTGCAGCGGCAAGTTTTCCCTCAGTATGAAACCAAGGTTTAATCGAACCAGTAGGAAAACGAGGTTTGCTTCGAAGGTGTTGGTGAAGGAGTGTAGTGCGGCGCAACACCAGGGATTCCGGTGCCAACGTGGAACCTGCACAACACAACCAAATTACTTTGCCCCAACTTAACAGTAAGGTTGTCAATCTCACCGGCTTGCTGAAAACAAAGGGTTAAACGTATCGAATGGAAGATGATGTTTGTTTGCATAAAACAGTAGAGAACAATGATTGCAGTAGATTGTATTTCAGATGTAAAAGAATGGACCGGGTCCACAGTTCACTAATGGTGTCTCTTCAATAAGATAACTAACATGCTGGGTAAACAAATTATAGCTGGGCAATTGACAATCGATAAGTGCATATAACATGCATGTGTGAGTTGTGGTGTCTACTATGAGATTCATTTGGGCATTACGACAAAGTACATAGACCGCTATCCAGCATGCATCTATGCCTAAATAGTCCACTTTCCGGTTAACATCCGTCCCCCTTCCAGTATTAAGTTGCAAGCAACAGACAATTGCATTAAGTAATGTGCGTAATGTAAACAATACATTCATCCTTGAATAAAGCATTGCTGTTTTACCCTAGTGGCAACAACACATCTACAACCTTAGAACTTGCTGTCACTATCCCAGGTTAAATAGAGGTTGAACCCAACTATCATGCATAAATACCCCATCTTGGAGTTACAAGTATTCACTTGGCCAAGTCTTCAACAAGTAACGGAGAGCATGCAAGATCACAAACGACATAGATATGATAATATAATATTCAGCTCCACATAGGTATCAATATAAGTCAGATCCCAGCAAACACAACATGTAGCATTACAATAAGATGATCTTGATCATGATAGGCAGCTCACAAGATCTAAACATGATGGCACAAGTGGAGAAGACAACCATCTAGCTACTGCTATGGACCCATAGTCCAAGGATGAACTACTCACGCATCACTCCGGAGGCGGGCATGGCGATGTAGAGCCCTCCGGTGATGATTCCCCTCTCCGGCAGGGTGCCGGGAAGAGATTCAGAAACCCCCCCGAGTTAGGGTTGACGACGGCGGCGGCAGCGAATATGTTCTGGATGAATGGCTCGGTGTTTTAGGGTTTTCTCGTCTCGGGGAATAAATAGGCGAAGGGGCGATGTCGGCGGACCCTCGAGGGGCCCAAACCACAGGCAGGCGCGGCAGGAGGTGGGGCCGCGCCGCCAGGTGGTTTGGCCACCTCGTGGCTCCCCTTTGTGTCTCCTTCGGACTCCGTGTACGTGTTGGAAAAATAGGGACTTGGCCTTTTGTTTCGTGCAATTCCGAGAATATTTCCAGGAGTAACTTTCTGAAACCAAAAACAGCAGAAAACAGGGAACTGGCACTGTGGCATCTTGTTAATAGGTTAGTCCCAGAAAATGCATAAAAGTGATATGAAGTGTATATAAAACATGTAGCAAATGGTATAATATAAGCATGGAACAGCAGAAATTATGGATACGTTGGAGACGTATCAGCGAGTTGGGGAACGAATCGATTTGTTTCTGATTCGAGCTGGAGAACGAGGCAGTAACGAGGGACGGGGAAGACGGGGAAGTGTTTCGCTGCCTTTTTTTCCATCGCGAGCACAGCCCAACAACGAATTGCCAAGCCCAACCATGCTCAAGGCCCACCATACGAGCAGTTTTGCCCTCGTCGCAGGTGATTTCATCGCTAGAATACCTATTTCCTACGAGGCGAGCACGACCGAAGCCCGGGCAAGCGCCCGGGCATAGGGGCGGCTGGGTCCACCCATGCTTGTGGTCAAAGACTACTCGTGTACCGTACAAGTTCTACACAATGGCAAGGGCATCAGGTCTGGGACTTTCATGGTAGGAGGCCATCAATGGTGCATCAATTACTATCCTAATGGTGACGTCCCGAGTTGTGCTGGCTTCTTCTCACTCTGTGTTTCTTGTCTCGATGACAATGATGATATGGAGGCTGTGGAGGCCAAGCTCGAGTTTAGCTTTGTTGACCAGGTTGAGTATCAAAAGCCGATGCACATTCACGCAACCGAAACATTCATCTTCTCTGGCAAAGATCGTTGTTGGGGCTACGCCACGTTTATGAAAATAGATGCTCTTGAAAAATCAGCTCATCTACCATCCGGTGTGACATCATGGTTTGCAATGACCCCAACTCCGAGGATGCCGGTGTCACCATGTCTGACATAGGCCAGCAATTTAACAATCTCCTTCAAAATAAGGTGGGTGCTGATGCGACATTCGAGGTCAGCGGCGAGACGTTTGTTGCACACCGGTGTGTGCTCGCAGCCTGATCTACAGTCTTCATGGCACAACTCTTTGGCTCCATGAAGGAAGGCACTACGTCAAGTGTCATACAAATCAAAGACATGAGAGCAGAAGTGTTTGCAGCTTTGCTTAAGTTCATATACACGGATTCATTCCCTGAGATGGAGGAGGACAGTTACGTGGAGGAGAAAGAAGGACAAAAAGAGGAAGAAGGGCAAAAAGAAGAAGAAGGGCAAGATGAGGAAGACGGACAAGAAGAGGAAGAAGGACAACAACAACAAGAAGAAAAAGGGCAAGATGAGGAAAATGAACAAGAAGAGGAAGAAGAACATGAAAAGGATTTAATGTGGCTTCAATGGCTGCAAGACTTGCTTGTAGCAGCAGACAAGTATGATCTCCAGCACCTCAAGTTCTTATGTGGAAAGCACTTGTCCGAGCACATAGGTGTGAGCTCGGTGGCGTCCCTTCTTACTCTAGCTGAGCAGCACCACTGCCACAGATTGAAGGAGGCATGCTTCAAGTTTATCCAAGTTCAGTCTCCCAAATGTTTAGATAAAATAATGGCGACTGATGGCTGGGAGCATATGAGCACAACGTATCCCTCTGTTTTCAAAGGGCTTGTTGCCAAGCTTGTGTCCAGTTTGAATAAGGAGAAGAAGAGGAAGTTGTGGTGGATGTAATGTGATTCCAAGACTTTGAAGTAATAGTATTATGCATATATAGGATGGCATTCTCTAGGTAGATGGCTGTCTGCTTATCTTGCTTTTGTTACATCACATCGTTTGCCTATATGCTGAATCAGAAAGACCCAACATATGGGCAAACATGGAATTGGATCTGCTGTAGCTTTAGGTGTAAGCGTCGACATTGATCTGTGCAAGTTCGCTAGCTAGTTGTGCTCTCTGTTGCTTTGTGCCTTTCCTGTCACTAGTAAATTTGCACTGCAACGCACGACTCTACTTTAAATCAATGCACTTAAAGTTCACAAAAGCATGAAAGTGTAGTGAAGCCAATTTACTCAAAACATGATGATTAATTCTATATCTATTTTTCTCTAATCAAAGGGATCCAAGAGGTTTAATTTTTGCAGTTTCCTCGACCTTTTTTATAGCAAGATGTTTATTTAAGTCAAGATACATAATATTTTTTAACATACATCAAGTTAGTTTGTATGTCATAGGTATGGACAAAATACCCAAGGGATGTCATCATATATTTATAAATTAGAAGAGAAAATGCTTCAAGATGTACAATTACACCTTATAAGACATTGATGGTTAGCAATGATTGATAGCAAACCCATGGTGTACACTATTTAATTTTTCTCCAGATTTTCCAGCACCTAATTAAAGAACACACCTGAAAAAGAAAAATATTATTGGAATATCTATTTGGAAAACTTCACAGCAGAATAGTCCTAACATCTATGAAGAATCAAATAATCCATCGGGTTAAATAACATGTTCTTGCCTCCCGGTAGCTGTGGGCATGCTGAGGGCAGGTGTATCTTGATGAAGTGAAAAGAACATACTTTGAAAGTAAGGTCAAATATGCCATGAAGTGGAGAATTACTATCAGTCAGTTGAAGAATATTATTATTTTGTGCACATATAATTCCAATCAATTTCATGAATCACATTCCTATAAAAATAATATACAAGAAAATGTATGTATGTTTAGATGTACAGGGGTGGCACAATGTTTTCTAATTACTTCAAAGACACCAATTGCAGATTTGTGCGAGAAAAATATGAATTCAGAGTAAACTGTCAGCTTGCTAAAAATATAGAGTAAACGCTCTGCATAACACAAGATATTTTTTCTTTGAATTGATTTATCTAATATTTTGCTGGTAGCAAGGTAGTTGGTCCCGGAAGAAGGATTGGTGGCACAATATTTATTTCTTTATTGGAATAGTTTCCTGGTTCATATTTGTAAGTGTCCCAGCGTTGCCTGTTCAAACATGGGCTGCTGCTCTTCGGTGAGCATCAGAGACAGAAACAGTAAGTTAGGTGAACTCAAGTAAATGAAATTGTGTTGTTGGTTTTACGGAACGCAAGAATACATCTCGCCGTACTTCTCTCTCTAGTCCCAAATCAGAACAACTTAACACTATCTAATACAAGATCCGCAACAAATAAGAGATCAAAATTGAGAGAAACGAAATTCAGTGTAGGCAGTATTATGCATACCAAGATGTGTAGCCGGCGGAAGATGCTTTGCATCATCAGTGCCTACTGCCTAGTGGATCGTTCCGTCCAGGCACGCCATCGACAGTCGGCCGGCTGGTCCATCGCCGGCCCCGTGTGTGCAACTCATCACCCGTACGCCATTAATCGTCCCCGGCTGCCAGTCGCTGCTCTGACTGCAGTACGTGTCGCAGCCCTTGGCGCCGCCGGCTTGTACACGAAGAAGATCAGTGCCTTGAAGACCAGCATGTCATATTGTCATGGCTGACGGGGAGTAGTAGGACGGCCGCCGATTCGAACGCTATGCTCGCTGGTTCTTACTTTCTTTTCTTTCCATCGGGATTTGACCTTAGGTTTCTTTTTTTTCCTTTTCCGCCTATACATATACGGATCGGATCGAACATAATAAGGATAAAAAAGATGGAACATATGGATCGATCAAAAAAACTGTTGGACCGGTCAACGTTGTTTGGTGCTCGACATGGAAACTATCTAGATTGATTGACAATTGGATGCTTCAGATTTAAAGTGTCTGGTGCTCGACATAGAAACAATCTGGATCGTTGATTGACAATTGGACGCTTCAGATTTAAAGTATCCCAACATGTTTGCTCTTTTAATAGTAGTATAGATAAAAAAAACCCTTTTCTAGTGGTTATCACCAAGAATATGTCAATGTTTTCTGAAATTGTTGCGGAATGTTTCATGGATCATGGTGGGAATAATTTGGAATACTTTATCGTGTGTGCTTGCTTTTCTGCTCGGGTGGAGATTTTTGGATTTTTGCAAATTCCGATGGTGTCACTCTGGTGGTGTCATTCTTAAGCACAGAAGATGGTTGCTGTCAATTTCGTATAGCAAAGCTGTGGAAAGAGAGCTTCCAGTCGACGGACATAATCTATCTTCAACTGTGTCATATAATTCCTGTTTGCTGTACAGTTTGTTTCCTGCAGTTGCTACTGTCCCCAAGAAGGAATGCATATACATCGAGTTCGTCGCAAGCGCTGGCAGAGGGGACTGCATGCATGGTGCGGTGCAACCGTATGTTGACGGCATGCATCGACGAAGATGACCTTTAGTAACTAGGAGTACTACCTAGCTTGGTGCTACTGTAAGACATTGGATTCCAGTTTTAAATTGTACAAAACTAATGAAATCAATTAATCCACTCCATATTCTTCTGACCGAGAATCGTAAGACATTGGGATTCCCGTTTTAAATTGTACTGCGTATCGCAGATTGGATTCGTTACCGTCCACATATATAGTAGAGATTCTTGCGAATTGTTTACCGTCCATATATATCGTGCATGCTGCCGGCCGGCTCGAGGCCTTCCAGCGAAGGCAGGCAGAAGATCGGAACCTTCCTGGGAGATACATGGCTTTGAGCAAGTACGGCAGGGACTTGACGGCCGCGGCCGGCGACGCCGACCCAGTGATCGGCCGCGATGCCGAGATTGAACGCGTGGTGTGCATCCTCTGCCGCCGGACCAAGAACAACGCGGTGCTGGTGGGCGCCCCGGGCGTGGGCAAGACGGCCATCGCGGAGGGCCTCGCCCAGCGCATCGCCACCGGGACGGTCCCTCGCGAGCTCCGCCGGGCGCGCGTCGTGGAGCTCGACGTCGGCGCCCTTGTGGCCGGGACCCATCTTGTGGGCACGTTCGAGGCGCGCATGAAGGACGTCATCATGGAGGCCGAAGACGACGCCGACGGCAAGGTGATCCTGTTCATCGACGAGTTACACATGCTTGTGGGCGCCGGCGCCGCGTCCAACAGCACCATGGACGCCGCTAACCTGCTGAAGCCGGCCTTGGCTCGCGGCCGCGTCAGCTGCGTTGGCGCGACGACCTTCGACGAGTATCGCAACCACATCGAGAAGGACCCGGCGCTGGAGCGGCGATTCCAGAAAGTGCACGTCCAGGAGCCGACCGCGCAGGCCACCATTGCTATTCTACGGGGTCTAAGGCGCCGGTACGAAAAGCACCATCACTTGAAAATTCAGGATGCGGCCATTGTTGCTGCTACCGAGCTTGCTGGCCGCTATATCACAGGTGAAGGGTTTTAGCCTCTTCACTTAATTAAATTTGCTTCTACTGTCTTTCTTTTCGTATATAAACTAGTACATGTCAAACTATCATCGTGTAATTTAAACTATTGACATGGAAGTTGTGACATTCGAATATTGGATACATTAGGTAGTAAAAACAGTTAATATATATGCCGTGTGTATGTGTGTGTGCACCTTCCCAGAATTTCCCTGGATTGCACAAACGAGATGTATGCTGGAGAAAACTTATATGAGTCTCGTTGTTGTTTGTAGATCGTCACTTTCCGGATAAAGTAATCGATGTCATTGACGAGGCGTGTGTCACCAGAAGGATGCAGGTCACAAATGAAAGAAAAGCGGACATGGACATGGCGCAGACCGCAGACAACAAAAAAGTTGTTACTACAGATATAAGTTCTAATAGGAAGGAAAAACAAGTTGTTCGCCCGGATCATGTTGCACAGGTATATGCAGTGTTAGTAAGATTTATATAAGTACTGGCAATTGTTTCAGTGTGGTATATATTAATATATGTGTGTGTTTTTCACTTCCTAATACTAACTGAAGGTTGTTAGCCGATGGACTGGAATTCCTGTCAATGCACTTGATCAAGAGGAGAAAAATAAGTTAATACACTTAGCCGAAAGATTACGTGAGCGAGTTGTCGGCCAGGATGAAGCCGTGAACTTGGTTGCACAAACCGTCTTACGATCTAGGGCTGGGCTGGATAATTCCGACCAACCGATGGGTTCTTTCCTCTTTTTGGGCTCGACGGGTGTTGGAAAGACAGAGCTTGCAAAAGCCCTTGCCAAGCAGCTATTCGATAGTGAGAAGAAGTTGGTTCGTTTTGACATGTCCGAATATATTGGGGAAGGTTCTGTCTTGCGACTCATTGGGGCACCTCCAAGGTTTTGAATCTAATTCTTTCCTTGAACATTACATTATCGTACCTAGTTCTCTTCATGATCTCAGTTCTTTCTTTAATTTTGATAGGCTGAAGCTTTGTTGGCCACGAAAATGGTGGACAACTGACCGAGAGAATTAGAAGGCAGCCATACAGCGTCATCCTTTTTGACGAGGTGGAGAAAGCATATCATTCGGTGTTTGATGTTCTCCTCCAACTTCTTGATGATGGCATCCTTACCGATGGTTTAGGGAGAACCGTAGATTTTAAGAACACTTTCATCATCATGACCTCAAACTTGGGAGCAGAGTACTTAGGTTCAAACGATGAGACGGAACAAGTTGCCCGGAGCCTCCTCATGGAGAAGGTTTGTGAATTCCAGTTTGCTCACATGCAAGTGTAACGAGATCACAGTTAGCCTACTTACGATTGTCCTATATTACTATTTTGCACAGGTTCAGAGATACTTCAGGCCCGAGTTTCTCAACCGGTTGAGTGAAATCGTGATCTTTGAGACTCTTCTGCAGGACAAGCTGAAAGATATTGTGAGAATCCAGATAGACAAAGTCATTGCCAGTGTATCTTCCAAGGGCATCTCTTTATTTGCAAGCGATGCCGCTCTGGATGTCATTTTGTCAGAATCATACAACCCAGTAAGTAGAATTTCAGTCTATCGAAGGTCTTACACAATGACACTCTCATTTCTCAAATAACCTAGGTAGAGTTGTTTATTTGTGAAAGGGTGTATATTTTTGGTGACAATCCATCCACCTTTGATAACAGATGTACGGCGCAAGGCCAATAAGAAGGTGGGTGCAGAAGAACGTGATAACCAAGCTCTCCGGTCTCCTGGTCGGTGGAGAAATCGGTGAAGGCTCAACGATCCACATCGACGCTAAAGATGACAAGGTGCTGAAATATGAAGTGGTGAAGGAGGTGGGTGCAGAACCTCGGAAATCCCGACGAAAGCGAAAACGCAATCGAGGTCGAGCCCGAGCCCGCAAAACAAAGAACACCAAGAGGTTGCCGCAGCAGGATGAGACGACATAGGAATAGTGCAAATGCTTCCGCAAAATTTGGGTGTTATTACTGTCAGGGAGTACTATATACAGTTATGAACTGCTAGTGCTAGGTTAAACTGAATCAACTGCTGATTGAAGTACCGTCAAGGAGTGTGCTTCGCCACCAGTCAGACGCTTGTCTTTCTGGTCACCTCTTCGCTGATGGTTGCTTAATTTTCGGTCGCCAGTTAAATGCAGGTTCTTTCTTGTTAGAGCAGCAGCGGCAGCGTCTCGGTTTGGTACTAATCTCCAAAAAGGTGATCGAGTGTTGGATGCTTACTTAATCAGGTCTGGGATGGATCAACCGGACTCCGGACGTATTGAGGGCTTAGTCCTCGTCGTATTTTTTTTCCATTGAAAAGGCAATTCCTCGTCCTGTTTGTAATGCGCTCGGGCACGAACCTTGTGGACATCCATGTACGCGTTCTGGCAACTCAAGAGATTTACACAAGGAGAACTTTAAATAAGCTGGGTACCGTAGGTATAATACCTCGTTAAGTAATCTCATTTCAGTGTAAGGCCCCGATTGGAAAGGCTGTTCGTTTTTACCCTTGAAATATACGGACCATGTGAGGTCTGTATATCTGCCCGACACTTTACAGCCAAAAAACAGTGAGCCAAGCGGGGCCTAACCTTTATTTCGTAAAAGAAAGTAGTCCCATTTAACAGCCAAACTTGTGCGAACTGAGACACAAAATAGCTTTCACTAAGACAACTTTTAGATTACCTTTGGGAGTGTCTAATTGTCAGTCGACTGAATTTCAATTCGTCGTCGGTTGAATTTTGTAACCAATAAAAGGTCGACACGTCAACCACCGTGGCCCCGCTGGCACAGCGTGGGAAAATCACGCGAAACGAAAAGGGCCTCGCCTGCTTTCCTCTAACGGGTTTTGTTGGGCTCAATTTCGCCCGAACCAAACAACCTGCTGCCTGAGGCACAACCCCACAGCCCGGTAACAAAAACATAAAGAGAAAACAGAACAAAAGCCCGGCCCAAAACACCTCTCCTGGATCTTCTTCTTCCTCTAGAAACAACAAAGCCGTCGCCCCCCGAACACCCAGACAGCAAAGAACCAAAACTGAGAGATCTGAGATCAACAGAGAAATAGTACACAACTGAGATCATGGATAGAATCCTAAAACCCCCAGACGGCAAATGGACTGACCTGGGCACTCTTCCATCTTCAGCGGTCCAGGCTTGCTTCTGTGTATAATATGTCTATTTTGTTGCTACCAAATTCTTCACCAAAACAAACAGGGGCAGCTGGGGTTGATCTGCCAATCTGGAACTGAAGAGAAGAAAAGGAATCCTCCACTGCATACACAACATTCATCCCTTACACAGGTAAAAATTTCAGAAACACTGCAATTTCAGAAAAATATATACCGGTCCCAGAATTCCCCCACTGTCTTTTGTAACAAAATCAGGGAAGAACAAATGATTGTGCAGTGGGGTGTGCACGCATTAGTTTTTACTAAACACAGCATTGGGAAGTTCACAAACTGAAGAACAAAATTCAACAAAAGAAAAGGCCTCTCTGATTTAACCAGCTGATGCAACAAAACTGGAAATTGAAACCAGAACTGATGTGTAACCAGAAAACACATAACATGAAGGTAAAAACACATAAAAAGCTAGTTTGACCACATAACTTCCAGAATTCAAAGTAGCTTAGTTCGCATAAAAAGAAACCAACACGTAGGTAGATGCTTCCTTGCACTAAGAAGGTTCAAACCCATTACGATATAGGGGGTAGCAACCAACAGGACCAACACTAAGAAGAGCCAACCACGACACATAAAACACGACATATAAAAGGTTCTCTTGCATCAGGACTGTCGTAAATTCCAAAGCTGCGCTCTAGAGACGATCGAAAGAGACACAAAGACGATCTCTGTTGTCTTTATGGAATAGAATCAGCAAAACAGAGCCATCGCCTATCTTGTGCTGAGCGGCAATCTGCGGCCAACCAGCTCTGAAACAAATCCTCTCATCTTTGCAAGTGTAGTATGAAGCTTCACAGATGTTCCAATCATATCCAAAATTGAGGTTAGCTTTTCCCTTCTCGGATATGTCGAGAACAGATGCAATCTCCTTTGGGATGCGCTGTAAAACATCATGGAAAAAAGTTCAAGATCAAAAAAGAAGATAATAACCACAAAGCTAAACTGAACTCAAAAAGGAAGATAGAAAATGTTACCAGTCCATTGTGTGCAACATCTGTTGAAGTTATGGTATGGACAAAAACATGTCCCAAACCAAGACCTCGAGTGAGAACATGATGGTTCATCCTTCCAGTCTGACCAGCAGTCAGTGTGAGTCCTTTTGAAAATACGACAGACTTGGCGCTTTCCTCGAAAACATGAGCTTCTATACAATTTAGATAGACCAAAAGAACAGAAACACAAATGAGCCATATTGATATTGTTGTAACATAGAGAAGTAACACATGCAGAACAATCACACTGTACCTAAAAAAATAGCATACAAAAAACATACTGACAGCTCAAGAAAAATACCTAACACCCTCTGCTTGGGAACACCATCAGCTCCCTCCGGGAAGACGGTGAAAAACGCACCAATTGGATGATCCCATTCAATCCTTACTCGGTCACCCCTCTTCATGTCGAAGTCTTTCAATATCCTCTCATATTCAGGACCAAAAGATGAGTGTCTTGTCATGTTTCTTCTTCACATCGAACATGCCTGATACCATGTCCCTAAACTGTGCTCTCATGAAACAAGGGATAGTCTGCTCATAAATGAAACATGGATATCAAATAGTGAAGAGAAAAAATAAGATATGTAACAAGAACAATAGACAAAACATAAAAGAGAGAAAAAGAAAAGATATACCATTGACTCAAGAAAACTTTCCCCAAGATACACATAAAAGAAAGAAGCCTTCCTCTTCTTCTCTTGGCAAGGTCCATCTAGCCATCCGCAGGTTTCGCACAACATCTGCATATAAGGACATAAAAATTATCAAGACATGCAGCAGAGATATATAGGGGGTGCGTGCAAGTATATTACATAATAACACTTGAATTATTTCAAGCATTTCAAACAGAGAGATATACATGCTACTGCTACAGATGCAAACACATATATATAAATAAATAGTCAGAGAGGGAGAGAGAGAGAGAGACTCTAAATAATAGAGAGATATCTGAAAATAGATAAGAGATATAGAAAAGCTAGTTAGAGAGAAATGGAGACAATACAAATATAGACTGAATATATGCTTCTAAAGAGATAGTAAAAAATACATTTAAGAGACACTAGAAAAATGTGAGACTAGACTGAAACAAATAGAGAGTAATAGTGGCACTACAAATATAAACTGAATATATACTCCTAAATAGAGAAAGAATACACATCGGCGCCCACTAAACACTAAGAGAGATAAATAGAGACACTACTAATATAGACACTCGAGATAAATAAAGACACTAGACATAGAGACTGAATATATGCAGAAAAAGAGACAATTTAACAAGGACTAAACTATAACTGAATATGAGAGATACAAACACATGGCTATACAGAGACAGAGCCAACCCTAGAATCTAAATATAGAGACACTAATAAAAACTGAATATAGAGAGAGAGCAAACCCTAGAAACTAAATATAGAGACACTATTAATAGAGAGAGAGAGAGTCGAAATAGAGAATAAAGAGGCAAAAATTGACTGAGATTCAGAGAGAGAGACAAAGAGAAAGAGATAGAGAATCAAAGTCAAATATCAACATAAATAGAGACAACCTGAGACACACCAAAGTCACTAAACATACTGAGACATTACTCAAATAACTGAGACATACCAACACAAATTAATAGAGAAAGAATAAACAACGACGCCCACTAAAAATACTGAGACATACAAACAAAAATAGAGACAACATAGCAGTAAAAATAATAGAAACACAATAAGAGAGAGAGAGTTTCAGAGAGAAACAGAGAGAGAGAGAGAGTTTTAGAGAGAGAGAGAGAGACTGAGAGATGAAAGAGATAGAGAGAGACAAGAGAGAGACAACCCTCCGGATCCTGAAATGCCATATATATATATATATATATATATATATATATATATATAGAGAGAGAGAGAGAGAGAGAGAAAGAGAAGCCTCCGGATCCTGAAATGACAGAGAGAGACAAACAGAGAGAGACAACCTTCCGGATAATGATAATAGCATAGAGAGAGAGAGATAGACATAGAATCACTTAACATAAGGCAAACCTTGTTTCTGAACAAACCAAACAAAGCATCCTCTAAATCAGTTATTTCTCCTTCCATTGTCTACCACCTGAAACCATTAAACGTAGGACATCTTAAGACAGTTAGAAAAACACGCGCACACCACAGCCGAGAGATATATATAAAATGCAACAAATTAACAAGCTCACTTCAGTATCACTGGAGATGTTGTACCCTTCACTATGCCACACATCAGTGCTTCTATGGTATGGTCTGGATAGCACAAAAAAGCAAAAAAATAATGAAAACCACACCTATGATAAAGCAACAAAGTGTAATCCCTGCTGCCAGAACAGAATTAGAAAAATAAAACAAACACAGCTCAACAAAAATAGCATCCAAAAAATCACTTACATACTACACTAACCCCTCTCCAACACATCATACAGTGCAGACCCCCAAACACGTACATAATGAAAATATAAGGCATTGAACCACTAAGGATCAAAGGCTCAGCTAACACATATGATGGAGTCACTCCACAAAAAACACCCAAAATCATGACATAGAACCTGACCACCGAAAACCTACCCAAGAACACATCAACGACACTAAAGCAGTACACAGCAGATTCGGGACAAATTCCGACACAACAACAATCAATAAAATACAGGAATACATCATACAAACAGAAATTCAAGAATACTGAAATACTGAAATCCATGAGCTTGAAAATGACAGTCACTAGCATACTCAACAAAATCAATTCAAGAATTAAAAATAAAATAAGCCCTAAAAGCATACTAGACTCACTCACAACTAGAGTCACTCACAAACAACAATCGCAACTACATCATACAACCAGAGGTTTAGTGTCTAGCTCATACTTAATTTGAGATAACAAATCATAGAATCCTTTAGCCTAAAGATGATACATATTAAGCACAAGCAGACAAAAACTCATCAACTGCAGACGCGAGAGCTGCCCCAAATTAAGAACAACACAACAGCCGGGCTGATTCCAACACAACGAATGCACAAATCCTCAGGAAAAACAACATACGCTTCAGAGAATACGGGGTAGGTGCCCACATTGAGAACACACAAACAGCCCTGCCGACCTCAACTAAATCTCCAACGCTGGTGACCGAATCCTCCCCGTGCGCCTCCATGGCTCCCTACCCCGCGACCCACAGCAGCGCGCAGCAAAGGGAGACCCAAACACAGAGCACCGCCCCCCCCCCCCCCCCCCCCCCCCCCCCCCTCCGGAGACCCACCAATACCGCGCCGCAGCGACAACCCAACCCAGCGCACCACTACCTCTCGAGATGCTATACACAATACTGAGTAGAGGAATCTGAGATAACAAACGGAGGCACCTGTACCGCCTCCGG
Source organism: Poa pratensis (assembly GCA_947311845.1). Taxonomy (NCBI): domain Eukaryota; kingdom Viridiplantae; phylum Streptophyta; class Magnoliopsida; order Poales; family Poaceae; genus Poa; species Poa pratensis. The sequence goes on from CAMZMU010000127.1 coordinate 6,764,205, forward strand.
CGACGCCTCCGCCGTCTTTCGCCGTCGCGGATCTCCGCCATGCCGAGCCGCTGGAGAGAGCTCCTCTGTTCGGCCCCTCCGCTCTCTCTTGACGCGCCGACGAAGAAAGGGGAACAAATCAGACAAAATAGAAAACGGGCCGAAACAAAACACAGCCCACACCCAAATCCAAACCCACTAACGAGACTACTACCCGCGAACGGAGGCGCACATCTGGACGAGTTGCGTGAATCTCAAAGAAGAAACGGACGGCCAGAAATTCGACTGACGGGGAATAGAGAAACAGTCGACTGAGATAAAGCAAAAACCTTACCTTTTACTCGTCGGAAGGGACTAGTATGAAATCAACAAAAAGCTCAGATTCAGCGGCGGATATTAAGCCAGCGGGCCCATGAAGACGTAATTATCACGAAGAAAACTATCAAACCACACGCGGAAGAAGCTAGGCATTCTGCTTTTTACTGGACTAGATATTCAGTAAATTTCTTTCCATTGCAATCTTTTTCTAGAAACAAGGCACTTGACCCAGCTTTACATATAGCACCAGAAAGTTCCTTTGAGTTCTTTTCTATGCATGTCGGGTTTAGTGATTTGTTTTTTTTCTGTTATTTGTTCATTCCATTGGTCAATTTTTGTTGTCGACAATCAGAAACAAAGTATGGTCGTAGCCCATGGTACTACAAACAAGTTGTCCACGATAAGAAACAAAGCACACTGGCAATCGACTGCGCAACAATAGGGTAGGTCCGGCCGAACAAAACAGAATAAAGCAGGAAAAAGACGCAGTAAAAAAGATAGCGTTGCAAGGCACGCATATAGTTCTGTACTAGTGACACTAAGTAGTACTACAATTATTTCCTTTTCACCGTCAACATTTGCCGATTTAGAAAGCAGGAAAGAGTTTGCAGTAGTCAAAGAGAACCTTAGGAAGACCGACAGGGCCAACCAGACAGGCTCTAAGGTTGACATTCAGGTCATCGGAGATGTCATCTTCCCTGCCGTCGCTACTGAGGTCATACCTGTACGTTTCACACCACACAGGCGGTTCAGTTTTATGAGTGAAACAGCTTTCACGTTCAAGGTATACGCAGTTGGGATGGATCGATGGGAACTTGTCTGCGTCGACGGAGAGGCACCTCGGATAGCCTATAAATAGCTCCCCGGCCGACTCCACGATATACATCTCGCCACCATAGGCCGTCCTGGCTATCAGCTCGACGAAGCCGGATAACGACCCTTCCTCCGTACCAAAGAATTCTGAACACGCACCCCAAACCGTCGACCCCGTAGACATGACCTGCGTGGCTGACCTTGCTATGGACACCGAAGGGGCGGCCGTCAGAGAAGCGCGGGATCTTCACCACACGTAGTTCGCTGGCGGGATCGACGACCATGTAGACGGTGATCAAGTTTTCTTCCTTCTGGACGTCGGTGACGGGGAGCACGGCGCCTGTGAAGGGTCGAGGACGGAGGTGGCGTGCGGCGAGCTTTTCTCCCTGAGGCGGCGAGCGGCGAGCAGGTGGTGGTCGTCGAGCATGGGGACGCGGCGGCGGAGGAAGCGGCCCGTGGAGACGTTGACGAAGAGGCGGCGGCCGTCGCCCGTCGGCAGCAACCTTGGACTCGTCCACGTCGAGCATGACCCACTGCCGGGGACGGAACCGGGGGTCGGCACCGACGCCGAGCGGACGTAGCTTGGGAATAGCGGAGCGCCAGCTGTGGCACACGGAGCGCATGTCCATGTAGCAGTCGATGTCGCCGGCGGCCAGGTGGTTGTCACCAAGGCGCCGGAGGAGATCCGGGGAAGGGAGGACAAGTCGACAGCCATGGTGGATAGGAATCGATGCTGTGTCGACCACTGGTTGTATCGCTGTGAAGTGGATGTCATGAACGAAGGTGTGGGCAGAGCACTCTGTTTATATATAGAACTGTTGGAACAGAGCAGACCTTTGGCATGGCCGCCGCCCGCTGGTTAATGGACTCGGAAGACGAGAAGAAAATTATAGCATGCGCGCTCATTCCTCCCAAATTCCCAATGGCGGTACGTGCGGGAAGCGAAAACGATCAGCAAGTTTGGCCTTGCGCATGCGCGCCGGTACACTTCAGCTTCTCCACCACAGTGCCTACCTCGGGACTCCGGAGTCCGGCCGTTCAATTTGCTTGGGAAACTAGACATACGTCGTTCACACTAGCTTCGTGGTCGTGGTCGGGTCTGCACATACGGGAATTAGACTAGTCACAGTGGGAAGTAACATATGAGCAACATCAGTGCCACATAAGCAAAAAATCTGATGTGGCGGGTAATTAATGAGGAGAGAGATGGTGGTGGTAACTAGCTATGTTATCATAACATCACACATTTCAAGGCAAGATGAGTGTATAACCTATTAAATATGACACTACACACATGTTACTCCCCACTATGTAGGTAGTAAATTAGAGTAGTAACATATGCATGTTACTAGTTTAAGTTACTCCCCATTGTGATTAGTCTTAGGAAGCAAAAGTTTGTTTTGGAGATCGAGCCTTTATTTTAAAAAATCGAAATCAATATGTTTGAAGTTTAATTTTTTGGTAAAATGAAATTGGGACGTAGTTAATATTGTATCTTACAATTGTTCATATTTTTCTGCACGGTAAATTTTGTTTTCTTTGTACGTATTTCTCCGCTATTTAGTATTTGTATTCGGTCCAAATCCACTCTGTTCCTGATTTGTATTCGCATTGGTATCCGATCCGGTTATTATCCGAGCCGCTCTGGATTCGATAAAAAAATATGGAAAAGGATATGAAAAGAGCATTATCCGATCTGATTTGACCGTTTACATCTCTAGTGTTTCTATCATTAGTATTTGTTAGGTTCATGCTTACTTAGTTTGTCGTTTTCAGCTACACATATCTAGCTAAACTATATACATACTTTGAAATTATAGCTCGATCGTGATATTTTTTATGTTTATGCTGTAGAAACCTCTACGAAAATAGACATGAATACATAGAGGCACTATGTATTACATATTAAGAAACTAGCAAGACCGAGCTACCTAGGCTTTACAACACGAATTTTCTTTAGTTGATGAAATTTAACATTTATATATGTTAGTGATAAAATGAATTAATAAAAACTAAAAGTTAAGTACTGCTTAAATTTAGCTCATATACATTGCAAGAGAAAATATTATAATCCTATAGCGAAGCCTTAGTTAGTAGAGAAAATACATGGTTAATTAATTAGACAGTGTACAATTCAAAGTATACAATTTTAAACCATGTTTCAAGGAAATTCAACATACATTAATAATAATTAGTTACACATGTAAAAAAGTTTGATATAAATAACCAGTTAAGCCCAAAAAATGCTGCCGGAGCATGACCTCTAAGTTCCAACAAAAGAAAGATTTTCTTCTCCTCGTTTTGTTTTATGTGTCCATCAAAATAAAGAATGTCCGATTATCTGATCTGATTCCGTTTTTTAAGAAGATTAGCTACATTCTTGATTTCCCTAGGTTTGGGACCTTGGCGTCCCGGCCATCTCCTACACTGACACCCGAGGCTATGGATACTAGTTGCTCGACATCGAGAGGATCACCTAGTTGAGACCGATGTTTCGAGTGCTGGGTAGGGCCGCTGTTTCCTTGAATCTCATCTTTCGTTTGTGAGACAGATTGCACATGTTAACAACACCTGCACTCAAAAACCATCAATTCCCGGAGGACGTCTAACAAGACAGGTTCTATACCAATAGTTTCAAGTGGACCGTTGTAATTTAATGGATTCGTCGGAACTATTTAAGGATTAGTTAGTGAAGTGAACGATTTGTTGAGATGTTTACTGAATTTTTAGTCGGCTTTAATAAATAAGTGGATTTAGTTGTTAATTTTCCATGGATATTTTGTGGTGGGGATTCGTGGTCAGAGAGTAAGCAGCGGTGAGGCTGATCTGTAAGTGATAAGCTTGATTGATACCCGAACTTCTGTATTGATTTTCTTCTATGACCATGGCAAAACATGTGTAAGAAAGTACGAAATGTTACTCACTATAATGCTGAAATTCCCAAGTTCTGTTAAGAGCATGGCTAATATGATGGCCGGCTCCCGGTTGCCAATCTCCGTGAATTTAGGCATAATCTAAATCTTCTCCAAAGTTTAAAATAAGGGGGTGTATGTATACGTACCAGGTATGGTATAGTATACCACCCTATACGGTACTCACATGTAATGCTATGGTGGGGCTTTTTCCACCTCATATAACATGAACCCGGGATCCCTAACGGGATCACCGTTTTCGCCTAGCTAGGTTAATAACCATCCCATGTCATTGTCCGACACTGCGTCTAGCTGGTTTCTGCTGGTCCGTAGAAGGCCCATAGAACGTTGTGAGGCAGAAGTTGGTACTACATGCAGCAATATGAATAGTACTAGAAGTGATGGTATCACTAGTAGGAAAAGGCTCATCTGTGGCGCACTAAAAACAACTTCTGTGGCGCATGGTGGGTGCGCCACAGTTATCCCGCCACTAAATTATAATTCTGTGGCGCACCCCCACCGTGCGCCACAAAAAGACCAAAATTCTGTGGCGCACCCCTACCGTGCGCCACAGAAATATTTCAGTGGCGCATCCCCAGGCATGCGCCACAGAATTTTTTTTTGAATTTGAAAAAAAGGCGGCCAGATCTAGATCCGCCGGAATTTTGGAATTTCGTCGGAATTTCGCCGAAGCTCATCGGAGGCCGTGGTTCCCGTGGTCATGGTCATAGGTGGCTTGGTCGGAGGTGGGTGGACGAGGGGGTCGCCGGAGGTGGTGGAGGAGGTCGCCGGAGGTAGTGGAGGGGGGTCGCCGGAGGTGGTGGTGGAGGAGGAGGTCGTCGGAGGTGGTGGAGGAGGAGGAGGGTCGCCGGACGTGGTGGAGGACGAGGAGAAGGTCGCCGGAGGTGGTGGAGGAGGAGGAGGTCGCCGGAGTTGAGTTGAAGTAGAGGTAGAGGAGAAGGAGAGATGAGAAGTGGAGGAGAAGGGGAGAGGAGAAGTGGAGGAGAAGGGAAGGGGAGAGGAGAAGTGGAGGAGAGAAGGAGTAAATGAAAGTAGAGAAGGAGAAAAGAGAGGGTGAAGAAGGGGGCCGACGGGATTCAAATTTCGAATCCCGCCCAACAATTCTGTGGCGCATCCCTGGCCCATGCGCCACAGAATTGTATTTTCCATTTTTTTGATTTTGTAGAAAAAATATTCTTTTTGAAATAACTTTTTACTCTTTTCGAATTTTCTGAATCTGAGAAAAGTTCACCGGGTAAACCCGGGTGAAATCGAACTCCTTTTTTTCACGAATTTTTTGACATATTAAACGCATTATATCGACGTCGTATGCAAAAGTTATGGCCGTTCTACGTTTTCTTTTCAGTTTTTTTGCAAAAAAGGTCAAAATTCATATTTCAAAATTTCTATACCAAGTAGACACTAAAAGCTAACTATATCTCAAACAATTTTATTTATTGAATTTTGTATCATTTACTTTTCTTGCCTTCAAAACTGAAAAGGCGATCGGGGGTGTGTGTGTGGCACATGAGTTCAAACAATTCTGTGGCGCATGTGACCTGATGCGGCACAGAAATAGCTCTTTTTGTGTCGCATGTGGTATATGCGCCACAGAAATATGTTTTCTGTGGCGCACCCTACCCATGCGTCACAGAAATGTCCCTTTTTGTGGCGCATGTGGATTTAGTGCGCCACAGAATTTCGAAATGGAGCCCCCTCCATTCCAAAATAGTCTACATTCTGGCTCCATATTAAGTTCTAAAATACTCTACATCTTGGCTGGGTCCCACATATCTAATTAAGACTAGAGAGAGAAAGACTAAGCAATCACGCATGCGCATGGCGACCTCATCTCAATCTGCACCCATCTTTGTTCTCGTGCCCAACTACATGCTTTGTTTTGTGAATTGCATGGCTAACATTAATTAGTTAAGCTATGGGTAATTGGAATAATGCTTTGTTTCCTGTGATCAATTACCACCACCTGGCCGCCGGCGACATCGACTGCTACATGGACATGCGCTCCGCGATCCCCAAGCCATGTCCGCTCGGTGCCGGAGCCGACCATCGGTTCCTTCCCCGGCAGTGGGTCATGCTCGACGTGGACGAGTCCAAGGTTGCCGCCGACGGAGGGCGCCTCTTCGTCAACGTCTCCACGGGACGCTTCCTCCGCCGCAGCATACCCATGCTCCACGATCACCACCTGCTCGCAACCTCAGACGGTCTCCTCGTCCTCAAGGAAAAAGGCTCCCCGCACGAGACCCGCGTCGTCGACCCCTTCACCGGCTCCTTGCTTCTGGGCGCACCCGATGTCCACGAGGATGAAGTCATGATGACCGTCTATTTCGTCTCTGATCCGGCCAGCGGACTACGCGCGGTGCAGTTCCCCCACTACTCCGACGGCCGCCCCTGGTTCTACGTGCGTAGCATCGTCGCCCACGCGGGTCATGTCTACGTGGTCGACTCGGAGGGGTGTGTGTTCAGGATTCTTGATACAGGGGAGCGGCCGTCCTTTGGCTACGGCGAGCTCATCACCAGGATGGACTTTGAACTTGATGGCAGCGCGTACTATCTCGTCGAGTGCGCTGGGGAACTGTTGCTGGTCCGTCTACATACACCTTACCGCGCCGCTGAAGTTTACAGGGTCGACGTCGAGCACAAGGTGCTGGAGCGCCTCCACAGCATCGGCCGCCGCGCGCTGTTTCTAGGCTATACCAGGTGCACTCGGTTGACGCAGACAAGTTTCCATCGATCGATCCCAACTGTCTGTACCTTGAACAGATCTATATTTCGATGGAAAAGCTTATGTACAGGTATGACCTCAGTAACGGTGGCAGGCAAGAGGACGTCTCCGATGACCTGAATGTGAACACAAGTGCCGGTCTGATTAGCCCTGTCAGTTTTTCTAAGGTTCTCCACGACTACTGCAACATGCTTGCTGATTAAATGAATATCAGTAGTGTGTAAATCGGCACAAGTCATGGATGAAAAAGACATGTTATTGTAGTAGTACTCGGTATTATTGTTTGCTCTCACCTTATTTGTTCCGGCCTTATTTGGCTGCTTCTTGCTGGCATGCTCGACTAGTAACTTTGCATCGTCAAAACACTTTTTAAAGGGCTTTGCTAACCGTCCCCTGATTACTCCTACTCGGCAATGAACTTTGTCGATGCCTTGTTGTGACCGGGGGTCACATGATCTACAATCTGCTCGATAGATTGTTTCGCTTGCTTATTGCTGAGCCTGCATTCTCTAGTTTGAAAATTTTCAAGACGAGATAGACAAACAAGATGGCGTATGATTGTCTTCCAAATAGCTTGCTGCTACAAGTAGAACAAGAAATTGCTGCACAATATAGCTATGGAGTTATAATGGCGGACTTCAAACCTCGTAAAAACAGGAGACCAACTCTGTAATTAGTATCTGATGACTCTCATAGTCTGGCTTGGTTTGCTCGTATTTTGATTAGCGTCTTTTGCTTTAGGGTATTAAATCCGAATTGATGCTCAAGTATGGTACTATGTGAACATATTATACATATATTATCAGTATATATCTTTATATGGCAATTCTCTGTTGATTTAATGGTTCCATTTATTTGCAAGACTTTTATGTGCTTGTTTGACATTCAACGATGCTATACATCAGATGTTTCTGTTCCGATTTGTGTCCAACACTTCACATCAACCGTCTGCATGCTGGTTTGGAGCAAAATGACACTGTCGGATTGTGCGTCGGACAAAAATCGTACATGCGACCATTGTATGCAGAGCAGTTTCGTTTTGCATTAGGCCATCCCTTTGTTTTGCACCACGCTCTGCCACTCATAGATTTTGTTGATCAGATTGATGATGAAAGTTGTAGGCGAAGGGCAACATTTAACGAGATGATCTTCACGGTAATGATCGACGATCGACGGGTATGTTGTCGTGATCCGATCAACGCCAAACTGCTCGGAGATGTACGACCTCAATCTCTGTGTACTACTACTAGTCATCTAATTCGCCAGAATTTCTCACCAACATATTCCACGCCATTTGGCATTGGCATGGAACTCCAAGTTCAGATTGTATCAAAATGATCCAAAAAAAACGACTTTGGGGGGGCGACATAGACCTCTTTGAGTTTACCCCTTGGGGAACTGAAGAAAATATAAAGTTATCCTTCTCTTCATATGATTTCCAATGGAAAAGAACCTGTAAATAAAGAATGAAGACGATGTGTTGAGGTCTGTCAATAACATAAATACCTGCAAGAGAGATACCTAAATAAATCCATAAACAATTTATTTAATCATAATTCAAATGTCAAAAAAGTAACCATCAGCAAGGCCAGCTATTTGCTGAACAGAAGTGAGACAGTGAGACACATGCACGAAAAAGAAATACATAATGCCAGCTTGTAAGCGAACCAACTGAAAAAGCACGGAGGAAACAAGAAAAATAAGTAACTTTATTACACCTTAACCATGAGCAACGCCACTATTTGTTAAACAGAAGCAAAGACACTGAGACAAGACAGCTACACCTAAAAAAGAATGCCAGCTTGTAAGCAAAACAATTGAAGATGCACATAGGAAAAAGATATATCTTCCCACTTTCTACATGGCCGGAACCTAATCATATCTTGTGCGATTAAAAAATAAAACTGAAAGATCATATTTAGCTGGTTAATGTGGTAAATTAAACTATGCTACAAAGAAAACAAAATTCAATTAATTAGCATGTGGCTTTACCTTATCGTGGCTGTGCAACTTCTGCAGCGTGGTATTCATGCTCTACCAATTATGGACAAAAAAATGTGCGTCGAACATAATGCCTTTTAGGGCTATATCCAACCTTATAAATCAAAATAGTACTTAAATGTAACATTATATGAATTGCACTATATCCATCAAACGTAGAATGATGAATATCATACCTACCCATGCAAATGTAACAAGGGGTGTTTTGAGAATTTGAAAGGTATAAATTAATAATTTTATAAATAAATGGAATAGTGCATTTATCAGCCTCTACATATCTCGATGTACAGAGCCATCCATTTATGACGAAGATTTCTATTGTGGTGGCTATCGCCCGTGAAGGTGACGTGCAATATATCCCCATCCATACTTTATATGTTTCTTTTCCTCCTGAAGACGACCTGCAATATATTATTTGGACTTGCCCAGCCTATTGCACTTGCTCCAACAAGAATCCAATTTGGGTTCTCCGCCTCTAATATATGATGCACACTATTTGGTTCCGAAGTTTATATTACAACACAAAACAATAAGGATAACCAGGTACATAATAATCTCGTAAGTTGAATGTGAAACCGTGAAGAAAAGAAATCTGAGTGCATACCATTCATAATTGTCACCACTGTGCCAAGAAAAAGAAAGTACAGTAATCACTTAAGCTGTTCAATCAGCCCACAAGTTTCTGATTTCAGAAGAAATCCTACAAGGTTGTTATCAGTATGCAGACTTAGGTGGGAGCTGTTGCCTCCAGATTTCAGCAGCTTTCATCCAAGAAACTAGTATGTGTTTTGAAAAGGATCAAGCATGGCGCTCTGACTTTAGCGTATGTTAAAAGTGTTATGCCTGAAGAATTTATCAGACAACATGATCACTGATCAGGCACTCTAACTGCGGTGCACAAACAGAAAGATTCACGTCAGCTATGAGAACGGGGCAGAGGCCCAGTGGCTAAACCTGGCAATTATCAGCCTCTACATATCTCGATGTACAGAGCCATCCATTTATGACGAAGATTTCTATTGTGGTGGCTATCGCCCGTGAAGGTGACGTGCAATATATCCCCATCCATACTTTATATGTTTCTTTTCCTCCTGAAGACGACCTGCAATATATTATTTGGACTTGCCCAGCCTATTGCACTTGCTCCAACAAGAATCCAATTTGGGTTCTCCGCCTCTAATATATGATGCACACTATTTGGTTCCGAAGTTTATATTACAACACAAAACAATAAGGATAACCAGGTACATAATAATCTCGTAAGTTGAATGTGAAACCGTGAAGAAAAGAAATCTGAGTGCATACCATTCATAATTGTCACCACTGTGCCAAGAAAAAGAAAGTACAGTAATCACTTAAGCTGTTCAATCAGCCCACAAGTTTCTGATTTCAGAAGAAATCCTACAAGGTTGTTATCAGTATGCAGACTTAGGTGGGAGCTGTTGCCTCCAGATTTCAGCAGCTTTCATCCAAGAAACTAGTATGTGTTTTGAAAAGGATCAAGCATGGCGCTCTGACTTTAGCGTATGTTAAAAGTGTTATGCCTGAAGAATTTATCAGACAACATGATCACTGATCAGGCACTCTAACTGCGGTGCACAAACAGAAAGATTCACGTCAGCTATGAGAACGGGGCAGAGGCCCAGTGGCAAAGGTAGCAGTGGCTAAACCTGGCAACCAGAGTTCAAGCTCCGTCGGGGACGAATTTCTGGAATTCTCACTAAGGAGCACTTCTTCTATAAAAAGAAGCCACCATGGGCTAGTCCTGGTCGGTCTCATTTTTTTTTTTTTTTTTTTTTTTAGAAAGATTCACGTCAAGGAAGAACATGGTAACATGAACAGGAAACAAGATTGTTGGATACCACATGTATTTTCTTATGGTTACACAACAGCTATGTACAGTTTTAAGAATTGTTGATTTCGAATTGGCAGCTTGCGTCACCGCTATGCCAGTCACTATCACCGGTGAAAGAAAAAAAAAGCCATTCAAGTAACATGTCATATTTATCAGGAACATCAGACTCACCTTGTAATGATGCTTGAATCCAAAGACAAGATCAATCTTGCAGCCTGATGTGCTGTTGTGAATCCCAACAATACTTTATATGTTTGTTTACAGATTCCTACAATGTGTTTTTCATTTCCTCAGTTTTCCCTAAACTATGGAGGGTCATTTCAGCTGTAACATGGCCCTTTTGGTGAAAACAATGTAAAACTCATCTAACCCAAGTTTTCATCATTTTCACCTATGGGGTTATTTTCACCTATGCGGTTATTTTTACTAAGGTTTTCCACGCCCCTGGAGACTCCAGAGTAGTAGTTGTAGTGATGTGCCAGCAACGACACAATTGTAATAAACTCCCCACCATTACTGAGCTGCCTGGCATGGGACACTTGGCTGCAGTGCTTCGCAGCATACAACAGCATCTCCACCCACACCCCTAAGATCAGTTCCAAAGGGTCACGCTGCTCATGCCACCGCAACTCTATGCCGAGAAGCTCGTTGGCGAGCAAGACTGCATACATATTGGCACTGTCACGGATGGATTCCCCATGTGGCTTTGGTGCTCTTACAGATCCCTGAAACAGAGGAGTTGATTAGATGAAAATAGTGCACATTCAATATATTTTAGAATGTACGCCCGAAATTTCAGGGTAGACATGCACTATCTATTTCAATATTCCGTTGGGATAAAATAGCACCCCCCACTGAATGTGTGTGGTATGATACATTCATAGTACATGTTGAGTTTAACTTCGTTTCTTGACTTTTTTTTAACAACGTCTAAGGAAATTCAAAATGAGTCAGCCTTTCCAATTTCATTAGTCCATAGTCAAACAAACTCCAGCGGAGCACTATGAAATTAAAAATGAAACTTCGCTCAAAGATTAGAAAATCAAATTCGAATATAGGCACATGTTGTTTCTGTTAGTGAAGTCAGCAAGTAAGAAAATTGTAACTTGATTAAGATCTTTTGTATTCTCAAACATATTCATTAGCAAAATGTGTTTCACATGAATTGTCATGGAATGTATATACCTGAAATTGAAATTGCAAACAGTAAAATGAGGCAGAGCTTGAGCCATTGTTTCAAAAATAATGAAATAATTTTCAAACAATATGAATGAACTTTAGGCCCGACTCAGCCCATACCAGTGCAAATTGGGAGGATCTCCACACCATCTCCGCAACCTTCTCCCTCTGCGGAATCCTGGAGTTATTGGGGCCATCATGGTGGAACAATTCCTTAAGAATACAATACGGGTGCCAGCTTATTGGAGATGCCGCCACTGGGTTGTCCTTATCACCAAAGCGCATATGGCACTCCCCTTCTATTTGTTCGCAGGAGGCAAGGTGTACGTTGTTGCGTGCAGCTCCCGGCAGCATGTCAGGTTTTACCACCAGCAGGAACATCATGTAATTGGATAGCACCTCGGTAGCCTCAGTAAGATGTTTTGCATGTTGGGCCTTGGATTTCCTGATGTACAACTCGGTTGCGGTGTGCCAAACAAGGATGCTCTCATCAAAGTCAATGTTGGCGCTCCAGCGAGCGAAGTCCTCATAGGCTTTCATACTTTTCAGTATAAAGCTACCCCTTGAGTCCAAATCAGTATCATCTTTGTCTCGTGCTTGATCTTTCTCTTGCAGAGCTTGCAAAACCAATTTCTTGAGATCTTGTATTGACAAAGAGTTGGTGTGTGAGAACGTTCCGGAGAAGTGCTTCTTGTTCCACCAGTCCTGGAGCCCCAACTTCATTGCCAATCTGGATCCTATCTCATTCCTGTTGCGGGTGCACAGGTGGAACAAGTTATACTGCCCAATGGAGCCTGACCACAGTCTCCTACTCGCCGGATGGACACGCCGACTAAAGGAAGTGATAATATGGAGAGGCCACTCCCATCCCCTGCCCCTGCGGTGCAATAAAGAACATGTCCAGGTGGATAGTAGAGCCCTGCACACCGATATGATCTCCAGGACCAAAGCCCCAACCAGCAAAATATAACTGATAATCACATCTACTCTGCTGTACCCATTTCCTCTAGTGCTGATGATGATTTGAAACAGCAGGAACGTGATGGATGTGCCAAGCAGCGAAATGAAATGGATGCAGAAGCCATACCATGTGTGGATTACAGCTGCCTTGGTGTACAGGAAGTCGTACATCAGAGACAGCTCCATCTCGACCAACTTGTATAGATCCTCCCCCATGTAAGATATCACAGAACGTGGTTTTGATTGTGAAAGAACCGAGGGATTCGGTAACATTATGATATCAGCAAAGACACCTTTGCAGATATCAAACTGTGAGTGGGCTCCCAGCAGAATTTCCTCTTCACTTGTACCCATGCTCAATAATTGATAAGGGTTAGGCTTGAATTTCGAGATGGTGATGCTGCTGATGTTTCCACACTTGAGTGCCCATATCCTCTCACCATACTTGAGAACACCAGCAACAAACATGGAGATGGAGGCGACCAGTAGCAGGGTCACGCTAACGGCAAGGTACCTGTATATCACATATGCAGCTCCTAGGACCTGCACAGCAAGTGTTTGCAGGTGGCGAAGCCAGAGCGTGTTGTCTTCAAGTGCATATGCTGTGATGTTGTCTGGGCCACCGAGGTGCAGAAGGAGGAATGGTGCCCAGAACGCCACCAGCTGGTGCTCGACCATCGTCGACGGATAGGTGGCCCAGGGTGTATATTGCCGTCGAATCGGCCAACAGATACGCAGACCAGAGGAAGAATTTCAGTGCATTGGAAGAACTACGCCGACGGATCCCCCCGAAAATGAGGAGGAATACTTGCAACACAAAGCTATCAAGGACGAGGATTTGTATCCCCCACTTGTTCCACAGGTCCACTATCCTTCCAGCCTCCTTTACTCCTGCTTCCATTACTCTGCTCCTCAAAATGTCTACAGTAACATGTCAAAGAAACAATTTTAGCAAATGTGTATATTGTGTTGTGTCCTCGAATATATTTAAAAAAAAAGTGTAATAGGATGGCTTAAGTAAGATATCATAAGTGATCACAGTTGGAAAATAAAGAAATAAGGTAACTAATGATAGATTCAGGCATGTATCGGATATAATATATAAAGGGGCTACCTCGCTCAGATCCGCTCACAAGATAAATAACAGGATGGGTTAAGTAAAATGTCAAAGAAACAATTTAAGCAAATGTATATTGTGTGTGTGTCCACGAATATATTTAAAAAATTGTGTAGCAGGATGCTTAAGTAAGAGATCATAAGTGATCACAGTTGGAAAATAAAGAAATGAGGTAAGTAATGAAAGATTCAGGCATGTATCGGAAGAAAAGCTCAAAAAGAGAATGGATTTCCTTGATTGGCAACACAATATAACGAGGAAAACACAGACTGATTCAGTAGAGAATGGTGCCTCCATAAATTCAGAAAACACCAAACGAATCAGGATCTAAAAAATATATGAGTTCATGGGAAGTTTCGCTGCTCTTTTTGACTGCTCCAATTACTGAAGACATCGAGGACGACAACTTTGTAAATATTTTGGATGCTACTGTTTACTAAATACTCCTCTAAGATTCAGAAGCATGTAATGAATATTTGCTACACCACGGAGTACTATGTTAGTGGGCTACTGAACTAGTCTGATTCTTTTGAATTTTTTTGTTCATTCAGTATTGTGACACTAATCGCGAAGGAATTCATTCAAACTGATTTCTAAATAACTGGAAGTCTTCACAGTATACAATTTTGCTTGAACTGGGATCATAGTACGTACCTAACTTCACGGACAAGCAGAGGAGATGCAGAGCAGGGGTGGAAGCGCCCGATGATTCCGTCAGCGACGGAGGCGCACGCAGAGGTGCAGGCGTGGATGCGAGTCGATGGGGGTACCAGGGCGGCGCGGGCGATTCACCGTCGTCGACGGCGGCGCCGACGCCAGCCGGCTGCAATGGAAGCGCCGGATGATTCCGTCAGCGACGGAGGCGCGCGCAGCGGTGCAGGCGATTAGCCGGGGGCGACGAAGGCGTGGGCGAATCGAGGAAAGTGCGGGCGCGGTCGAGCCGTCGGCGACGAGTCAACTCTGACACACAAGCGGTGGCGCTGGCCGCTGAGGGAGCTAGACACGCGGCGGAGCTTGCTAATTTTGTTTTTGTTTTGGAGACGAGGAGTCCACCAACACAAAAGCTCACAGAGCTCAGACACCAACCAAATAGCATAATGGTGGCCATCGCTCCACTGAAGTTATTCCAAAAGTGATGTTTATAGGTGCAAATCTAAGAACCTTTTTCATTGTACTATCATTTTTTTCACAATATTATAGGGTTTGGGTATTTGCACACAACTTTTCATTACCCACCTATTTGTCTTTCGAGAATATGAATTGTTCCTAACTCAAAGAATTGATATTTTTAGGCTCACCCTGTCAACCGCCTATATGTGTTTGAGTAATATGATTTCTTCTTAACTCAAAGAATGATTATTATGCTCATTAGCATGTCCAAACGGTCACCGCGAGAGAGAATGCCCACCTGAATTAGTTCATTCCGAATGTCAGAAATTATTCATTACAGAAGGATAGGTAGTCACGCAAACGCAAGGCGACTTCCTTTTGGTCTCGCTTCCTAAAACGATGGATCCATGTGGTAAAGTCTGTTACAATGTTTGCAATTGTGACATGAGTGGGTTATGATTCATCCCCAAAGATTTTGGCGTTGTGAGTGTCCCATATCTTCCATAGTATAGTGAGGAGGGCAGAGGGCAGGTATTCTACGGAAGATTGGCCGGCTTTGAGCCTGAGTCGCTGCCAAATGGCCTTTGCAGCATGACAGTGGAAGAATAGGTGCTATCGGTTTTCGACAGCATTAGGCACTCGGAGCAATGGGGGTTGTCAATGATTGTCCTATGGTGCAGATTGGCCCTTGAGTTGGTCCTGTTGATGTGTAGCCGTCAGATAAAGATTTTGACCTATATATGTTCCATTAAGCATGCCTTTCCAAGTCGGTTGCAATTAGTTATAGCAAAAGTGATAACTCTTTTTTATGTTGTAAATTTCTTGATCATATTTGTCTTACTCACTAAACATGGTGGCTATACAACTGCATAAGCGCGTGAGTATATGGCCTTGTTTGATTCATAGGTAGGAAATCCAAAAGATTAGGAAAGAAAAAGGAATGGGAAAGGATGGCAGGTGCAATCCTTGCCTCGTTCCTTGTGCACAGGAATAAAAACATGAGGTGTGAGTAGATTGTTTTTTCCTCCAAGTTTTGCATTGAAACTAGGATGTACGGGAAAAATTCTTGTGGTTTTCCTTTCGATCATTCCCGTGAATCAAACGAGTGAATAGTGACATCTCTTGAAATTTTCCTATCTTTTACTTTTCCTCCATAGTTCCTGCAAATCAAACAAGCCCTATGAGTATGCCTTAGATGTATATGTATCACTGTGGCGCTATTCGAAAAGAGCTATCCGAAAGACTGCATTTAGAATTGTTAGCATGCACAAGCACACCTGGAGGTAGTCGATTGCACTTCTCTTGTCCACGGCACCGTGCCGTCACCCGTGTCAGAAAGTCCCTACCTACTGTGCGTATGCATCAATAGCGACGTCCCAATTTCACTTTTAATTAAGCAATATTCTCTCCGTTTCAAATTACTTGACTCACATTTGTCCAAATATGGACGTATCTCGATATTAAACAAGTACGGATATATCCGTATTTAGACAAATGCAACTTATCTAATTTGGACCGGAGGAAGTATATATTTCCAGTCCCTTTTGAATTCTTCCAAAAGGCTTCTATTTGATCATTAGCGTTCAGTTTATATTAAAAAAATTATAAGCAAGAAAATAATCTTACAAGGTACTCCCTTCGTTCCAAATTAATTGACACACATTTGTCTAGATATGGATGTATCTAGACACTAAACAAGTATAGATACATCCATATTTGTGCAAATGCAAGTCAACTAATTTGGAACGGAGGAAATACTAAAAGAGATATATATTTTTTTTAATCTTGGGTGATCCGTGGAGTTCGTTTTAAATTTTACTAAGCTTATTAGTAATTGGTTTCTCTGGAGTTTATTAGAGCCGTAGACGGGCTGATGGTGGCAGTGGGGGCCAGGGCACTAACGGGCAAGAGCAGGTGGGTTAGTGAGCCAGGTCACAATTCAAGTGGAACAAGTAGGAGGTATAGGTCGAGGCTTCAATGGCGGAAGCGGCACAGTGGGCAGAAAGCTTTTCCGCCGGCGACTCCACATGGGTGGCCACGAAGCTGCGAGAAGTGCCCCGGGATGAAAGATTGCTGATCTGTTACGATCGACGAAATAAAAATGATGGGCACTGTTGCAAGTAGGCACTAGCTAGAATGCTTTCCCTTGTTTTACACGTAAGCAAGCAGTGGGGCCAGGGCACTAACGGGCTAGAGGTGGCAGCAGGTGGGTGAGTGAGCCAGGTCTTGGGCATCACTATTCAAGTGGAGCTGTGGAGGAGGTACGTAGGTCGGCGCCTCAATGGTGGATACTGGAGACGGTGACGGTGCAGCTTTTTCGCCAGCGCCACAAAAGAAAGAAGACCGACGATCTGTTACGATCGAAAAGTCCTCTCCTTAATTACAAAAATTATTACAGGATCAGGATGCTCAAAATAAAATTATGGGGACTGATGCAAGGAGGCACTAGCATACTTGCCTTGTTTTACACGTAAGCGAGAGGTGGCACCGCTACAGAAGAGTTGTTAGCATAAAACCGCGACATTGATGTTGGATCGCAGAAAACCGCGACTTTGGTGGTGTTCGCAGGAAAAAAAATCGCAATAAACACACATCGGTCGTTAAACGCGAATTGACACCGAATCTGACGTGTGGGACCCACCCAAAAGCTGACGTGGCGTGGTGAGCCCCACTTGTCAGGACCAATTTGCATATTTTGCATGGGTCTGACTTGTTAGCGAATTAAAAAATTAAAATTTCTAAAAGAAAGGCCTTCTTCTTCCCCAGCCAGCACCACCGCCGGTACCCCAACCCCACCACCGTGCCCCCCTGCTCGCCGCCGTGCCTACCTGTTGTACGCCGCCACCGGTAACTCCTCTACGCCACGGCCGCCGCCGACGGCGGCGGGGGCAGCGCACGGCCACCATCGCCGGAGCACTGCAGGCACCGACGGACATGCACTGGGCCGCCCTCCGCCGTGTCGCCGCCTTCCCCGTCGCCTCCGGTCACCGGGGCACTGCCCGTCGCTCGCCCCCGCCGCTCCTTGACCCCCGCCGCCCTTCGCCCGGCCGGAATTGGTCTCGCCGCCGCCGCATCGAGCCCATCGGCTACCTCCGCATCGAGCTCCTCCTTCCCCGACCTCCCGGCACGCCGCCGCCAATTCGAGCCACCGGCGACCGCACGCCGCCTCCCCTAACCCCCGCCCAATCTCCCCGACCTCCGCCCTTCGTCTTGTCTTGGGATGGCCACGTCCCTGCCTGCGTCTCCGTGCTCGCCGGCGGAAATCGCCGCCATCGTCCGAGCGAGCGGGACGGGAAGAGCTGGTCGGTGGCGGTGGCAGTCCACGATGGGCGGGGTGGCCGGCGGGGAGGGAGACGCACGAGAGAGAGGCAGGGTGTGGCCGGCGGGGAGGGAGATGGAATACACGGGAGGGAGAGAGGAGGAAAAGGAGAGGGAAAAAAGAAAAAACATTAACCACTGACATGTGGGTCCCACGAGTTTTTTCTTTTTTTAATTGCCTCCCATGGGGCTGACAAGTGGGACCCTGTGCAAAATATTCAAATTGGTCCTGACAAGAGGGGCTCACCACGCCACGTCAGCTTTTGGGTGGGTCCCACACGTCAGATTCGGTGTGAATTCGCGTTCAACGACCGATGTGTGTTTATTGCGATTTTTTTCCTGCGAACACCACCAAAGTCGCGGTTGGCCTTCAATGTCGCGGTTTTATGCTAACAACTTGCTACAGAAACACCCATCACGTACAGCCCGTTCTAAATCACTATCCTAAAAAACCGGCTGCTCGAAAAGGGCATACATGTACCGTTCATCTTGTTGTAAGAAAGGCTATACAATTTATTTAATAGATCTACAAAGAATTCATCTTGTTGTAATAAATTTGTTCATGTAGCGTAAAAATATATATGTAGTATTATCCCGTTACACTGTTAAAATCATATTTCTGAATCATTTTCAAAAAACATATCGATAAAAAACTATTCATGTAATTTAACATGTAGTGCAGACAATACTATTTATTCCTAGAATTTCTAAAATTATTGTTGAAACCATGTACCGATTCAACGTTGAAGAACCAAAAAATAAAATATTACGAAGGGTTATCCAAAAGTCAATCTTCCAAGATTCCTTTGAATAAAAAGGCTATACATGAAAGGAAAATATTCATATGGCTCGTGTTATAAACGATAGGCAATAAAACGACGAAGAAAAGTAAGATCAACACAATGGGGAGACGAGATTTAGCGTGGAAAACCCTTCCAACAAGGAAGAGAAAAATCACGGGCGCCAGCCAACAAATCTTCACAATGATCGGGTGAGGTACAAACGCCGAGGATTTATAACATGCGACTTATCCCAAACGGCGATTTATAAGAGGTATATATAATAGTGAAACCCTAATCCAAACCGGTAACAACTCGTAACGAGGTACCACGGGGGGATGTCGCTCGGCCCAAGACTACCAGCGATGGGCCTCCCTTCGCTCTGTCTAAAGTTAGCTATATAATATATGAATTTGGATCATATCAAAATAACAGTTTGAACAACATGGGTCTTGCATTTACCATGAATAACGGACTGATGATATGGTTTAACAATAAATGATTATATCACAGCCAGTTCACAACATATGTGCATGATAATAAGGTAATGCACTCTGTAAGGAACATCAAATATTGACTAGCACAATTTTTTCGGGCTCAGACATCTCTTAAGTTCTATGTAGAATTGTAGACTGAGAATTGATAGTTGAGAGTGCTAATTTTAGGATTCGATTTATCTTTAATGTTAAAAGTGGACTTCTTGAGGTGCCGTTGTCAGTTGCGGGAAAAACTGGCCAATGGGTGGGCTCGGGCATGGCCCAGTCCGACGCTAAACAGGTCTGACACAACCCGGCACGTGGCGGCCCATTTATAAGTGGGTCATGCCGTGCTCTATGCCTCGACTCAAGACCCAAGCACGACCGTTTTAATAAATGGGCCGGCCCGTTTAGCACGCCGAGAGATCTGGCAGTTTTTACCTATTAGGCCTATTTTTTCAGGAAAAAAAATTAAAATTAAAATAAAATAATGATAAACGGGCCATTCTGTGCCGGCCCGCGTGCCTGGCCCAAGGCCTGCCACGGGCCAGGCACAGCCCGTTTAGCCCCGTGTCGGGCCAGGCCCCTAACGGGCCAGACACGCGGGCTCGTCTCTGCCTCCGTGCAGCTGACAAGGGAAGGCGTGGGAGGTGGTGCCTGACAAGGTGTTTGAGAAGACTCCTGTACCACATCGAGCGAGGTCTTGAGCGTTGCAGGCACCGGGAAGAGCTCCGGTGGTGCTTTAACATTGTAAGCCCCTTCTACTGTATTGCTTCCATCGTTTTGTGTTGACTGCCTGCCTCATATGCCGTATGCTCTTTGATTGCAATATTGTTTGAGAGCTAGTGGTACTAGAACAAATGAGTTGATGCATACCAGCTGTTCGATGAAATGTGTCCACGCACGCCTCCTAATTTCACTTGCTGCTTTCCCTGTTTAGGGGTGAAAAACAAAGCAATCACTGATCCTAAGTAAAGTGTTGTAACTTGGTAGGAGACAAGCCAAATTGGCACAAGTTGTGTACTGATTCCACACCTAGAGGGTCTTGCCGGTGGAAGTAGATGGGCACTGCCATACTATATTACCTATGGCTGAATTGCACATATGGCTCCTTCTATGATCCAGGCCTGAAATTCTATTCATTCTTCATTGATCCAGATGCCACCTTAGTTGCCGCATCACGACTTCGACCACGAAATCCTAGACCATTGCGCTTTGTCCATTTTTAGTGCGAGCAGAAATGTAAGTTTCTCAGTTACTCTGTTCATCATCCTATCCTCAGTTACTCTGTTTCAGCTTTCAGAGAGAGCAGAAATGTACAACCTTCAATTTGATTTGTTCGCTGTTACTGTGAGCCCTTCTTTCACTGGTCCCATGATCCTGAGTTTTCGCAAATTTTTCTCTTATTTCTTACTGATTTAGAAAGGTCTGACACATATGTTTCACCTTTGTAGATTACAGAGAATTTGTTTAGGCTGGGGCATCTCCCCTGTTCGAAAAAAAAAGAGAAATTGTTTGGAATGTGACAAGGGTATATTACTTGTAAAAATAACTAGAGAGTGTCCCATCGGTTTTGCTAGTTAGAACTTATCTCTTCAGGGGTTTCTTGAGCTTGCTGTGATTAAATTAATTGGCACTGACTTACAGAGAAGAGTACTGTGTGGGTGATGGTCCTGTGAGCAAACCTTGAAGGGCAGAACTCGCACAGCGCGACGAGGCTCACACAAACCAAAGCCGGCCTACTTGCATTTTGTTAGAATCCATAGGTGTAGGCATTATGGGAACAGTTTTGGATGCTCTTACTTCGAAATTTTGATAAAGAGGTCAAATTATCGAAGACAAGGTTGTAATGACACTAAGCGTTAAAAAGAATATTAAGAGGCTGCAGAAAAATCTGGAACACTTCAGCGCAGTGCGTGAGGATGCCGAAGTTCTGGCTATGGAAGATAAACGGATATAGGCATGGTGGAAGAGCATGAGCGATGTTATGTTTGATGCTGATGTCATCATAGGTCTTGTTATGGTCATTTACAGAAGCTTTCTCTGCCACCTAGATCAGTATGTTGCAATCAGTCTATGGTCCCTTGTTTTGGAAAGCTTTCATTTGATCACAGGGTGGCTAGAAGAATTAAGGGCATAAATGAAAAGCTTGATGAGATCAAAATGAACATAGAGATGTTTAGCGTTGGTACAGCCAATGGTCAACAATTTCAAGTAACAACCGTGGATAAAAATCAGACATCTTCTATAGATGAACTAGAGGTTGTTGGAAGAGAGATCAAACAGTCTGCTGATGACATCATACAAATAATTGTCAGTAGCTGCCATGAGAATAGGTCAAGTGTTCTGGGAATTCAAGGAATGGGAGGCATCGGTAAGACAACATTAGCTCAGAAGATATATAATGAGCAGATGATAAGAGAGAAATCCAAGTTCATATATGGCTGTGCATTTCGTAGAGCTACACAGAGAATGGGTTGATAAAGCAGGCAATACAAATGGCTGGAGAAAAGTGCGACCAATTAGAGATAAAGACGAGCTGCTCCCTCTTTTAGTGGACACAATCAAAGGAAAGAGTGTATTTCTTATGCTGGATGATGTGTGGAAATCTGATGAATGTATTGATCTTCTATCGCCTTTCATGAGAGCCTTGAATTTCCATGTCCTTGTCGCCACAAGAGATCTAGATGTTTTGTCAGAAATGCATGCAACATATACCCACCAAGTAAACAAAATGAATTACAATGATGGCTTAGAACTACTGATGTAAAACTCATCTAACCAACTTTTCCTAAACTGTGGGGGTCATTTCAGATGTAACATTCCCTTTCGGTGTAGAACTCATCTAAACCAAGTTTTCATCATTTTCACATATGGGTTATTTTCACCTGAGGTTATTTTTACTAAGGTTGTCGATGCCCCTGGAGACTCCAGAGTAGTACTTGTAGTGATGTGCCAGCAACGACACAATGGTAATGAACTCCCCACCATTACTGAGCTGCCTGGCATGGGACACCTGGCTGCAATGCTTCGCGGCATACAACATCATCTCCACCCACACCCCTAAGATCAGTTCCATAGGGTCACGTTGCTCATGCCACCGCAACTCTATGCTGAGAAGCTCGTTGGCCAGCAAGACTGCATACATATTGGCACTGTCACGGATGGATTCCCCATGTGGCTTTGGTGCCTTTACAGTTCCCTGAGACAGAGGAGCTGATTAGATGAAAATAGTGCACATTTAATATACCTTATTATGTAAGCCCTAACAGAAATTCAGGGTAGACATGCAGCTATCTATTTCAAATTCTGTGGGGCCACTATATGTGTGTGGTATCATAGTTCGTGTTGAGTTTAACTTTGTTTCCTGACTTTTTTTAATAAGGTCTAAGGAAATTCAAAATGAGTCAGCCTTTTCAATTTCATTAGACCATAGTCAAACAAAGTTTAGCGGAGCACTATGAAATTCAAAATGAAATGTCGCTCAAAGATTAGAAAATCAAATTGGAACTGCGTTTTAGGAGCAATTTTGAATATAGGAACATGTTGTTTCTTTAGTGAAGTCAACAAGTAAGAAAATTGAAACTTGGTTAAGATCTTTTGATCTCAAACATATTGACTAGCAAAATGTGTTTCAGATGAATTTTCATGGAAGGTGTATACTGGATATTAAATTGCAAACAGTCAAATGAGGCAGAGCTTGAGCCATTGTTTCAAAAATAATGAAATAATTTTCAAATAATATGAATGAACTTTAGGCTCCACTCAGCTCATACCAGTGCAAATTGGTTGGAACTCCACACCATCTCCGCAAGCTTCTCCCTCTGTGGAATCCTGGAGTGATTGGGGCCATCATGGTGGAACAATTCCTTAAGAATACAGTACGGTTGCCAGCTTATGGGAGATGCCGCCACTGGGTTGTCCTTATCATCAGAGCACCTATGGCACTGTTCTATTTGTTCGCAGGAGGCAAGGTGTACGTTGTTGCGTGCAGCTCCCGGCAGCATGTCAGGTTTTACCACCAGCAGGAACATCATGTAATTAGATAGCACCTCGGTAGCCTCAGTAAGATCTTTTGCATGTTCGGCCTTGGATTTCCTGATGTACAACTCGGTTGCGTGTGCCAAACAAGGATGCTCTCATCAAAGTCAATGTTGGCGCTCCAGCGAGCGAAGTCCTCATAGGCTTCCATACTTTTCAGTATAAAGCTACCCCTTGAGTCCAAATCAGTATCATCTTTGTCTTGAAGTGCTTGATACTTGTCTTGCAGCGCTTGCAAAACCAGTTTCTTGAGATCTTGTATTGACAAAGAGTTGGTGCGTGAGAAAGTTCCCGAGAAGTGCTTCTTGTTCCACCAGTCCTGGAGCCCCAACTTCATTGCCAGTCTGTTTCCTATCTCATTCCTGTTGCGGGTGCACAGGTGGAACAAGTTATACTGCCCAATGGAGCCTGACCACAGTCTCCTACTTGCCGGATGGACACGCCGACTAAAGGAAGTGATCATATGGAGAGGCCACTCCCATCCCCTGCCCCTGCGGTGCAATAAAGAACATGTCCAGGTGGATAGTAGAGCCTGCACACTGATATGATCTCCAGGACCAAAGCCCCAACCAGCAAAATATAACTGATAATCACATCTACTCTGTTGTACCTATTTCCTCTACTGCTGATGATTATTTGAAACAACAGACTGTGATGGCTGTGCCAAGTAGCGAAATGAAATGGATGCAGAAGCCATACCATGTGTGGATTACTGCTTTCTTGGTGTACAGGAAGTCATACATCAGAGACAGCTCCATCTCGACCAACTTGTATAGATCCTCCCCCATATAGATATTACAGAACGTGGTTTAGATTGTGAAAGAACCGAGGGATTCGGTAACATTATCATATCAGCAAAGACGCCTTTGCAGATATCAAACTGGGAGTGGGCTCCAAGCAGAAGTTCCTCTTCACTGGTGTCCATGCTCAATAATTGATAAGGGTTAGGCTTGAATTTCGAGATGGTGATGCTGCTGATGTTGCCACACTTGAGTGCCCATATCCTCTCGCCATACTTGAGAACACCAGCAACAAACATGGAGATTGAGGCCAGCAGAAGCAGGTCACACTGCTGGCAACGTACACGTATATCACATATGTAGCTGCTAGGACCTGCACAGCGAGTGTTTGCAGGTGGCGAAGCCAGAGCGCATTGTCTTCAAGTGCATATGCTGTGATGTTGTCTGGGCCACCAAGGTGCAGCAGGAGGAATGGTGCCCAGAACGCTACCAGCTCATGCCCGTCCGACCTATTGTCGACGGATAGGTGGCCCAGGGTGTATATTGCCGTCGAATCGGCCAACAAATACGCAGACCAGAGGAAGAATTTCAGTGCATTGGAAGAGCTACGCTGGCGGACTCCCCCAAAGACGAGGAGGAATACTTGCAATGCAAAGCTTACAAGGACCAGGATTTGTACCCCCCATTCGTTCCACAGGTCCACTATCTTTCCAGCCTCCTTTACTCCTGGTTCCATAACTCTGCTCCTCAAAGTGTCTATAGTAACATGTCAAATAAAGAATTTTAGAAAATATGTATATTGAATATATTTAAAAAAGTGTAACGGGATGGCTTAAGTAAGAGAATATAAGTGATCACAGTTAGAAAATAAGGAAATGAGGTAAGTAATGAAAGACTCAGGCATGTATCGGACATAATAATATATGAAGGGGGCTATCGTATTCAGATCCAGTCCCAGCATTTCGTTTAGCATATGTGGCAAATTAAACAATAACAGTCTTTCTAACCAATGATCACTGCACAAATACGATTTTAGCTAGTGCTTCATGGATAAGATCATAAGACATGTTGATAATGTTTTCATATATCCTATCAGTTGATCTGCTGCTGTGCTGTGCAACTAGCTAGAACAAAATGGAAAAAAGGTGTACAAGGCCACAAACTGCAAAGTAAAACCTAAACCCACCAACTATTTACTCAAACAAATAAATTGCAAAGATGGGACAGATGGGTGATGGAAGTTAGCATATTGCACAACCAGTCCGCACATTTGATAGCATTTCAGCATCACTCATTGATGTGCATGTTGAATTTCTCTAAAATCACTCATGGATGTCCACGTCGTCGGTCTGTTTTCACCTATTAATGAAGAAGAAAAGCTAAAAAGGAAGAATGAGTTTCCTTGATTGGCAACAATACATTCACCCAGGTGACCACGGACCAGTAGCGCTATCCCACTGCTCCCTGCATCGCCTCCCGCCACGCCAGCCGTTACCTACTCTGGTGTGATGAACCAAGTTGGAGGTGGGTCACTCACGGTGGCGGGCGTTGGTCCTATTGCGGATCCCGGACAATGGAGGTGAGGGAGTGAAGCAGCAGGTGGGTATATGCACTTGATAGTGCTAACAAAGTGGTGAAGGAACGATTGGGTATATGCAAAACTAATCCTGAGCAGAGATGTGATGTCCAGGTGACTCCACAAGTATATGAAATGAATTATTGAGTGTTGCGTGTCTCAGAAAAAAGATGTTCAGAAGAAAAGTTCAAAAAGAAGAATGAGTTTCCTTGATTGGCAACACAAGATAAAGAGCAAAACACCATCTGCTCACAAGGAAAAAAGAAGAAGAAGAACATGCCAACATTCAGTAGAGAATGGTGCCTCCAAACATTCAGAAAATAAGAAGGGACCAACACCAAACGAACCAAGCTCTAAAAATTATGAGATCATGGGAGATATTTTGACCACTCCAGTTGTTCAAGACATCAACGACGATACATTCCAATTATGATGAGCACATTGTAAATATTTTGGATGCTACTGTTTTCTATTCCTTCTCTAAGATTCAGAAGAAGCATGTAATGAGTATTTGACTATGTTAGTGGGCTATTGATTCTTTTGCATTTTTTGTTTATTCAGTATTGTAAAATTAATAGCAAAGTAATTCCATTCAAACTGATTTATAAATTAGTTGGAAACCTTCAAAGTGTACAATTTTGCTTGAATTGGGGTCGTAGTTACCTGATTTCACGGACAAGCAGAGGAGATGCAGAGCAGGGGTGGAAGCGCCGGATGATTCAGTCAGCGACGGAGGCGCGCGCAGCAGTGCAGGCAATTAGCCGTAAACGACGAAGGCTTTGATGGCATGCAGCACGGCGAGTCGACGGAGGCGGCGTGGGAAATTCACCGTCGTCGTCGACGGCGCCGCCGCCAGCACGGCTGCAAGTCGACGGAGGCGTGGGCGAATCGGCGAGAGCGCGACCACGGGCGAGCCGTCAGCGACGAGTCGACTCTGACGCGCAAGCGATGGCGCTGGCCGCTGAGGGAGCTTAGCTGCTTAGGCACGCGGCGGAGCTTGCTAGTTCCCTGTTCGGCTGTTCCTTCCTTTTTTCTTGGAGAAGAAGAGTCCCAGTTTGCTGAAGCTCTGGTCGAAGGGGGCGGGATTTAGATTCCATTCATCAGCATACACGAAGTGGCCCATGGTCCACCAACATAAAGCTCACAGAGCTCATACACCAACCAAATACTCACAGAGCCCATATGGTCCACTAAAGTTATTCTAAAAGTGATGTTTAATTCCCCTAAAAACAGTGATGTTTAATTAAAGGTGCAAAGCTAAAAATCTTTTTCATTGTATCTATCTTTGTTTTTCGCATTATTATTGATGTTTTGGGTATTTGCAAATGTCAGAGCTACAAGAGGATAAGTTTATTTTGCAACCTGATATTCATGCGGTATTTATTTTGCCAAAACCATAGCTGTTTTGCTAAAATTGTCACCTTTTTTTGCCCAAATCAATGTTATTTTGTAAAATGCTAGACACTAAACCTTTGATAAGTAGTCACGCAAACGCAGGGCGGCTTTCTTTTGGTCTCGCTTCCTAGAATGATGGATCACATGAATAGAATGTTTAGATATATACCCAAAATATTTGTTCTGAATTTTCGTTGACATTTTCGAATGTGATTTTTAAATAATAGGGTATATACACCTATGAGGCAAAACTGACAAAACTGATTGCCCATAAACACGTGAGTAAATGACTTTTCAGTAGATGTTTCTTTCCGTGACGAATTGGCGATCGATGAACGTGGGTGCATGGTAAAATCAGTCTGCATTTAGGATTCTTAGCATGCCACAAGTTCGACTGCACTTCTCTTGTCTTCAGTACCGTGCCGTGTCAAAATCCCTAGCTAATATCTGCGTCTTCATCTATAGCGACCACTAGGGTTGAAAAATAGCAAGGAAATTTCTGGTCGTTAACGTAGAAAAAGGTGGAGAGGAAAAAACAAAAATGGCATTTTGCGGAAACGAAACGTAAACAGAATATTTGTAAACGAAAATGACAATGGAAACGAGAGGGCATATTCCGACGGAAACGGAAATGAAAAGGAAAATTCTGGAAAAACGAATACGGAAGGTTCCGTATACACAGTCTAGTCAGACCCACGTACATACAAACATGCAAGACCATGGCCTACAAACCACCAAGCCTGGGTACATCTACTAGTTAGCTCCATTAATACTAAAACCTAACTAATCCATTTATGCCCGGGCCGCCGCCTCCACGATCGTCCCCACGAGAATAACAGCCTTGTTCATAATGTGTGTGGTACTCAATTTTTAACTGTCGCTGGTCGAGAATGTGAATAATTCTTTTCTTGTTAGCTACTTCTTTATGTGTATCTTTTGGCGTACATAGCAGTATATTATACCACGGTTGTGTTCGGACAATTGTTCGATATCGTATCGTATCCATTTATGTTTCATTTTTGCTCCTGCATTCGTTTATGTTTCCTATTCCGATGAGACAAGCGAAAACGAAATGATAAAGCATGTTTTCAACCCTAGCGACCGCTGCTATAGTTCACGGGTCGAGGTTGGTATAGCATCCTCCCAAATTCACTTTTTATTAAGCAATGTATCTTTCTAGTTGTTGTTCAAGTCTTCTAGAAGGCTCCTATTTCATCTTTTTTTTTCCCGAGATTGTCCTATTTCATCTTTAGCGTTTAGTTTATGAAAATTATTTGTATAAGCAAGAAAATAATCTTATAAGGTGAAAAGGACGTGTATCCTTTCTCTATCTTGGATGATCAGTGGAGTTCGTTTAGAATTTTCCTACGTTTATTAGTCATTGGTTTCTAGAGTTTATTAGAGCTCGTCCTACAGGGAGGACGTTTTTGAACTTTTTGAAAACGTTTCAAAAAAAATTGTAAAAAAATACCTGGATGTAGCCTACCACACACACCACGATCCCGGAGATTTGCAGTCCGAAATACTTTATATTTTTGGCTCAGCAAAAAAGACAAATCGAATAAATATTAGAGAAAAAAAAGTTGATTTGTCCATGCCCGAGATCTGTATTTTTGCCTTTTTTTCTGAGGCTAAAATACATTATATTTTACATAAATACTTTGTACCAAGCATAGTGCACAGGTTTGTCTACGTCATGATATATTTTTTCGAATTTTTCAGAAACTTTAAATTTAATTATTTTACCCGGGCGCCATATCGCCGCACTCGTGGCATCCACACCTATTGAGCCAAAACTGATTGCCCATAAGCACGAGAGTACATGACATCTTTCCGTGGCGCCCGGGTAAAATCAATAGCGACTGAAAAAAATCTTTCCGTGGCGATTGATGAACGTGGGTGCATGCTAAAATCAGTCTGCATTTAGGATTCTTAGCATGCCACAAGTTTGAGTGCACTTCGATCTCTTGTCTTCAGCACCGTGCCGTGTTAAAAATCCCTAGCTGATATATATGCGTCTTCATTAATAGCGACCGCTAGGGTTGAAAATAGCAAGGAAATTTCCCAGTCGTTTTAACGTAGAAAAAGGAAATGGAGAGGAAATAAAAAATGGCATATGTGGAAACGTAAACAAAATATTTGTAAACGAAAATGACAAAGGAAACAAGAGAGAATATTTTGAGAGGAACGGAAATGAAAAGGAAATTCTAGAAAAACGAATACGGAAAGTTTTCGCATACACAGGCTAGCCAGACACGCGTGCATACAACCATGCAAGACCATGGCCTACCAAGTGTGGCTACATGCAGCGTGTACCACTAGATGCCCAAAGTGCCGCCTCCACGATCATCTGCACGAGAATATCCGCTTGTTAACAATGTGTGTGGTACTTTATTTTCAAGTCGATGGTCGAGATTGTGAACAATTCCTTTTCTTGTTAGCAACTTCTTTATGTGTGTGTTCCTATGAATGTTCGATTTCGTATCGTATTCCTTTTTTCTCCCGTATTCGTTTCCTGGAGTTTATATTTTGTTTCTGGTTCTGGTGAGACAAGTGAAAACGAAAAACGATAAAGCACATTTTCAACCCTAGCGACCGCTGCTTAGTTCAGGCGTCAAGAGGCTGGCACAGCATCCTCTCAAATTCACTTTTTATTATTAAGCAATGTATATTTCTAGTTCTTTTTGAAGTCTTCTAGAAGGCATCTAGTTGATCCTTTTTTTTTTAGAAAAGGGTCACCCCGGCCTCTGCATCAAAATGATGCACACAGCCATTTTTATATAAATTTAAACGTCCAAAGTGTAAGTAGCCAGCTTATTACAAATTATGGATCACACAAAGTCGCAACAAAAATAAGCCAAACGAAGATCGCAAATCTACACATTTAGCCTTCTAGGATTTAACCAGCCTCCCGGGCACAAGATAGAGCGGACAACCGCCAGCATACGGGTACATCCGGTATCCATGAGCGCCCTCTGGTCGACAGGTAGAAGTAGGGACCAAGTATGGATCCAGTAGATGGCCCTGTTGATAACCTGCAAGTAATGAGCAACATTTGATTTGTTAAACACAATATCATTTCGGCAGTTCCAAATTGACCAAAGCAAAGCAGACACGCCTATACGTATTCTAGCTTTTGTATTAGAGTCAATTCCATTCAGCCAAGAACCAAACATATTCGCAATGTTGGTGGGAGGCGAGATATTAAAGGTAAAATGTACAAGTCTCCAAATATTGCGGGCAAAAGAGCATGATATGAATAGATGTTGCACTGTCTCATTCTCATGGCAAAACACACATTTAGTACAACCTGACCAACGTCGTTTAACCAGGTTATCCTTAGTGAGTAATACCTCCCGATGAAGGAACCATAAGAAAATCTTAATCTTTAGTGGTACTTTCAGTTTCCATAGGTATTTTGAAAAATATCTTGTATGTCCATTCAATAGATCAGCGTATAAAGACTTGACTGTATAAACCCCAGATGTAGTTAAATCCCATTTAAATGCATCGGGTAAGCTAGTTAGAGTGACTCGCATTAGTCGCTCAACTAGCTGCAACCACGCATCCCATTTGTCTCCAAGTAGAACTCTTCGAAACTGAATGGTTTGCGATAATGGTGTGTTCATCAGTACATCTGCAACCCGTACATTTTTGCGCCGCACAATACTGTACAAGGAGAGATATTTGTCCGCTAATGAGTTTTGTCCTAGCCACACATCCTCCCAAAACCTTACTTGCATTCCATTCCCAACGGCAAACCTACCACGTGAGAAAAACACATTCTTAGCCCGCATCAATCCTTTCCAAAAAGGGGAGTCAGATGGATGAGCCTCTACTTGAGATAACGTTTTCTCGTATAGATACTTGTTAGTCAAGAGCTCCTGCCATACTCCATGTTCATTGAGCAATTTGAAAATCCATTTGCACAATAAACACTTGTTCTTTATATCTAGTACTTCTATGCCAAGCCCACCTTGATCCTTTGGGCGGCATACAATGTTCCACTTTGTTAATCTATACTTTTTCTTCTTTTGGTTGCTCTGCCAGAAAAATCTTGATCTATAAAAGTTCAGTCTTTTTAATACCCCTTTAGGCATTTCGAAAAAAGAAAGTAAAAACATTGGCAGGCTTGTAAGAACGGAATTGATAAGAACAAGACGGTCTCCGTATGAGAGCATCTTTCCTATCCAGGATCCCAGTTTGCGCTCAAACCGATCCTCTACGGGCTTCCATTCTTTATTCAACAACTTTCTATAATGGATTGGGATACCAAGCTACTTAAAAGGTAAAGACCCGGCTTCACATCCAAAAATCTGCCTATACTCATTTATATCATCATTAGCCTTGCCGAAACAGTATATCTCACTCTTATGAAAGTTGATTTTTAATCCAGACAGCTCCTCAAAAAACGCAAGTATGAGTTTCATATTAACTGCCTTGTCTAAATCGTGTTCTAGGAACAGAATAGTGTCATCCGCATATTGGAGTATTGATACACCACCATCCACTAGGTGCGGTATTAAACCCCCCACTTGGCCATCCTCTTTTGCTCTTGCAATAAGAATTGCCAACATATCAGCCACCAAATTAAACAAGATGGGTGATAACGGATCTCCTTGCCTTAAACCTTTTAGAGTTTGAAAATAATGACCAATGTCATCATTAACACGAACTCCCACACTTCCTCCTTGAACAAACCTAGCAATCCATTCACACCACTGAGGTGCAAATCCTTTCATGCGTAGGACTTGTTGTAGAAACGACCATTTTACCTTATCATATGCCTTTTCAAAGTCAATTTTAAACAACACCCCATCTAGCTTTTTATGATGTAACTCATGAATAGTCTCATGAAGCACTACCACACCTTCGAGAATATTTCTACCGGGCATGAAAGCTGTTTGCGTTGGGCGGACCACTCTATTCGCAATAGATGTCACCCTGTTTGTTCCCACTTTAGTAAAAAATTTAAAACTGACATTCAAAAGACATATAGGCCTATATTGTTCAATTCTACTTGCATCTTCCTTCTTAAGCAGCAAGGTAATGACACCAAAATTTATTTTGAACAACGGCAAATCCCCAGTTTGCAGCTGAGCAAACATAGCCATAAGATCAAATTTAATCACATTCCAAAACTTTTGATAGAACTCTGCAGGAAACCCGTCTGGTCCTGGTGCTTTATTGTGTTCCATTTGAGATATCGCATCAAAGATCTCCTTTTCAGTGAACGTTGATGTTAAAATTTCATTCTCTTCAGTTGTGATTTGGGGCATATCACCTACAACATCCTCATCCATTGAGAAAAAGTTTGCAGCCGGAGCGCCAAAAAGTTTTTTGTAGTATTCCGAAATAAAAACTTTTAGGTTAGCCTCTCCAACTATTGTTCCTTCATCTTGTTCCAATTGGAAAATTCTTTTTTTCCTATGTTTCCCATTTGCAATCAAGTGGAAATATCGCGTATTATTTCCCCCCTCTTGTATGTATTTGACCTTTGCCCTTTGTGCCCATTTAGACTCTTCATCCCTCATGAGTTTCGCAAGACCATCCTCGGCATCCCTCTTTGCAGCCCGCTCGGCATTGCTTAGAGGATTAGACTCAGCTCGGATGTCTAACTCATCAATGAGCAGGATTAGTTTCTCTTTTAACTGTTTATATTCTCCACTTAGATTTTTTGCCCACCCTCTCAAATATTGACGCAGATGACGTATCTTCTGCTGCCAACGTTCAACGGGCGTAGCTCAGGAGTGCACAGATTCCCATTCACGTTTAATCATTTCATAAAAACCATCATGGCGCATCCATGACAATTCGAATGAAAAGTGATTTTTATTCCCCAAGAAGGCTTGTTCCCCGGAGTCAATAAGTAACGGTGTATGATCCGACCCCGATCGAGTCAAAGCACGAACCGTGACTGACGTGGGGTCACTCTTCGACTGTCCCACGTTGGGGATACCTGGGCACGCCAAGCCTATCAGCCTTATGACGAAGGCCCAAGGAAGGCCCAAAGAGGACAACGAGCGGCCCAAGGTAGTCGACGGATAGGTCTTGTGACTCTGATCATCCTGTAAGTGCAATCAGCACCGTTCACCCGAGACCTAGCCTATCATATAAAGGCTAGGAGGGTCCTTCGTCTAGGGTAAGCAACCTCATAGCCGCCACCACCAACCTTAGTGAGATCGCCATCTCACCATTGTAGCCACACTCGCCATTCAATACCAGACAAGCAGGAAGTAGGGTGTTATCCTCCGGAGCCTGAACCTGGGTAAACGCCTCGCTTGTCAGCCGTCGTGATCACCAACGCTCAACTCTCTCCCCCTCAATCAACCCGGGTACTCGACTAGGGATTTGCTGAGTCCGCTACTCGTCAATTGGCGCCGTCTGTGGGAAAGAACGAGCGCTGGAGCCATGGTCGCACCGGCCCCATCGACTTTGAAGACCGACGTCTGCGGCACCAAGGAGCCCATCCGCTTCGGCTCCTTCGAGTTCACCTTCCACCCGCCGGCCCACCGCTCGGTGTACGCCGATCTGCAGGAAGGTATCTGTCTCACCTTTGGCACCATGCACTACTTCGTAGACAGCTGCGGAATGCTCAGATCCGCGGTGATCGCGCCACTCGCGGCGGTCGCACCCGCATCTGCTGCGACTGCGCCAACCGCATCTTCGACTGTCGTGGAGATCGCATCTGCTACGACTGCGCCAACCGCATCTTCGACTGTCGTGGAGATTGCATCTGCCGCGACTCATCCAACCACGCCCTCACCCGCCGTGGAGATCGCATCTACCGCGACTGCGGCAACTGCATCTTCGACTTCTAAGAAGATCGCACCCACCTCTACTACAGCGACCGCCTTCGCCGCGGCAAAGATCGCGCCTGACACGCCCGCGCCACCCGCATCTCCGGCTGTCAAGGAGATCGCATCGGCCACGACTACACCGACCACTCCGCCGACCACCGCGCGGATCGAGTCTACTTCGACTATCTCGATCGCACCGCTGGTGATTCCAAGATCCAAGCGAACTTCGACTACGTCAACTGCGCCTCCGCGCCGCAAGATCGTCCGCAAGCAAATCGCACCCGCATCGACGACAACGACATCACCCCTCGCATCCGCGCCGAGGATCGCGGAACTCCAGAAGAAGAACCTCGGCAGCGACTGTGGTACCCACCACGTTGCAGCCATTTTCAGCTCCGAGCACGCCTCAGATGAGGAAAGTAGCAACGGCAGCAGTCGACCTGCCCCCCAGTCATACCCCGCGCAAGTCTTCATGATCGGTCTGAGTTCGCGGGATAACGGCGACGAACCCGTATACCCACTGGAGGTGGTCATGACGGACGGGGTGACGCGGCTCACCATCACCCGCGACATGGCAATCAAAGCTCTGAAGCACGTCGAGGACGGCACATACCCACCACCAGATGCACCCCGGGAGGACCTTATGGCGGTCCAGTACCTGCTGCGGAAGGAAGGCGAACGACTCCGCGCAGAGAAGGCCGAGCTACTCCGACGCAAGGAGGAGGCCGACGCATCGAGTGCCAGAAGGGCCGCTTACTCATTCACTGCCTCGACAGAGGTCGTACAAGGAGCAAGGCGCCACAGAGCTCGCGTGCCCCTGATGACAGAGGCCGACCGCGCCGGGGTTACCCGCAACCTCGACTCATCATACGCAGAAGACGCGGACGGGATACCCGTCCCCAAAACACCCGGAGCCGCACTCATGGCGGTCGAGACATACCTGCGACTGACGCAGCCACCCGAGGGCGACTCGCGCGCTCTCCTTCACAAGCAGCAAATCATGTCTATCAAGGCAGTCGAAGAGGCTCTGATGGACAAGGCGCCGACAGAAAAGGTGCGAGAAGACCGGAGCCGCCGCGACCGCGAGCCCGCAGCACTCGCAGGCCCGGCGGCAAGACAACTGCGACAACCGCAGCCAGGCGAAGACCTCCGCAACGTCATCACACAGAGGACGGTGGACCGCAGCCGCACCCAGCGGACGGTCAACACGCCCAGTACTGGCGACCGCGACGACGGCGAGTTCGAGCCGTGCGGCGCCGCATGCTTCAGCTTCAACATCCGCGACACAAGAATGCCCAAAGGCTTCAAGCTCACGGCAGAAACAGCCAAGTACGACGGGAAGCAAGACCCGAGACTCTGGCTCGAAGATTACCTCATAGCCTGCAGCTGCCAAGGTGGTACTTCGACCACAGCCATGCAGTACATTCAGCTGATGCTCACGGGCTCTGCACGCGGGTGGCTCAACACTCAACCCAAGAACGCCTTCAGGTCATGGGACGAGTTCTCAGAAGCCTTCGTTAAGAGCTTCCTGGGGACATACTCGAGACCGACGACTTACGTCGAGCTACAAGCATGCAAGCAAGGACGAGACGAACCGCTCCGGTCATACATCCAGCGGTGGATGTTGCTCCGCAACACCATGGAACCTGTCTCGGAAGATCGAGTGATGGATGCCTTCATGCACGGCGTCTCTCGCCGCGACCTCCGCGAGGAGTTTGGTAGGCTCCAGCCGCAGAACATGGTCGAGCTCATGAAGATAGCCAACCAGTGGGCAGATGGAGAGGACTCAGTTCGCGACAGCTCACGCTACTCCCCAAAGGAAGAAGCCGGACCAAGCAACTGGCGAGAAGAACGTCGCAAGAAGAAGCCGCGATATACCGGCAACGACTCAATCGAGTTAGTAGCGGCGGGATTCGAAACCCCCCGTGAGGATGAAGCGCGCGACAGCAGTCGTCAATATAGCCAGAGGCAATACGGTCGAAGCGGCGACGACCAGAGTCGCCAATACAGCCAAGGGCAATACAACCGTAGCGGCGGCGGCTACCGCAGCGACGGAGGTCGCAAACGCGAGTGGCAGAAGCGCACGTTAAGCCCAGCAGAGGAGCTGGAACAACCCTGCAGGCACCACATGTTCAGGAACCCGGAAACGGGCAAGTGGGGATCCAATCACCTGTTGAAGGACTGCCGAAAGGCACGCAAGATATACGAAGCTATGCAGAAGATAGTCACTCCAACACACGCAGCGCAGCCAGTCGCGCAGCTAGCTCTCCAGGCAGCACCCGCAAACGCACCCGCAGCCGCTAATCTAGCACACGCGGCGGGAGCCTTTCCGCAACAGCAACAGCAGCAGCAGCCGCAGCAAGATGCCCCTGACGCATATCCAGCGGCACGCGGATAGCTCAACATGATACAGAAGGGGCGCCCCTCAAACAGGACCCAGAAGATCATCACCCGCCAAGTCTTCCAGGCTGTAACTTGTCCACCTGCAGTACCCGACTACCTGAGAGGGTCAGAGACACCCATAACGTTCTCCAGAGCAGATCACCCACCTGCAGTACCACGACCAGGGCACGCCGCCCTGGTAGTCGAAGCTCTGATCGGGGATTACACCCTGAAAAAGGTGTTCATGGACGGAGGCAGCGGCATTAACATCATTTTTGCCGACACCCTCAGAAAGATAAACAGGCCAACGACAAACTTGACGCCATCAGAGACCACTTTCCATGGCATAGTACCAGGGCAAGCAATCACGCCCATGGGAACAATCACACTCGACGTCATCTTCGGCACACCCGAACACTTCAAGAGGGAGGCGATCGACTTCGAGGTTGTCGACTGGAAGTCGCAGTACCACGCGATACTCGGGCGCCCAACCTTCGCCAGGTTCATGGCGGTGCCTCACTACGCCCACCTCATGCTCAAGATGCCCGGACCCAAGGGCGTCATCACGGTGCACAGCGACTTCGACCGCTCCAACAGCTGCGACCGCGAGTTCAGCAAGATCTCCGAGTTCTTCGGAATGGAAGAGCACCTTGAGGCGATGGCAGTCGACAACGACAAAACCATCTTCCCGCCACGCAAGAAGCCAGCCAAGGATGCCGCCTTCAACACGACTGACGACACAACAACTCATCAAGTCCACCCGACGGACGCCAGCAAGACAGTCAAAGTGTCGTCGAGTCTGCCTATCGCATAGGAAAGCGCGCTCATCGAGTTCCTGCGTGAAAACTGGCAGATCTTCGCATGGCAACCTTCTGACATGCCAGGCATACCCAGGAACCTCGCCGAGCACTCTTTACGCGTCCACAAGCAAGGAGATCGATCGACTGCTCCACGCCAAATTCATCCGAGAGATCAAGGACTCGGACTGGGTAGCGAACCCAGTCCTGGTGGAAAAGAAGAAGACGAAGAAACTCCGCATGTGCGTCGACTTCACCGCCCTCAACAAATGCTGCCCCAAGGACCACTTCCCGCTTCCGGATAGATCAGATCATCGACTCGACTGCAGGTTGCGCACGCCTATCCTTCCTGGACGCCTACTCAGGGTACCAGCAGATCAGGATGAACGTCGACGATGAAGAGAAGACTGCATTCATCACGCCTCATGGCGTCTTCTGCTACCAGACAATGCCCTTCGGGTTGAAGAACGCTGGAGCCACGTACCAGCGCACAATGCAAGCCTGCTTGAAGGAACTAATCGGAAAGATCGTCCAAGTCTACGTCGACGACATAGTCGTCACCACTCGAACGGAGGACACCCTCATCGCCGACCTCCGCAAGGTCTTCGCGCACTCAACGAGTACCAGATCAAGCTGAACCCGGACAAGTGTGTCTTCGGCGTGCCAGCCGGAGAACTGCTCGGGTACCTCGTCTCTGCAAGAGGAATCGAAGCCAACCCTGAGAAGGTGCAAAACATACTCGCAATGCCAGCACCGACCAAGCTTCATGAGGTGCAACGCCTAGCCGGCCGAGTCGCAGCTCTCAGCCGGTTCATTAGTAAGTTGGGAGAAAAGGCCCTGCCTTTCTACCAACTGATGAAAAAGACAGACAAGTTCGAGTGGACAGAAGAAGCGCAGAACGCGTTCGACCAACTCAAGAACACCCTGACGACTCCCCCAGTACTGGTGGCGCCACTGGAGAATGAGCCGCTATACCTCTACGTGTCAGCCACAAACAGGGTGGTCAGCACGGTACTCGTAGTCGAACGAGAAGAGAAGGACACAGTCACCCTGTTCAGCGGCCCGTCTACTACCTCAGTGAGGTGCTAACCTTGTCCAAGCAGCGGTACCCGCACTACCAGAAGCTAGCATACGGAGTCTTCATGACATCAAGGAAGGTCGTCCACTACTTCTCCGAGCACTCCATCACGGTAGTAAGCTCCTCCGGGCTCTCCGACATCCTCACCAACCAAGCCGCGACAGGACGAGTCGCCAAGTGGGTTGTTGAGCTAGGGCCCTGGGGGCTGAAGTACGCGCACCCGAAGTCAATCAAGGCCCAGGTGCTTCCAGAGTTCACCACAGAGTGGATAGAGGCCCAGCTGCCAGACGTACCGACTTGTCCAACGCATGGACAATGTACTTCGACGGCTCCAAGAAGTTCAGATCAGCAGGGGCGGGAGTCGTCCTCATCTCACCCAAAGGCGACAAGCTGAAGTACGTGCTGCAGATGAACTTCCCAACACCCTCCAACAATGAGGCAGAGTATGAGGCCCTAATCCACGGCATGCGGATGGCCAAGAACTGCGGCGCCACTCACCTCATGATCTATGGAGACTCTACCTCGTCGTGCAGCAAACCATGAAGCAATGTGACGCCATCGCCGACAACATGATCGCCTACAGGGACCTGTACAACCAGCTAGAAGGTACATTCGACGGCTGCGAGCTGCGGCACGTCGGCCGCGAGAGCAACGAGGAAGCCGACGCCCTCGCCAACCTGGGCTCAAAAAAGCGCCGGTGCCACCCGGAGTCTTCCTCGAGTGCATCACGCAACGCTCCGTCAAGCTCCGGCCCGCGCCGGGTCCTCCACATCGACAACAAGCACCGCCGACCCGCCCAGCACGGAGAAGGACCTATGGAGGTAATGCTGATCGAGCCCACATGGACGAGCCCATACCTGGCTTACATACTGCACAGAGGGTGCCAACAAACCCAGTCGAAGCCAAGCGCGTCATCCGCCGCTCCAAGGGCTTCACCATCATCAACGGAGAACTCTACAAGCGAAGCATCTCAGGAGTCCTCCAAAGGTGCATCGACCCAGTCGACGGTCAAGCCATCTTACTCGATATCCACGCTGGCATCTGCGGGCACCACGCCAGCAGTCGAGCCTTAGTGGCCAAAGCCCTACGAGCGGGTTCTACTGGCCCACAGCAATGCAAGACGCAGAAGAACTCGTGAGGAAATGTATCGGCTGCCAGGATTCGCCAACAAGCCGCACGCGCCGGCATCAGCACTGAAGACCATACCACTCGCCTGGCCCTTCGCTCAATGGGGGCTCGACATGGTGGGTCCACTCAAGAAGTCCTCCCGGGAGGACACACTCATCTCTTGGTGGCAGTCGACAAGTTCACGAAGTGGATCGAAGCCGTGCCTATCACAAGTTCGACTGCCTCCTCGGCAGTTAACTTCATCAGGTCGATCATCTTCAGGTTTGGAGTGCCACACAGCATCATCACGACAACGGCACGAACTTCACAGCCGAAGAATTCAAGGACTTCTGCTCCGAGCAAGGCATCAAGCTCAACTACGCATCTGTCTCGCACCCGCAGTCCAATGGGCAGGTCGAAAAGGCCAATGGCTTAGTCTGCAAGGGCATCAAGAAGCGCCTGCGAGTACCATTGAGGCGCGCTGCAGGTGCCTGGGTCGAAGAGCTGCCATCTGTACTGTGGAGTCTGCGCACTACGCCAAACACATCCACTCAGTACACGCCATTCTTCATGGTCTACGGCGCAGAAGCAGTCATGCCAAGCGACATCAAGTTCGACGCACCCGAGTGGTGGCCTACGACGAGTCCGACACAGAAGAAGCACTCGAGGATGACATGGATACCCTGGACGAAGCACGCGACATCGCCCTTACCCGCACAGCCGTGTATCAACAAGACTACGCAACTACCACGGGCGGCGACTGCGGCCCAGAGCGTTCGTCCCTGGCGACCTTGTCCTCCGCCTCAAACAGAAGAAGGTGCACAAACTCGCCTCCCCATGGGAGGGTCCATACATCGTGACAGAGGCAATCGGCGGCGGAGCTTACCGCCTGAAGGACTCGAAGACGGGGCAGTCTGCAACAACCCGTGGAACGTCGCGCAACTGCGCCGCTTCTACGCCTAGTCGACTCCCCCTTGTAACAAAGTGTACTATGTCAAGAAGCGGCAGGTTCCAGACGCACTCTTTCCCTTACCAGGGTACCTGAGGGGACTGGAAGGGTTTTAATGAGGCGGCCTGCTCGCAAAAATCAATAAATTGATTTGGAACAAGCTCTCCCCTTTACTTTTTGTCAAAAAGCTACAAAACCTAGGCCGCCACCCGACGACTCGGGGGCTGCGCCATACAGGTCCAACTCGAAAATCCTAGGCCGCCACTCGAATCACTCGGGGGCTGCGCCGCACAGGTCTAAGTCAAAGCCTAGGCCGCCACTCGAATCACTCGGGGGCTGCGCCACACAGGTCTAAGTCAAAAGCCTAGGCCGCCACTCGAATCACTCGGGGGCTGCGCCATACAGGTCCAACTCAAAAATCCTAGGCCGCCACTCGAACCACTCGGGGGTTGCGCCACACAGGTCTAAGTCAAAGCCTAGGCCGCCACTCGAATCACTCGGGGGCTGCGCCATACAGGTCCAACTCGAAAAGCCTAGGCCGCCACTCGAATCACTCGGGGGCTGCGCCACACAGGTCTAAGTCAAAGCCTAGGCCGCCACTCGAATCACTCGGGTCCTGCGCCACACAGGTCTAAGTCAAAGCCTAGGCCGCCACTCGAATCACTCTAGGGCTGCGCCATACAGGTTGAACTCGAAAACCCTAGGCCGCCACTCGAATCACTTGGGGGCTGCGCCACACAGGTCTAAGTCAAAAGCCTAGGCCGCCACTCGAATCACTCGGGGCTGCGCCGCACAGGTCCAACTCGAAAATCCTAGGCCGCCACTCGAATCACTAGGGGGTTGCGCCGTACAGGTCTAAGTCAAGCCTAGGCCGCACCCGACGCACTCGGGGGCTGCGCCGCACAGGTTTAAGTCAAGCCTAGGCCGCACCCGAAGCACTCAGGGGCTGCGCCACACAGGTTTAGCTTGAAAGTCCTTGGTCGCCACCCGCAGCGCTCGGGGGCTGCGGCACACAGGTCTAAGTCAAACCTAGGCCGCCACCCGACGCACTCGGGGGCGGCGCCGCACAGGTCGAACTCGAAGAACCTAGGTCGCCACCCGACGCGCTCGGGGGCTGCGCCATACAGGTTTACAGAAGTCTGCAAGTTACAATTTACCCACTCGGGGGCTACCCTCACCTCAGCATACATACACTCATATTTCCACTTGGAAAAATTGCTTTTACAAGATAACGCTATACAACAGCAGACCACTGCTCTTATTCTACAGGCTCGCCCTTCGGCGCATCGAGTGGCCCAACAAGGTGTTCACTAAAGCTCAGGACCTGCTGAATCATCTGACGCGAAGCCGCAAGAGTATCGGCGTAGTCATCCTCTCCAGGCAAACCGTCAAGTACCTTGTACAGGGGAAGATGAGACCGGTGCATTCGAATGTACGCCAGCGCCACATTCGCCCCGGCAACAAGTTAAGCACTCACAACTTCTTTCAACGAACTACCTTCGCGGAACCTTTCCAGCAACGTGGCCAGTCCATTAGGCTGCTCGTTGTGCGGAAAGTACACCCTGTTGATCTGCCAGAGGGTCTTCCTGCAACCTTCCAAGAGCATAGCTGCCCGCCAGGTGCGATCCAGCATCCGAGCCAGCACACTGCCTCTGGGTTTATCCGACCAAAAATGACGCGCTTCGGGTGAGTCAGCGGCGGCTTCTTTCTCCACCCGCTCGTCCACTCGACTCTGCTCAGCCTTCCAGTCAGAGTTCACATCTGCATCAAGACCCAGCACTTAGAACAGTGAAGGGACAATGAAGTCGCAGCACAGTGCTAAAAGCCCAACCTTGAAGTTGTCGACTGATCAAGTCCATCTCGCCCAGCAGAAACTCCTCTCGCTGGGAGAACGCCGCAACGGGCCGTGACCTCAAGCGCACCAACTCCGACTCTGCGTTCTTCAGCTTCGACTCGAGCTCAGCAATCTTGTTCCTCATGAAGGTGATCACTCGTTGATCATTCGCGCTTCGCACAGGAGCTGGAGGAACTCGACGGCGGCGATGAGCGGGTGCAGTCGAAGAGGTGTCCTCCTCATCGCCCGCATCAGCCGTTCCAGCGACCCCAGGAGCTTCGCCCATCTCAGACTGCCAAGTTTGACAGCGTCAAGTAGGGAAAAGATCACATTCTAGCATAAAAGAAGACTCGAAGACGCAAATTCACATTTCAGCATTAGCATGTTTGCGGCCAGAAGACTCGCAAACTACATAATTCATTACAGACCAAGGCCAAAAGCAGAAGAATCTTAAACTTAAGGAGTCTACATCGTAGACTCCGACTGAGAGCGGCTCTTCCTAGCAGCCAACTCTGCAGCCTTGGCGATTTTCTTCTCGAAGGTGGCAATCAACTTTGCGGCCAGCTGACTCGCCCGCGCCTTCACACCGCTCAGAGATGCGGTTCTGCCATCAGACCTCCGAGGGAAGTCGCTGGCAACCTACTCAAAATCACCTACGACTTGGTGACCAAGCAGTAGCTGGAAAGTGAGCTCTGAGCCGCGTACCGTCTGCGCCCGCGTGTAGTCCGCCATGGTGGTTGCGTTGCCTTCAAACGGAGCCGCAAGCGCGTCCACAGCGACCGGCGGTGCCTGGCTGGGGAAGATGCTCCGGTGCACAGTCGTCAGAGCGCCCGTCGACTTCTGCAGCGCCGCCGAGGCATACGCGCAGACGTGGTCGATGAAGCCAACAGCCTCTACCAAGCCGACATCGTCACTGGAAGTTCCTTCTGGAGGCGCACCTCCGCAAGTTTCTGATCAAGAGAAAACCACACCCGTAAAGACTTCCACAGTCGACAAAAAGCAAAGTAGGCAATGAGCCGAATACTTACTCCCAATGACATCGGCGAGTGCGAGCAAGCGGTCGACCTGGGTGTTCTCCAGATCACCCCGGGTTCGCTCACGCTCTTGGGCTTCACCCAGCATTTTCTCCAGCTCCGCGACCCGCTTCGCCATGCTCTCCCTCTCGCCTGTGGATCACCGGAGCAAAGTCAGCTACAAAGACAGTCGAAGCATCCCTCGAACACAAGGGTCCGCACTCACCTTTCTCCTGCTCCAGAGCAGTACGGAGTTGGTTCCTCTCCTGCTCCATTCGAACGAAGGTGGCGGCTCCCTCCATCTGCTGGCGATAATACGGCTGCAGGAAACACAAGACATCAATCTGCGCCCGACTATTCTAGTCACGCACATCTTCGGGGGCTACTCCCATCGGGAGCGCTGTTCGCGCACCCGATACAGATTTTGCAGACTGAGTTAAGGGACACTTACATGCTCACGCAGCCCAGCGTCCACCGGAGTCGCATCAGCAGTTTTCTCTGGCACGGATGAGGTCGAAGTCTTCAAGGCCAAGGTGTCACCCGCCTGAGCTTCCTGGCCATCTGTCTTCGCAGCCTGCTCGGCCGCAGGAGCAGAAGTGTGCTCCATCTCTGGAGTCGAAGAACCAACAACGCCAGTACGGTCACTGTGGCCAGAAAACTCAATTCAAGAACTCGCAAAGTCAAATAGCACACTCGACAAAGCGAGGCGATGGTGGCAAGACTAACCTGGTCACATCATCCTCGCTGCCTAGGGAGACGGAGGGCATCCTCT
This sequence comes from Poa pratensis, assembly GCA_947311845.1. Lineage (NCBI taxonomy): Eukaryota > Viridiplantae > Streptophyta > Magnoliopsida > Poales > Poaceae > Poa > Poa pratensis. The sequence continues at coordinate 6,808,249 of CAMZMU010000127.1, forward strand.
CGAATTCGGTCGGCGGTGCAGAGCCGAGGGGAGTCACAGTCAAAGGCTCAGCCAGATCACTCGTGTGCCTGGCACCCAAGGACGACCCGCTCGTCTCCTCCTTGCTCTCCACACCCGCCTCCTTCAAAGGTGACGACGCTGAAGCGGAGTCGCCACTCTTTCACTTCTGTCGCTTCTGCAGCGGCTCTTCATCTTCATCGTCCTCTCCTACCTCTTCACTCGGAGAGGTGGCGGAGGGAACTTCATCCTCATCATCCTCGTCCTCCTCAGCAAGCTCTGCCTCGTCATGAGGTCCGTTCTCCATCAGCGGAGGAAGGCTGACATAGCTCGAGCGACCCTGTCAACATATGAAGCACTCGAATCAGGCGAAAGATTCGACAGAAAGAAGATCCAAAACAAGAGCAAAGCAAGCGAAGTTCACCTCAGGCACAGGGTTGTTAGGCCCGTACGGCTCGACCGGGCACTTGACGTTGCACGAGTCAGCGGCTCGGAGACTCGTGATGCTCCTCGCCTTCGACTCGAGTTCATCATCGTCGAGCTCACCGCCGCCTTCACGCGCCCACATCGGGTGGACGCGACTGCGGAGCGGCTGCACCCGGAGCCTGAAGAAGGTGGCAATAAGGTGCACGCCACCTGTCTCGCGCCCAAGGCTTTTCAGCAGGCCGCGAAGAAGCGTCAGCAAGGGTTGAGTCGCCTCCTTGTCCTCCTTCGATAGCGGGTGCGCCCACGCGTTCGTCTTCCGCAACTCGCGATCGGCCGCGAAGGCGGGAAGGCCTTCTTGGTCGCACTTGATGTAGAACCACCTCTTCCGCCAACCTTGGACGGAGTCAGACTTCTTCATCTGGAAGTAGGTGGTGTCGTTGCGCACCTGGATGCCGAAGCCACCGACTGGATACACCAGCCTGCTCTTCCCCACGTTCTTCCTGACGAGGAAGAGCGACTTCCACAGCCGCCAGTTGGGGGAGATCCCCAAAAAGCACTCGCAGAGCACGATGAAGCTCGCGATGCTCAAGACGCCATTGGGGGTCAGATTATGGATCTGAATCCCATAGCCATACAAGAGACCACGAACGAAATCGTGGAGGGGGAACCCGAAACCCCGCGGAAGGAAATCCACGAAGCAAACGCGCTCCCCCTCGCGAGGCGAGGGGAATACCTCTTTCCCAGGCGCGCGCACCGTCGCCTGGTCCGCCGGCGGCAGCAGTCCCTGCGCGCGGAGGGCCTCGAGCTCGGCCTTCCTCACCGACGATTTGGCCCAATCGCCTTCAGGCTTCTTCATCACGCTTGCCTCGGCGGCGGCGGCGGTGGCGCCGGCAGCGGTCTTCGCCCTCTTCATTGCGAACTTGCTCGTGGGGGGTGGAGACAAGAATCTGGCAGAGGAACAACAATGGCGGAGATGACGGAAGAAAGGGGATGGAATGGACTGTTCACCGCCGCGGTGAAAATTATACACCGCGTGGTCAGTTCATCCAAGCCGTCCTCCACGAAACCGCAGTCTACAACAACATCCGGCCGTCCACGTGTCGCGCGGAGAGAGCAACCGTCGCCGCCCACTACGCACGGGAAACAAGGCGCCATCATCACACCGCGAAATTTTCGCGCCCAACGGTCAGAATTAAGCGGCAACTGCTGTCTCCAGTCAATACTGACAGTGGGACCGCACCGTCACGTCCCATCGGACGCAGAGTGCGCCAAAAACGTCAGCGCTGACGACAGCAGCCAAGGCGTAGCAAGTAAGCCAACGGGGCTGAATGAGAACTCGGGCAGTTCATTCGAGTGCAGACAATCTCAGTAAGCTCCAAAAGCCGAACAAACTCGAACAGATCATTCGAGTGCAAAAGAAAAGATCCAGTAAGCTCCGAGAGCTGAACAAATCCTTGCAGTAAGCCAAACCGGCCGAATACACAGTAAGTCACGCAAAGCCAGTCGAGTCCCTTCTTTACTCCCATCGGGAGCAGGCTTTTCGACTGAAGAAAATTGAGTTTAACCTCAATTGCAAGCAATTCAGCTTAATCTCGGGGGCTACTCCCATCGGGAGCGTTGTTCGCGCTCCCGAGTGACTCAGAACAATGGCAGTCGAAAAATCACCGACTAAAGGCTGCACTCGCAGAATTTCACCCTGCAGTCGAATGTTCGACTAAGGAATCCTCCATAAGCCCTGAACGGCCGGAGTCGACTAATTTTGTTTGTTTCTCTCAGGAACCCGATGGCGTGCCCAGGAGGAAGGAGTCCTTTACTCGACTCTACGATTCGACTAAGCACTCGGGGGCTACTGACGTGGGCACTCTTCGACTGTCCCACGTTGGGGATACCTGGGGCACGCCAAGCCTATCAGCCTTATGACGAAGGCCCAAGGAAGGCCCAAAGAGGACAACGAGCGGCCCAAGGTAGTCGACGGATAGGTCTTGTGACTCTGATCATCCTGTAAGTGCAATCAGCACCGTTCACCCGAGACCTAGCCTATCATATAAAGGCTAGGAGGGTCCTTCGTCTAGGGTAAGCAACCTCATAGCCGCCACCACCAACCTTAGTGAGATCGCCATCTCACCATTGTAGCCACACTCGCCATTCAATACCAGACAAGCAGGAAGTAGGGTGTTATCCTCCGGGAGCCTGAACCTGGGTAAACGCCTCGCTTGTCAGCCGTCGTGATCACCAGCGCTCAACTCTCTCCCCCTCAATCAACCCGGGGTACTCGACCTAGGGATTTGCCGAGTCCGCTACTCGTCAGTGACTAAAGGGAACTTCTGTTCCCACTCAACACTAGCAAGAATTCTATCCAACTTCTCATAAGTCGGCACCTCACGTCGGCTTACCCAAGTATATTGGCGTCCCGACAAATGCAATTCCTTTAGACTCAGACTTTCTATTATCGCATTAAATAAGAAAGGCCAACGACCATTAAAGTTTGCATTATTTTTCTCCTCCTGCCTTCTAATAATGTTAAAATCCCCTCCTACAATCATTGGAAGTGTTTCTGACTCACAGATACGAACCAATTCTGCTAGGAAGTCGGGTTTTTATCATCCTGTGCTGCTCCATAAACCACCACAATGATCCAAACAAAGCCATCTAGCTTAGACTTCACATGAAACTTGACACAAAAATCACCCGCCACAACCTTCTGGACGGATAGAGAGGCACTATTAATACCTACTAGAATACCACCAGAACGACCTTGAGGAGGTAGGCAGTGCCACGCATAGTCACGACCTCCCCCTAAAAACCTCAGAAAAGGGGTCGCAAAAGTCCCTCTCCCTGTTTCTATTAAAGCTATAAAATCTAAGTTATGTTCTTTTACGGTTTCATGCACAGTTAGATGTTTTGCTGTGTCCCCTAAACCATCCGAGTTCCAAAATACACCTTTCATTTTAATTTTTATTTAACTTTCGAATTCTAGCACTCCTTCTTACTTTCAAATTGGTGGAAACAACCTTATGTCTCCTGCCACGTTTAGGCTTGATATTCTGTTGAAGACCCGCATGATCCTCCACAGATTCCGCCTCATCATTCTCTAAGTCCTCACTTAGGTTTGAAGCATTTTTTAGTACTAGATTATCTGCCACTTCCATACCCTCTTGATCTAAATTGTTTCTTAAAAACACTAGAGATCTATTCTCCTCAACCTCCTTAATGTGCGAAACAGATGTCAAAACCTGATTACTATTTTTTCCCAAAGAAATACCCAGCCGGTTTGCCCTAGACATTATTTCTTCTTGCGAAAAAGAAAGAATAGAATATTTCGAAATCTGTTTCGTACCTGAAGGTAGAAGCATGTCTCTCCTTTCAGCGAGCATCATCGCCCTCTCCATCTGCGGTAGATCGGCCAGAGGCTTGCTCCGAAGTCTGTCACTAGAACGCACCTCGTTCTTAGACAGATCCGGGTATCCTCTGAAGGCGATGATGTCCTCCATGGAAGGCCTAGTCGGTGAAGAATATAGCTGATCCGCCTCGAGTCCGCCTGACCGAGACAGCAGCTGTGGTACCATCACACCTCCCAACCCGCCTGGCTGAGATGCAATGGCCGTGATGCCACCGGAAGTCCCCGACCGAGCCGCCGGCGAGAGGCAGCGGGCCTTGCCAACCGCTGTTGGCGAGTCTCGTGTGATCGCATGAACTATTGTCTCTGCACTCGAAGTACGCAGCTCCGCCACTAGCTGCTCCGCCTCAACATTATTAGATGCAAACACCGACTCCTCACTTCTCTCCTCTGCCACAGCGTGCACCTCCGGCACTGACCGGGCTGCCGCCAGCTCCTCTACTGTATACACAATCCCATCCGTGTCACACGGCACCACGGCAGCGTCATATAAGTTTTCTGTCGGAGCTGCACTCTCATTCGACAACCCATGGTCAGCAGTTTCGAGGGCTTGGCTGTCTGCCGCTGCAGTATTTTCCGGCGTTGCCGCATGCAACTCGGACTGATTCACCACATAGCCCCCACGCACTTGGTCATTCCCAGCTTTATTTTTTCCTCCAGTAGCACTGTTAGCTTCATCAGCAGCAACCGAAACCAGCAGCTCATCCTGTACAACTACAGAAGCTTGTTTCTGACCCAAGAAAACCTCAGTCGGCTCATTTTCGAGCTCAGCTTGTTCATTGAACTCCGCATTGAGATCACGCAAACATTGCCGAGCAGCCTGGATATTCGAAATCACCTGAGGTGAGAATCTAACCCCTGTTTGAGTTAGCTTATGTGAAGGCACCGGTGTGGACCTAATGTCAACTTTTTTTATATATTGATCTGAAAAGAATTCCTCTTGTTGTAGTAATAATTTGTTCATATAGTGTAAACAAATATGCAGTATTGTCCGAGTACACTGTTAAAATCATATTTCTGAATCTTTCATAAATGAATTTGTGCCGATATAAAAATAATGAATATGTGTGTTGTATAATCTGACCATCTAGTGTAAACAATACTATTTATTCTTAGAATTTACAAACTTATTTTTGAAATCGTGCATGGACTCAATGTTGAATGGATGGCCCCGACAAGATTTTTCTTAAGCGCATGCGAATTTCTTATTTCTTTGGTCCACACAGAAAATCGTAGTAAGCTATCACAACAAGGGAAGCATGCTCTTAAAGTTAGTTGTGGTCGTAAATCTTGTGATATTATACTTCTTACCCTGTGAAAACTTTTACCCTATAAGAATGCTCTTAAATTTAGTTGTAGTTGCAAATCTTGTGAAATTATACTTCTTAAACATGTAAGCTTGTGAAAACTTTTAGCCTATATTATTATTTTTATTACAAGTAAAAATAAATGTGTGGGAACATCTTAGTTTATTTTTATTGTTCAAATTCTTATACTCATGCAAATTCTTATACAAGTATTAGTTTATTATTGTAATTCCGCCATTTTAGCATTTTGATTCAAAATTTAACTTTTTTTACACGGATGAAAATTGATGATGTCCTTGAACTCGTGAATTGTATACATGCATGCATGCTCTTGAATCATGATGCTCACATACTCAGGTTCGATGCATGCATTGTCTTCTGGCTACGCTACGAGTATTTTGTCGTTTCTGGAAGCTACATACAAATTTGTAGTGTTGCTACAAATCGGCGTATGTAGTCAGTTTGTACAGATACTTTTCAATAATGAATAACCGTCAGTTATAACTAATAGCAGCATAAGCTCACGCGTGCCAAGATCAGCAATCTTTTTACACCTGATATATTTCTGTCATCCTAACATCAAAGTTTGATGAATAATTTCGCTCTTTTAGCTCAAAACAAACACACAAACAAAAACAGGTAAACCTTTGATTAGCACCATTAATTAATTCCCTAACCATATGACACAAGCCATGTAACCTTTCATCCTTTACCAATGAAGATAATATTTTTACTGTAATAATATCACAGTTCTTAAGAGAGGCGGTGTCAACAAAAAAAAATAACTCAGTGCAAAGTAACACACAGAATGCAAAGTATACCTTAATAAAAATTAATTTACATTACGGTCCTACAAGTCAAAGAACCTAAATAAATAAATTCACATTGGAAAGGGTTCTCCAGAAGTCAATCATACAAAATTCCTTTAAATCAAAGAGGCTATACATGAAAAAAAAAGGACAGACCCAGTGCATAGAGGCTCCCACACAAGGTGGGGTCTGGGGAGGGATTATAGGAACCTAGTCTTATGGTCTTACCCCTGCAAAGTACAGTGCAGTGAGGCTAGTTCGAACCCATGACCTCTTAGCACAAGTGGGGAGGACCTCACCACTGCATCAAGGCATGTCCTCAAAGAGGCTATATATGAAAGAAAAATAATAATATGGCATGAACAGCATGAGTCTTGCATTTACCAAAATCAACGGATTGATGATCTGGTTTACCAGTACATGATGATATCACAGCCAGTTCACAGCATATGTGCATTTAGCACACTTTAGCACAAGGGAACATCAAATATTGACTAGCTATTTACATTATTTTTAAGAGAGAAGGCATGTTGCTTGCGCCGTATCAACTAAAATGCAGGCGACATAACAATGTTTTCACTTTATAAGGATGCATCTGATTGGTGAACCCTCAGCTCCACGCAACCGAAGTGGGAGACAATGCAATGAGTATAGCCCAGGCTTGACATTCTCCAGTTTGAGACCCTCCACAAGAATGATATCCTGAATGGAATCACAGAGGAAAAACATAGATAGATAGATATATCGTTGTTTATTCACTGAAATTATTTGTACGGAATGCTTATTGATATGGCTAGTGCCAAGCACCTAACATGAAGCTGGACTAAATATGTCATCAACTAAAAATTTGAAAGCTCAACCAAGAATACATTAACTTTGGATATGGTACTTCACAACTTTTGCAAATAAATATCAACTAGTGTTGAGCCCATGTATAGCTGTGGGTTATTTATACAATGCTAATAGTATTTACGTATAACATGGTAGACACATGGTAAATATCGGTTGAAGGGCATCTACCAAACATTGGCAAAACTATGAGAAAGACGGTCTATGTTGCATATGAATATGCTTTTGAAGTAACGATAATGTATATACTCATGTAAAATTATCAAGCTAGATTAATGATTGTCAGACGTCTCGTGCTCTTCACATTGATATGGAAATAGATTAGAGTAGTGGTAACCTTTTTTATCTAAAATAAAAGTTAAACATACGGTGCACTATAGCATCTACTGTGACTTCACAAAGCGTTCACGAAATATAACAGGTAGATGAAGAGTTTATATAGAAAATGGCCATAGTCGAATGGTAGCATTTGTTGGTGATTCAGGTACCATTGGTGCTTCTTGTCTTCCATTGCAGCATTTCTCAGCTGAACCGAGCATCCAAGAAATCTGCCATTGTTGACCATGGAATGCTTACCAACTACCGACCAGTTCATTGGTTAATTAGCGCAACACATTCACAAGTATGAAACGTGATTGACAGATCACGGTTGGTCGATGGGTTGTCAGGATCACCTATTACAGCATCGGAGGACGGAAAGAAAATATCAAGAGTGCTGTGGAGGAGAACCAGCGGTTGTGCTTGTGTCTTCCCTACTTGTTGGGGAATATTTTTCACGGGTTTTGCTCACGTTATGCTTGTGTGGTAGATTGCAGCCTGGTTTGGGTTGGCAGCTCATACAAATACAGCAGCAAAGAGCGAGGAATTGAGCTTTACAGGACATGCCACGGAGTGAATGGTTGTTCGGACATGACGATTGGCGCAGAAGTGCTTCTCTAGCAACGTGGGTTATCGTACATGTTCAAACGGTGGAACATGTGTTTTACTATAACCTAGCAGCCAAATAATAGTATAAGTCTAATTGCTGTAATTTGAAGGATGATGTGGTTTAAAGATTGCTGCACTACGAGTCAATTTTCCAATAAAGGGAGATATGGTCAAATTTCTTTCTTTCTTCATTTCGCTGTGTGAACACCAGATTCATATAAATTACTGTTGGAGACGGTATGTTCAGATTATGGAGACACAAGGAAAATTAAGTTCTGGACACACGACATAAACAAAAAGTAGAACAAGAAAATAGAAAAAAAAAAGAATGCAAAGTGAATTCGGTGAAGCAAATGTGACTAAATAAAATACTCGAAGAAGTAACTTCATACCCGGTTTTTTAGTAAAACTAAATGTGAAGGGATCAAGTCGTCAAAAGCTGCAACGGACAAATAGTCGATTCCTGCAAAAACATGACAACCGACGTGAAGGGAATAAAAAAATTCCGACAATACAAGTGAAGAGATAAACATAACAAGAGTAACTGTGAACTACGGGACAAATTATTTAAGCTGTCCAAGGTAACATCCAAGTGTGGAGAAGTTTGTATTGCCAGTAAATCTAAACCAAGTGAAAGAACTCAAAAGACCCAATCTAAAGCAAAATGTCAAAACATAACAACGCCATATATTACTAAAGATTAGTAGATTAAAATCACAACTTGCATCACTTCCAAGGAGGATAACTACACAATGACAAAGCTAAAACAAGGTGAAAATGGTTGATAAGGAAGGAGCAACTAACAGGAAGAGTATGGCAAAAAAAATCGAGGCAGCAGAAGGCATGCACTCATAATGCAATTACGGTCCAGGGGCTATGGAATGATAAGAGTGCATGGTGTGTGGCAGACTGGGTGCGCAAAAACACCCAGACTTTTAATCTTTTTTTTCGAGAGTGCAAAAGCTTTGCGCCTTGATGAATTGACAGAAGAAAACGTGAAAGCTTCACGCTACCACGGGGGGGCGTTAGCTCTTAACTGTTTAGCGTTGTAATTTGGGGGTTTTTCCAAACTTTTAATCTTAGTAAATTAAATGCTAAAGGTGCAAAAAGAAACAACTGTTCAGACCAGACACAACAATCAGCATGCACATGAGCTTAACACAAATCCATACAGAACAAAATAAAATATTTGTCAATAGATACACTGAAGGACCTCTTAAGAGGATGCACAGCTAGTTGGAACTCACCAACAAGCTTAATATCTGTATTATCTACCAACCATTGGGCACCATCTTTCATAAAACCCACATAACTTGTGTCAAACCCTTTCTTCCACATTAGCTGCCTGCAAGATAACAGTTCCAGTACTAGCAATTAGTGCAGTAATTTACTTTTAAAAAAATCCTAATATATAGTTAAAATATAGGATAATAGTACCGTTTATTCAGAGATAGTATGATCCAAGGAAGTATGATTATGCAGAAGACAGACATAGAGGAAATTTATTCTCAGATAGATAAAGGTGGGCATGGAAATTGCACGCCTAGGGCAGTTAACGAACTCAATAGACTTTTACTGTTCAAATAGCACAAGGGAAATGGTCTAGAAGGCCAAATAGGTTCCGATATAAATAGGATATCAAAATGTTAAAGGTATATCCTATACAAGATTTCTTGCCTAGAAACAGAAAAGAATAGTAGGCACACAAGGTGCCCATTAAGGGTGCAGTCACTGGGTTTTCTGGTATTAAAGTTGAATGGAAATAAATTGAATTTATCCTTTATACAACAGTTAACATGAAAAAATTGAATGACTGCACTTAAATATGTGCTTGCACTATATGCGCTCGTGCGCAAATTATGAGAAGAAAATGTTCACATACAAAATATGTGAGTATGATTACCACAAATGAGGACATTACCTGTCAGTGTTTAATGTTCTAAAAAGTACGCGCTGAACCCCTTTAGGAATATGTAAAGATTCCATTGTTTTAGCTGCAATGATAGATCATATATCAACTCAATATGTACATTCATCGGGGGAAAAAAAACTCAATATGTACATTTCATGTATATTTAAACAGATATCAAGGCAATTTCAGTTGACTACTAAATTTTGCCAAACATTAGTTAGAAAAGTTTTTTTTTGCGAAGGAAGAAGAAGATTACATCAACCAAGCTTACAGAGAAACCCAGAAACAAAGAGAAAAAGCAGATAAGTCCTTCTGAGCACTGGTGCCCTCCTGCTCGCACGGCACGCTCCGCCGGCGAAACCCGCCGCCGCACCTCCACCAAACGTTGGACTGGGAGGAGCCCTCAGGCGACAAGGAAGTCGACGATCCTCGGCGCTATGCCTCCATCCCGCGCGATGAGCAGCAACATCTTGGTCAACATCATCCCCTTCATCCAGATCTTCAAACTCCGGCGACGCCATCACGCACGCCGGCTTGAGGGAAGGCGCGTCGAAGCTCCGGGGAGCCGCAACGACGCCGCGGACGGCAGATCCGCCCCGAGCCTCCCGCAGAAGACTCAGAACCGAGAAGAAGACCTGCATCCACAAAAGCTTCTCCGGCGACACCATCTTCTCCACTGCGCCGCCAGCAAGCGCCCTGCAACTACCTACACTATATACACGCCGGGATCTACCGATTCCCCGACCTCCCACCGCCGAGCGGCCGACGGAGGCGAGGAATCGAGTAGATCGCCGGCGGCGAGGTGGCGGAAGCGGGGAGGCGAAAAAAGAGCTCCTTTCACTGTAGATGGGGAAAGGGGAGCGGTCCGACTCGCTCTATTAGTTAGAAAAGTTTAACTTTCTATTCTGGGTGTTTAACTCATTACCACATTTCCTTGGCTGTAGGTCACCTGTCATAGATTCTTGTTTTATCTAAAACTTGTGTAAGGTGTGGCAACCATGTTATTGGCCACAAAAGGTGTGCCATGCCTTAGCTAATCACACATGAACAATGTAATAATCCACAGGAAGCAAATAATTAGGCCAAGTAAACGCCAGTAGCCTTTTGACACATTAACAAATTAAGTAAGAAATGGGAACGAACAATTGGAAACTTACCAGTAATATTTTCATCCCTTGGAACATCAACCAACAGTGATGGACCTATGGACACGAAATCAGTTGTTAAAATGATATAAACCAATTGCATAAATCTAGTAAATATGTATATCCAATTGTAACGCCGTAATGATTCAAATGCACACACTGTACGTTGTAATGTCTTGTGTATCAGTATGAAGGTATGTTCAATGTGCCACCAAGAACAGTAACTAGTATGTACAGTCACGAAATGGAAATTCAGACCAAATTCCAGCCCATGTCGACTGGATATGTGGACATCAAACTAGTATGTATAGTTACAATCCTCCAATAGCTGGCCCCAATCGCTGCTTGCACTTGGCCCCAATCCTCCAATAGCTACCGCGTGAATTGCTAGCTAGGGAATAGGAATAAAAAACGAGTCGGCGGGGGCGGAGGTCACCGTTGAGGACGGCGAGGTCGAGGGTGTCGACGTCGAAGCCGGCGTCGAAGTAGTGCTGGAAGACGTGGCCGGGGCGTCGACGTGGGTGCCGGTGTGGGTGGGCATCCGCATCTCGGAGTTGTTGGCGAGGGAGCCGTTGCGCATGGAGGCTGGCAGCCACAGGAACTGGCCCACCCCGTCGTCGGAGCCCCAGGACGGCATCTCCTCCCGGTAGTAGTGCGTGATGTCCAGGATGCGGCCCCCGCCGTGCGCCTCCCGCCGCTCCGGCACCGGCACCGGTGCGGCCTCGGCGGCGGCGCAGGACGGAGGCTCGTGCGGGTGGGTCGCGGCGGCGAGGAGAGGGAGGAGAGGGAGCAGGAGGAGGAGGGGAGGCGCCATTTTGGAGGGACTGCTCTCTCGGCGGCGGAGGTACTGTGTTTTTTTTTTCTTTGCGGAAATAAGGATGTGTTTTGTTTTTGGACGAGGTGGAATGTAATGGAAGAATGGAACCATTCTATTCGTTTGTTTGGTTTGGACAAAAGAAGTGTCATGGAATCGTTCCATTCCGTGTTTGATTTCCGTGTTTGGTTGGCAGATGCACGGCTAGAATTGGATTACCACCTAAAGATGTAATTAGCACCAGATTAATCGAGATTGTTGTAGCATTTTATTTATATTTTCAGCACTACAAAATAAATTAATCAACCAAAAATATCAACCAAATCGAACAACACCACTGCCATCAGCATATATTACTAGATATTTTATGGATTTGATCCAGAATCTTTGATTTTGGGGTTGAAATAGGAGGAGAGGGCAGCCAATTTGAGCGGATTTGATCCATCACCGCCGGCGCCGGCTTGCTCGCCGCCGCAGCCCTGCTTGTAGTCCAGCCGCCGCCGGCTTGGTCGTCGGCGCCGCCTGCTTGGTCGCCGCCGCGCCGCCCGCTTCCTCTTCCGCCGCCTGCTTGGTCGCCGCCGCGCCGCCTGCTTGGTCGCCGCCCCGTCGCCGGCCTGGTCGCCGCCGCGCCGCCCGCTTCCGCCGCCTGCTTGGTCGCCGCCCCGTCGCCGGCTTGGTCGCCGCCGCGCCGCCCGCATCCTCCACCGTCGCCGCCTGCTTGGTCGAGTGCCTGCTATGCCGTCGCTCGGTATGTGGTGAACGAGGGGAGAGGATAGGATTAGGATTTTTTTTATCGATCGGACGCTGTTTACGACGGTGGTTAGTCTCCCATTCCACCTCGTTCCACCGATTTGGTGGAACGTGGGCATTCCGCATCTCAGCGGTATATTCCCTTCTGGGAACCACTTGATTCCATTCCACCTCTAAAACCAAACACTGGAATCACTCCCAGGTGTGGAACCGTTCCATTACATTCCACCTCATCCAAAAACAAAACACATCCTAAGTACACGAACATGGGCTGATGCCGACGGGCATCTCGGCTTTGGCCCAATAGTGCAGCAGGTTTGGTTAGATCATTTTTAGTTCCCCTAAAAAAAGATCATTTTAGTTTCCCTAAAAAAAGAGATCATTTTATCTCAAATAAAAAAATAAAAAATAAAGAGATAATTTTTGGTATTTCCCTTAAAAAATATCATTTTTAGTACTACACGGCCTAGATAAGTTTGCACGGATTTATATGCATGGCTTTCGGCTATGAAGGGGCACCACTTGGCATAGGTGATTAGCAACATGAAAACACAATGTCATCATTTGATATGCTTTAACCTAAGAGGTACCTAGGTTAAGGAGGGCCGGCTGACAAGAGAGCCCTGCTATACTCTCAGATCTCACACCAACATGGAGTGATCGTCTTTTTTCCCACAAATTAAATTGTTTTTACCAAGTTGTTGATGTTTCTAGAACACAATTTTTTATCTTAAAACATTTTTTGAAGCAGCTACCATATTTTAGTGCATCTATTAGAGATGCTCTTAGTCGGAAAATCTCACCATGGGAGTAGAAAGCTGGGACCGGGGCTTCCGATTGAGAATCTCAGATATACTAAACATCCATAAGATGGTCGTGGTAGCGATTTGGACTTCGGAATGCACTTGCAAGCTCCACCCCAGTACATATGCATCCACGTGTAAAATGCTTTGGTTTTGCAAGGGACAGAGTTTCCATGCATGCAAAGTTTCCAATGCATTTTAAGCAAAAATGACAACTGAAGCATCAAGGAAAGATGTAAAGTCACTAACTCAAATATACACAACCAACACCTTCATAATCGCAATCCTCACTGCAACAGACACCTTTGTTTTTGCTTTCACTCTGCCTGGAGGATACAACAACGATGCATGAAGCGAGGAACTTCCTATCATGTCTAAATTTTTTTGCATTCATGACGTTCTTCATCCTTCACACCTTAGCAATCTGCTTGTCATCTGTTGTCGTCTTCATTTACATCATAGCAAGGTGGAAGGATTATGAGTTATTTATCTATTACAGATCCTTTACTAAGTAGATCATGCGGTTTGCATATGTGAAACCAACTACAACTTTGTCAACTGGTTTATACAAGGTGTTGGCCCCACATAATTGACAAATAAAATTTAAGCCTGGGAAAGTAAAACTAAATATAATTTATACTAAACTGCTGTACTTCTTCACGTATTATTTAGAATGTTATACAGTTAGAATTATAATTTTGTGTTCAATTATATAGTTGAACCACATAACTGGCAATATTACTGAATATTAGTTGGTCTGATTTTTGTTTGTAGTGAATTTATTGAAAGATACTAAACTCTATTTTGTACTAAAGTTTGTTCTAGAACTATGTTTCTACAATGAATAATCTATATAATTTACAAGGATTTGTAGAAAGATATGTAAAGGGTGTAATAAAACAAATGTCTCAGTAAGAGTCTATAGTGTGTGATTAACTAAGTATCTTATAGAAACTGTAAAGTATAAACTAAGTGCCGACTGACATTTAGGGCCCTGCGATACTCTTAGATCTCACCCTAACATGGAGTGATCGGCTTTTTCACAAATGAAATTGTTTCAAAGTTGTCGTTCTTTATGATGAGGGTTGGGCCTTTTAACATCATCAGTTTGGAGTTTGGACTTCAGTTTTGGGAAAAAAACAATGAGCTTGTGAGAGCGCATGATCGAGGGCCATTCCTTTACCATGCAAAATCATTGAGTTGCATAGTAAGTGTTTTTTTCGCTTCGAGTACTAACCATACCACAGTTCTCCACAGATCAATTCAGGCAAGTTCGAGCAAGTTCTTCACGTGCTTGGTTTCACTTTAAAAATTATAACAAGATTTGTTTCTTGTATTCTAGGTCTGTCATGTTAGGGAATCAATTGTTTCTTGTATTCTAGGTCTGTCATGTTAGGGAATCAGAAAATTGTTGCGAGATTCTTCTAGATGTGGCAAAATGTAAGGCACCTTTAATCGCGCAAACTTAGCCATATCTATTTCTATCACCGGACCGATGACTGCAAAATTGGGGGCTCTGATGGCGATTGTTAAGGCCGGAGGTGGCGGAGGGGTCGCGGTGGTGCCCGGCGAGGACGGGATGGTGGCGGCGGAGGGAGGTGGCGCCATCGGCGATGATGGGGATGGCTGCCGGACGCGTGCAGAAATTTTTCACGTGGCGGTTGGAGTCGCGCGCGCGACGATTTGGCTATTGGCCACGACCCTGAGTGATGTATATTTGCATCACACTTGTTGTTTTTTAGTGCCCTCCAAAAATTTTCGGGCCAAAATATACAACAAGGACAACTGTTGGAGGGGTTTTTTTTTTTGCCCCAAAAGTTCTTAAAAAAGTTGAGCCCTAAAATAGTGTTGCTATTGGAGATGCTATAAGGATCCTTTCCAGCATGAGCAAACTTGTGCAGTGCATGCTAGATGGGTATTGTACTCGTACAAATTTTGATACTGTTTGAAAATGCTGTTTTCAGAAGAAAAAAATTAAGAAAGGGCTCCAGTAAAAGCGGAAACAATTCACTTAATGTTGTACACGCCGAATGAACCGTGTTGTCTGTGTCGGCGTCGGGTAACAGGGTAACAGTGGCAGAGAGAGATATATATGATGAACGCCAGCCATTGCTGGCCATGATGCTGGCACCGAGTAGGAACGTCCATGGAGATGAAGGATCCAGCCAATGGACCGTACATGCCCTCTCAAATTAGAACTGAGTCTTTGGATCGGCTCGATGGGTGGCACATATTCATTAGTCCCTACCGTAAAAAATCTCAAGTTTAAAGACTAAGGGCTGTTTGGTTTATGTCCACACCAGCCCCGCCAAATCATGGGCTAACCAAATTTTTGGCGAAGGATTCACCCGCCCCAGTTCCAGCGCGTGGGCGCAAAATCAGGCGTAGCAACCAAAATTTTGGCAGGGCTCTGCTAGCTAGGCTTCAATCCAAACGATATGCTATGCTGGCAGTCAACGCCAATATTTTGTATGGTAACTGTTGGCCACGATCCAAACAGCCCCTAAATAAATGATACCGAAAGCGAGATAAATATTTTAAGATGGTATTTTTGGTAACAAGTTTTCCATGATTTTAAATATCTATTTAATAGGACTAACCTTGTAAAACAAATATAACTAACTAAATAGAACACACAACAAATCCTCTTGCAAATGTGCGTCGCTCCATCGTTACATTGATGACATGTGGATGCTTGATTGATCAAATAGTTGGGTCATGACATCTGTACTATAAGATCATAGCTCAACTCAAGTTTAAATGGTGCATTCCTCTTTTATTTTTAAATATCAAGAACAATTCAGGAAGAAAGCTTCCCTGCACAAAAAATCATGAGAAAGCTGATTTTGAGACGTCGCGATATAATTCTGAAAATGTGATTGTCTTTGTTCCATAAAGAAATATTTGAAATCACCTCATTTTCATGTTAAATATGTGTACTTCAAATTTTTTAATAAATCTTCACCAACAACAATACATTTTACATAATGATCATTCTGGTAAAATGTTATATATCTTGTTGATAGCATGGAGTTGATGTGAAAGTGAGAAAGCCACAAAGGGAATGCATGAACCTAGCTATCACATTTGTTATGTGTATCCCAACTATTATAAATTGCCCAACTGTACGTTCCCAAACCGGTATATGTTTATTTCCTAGGTATGATTGCCATGTTGTTGTCTTATGAATAGAAATAATTCTAGAGTAAGTGTTGAGACAATGGAGAAAACCAAAGAGACACGTGTGGAACCTATAGGATCCTAGAAACAGGAAGGTGCTACCCACGCTGGGAGGCTAAGACGAAGGTGTTGGAAGCTTCAGATAACCACATGGATTATTTAGACGGGTTGGCCATGCCGAATGCCCTACCTGAGGAGAGCTAACCTCAGGGGCTACCATATGGTGACTGGTGGTAAGGACATTGGATTGTTCCGATTGAACCGTAGTACTGGAGCACGTGAAGCGGTTCAAGGTGGCAGTGATGGAGAGTGGTGAGCAGAAGAAGCCAGATAACGCATGCATGAGTCTTTAGCTTTTGTTCTGAATGGCTCTGTTTTCTAGCTTTTGGTGTAGCCATGTATTGAGGATTATAGTAATGAGTTGAGTGCAATCAACTTATCTTGATGTCATCGTGCACACCCCATACTTGTAATCAATAAGAACTGAATAGATATCTGATAAGATAAGAAAAAAGCTTACTAAAAACTTAAAATTTGTGGGTTCTATATAGTCAATCATCCAAATAGGTTATACTTTATACACCACGTAGCATTGCAAATATTTTTGGCAATTGGCTTAATGGTGTGGATAATAGGTTTAAACAACTTATTAGGGTGGGAGCGCTTACTGTTATATGGTCGCTATATCTGTGTAGAAATGATAAGCTTTCACTAGTAGGAAAACCCTTATAGGTAGGTGACTTTCTGTTGCGCACCAATTTCCGTGAGCCACAGAAATATTTTTCTGTGGCGCACCAAGCACGGTGCGTCACCGTGGCGAATACCTGCCGAGCTAGAGTCTGTCGCTACAGTGTGGCCTTGCAGCGCAGGAGAAGCTAACAAATTGCATTTTGGTTTGAGTGAAGTCTCAAATAAATCTTGAACTTGTATAGGCTGAGACCACCTAGTGCTATTTGATTTGAGAGACACGAGCTTGGGATGTTTCTCCCTTGTAACATGTTTGTCAGGGCCATTGGCCGAATAAACGTCTCCAAGCCATGGTCCTGTCTCATCCGTGCCTTAACGATGAGAAATTATATTTACTGAGAACTGACAACCTGTCTAGTGGTGTAGCCGAACCTCTATTCTTCTCCTCTTAATTGAATCGGCAAAACCTTTTTTCGATTAAGAGAATTTATTATTTAAAGAGTTTTAAGTATTACATCTAGCTTCTCCATAATTAGGATGCACACAGACGGCAGAACCATTGCCTAATTGCTTCAGAAAAAAAAACATTCTAGTAACAGCAACGGAGATGTAATGGAAGACCATTTACCTTTTGAACCATCCTAGCAAAATAACACAGAACGGTGGGGAAGCAAGATCGCTCAATGCAGAATTTGCCAGCAGATAGCCTAATCTATCACAACTGACTGAAAACAAAGAACCAGAATAGGCTCAGACATTGTATCCCCAAACTTATTTTACGAACACAAAAAGAACACTGGGGCAACATGACTACATCGATCGACATAACACACAATAACAACTTGTGACAAAAGAACAACTGCGAGCAAGGCGATCCATGTAGGTAAAATATTTACAAAACAGTTACATCCAACTCTCTACTCTCTGGTTGCCCTCTTACTCCTCTCAAAGCCACAATCCTCCCACCGTCCCTGCCATTTCCCATAAGAAAAGCATGTGTCATATAACAATTGTACTAAATATAGTAAAGAAATAAAGAAATCTAAATAACCTTTAGATCCATCTAAGATTTCGATTCCCAGCAAAAAAAAATATAGATATAGAAAAATATGGGACAAAAAATAAATCCACTCGGTTTCAGACTTGGTACAACCCAAAAACACCATTCCTTTTTGTTCGCACAACCAAAAATTAATCTGAAGGTCTACAGGAAGATAAAAAAATCCTCAGACGCATCTCATCTTCCCCTCTCCAGTCGTCCTCCGACGCTAACGGGTCAGTAACCATGGACGGTAGAGGGGTAGACGTTGCGGCAATAGCAGACCACCAAATAGGATTCACCGTAAATCACATTGATCGCCTGATGAAATACATAACGCAGCATCGCAAACCTCTTCCCAACTCTCCTTCTTTACGGCTTGTATCACGTTACCTTTTTGTGGCAGGTTTTTATTTGTGTTTATAGTCTGGTTTCCATCGGTTTGTGTGGATTCTTTTTGTTTTACTGTTTCTTTTGGTTTCATCGATTTTTTCTCTTTTTTATTTTTATTTTTATTTTTTCATTTTTAAATACATGCCTCTTAGGAATTAAATAAAGTTTGTAAACTTTACGTACTATCATTATTTTGTATGCTTATACTATACATTTTTTATCATACATAGAAACAACTTTTCTAATTCATTAATATTTATTTAGATGAGTATGAATATGTATATAGATACACATAAACATGATTCATGAACATCCACTTCGACATATGTGCACATTTATTTACAATACAACACACACTTTTATTTTTAGTAAAAAATAAATTTATTATTTTAAAAGCAAAAGTATAAAATAGCAACTTACATGTTAAATGTTCTTGCCAAATGTGGCCCATTTAGGAGGAGCTTCAGGCGAGCCTCGAGACCCTCGTCGCTTTGAGTGACCTATAGGAGCTACCCACACAAACACCTCGGCAGTAATAGAAATAATCGATGCTACAGCAGAAAGTACAAGTATATGTGGCGGCCCCACACGCATCTACGACAATAATTGTAATTTTTAAGAAATTTCAACATGCAAAATAGAATAAGGAGAAAAAGGGTATGAAGACCTTTCATTTTTTTTTTTAATCTTGTTCTTGTGTGGGTTGGTTACTTAATTAGTAGAGTCAGATTTGGGAAAAAACAAATATTTCCTTACACCAAGGTTAGTTTTAGTTAAGGGTCGGTTTCTAGCCTTACCTCCCCCCCCCCCCCCCCCCCCCCCCCCCCCTTTGATAAATTGTGATACTAGGAATAATTACAGTCTTATTTAAAAATCAGCCAAATTAGACAAAGATTCGTGGAATAGTTTTATGAAAATCATTTAAATTTATGAATATATTTCCGGTAAAATAAAATACAGGCATCTCGGTGACCTATAGTTACCTGTCATTTAGGTCCTCTCTTGTAAAATTTATTTTTCGTTACCCAAAACCTTGTCTGGTGCAACAATTGGATTGTATCAGTGGTAATTAAGTAGTCCGGCGGCCATTCGGAATTGTAAAATGTTTTTGATAATTATAAGACTATACCATATCAGTAGCCATAAATAAAGACACACCATGTCGAGTTTCTACAATACTTTTGCACTACACTTAACAAAATTAATCACATAACGATGATTCTAACATTAAGGTATGCTATTTAAATTTATACATTTTAATGGTTAGCCTTATAAATATATGTGAAATAAATTTAAAATATTTTTTGGAAAAATACTCTAGTCATTACTATTTGATAATCATCCCTTATGTAAACTTAGGTTAAATCGTCTTCTCGATTTGTAGACTTGAGAGATTAGGGAAGAGCAAAGAAAATGAAAATTTGCATGCATCTGCATTTAATAAAAATCAACCATTTAGGTGAATTATATGCATGTGTTTCCATCGATTTTACTATCCTTAAATATCTTTGTTTATCAAAATATATTTTAGAAGAGACTTCTAGAGTGCATGATTGTCTATTTTACTGTTTTACATGTAAAGCAAAAAAAAAATTTGTTGAGTATATAAGGCAGATAGAAAGGAGTAGTATTTGAACATTTGACACTGATCATATATTGGGGTTCTTTCTTGGTCATGTATATGGATTTCTATGATGTAAAATTGTTCGAAACATGCCCTAGACGCAATCACGTAATGATGATGTTCATATATATTCATAAACTGTTTACATTTTCCTTCAACATCATCTCAATATCTATATATAATCAGCAAGTATGTGACCTGTTTCCGTGACAACGTTTGTGTGATGCTAGCCTCTAGTCGTTAAGGATGTCTGGGCACATATCTTTAGACCAGTATACGATTTAGTTGATGACCATGTCTACCCGATAGAATGTACTCGTGATGGCGATCACAAGGTTAGACAGATCCAGAAAAGTGTGGCAAATTGTAAAATCCCCCACCCTTTAAGACGGAACGAGAGGTGTTGTTAGTCTGGCCAGGGCTAATTTCTGATGCCCAAGAGCTATGGAAAAGTTTTACCTTCTAATACCCTCCCAGTAACGCAATATATTATCTATAGCATACTAAAAAACGCATAAATGGTGTTCTGACAGGAAACATCTGTTCGCCTAGCCGCACTTGAACATGCAGTCCTTCCACTCGAAGAAGCGCCTCCAGTACCTGTCGCATTGGCTCGTGCAGTCAAACAGCGGCTGATCCAATTCCGTATCCGCCGCCGCCGAGCAGGAGGCAGCTGCCCACATCGTTACGCCTGGAGCTCCGTGTCCTCGGTCGATGAGGGACACCTCATATGTCGTTCCCAAGCGACCCGTGGAGCTCCGGCCGTCTCGGTCGACCTCTGCGCCTTTGCGCTCTCGACCTGATGCTTGTAAAATGATTTCCGCTGACGGTCTCTTCAAGACCGCCATCGCACCGCTCTAGGACCTGAAGATGTTGCTGCAGGTTCGTTCCTCTTCTTATGCACATAGAAAAATAGACCCCTAGTTTATAACCGCGTTAGAGCATGTCTAGTAGAACCCTCAAACCCTCAAGCCCTCATAGCAGTTTTAAGGGTTGGAAATAGCTGTTTTTGTGCACTTTTACGGGTTGAAAAATAGACCCGTACTGTATTACTGCGTTATAATTCAGACCAAAATGAAGAGAGACCGTTGCAGGTCTCTTTTGCTGCATACGCGACACATGAGGTTGGGGCCTTCCAAATCCATTGAGCAGGAACTGGATGAAGCGGTTAGGGTACTGTTTGTGTTAACTTTCAGGAAACCTGTTAATACTACTATGCTTTTGTGTTAGATTTCAAATTTGGAAGCAAAAGACTGGTCTAACGCCCAAACTGTAAGGGAGGCCATGCCCAGCAGAGGCAGATTGTTATTTATTTGATCTTACTTTACTAGGAAGAAAGAGCTTTATTAATTACTGGGCAATGTTATTACAGTCCATTGTAAACACTATTCCCGAGCCTGAGGCCTTGTTCGGTTACACCCGAGCTCGGAGGGAATAACGTGGAATGGCAGGGAATGCAGTTTAATTCCCTGTCAAAACCTGCCGATCCATGTTAACCTTAGAGGATCACCCAATATACATGGGGATTGGTTCCATGCAAACCGAACGAAGCCTGAAGGGGGCTGCTTTCACCTTCTGAATGGCCTTCTGTTTCACCACGCTGGTCCTAGGGCTCACCGTCAGCTTTTTTCCATCGTTAAGGCCAGAGGTGGTGGAGGGGTCGCAGCGGTGCCGGCCGAGGATGGGATGGAGGCGACAGAGGGGCGGTGGCGCCATCGGCGATGATGAGGGTGGCCTTTCTCACGCACTACACCACGGTTGAGATTTTGGGGCACTTCAAAGTGCCCCCAAATGTCACTTTTGTGCCTCAAATAGTATTAGGGGCACTTTTTAGAAGTGCCACGGATACCTGTGTCTCTAAAGATTTTAGGGGCACTTTCTCAAAGTGCCCCTAAAAGTGCCCCAATAGCTCAACATTTAGGGGCACTTTCAAAAGTGCCCCTAATACAATTGGAGGCATTATCTCAAATGCCCCAAATACATTTAGGGGCGTTTTGACAAAGTGCCTCTAATACATTTAGGGGCATTATCTCAAATGCCCCAAATACATCTAGGGGCAGTTTGAGAAAATGCCTCTAATTATTTTTGGGGCAATTTTAGATAATGCCCCTAGTATTTGGGGCACGGTTTAGATCAGCTACTAGTTTAGATCAGCTACTGACATCAACACAGTTTACAACACAATATAGATCACAGATCTCAATCTGTATAAACAACACAGCAGTAATATAAACAGCAGTACAAACATCACAGCTTTGTAACCACGAATATAAACAGCAGATTGCAACCACTGGTTTGTAACTTTGCAAGATCCTCACTATTCTCTATCTGAATTTACTTGTGAAAATACGTATGACCTTTCCTGTTACTGAATCTTCATGCCTCACCTCTGCAAAGTGCAAACTCCATTTGTTTCTTCAGATTGTTGCAATCAGATTCTGTAACCTGCAAGTCAGCCATCCAAATAGCGTCTAACTTATATCCACCCAAGTCTGTGGCCAATGTTTTTGGTAACTGGCTACATGGGATAGATAAAAGGCTTAGAACGGTTATTAGGGTGGGAGCGATAGCTGTTATATGATCGCTTTGGCTTACTAAAAATGACAAGGTTTTCAATGATAAAAATGTTTCTCATATGCAGGTACTCTACCGTTGCACAAGTATTCTCCGTATGTGGTCCACCTTACAACATGCGGGACATCGAGACCTCTTTACGGAGGCGTGTGCACGACTGGAGGAGGTGGCAAGGGACATTTTCTCACAACATGGGTGGCCGCTTGATCGCCGCATTGGACCTCCATAGGCCGTCGAGAGTAGCCATGACATAGGCGTTTTACATTACTTGTTGGTTGTATTGCGTCTATTGTTGCACAACTTTTTCTTTCTATGTTGGATTGCGGCTGTGTGCATTTTTTATGCAGAGGCGGGTGTAATGATTAAACTATTTGAGTAATAAAGCCCTTTATCTAAAAAAAAATTTGGCACAATTTATGTTAACTAGCAAAGAGTCATTGGCACAATTTGTTCAGATCATGGCTAATTAATTAGTAAGGAAACTGTTTGATGCATATCTGCATTATCTTAAAAGGGGAATATGGCAAGAATATAGGGTAACCTACTGTTTGCTCTTTAGGGCAAGTACAAACTGGTGAGAACAGATACAAACGATAAACGATAGCTGATTGCAGAGAGCTTTTGAATGATTTTTTACTATGAAACCCTTAATGGATATGATTCTCTACAAGTATGCTGCAGCTTTATCTTGCTACGCATAGTTTGTACGATTCTAAGTTCAAACCATACATTCTAACCGCTGCCAAATCCTATATTGAAACATCACACGTTTAGGTAATAAAAACATCATATGGAGCTATGATGTGCTCAAGAAACAACAACTCAAGAATTAATGGTACCACTACCACTATACAGTACTCAAACAACATCATACAATTCATTAAATATCAATTTACAACATAAACACTAGATAACTCTAATACCAGATTGGGTGATCTATGAGTTAATAAACAATAAATATGAACATAACCAAGTAAAATTCATGAGTTAACCATTAATCCACTAAAACATACCATATCACCATTTTCAAAAAATAATGCAAGAACCACCGTAGCCTTAAAATTTGAACAAGAGGCGGCAAGAGGGCAGGAGAGAGAGGGTGTACCTGGATGTTCTCGAGCGCAGCACGGAGGTCGACGGACTCCTTGACAGCCTTGAGATGGTCGCCGATGTTCCCAACGACATCTAGCTGTCGACGATGCGCTCGAGCGAGATGACCAGATTGCCCCACGCCGGCTCCACTCCCTTGTCTAGCGCCTCCAGCTCACCCTCCTGTGATCAAAACCAGGGTTCCAGTCAGATACAGAAAGAGGAGGGCATACAGTGTTGGCAAACTATAGATATCGCATTGGAATTCATGGCTTAAATTATGCAACCATTGAGCTATTCTGGCTGGCAGCATAAAATTTAAAGAAACGTAAGAAAAGTAATCATGCCGCTAGGTTTGCTATTTCAGTATTATTTGCGCAACAAAACAAATGAAAACATATTTTTTTGACAGAAGCATGATTTCTTTTGCTTAGGAAGAGTATTTCACTGACAGTACATACTGCACATTATGTAACATTGACGGCTGTTAAGAGAGGCAAAACACACAAGAAACCAGCAGTATAGTAGTGTATTACTATACTGAGCCAGTTATGCCATGGAGTGAAAATAAGTTGCAAACTTCAGTAGAAAGAATATGCAAATCAGCAAATAGTACCATTAAGAACCATCGTCGTCCGCTCGACAGCAGGCCCAGCAGCACGATATAGAGCAAGCTCGGGACGGCCTCGACGAGGCTCACCTGCAGCCTACACCACAACAGGGGAAAATGCATTACCCCACCTGGACAATATTGTACTAACAGATCTGAGCTCATTAGAATTTGCATCTTAAAGCCTAACCCAGAACGCAATAAAGCAAGTAATATGTACGTGATTAGATAAAACCAATCTAGCATGCTAGGCTGATCATGAATCATTAGGAAACCACACACAAGCAGTATACAAAAATATCCAGTATGAACCTATCAAACTATTTTTATTGCATGATTTATACAAGCAAATATATTGTCAAGTAATCATCAGGCATGCTATGATATAATTTTAAAACAAATCATGCTTTAGGAAGCATTCGAGGATCACACCATGCACAACAGTAACACCAAGACCCTATTTATCAACCCAAACATGTGTAGGACATAGATGCATCATATGAAAAATTGAAGTTTCTACCTTATCTAGGGCATTCTAGGCCGGTATCTAAAATAGCTACAAACAACAGTGGCAATACACAATAAATAAAAAATTCTTTAAAAAAATTCTAACACATCGACGGATGAAAGAGGAGAATGCTAGTACAAGTGCATAGACTGTATAGAGGAAAATTCTTTAAAAAAAAATTCACAACCTCGCATGTATATATACACGAAGCCATGACCTAAACCTACACGGACTTGACATCCGAGCATCACTCGGACCCTACACGGCAACTAGCAGCTAGCTAATTCACTACATACTACGATTCATCAATTGAACATGCTACTGAGGCTTGTAAGAATTAATTAAACTGCGTGCCAGTAAATGGAAAGGTACGCACTTTTACCTTAATTGGATTATCAGGAGGATTGGATCACCTCCAGTTATTTTGCCTCACAAATATCTACACTACGAAAAGCTTTGTTACTGAATGAGCATAAAGCATAAACAAACAGAAACCAATAGTTTGAACAACTGACAATTTGGTCAAGAGAGTAAATTGAGCATCTAAGAATTTAGATTGTTTATTTAAAACAAGCAACCTGGTGTATCAGCTATTGATAGTACATGTCAAATTAGGCCACGAGTTGTAAACCAGCGGTGTGAAAACTCTCACTGCCATGTCAATAGAATGGAACAACAGCACTCTTTAAAATGAACCCATTTTCTTCATATTTTTAGATAGTCATATTAAGTCAGTTGTAAGAAGAGATGCAAGCACCAAGGGCTCCAGAACAGTGAGAAAATACAAACCTAGTACATCATAAGTGTGGATTATTCAAATCATAAAGAAAATACTGAGACTTGAAGTACAGTTTTGGAACAAATAAACAACACTACAATATTACCTGATGTGTTGCAAGGAAGAAAACGCTTCTGTATTGCCCCAGTCATTATTATATTCCAGAATCCCTAGAGCTAGCTAATACCTGGTACCTACACAACACTGACATAACACACACTAGTACACAGATATGGCAATCGTATATGGTCAAAATGAGCCATTGCAAACGGTTTATGCCTCCGTGTGCATCGATGGGTGGGCAATAGGGGCGTCCATCCCACGCGGTTTCTAAACCGTGTGAAACCGTGTGCAATGGACCTGGATTTGCACACGAAAAAAAAAGTAGAACCGTGTGCAATGTGTGGAACAAAGCAAACGATTAACCAAACAAAATCGTGTGCAAACTATAGAGCAAAGCACACGACCAGGTAAAAAAAAACGTTTGCAATTTCAATTTCAGAATTTTTAAAAAAATAGCAGCAACACTGCCGGCATGGCCGCGGCGCCTAACTCCGCGGCATTTCAGAATTACATATAAGCTGTTCATGCAAGTATACTACAGAAACTAACTCCTGTCCCGAAGACAGCCAATCTTCTTAATTCTTATACCTTCTATACAGCATAAACACAAAGCTGGATCACCAGAGACACATATATTTCAACTAGAAGTAAATAGCAGCAAACAAATAGGCTAAGGACTTGAAGATAACCATATCTAACCAGCTAGATAAATCCATTTATGCCTGGCATGGGATAGGAGTGTAGGAATGACCATATGAACCACCAGTTCATCATAGCCACAAGCATTAGCTAGTCCAAAACACCACAGTTCATCACAAGCACAATTTCATAGAGGGACAGAGATCACCACAATCCACACAAACACAGCCTCATCACAGATCTTAGGCACGGGGGCCGTTCACAGAGAGGAGGAACATACCTTGCGCACGGACACGAACACCGTGGCGTGACGGGGCAGGGCCCGTGCTACCACGGCAGAGGTGCACCGCGAGACGACGACCACCAGCTTCACCACCGCACCTTGACCCTCGCAGCATCACCACCACCATCCCTAACGTTGGCCGAGGAGAGGAGCCGAGGCGAGTCAAGCTGGAGACCGAGCAGGAGCTCGAGAGGGAGCCGTGCTCGCGGAGGAGATCGAGCAGGGGCTCGAGGAGGCATTAGTTGGAGACGAGGAGTCGTAGCAGGAGGCGCGGCGGCACGAGTAGCGCCGGCGACCGAGCCGAATCCCACGACTAGGGTTAGCCGGGCGCGGGTGCGCGGACGCTGGAAGGCGTCGCGGCAGCGGGGAATCGGTGGAGAGCATCGACTCGGAGCAGAACCAGCAAGCGGCGGCGCCGGAGTCGGCCGGCAATGGTCGGAGCAGAGGGGCGTGGCGGCGGCGACGGAATCGCCAGAGAAGAGAAGGCGGAACGAGAGAGGAGAGAGTCGTGTGGGAGAGAAAGAGAGAATAGAGAGAAAGAGGAGTGGGGTTTGGGTCGGTTTGACCCAAACCAGTTGGGCTAGTGGGCCTCAGCCCAATTCCAAGTTGGACAACAGCTGCGATACGAAATGGTTGTCGCGGCCGAACATTTTGCAAAAAGGCCCTCAAACTATTAACTACTCAACCCGCACTACTCCATCCCCTCGCGACACTGGTCTCTCTCCCTTTCCCCTCGCGATTCACTCTCTCCGGCGACCCCGTCCCTCGGCGCCCCCGTCCCCTCAGCGTTCGCCGGCGCTGCCTCTTTTCCCCGGCGCTGCCGCTCTTCCCCTCGCCGTCGCTCTTCCCCTCGCCGCCGCTTTTATTTCTTCCCCGTCGAAAAGCTCTGCTTTTGAGTCCGATGTGACCTGGTAGCGGCGGATCTGGTGGCTGCCGCGTTGGTTCTAGATGCGCCTGTGCTGGCTCCGGTGGCGGCGGCGGTGCTAGCATCAACGACTCTTCTTCCTGCCTCGATGCACCTGCTGTGGGAGGTCATGGAGAGCAGCAGTGGCGACAGGCAATCTATTGGCGGTGGCGGTGACACGTGCTGTGAGGTCATGGAGAAGCCGAAGCAGCAGAACAGTGACAACGTTGTCCTCATGATGTGCTTGCTTGCTCTGCTTGAGCAACATTTTATTGATGTGTTTGCTTGCTGCAGTAAATGGAGTAATTCTGAATACGAAATCTCCATTTTGTTTCTTGTTACTTTGAACAGAAGAATTGATGATACTATCATGTTTGAACACACGATAGGGGAGTAGCAATAGCTTGGTAATCATGGAGTAGCAGTAGCTCTGTCCTGAATTCTTAACTGAACTTGATATTCATGGAGTTGCAGTAGCTCTGTTCTGAATGCTCTGTCCTTGATGAACTGAAAATTTGCTTAACTAAAACTTGATTGCTTGACTTAATACCGAGTATTTGGAGTGCAAATTTCTTGCTTGGTTGTCCCGCTTGTGCTACTCCAAACCTGAACCAAACCTAATGCAGAACTGAACAAGAGATCCAAACCTTGTTGAACAGTTTAATTACTGCTTGCTTGAACAATTTAATTACTGCTTGCTTGCTAATTCATCTTGTTGCAAAATTCTTTGGTTTGCTTGGTTACTAATTCTTGTGTGCAGCAAATATTCTTCAGTGCTAAATACTCACTCCTAAATATGCTAAATATTCTGTCCTACTCCATGCTTGCAATATTTGCTTGCTAAATTTTTTTAGATAAAGGGAGCTTTATTACTAAAAAGGTTTAAGTATTACACACAGCCTCTGCATTGCTAAATTGTAATCTTGCTTGTATAGCGTGATCAGTCAAATTGGCTGCAATATAAGATGGCACATTATAATAATGTTTCCGTTATTAGACATCCAAATGGAAACTACTCTCCTATTCTAAGAACCAGTTGCGAAAATGTATTGCTTACTGTATCCTATTCTAAGAAACAGACTTTTAGATTAATTATGTGTCTATGCTGAGGAATATTACTGCTAGTAACAAAGATCAGGTACAAGTACAAGTTTTGCATATGCTCACATGGTTTCTTTTCATGATACGAATGACCGGAACATTGATCGACTGGGTTTACCATTTGCATGTATTGTTTAGTGCATGCATATAAGACAGTGCTACTCAGGGCAATCTTTCAGATAAAGTTATCATTACGTTGCTAGTGGGAAATATTGAAGCTCATGTAAACAACTTGAAGCTGGTGGTCAAAATACCTAAACCATGCTGTTAACTAATTTGTCTAAGAAGTAGAAGCCCTGAATTTTGGTTTGACTAAATGTAACTGTCTATCTATTCTGTGGAAGTGGTTGCTGATCCTACTTGCATGGTTCATAGTGACGTAAATATATTTATTGTTGCCTGAATCTTGATACAGGGATGAAATAAGCAAGCAAATTCATGTACTAGCAGGATCTTGCACAGGCTCATCAGGGTGATCTTGCACAGGTTCATCAGGATTATCGTCCGCAGGTTCATATTGTATCTTCACATCTCCATGTTCAGCATTTGGTGCACTGAAATTTTGATCAGGTAGTAACTCATGTTGGTCCATGCAGGGAGATGACGAGGACGACTAAGTCGAGCTACTGCTGGAGATCATGAGGACGAGCACGGTGGGGCAGAGGAGCTGCTGGGGCGGGCGGCTGCAGCGGCCGGCGAGCAGAGCAGCTCCATGGCGGAGCGCCGGAAGCGGCCAGCGAGCGGTGGCCAGGCGGGAGCGCCGACAGCGGTGGCCAGACCAGCGAAACAGCTCCGTCGTGGAGAGCTGGAAGCGGCCGGCGGCCAGAAGCGCCGGAACAGCAGCCTACAGAGCGGGAGAGGGGCAGTACCACGGGAGAGGAGAAACAACGTGGGGATGAGCGGCTGGAGGAAGCGCGGGGATGAGCGGCTGGAGGCAGAGCAGCGCGGAGATCGCGGCTGGAAGAGCAGAGCATCGCACGGGGAGGAGTAGAGCACGAGGAAGCCTTTGTATCCACTTTTAGCTAGCGGAGGGAGCTTGCAGGCCAAGACATGCAGAGGCTAGAGAGGAAGCAAGCAAAGCGCTTCTCGATGGACGCACGTCACCGGCCTGGTCTGCCCAGCCTCAGCTCACGAAGCGACACACACGCATCATAGCCTGGAAGAGAATAAAAACGGTCAAGCCGGCATGATTCGTATGAATGTACCGTGTGAATGTAATGTGCCGCCGGTTTGTTATAAAGTTATGTTCTAAATCGCTTCAAAAGTTGTACGGAGTAACATATTAGGACTTTGTCAAAATGTTCCAATAGGTATGACATTTAGGGGCACATTGTCAAAGTGCCCTCAATAGGTATGTCATTTAGGGGCACTTTGCCAAAGTGCCACAATAGCTCATGACTTTTTGAGGCACTTTGTTAAAGTGTCTCAATAGGTGTAACATTTGGAGGCGATTTAGCAAAGTGCCCCAAAAGGTAATATCTATTGAAGCATTTTGGCAAAGTGCCCCTAATTGACATCTTTTAGGGCACTTTGAAAAGTGCCTCAACCAAAGTGCCCCAAAATGTATACCGTGGTGTAGTAACGGGTACGAAGTTTCCACGTCGCTGGCACTAAAAGCATTGTTTTTAATGCAAACCATTAAATTTTTCCAAGTTTGATGACGGTAAGGGTTCTTTGATTCTTTCTTTTTTTGCGGGTATTATTTTTGCGAGTTGATTCATTTTAACTGTAAAAAGAAATACTCAAGATTTTATGAGAGGTTATTGTTCTTGAATGTTTTCAATATTAATATAGTAAAATACAGTCCAACATACTAATGGAAGTGGATGTACGGAAATAGCTTTTGGCTCCCGAGCATCAGTGCTCCTGCTAGTTTAAAAATAATTCAAAAGTCATACTTATAAGTTTAAATAAATTCTGAAAAAAAATCATGCATGTTCTTATTGAAGTATACTATAAGCGCGCAAAATTTCAATGTAAAATATTTTATATTATGGGCTACACAAAAATGACAAAAGTTGGAAATTTGAAACTATACATTATACGCTATACTCAAATCTATACATTTGTTATTTTTCTGTAGCTCAAAACATATAGTATTTTGCATTGCAATTTTGCACGCTTGTGGGATATATCCATTAATTAGAATATGCATGCTTTTGATCATAATTTTTTTAAAACTTTTAAATATAGTATTTTTTGACTTTTTGAAAACGGTGAGATCACCGGAGCTCGGGAGCACCAAACCTCTACTCCTGTACGTACTCAATCTTTATTCAACCCTTAACTTGTAGAGGGCAGCTCTTGTTCTTTTACATCAGGAAGTTTTTTAGACCAAAGGCCTAAAAGACCCGACGTTAAATTAATAACGCCACAATGGCGACAGAATACAAGGTGCTGAACCCAGCTTACAACACATCGCTGCACGCACACGAAGAAAGACAAGGCTACCGACGAGATACAGGTGAAACACCAAAGGCGCGCAACGCCGGAAAGGTAGATCAAGGGTCATCGGAGACCACCGCCACCGTCCACAAGGACAGGCTCAACAAACCCCTCAACGGGACGCCAAGGAGACTAGGGCGACAAGCGCCACTGACCACAACTGCAGCCAGGCTCAACGAGGAGTCCCAGAGAGACGCCGGTGAGAAAAGGTGAGGCCCGACGAACACCGCAACCACCAACCAAGGAGCACCTCCAAGAGGATCATCACCACCACTTCAAACGGCAAGGCCCTGTGCAAGAAACACCGAGGTACAGCACAAGCAACAAGCTTTGCCGGAGGAAGCACGCCGAAGAGACTCCGCCATCCAACCTCCAGAGAGCTACCACCGCGAACTCCAAGACAGCGTCTTCAAGAAGATCACGACGTAGAACGCCGCCACCGCCCGATCCAAAGATCTTGGGTTTTCACCCGGAGCACGAAGGAGGGCAGAGGAAAGCCACATCGGCGCCTTCAAGAAGGGAACGACGTCCACGGACGTCGCCGCCGCGACCTGGTAGAAACCAAGGTAAGGGTTTCCCCCGGCATGACCTTTCCACCTCCGGCACAGCGCAAGGGGCGCCGCAAGGACGGCGACCACACCACTGCCGCGGAGCACAGCTCGCCAGGCACCACCCGTCCAAACGGTCATGGTCCTAGCCAGCACCAACAGATCTTCGGGCTCGCCCGCCAACCCACAAGATCCCCACCTTCCAGGGCCGCTGCCCGGCGTCCAGGCTCACCGTCCCCCGACGCTGAAGCGAGAAAAGGAGGAAGGGCTCCTCTACCAGATCGACGGCCAGCAACCCCCGCGGTTACCGGCGACGCCAGATCTGGGACGAAGACCGCGAGCTCGGCAAAGGAGCGGGGCCCCTACCCCGTCCCACCGCCGCTGTGCCCGAGCATCCTCGCCGGGAGGCCTCCACGCACGACTGCAGGACGCCGAAACGCCGCCGACCATGACCTGCATGGCCGCGCCGGGCGGCCTGCCGATGCAGCACTCCAGATCCGCCGCAACCCTTGGGCCGGCCAAGCCGAGCCACCCGCGATGCCAACCGCGCCGGTGAGCCGCCGCCGCTGTCGCCGCTGGTGCCGGGAGCTCGCAGTCTCCACGCCGCCGCCGAAGCCACCATGTCGCGCCGCCCCACGAGAACGACGCGCTCCCCGACCTGGACGCCCCGCGTCGCCCCTGCCGCGAGAGAGAAGGATGCCCCGCCGCCGCCGACGCCGCCCGGGCTTTGCCCGGCGACGCCCTCCGGCGGCGGCGGGGAGGGGAGAGAGGAGGCGGGGACGGGAAGGGGCAGCTAGGGTTCGCTCGCCCTGCCGCTCGCGGGAGCGGCCAGGACGAGGCCTCTTGGGAGGGGAGAGAGCAGGCTGAAAAGTCCAAGAACTGATGCCCCTTTCCTTCTCTGTTTACTCCAGAGTCTACATCAGGAAGTACCGTGCAGTAGTTAAGTAGAACCTGAACAAAGCTAAAAGGACGCACCAAGAGGCCGGAGATCCGCGTTCCCATACCGTAACCAAGATCGTACACGTACATTATACCCTCGTGGTCCTCGAATAGCTCCATGCTGGTGTAAATGTGTAATACACGCAGTTTACATCGACGGATGGGAGCTTACCGGCGTCAACGGACAAGCACCTGTCGCCGAGGAACAGCGCGCGGTCGCCAATGCACTGCACAGGCTCCAGCTCGCCTCGCTCGACGTCGATCCTAAAGACCTCGACGACCTGGTCACGAAATGATGGTGGACGGCGACGGACCGATGCATCCGACGATCCGTCCGAGAATGCAAAGCCGGGCAGTGTGTCTGCTATAAGCTCACGGTGATCGTCCCAGATGATCTCGAACACAGACGCGACCACGTCGACCATGTATACGCGGCCTCCGTGGGCAGCCATGTCGGCGAGGTAGAGCGGGTCGTAGTATTCCTCGCCGTAGGTGATGCGAAATGCTGTGCTGCCCGGATCGGCGCTCGAGATCACGTCGTGGGAGCATTCCCAGAAAGCCAGCCATCACTGGTCCACGGAGCCGGAGCCGGCAGCCACCGCGACTTTCGGTCTACCGAGGTAGCCGGGCTCCGGCAATGTCACGGCGAAACGTAGAATTGAGCGCGTGAAGGGGTTGAGGACGCGGATGGAGTGCGGGGGCTGCCTGGCCACGAGGACCAGGAGGCCCTCGGTGGCCGCGAGGAGGTAGTGGTCGCGGAGCGCCGGGATGCGGCGGCGGAGGAAGCGCCCGGTGGAGATGTTGACGAAGAGGCGGGTGTCATCGTCCGCGGATTCTTCGTCGAGCAGCACCCAGTGCCGAGGACGGAAACGGATGAGTCCGGCGCCGTCGTTTTGCCGGCATGGGTCGTCCGTCGCGGTGTGTCAGTTGTGGCAGACGCACCGCATGTCTATGTAGTAGTCCACGTCGTTGGTGGCGAGAAGGCAGTCGCCGACGCGGCGGATGAGGTCAAACGGAATTGTGACGACCAGTCGGCCATGGTTGGCACGGTTTTACCGCGTGTTGCTGTGAATGTCATCAGTGGATAGCGGCGTGCAGATCACTCTGTGTATAAATAGGACGACGGATGCAAACTGGCCGAGCAGAGTGTGGGGAATTCCCGCAGACGGGGCGCCGCTTCATTGCTTGACCACTGACCGCCTCCGGCCGTTTAATGGGCTCGGAAGACGAGAAGAGGAGAATGCGCGTCCCAACATCGTGAAGCATGCAAATTCACTGGATCAGCTGCAGCGAATTCTGTACTGCATGAAATTAATTCATTCAAATTTGACAAACTTTGGTGGAATTTCTTTCTAATTAAAGCCTTAAAAATATATGAAGTTTTACCCCTAACAAAAATCCATGTATTTCCTCTAGTGCAAATATTGATAAATAAATAAATAACACAATAAATCTCCTCTTGCAAATGCGCGAGTCGCCCCATTGGTTTACATTGTTAACATGTAGATGCTTGATTGATTAAATAGTTGGGTCATGATTTTTGTACTACAAGATCATAAATCAACTATAATTTTTGAATGATGCACGTTTTCCTTTCTTTTAAACATCAAAAACAATTCAGAAAGAAAGGTTCCCTATGCAAAAATCATGAGACACTATTGGAAAATGCATCTCTGCAAGGTGGTCCTGGCTTTACCGAGTGCAAAAACACGGGTCACCCGGCAGCGAGCTTCTATGCCGAGCCTAAAGAAAAGGCACTCGGCAATGCCACGACCACCGGCGAAGCTCCACTATGCCGAGTATGCCCTGATTTTGCACTCGGCAAAGAGTAGCGTCGGCAAACACAAACAAAAACATTCGGCAAAATTGCTTTCTCGACGAAGAAGGTGGCCACATCGCAACTGACGGCCGGCCCGACGGCGTCGTGACGGAGGGGGTTCTTTGCCGAGTGCGGCACTTGGCAAATTAAGAAGACTGGTGTTAAGACGTTGTAATAGACTTCTGAAATTATGACTGTTCTTGTTCCGTAAAGCAATATTTGAAAGTACCTTATCTTCATGTTAATTAACATTCAAACGTAGTTTGAATTTTGGAATAAATCTTCACCAATAACGATACATTTTACATTGTGGTCTTTTTGGTAGAATGTTATATATCTTGTTGATAGCATGGAGTTGATGTGAAACTGAGACAATCACACAAGCAGTGCATGAACCTAGCTAGCTATCACATTTATCCTATGTGTCCCAACTATTATAAATTGCCCAACTTTTCCAGAACCAATGTATGTTTATGTCCTAGATATGATGTGCCAAACAGTTATCCTATGAAAGAGACCATAGTTTCAGATCAGTAAGTGCTGGGACAATGGAGGAAACCAAATACCTATGGTAAAAGCAGGATCCGGAAAACATGAAGGTTCTATCCAAACTAAGAGAGGCGGAACGCAGGATCCGGAAAACAAGAAAGTTCTATCCAAACTAAGAGAGGCTGAGGCGCTGGTGTTGGAAGCTTCCAACAGAAATATAAATTATTTTGGCGGGTTTGCGATGCCGAATGACCGGCGTGAACCTGAATAGCTCAATCTGAGGGGCTACCTTATGGTGACCGGTATCAAAAACATTGGCTTGTTCTGAAATGCTGCACTGGAGCAGGTGACGCGGTTTAAGCAAGCAGTGATGACAATTGGCTTGGA
The DNA here is from genome assembly GCA_947311845.1 of Poa pratensis. Lineage (NCBI taxonomy): Eukaryota > Viridiplantae > Streptophyta > Magnoliopsida > Poales > Poaceae > Poa > Poa pratensis. The sequence continues at coordinate 6,843,484 of CAMZMU010000127.1, forward strand.
GAAGCAGAAGGCAGATTACCTTCACATGAGTCTTTAGCTTTTGTTCTGGATTATGGGCCAAAGACTCTCTCAGGATTTCGGTGTAGCCATGTATTGGGAATTGTAATAATGAGTTATGTGTGTATACCCCTTCAATAAGAACTTAATAGGTATCCGATCATATGAGAAATTTTCCTCAAAACAAGTGTAGCTGCAGCTTTTAGACACATACAGCCCGCCGCGGCTGGCAGATCGAATTGGGTGTGCAGAGATTTGGCCTCCACCACTTCCGGCCGGTCATGCTCCTCACCCCCTTGAGCTCCTACGACCGTGGGCCTCCTCTGCCCCGATGTCCTCCAGTACGACGCCGCCCAGCCCAGCAGTGCCCTGCAAGCTGCTTCCCAACTCCCCTAAACTCCCAACGTCCTCCCGAAGCTGCTGCCTCTTCCAAGCGGGAACGAACCACGCCTTTGAGGGAAGCATCCTCGGTCGGCAAGGAGACAAATACCCTCATCGCCCCCGAGGCCGGTAGCCTCCGATGTCATCCTCAAACGATCGGTGGAGCTCCGCCTGTTTCCGGACGTCGCGGCAGCCGAACTCGACCTCTGCGCGCTCGACTTGATGCTTGTCTTCGCCAAGTGACAGTAGTTTGTCGAACGGCAAAAACCACCCTTGCCGCGTATAAAAGCTCCCGCTAGAGATCAAGGTTTTGGTTACCGGTAAAAAAATCCCGAGGGTGGTCAGGATTTCCGGTTACCGCGGTTACCGGAAAATCCCAAACGGTTACCGGACGAATTTGAAATTCGAAATTCGATAATTCAAATTTTTTGGTTCCTAGTTTAACAATTTACCGAAAGTTTTCGTTAAAATTCAAATTTTTGGGATTTTTCGCCCGGTATGACCATTTCCCGAGGGTGGTCGGGATATCCGGTTACTAACCGGTAACTGGATTTCCCGACCGGTAACCAAAACCATGCTACAGATTTAAAAATCATTTTTATTTTCAGCCCAAATCTGTAGCTATTCTCCCCTTTTCTTTCTTTTCATTTATTTTTTCTTTTGCCACATTTGTTTCTTTTTTTCTTTCTTTTCTCCTATGCTTTGTTAATTTTTTTTTGGGTTAAGTTATTTTTGTTGTGGAAAAAAAACATTTTTAATTCTTTAGGGGCGAAAATTAGGTTTTTGTCAGTAATGAAAATAAAATGGTGCAAAAAGACACGCCTTTAATTTTACACAAAGTTGATCATATTCGATTGCCAGTTTCCAAATATTTTGAATTTTCAAGATTTATAGCTATTCGCACATTTGAATGATATCGATCAGCCGGATTTCCCTAAAGTAGCAAATATGAACTACAAGTGTGTTATATTTTGTTTCTACAAAATTCAACAAATCATTTTAAGTTACCATATTAGGATCCTATGCAATAGCCACACAGGATGTTCCATTTCATATCAGTAGAAAGATGTGCTGCGATTTTACGGTGGTACCTTAATGCAACTACATGTCCAGGTCCAGCCAAAGTTACTACTACAAATAACACAGTTTGCAAGACACATTCTTCCGTTCCCTGTTTCCATCAGTATTCTAGCATCGAATGACTTAAAATGTCCCCAGGAATAATATTATAATCCAAAGGAAGCTGAAACCAAATGCACTCCCGAAGCTCTCGAAAGGAAATGCAAGTCTATTCGCTGGACAACTCACAATATACCCAGCCACTGGTTTCAAGGTGCCCAACCAGGACTATGAACAGAGAAACGAAAGATAGTTATGACGAACTGCTCAGGGACATGAATCACGAAGATTTGCAAGAACTTTTGTATTAACATTATGAAGGTGAAGACGAATCTGTCTGCACAAATAAAGAGTTTTCACATATACCTAAACTTGAACAGCCCAAATTTCTTCCATTCGCTCCGGAGGCAGATTCTTAGACTTCGTCACGAAATGCTCATAGGCGACCCACCAATCAGCCAGGTCTGTTCCGCGGAACGTTGCTCTGCCTACACCTAAGCCCATGGCACAAATGGCTCTAGGCAAGCCTTCACACGCCGAAACCATCTGCTAACGGTATGAAATAAGTTAGTGCAACGATAATTTTGTAGCTTACAATCTAGATGAATAGGTATTATAGAAATATAGATTACCCCTTTTGCCATTTTGTGAACTTCACCATTATCTTCAGTGATTTCGACATGCGATTTGTACTGGAAAAGGTTCCACGCATCTTCATCCCCCATGCCGTTCATCTCAATAGTGTTGGCCTCGGTGCACCCCATGTGACTACAGACTAGGACCCAAATCTGGCCTATAAGCTAACATGTGGTGCATTGCAGAATTCTAACAAGCCTTCCTCCACAAACGTTGGATTACTGCACAATGGCAAAACGGGATGAAGAATGTGCAAATCTGGGGGAGGGGCTTTGTTTCATCATAGGGGTGATCCAGAGAGCACCAGTCTAAGCCTACTGTTCTAAATAAATCTATCTTGCAACGTTCATTCAATTTTGGATCATGTCAACGAGCACTCGCCTCAGCTATGGTACCAAATCTGCTATCGTTTCTAAGAAGTTTCATTCCAGTCCCCGATCGAATCCAATTGAGTGACTCCTGAAGCCAACCAACTCTTCCGTTCATCTCAATAGTGTTGGCCTCGGTGCACCCCCATGTGACTACAGACAGCTTGGCTCCTCGATGTCAGAATCAACTTTTGCCTACGCCCAAGCTGCATCGGCAAACCGTAGGACGCCAAATCTAGGTTTTTGCCTTCCACATTATCCAGCAACACTAGAAAACTTTTATGCTTCAAATAATTTGAGACGATTTTGGCTCGTTGATGCTCCTCTAAGAACGACATCTTATACCAGTCCAACTTTAAAACCACGGCTATATTATATTGCGTATCTCTCACGGTGCCAACTCGAATAGGTAAGACATGGAGAAAGAGTGGATCACTGAAGGCATAACAGTCAATCATGAGCCTGAGAAACATGGTCTTACCCACACCCGAATCGCCCCATAATCCCAAGACCAAATCGTGCAACAGCTCACTCTCGAGAAAATCGTGCGCCTTGTTCTTGTAGACATCCATCCCCCAATATCCAAGATGGGAAGATAGACCCCCCCCCCTACCCCCTCGCGTCGCCTCCTCTCTAGGCGACGGGAGGGGAACCCTAGCCACCCGCCGCCGCCACCTCCCCCACCGTCACCCTACCTCGCCGTCCCCTGAGGCTGCCGCCGGGAAAAGCCCGCGCGATGCCGGTGAAGGGGGCGGCGGGAATCTGCCGCTCGCGGAGCACTCCCGCAGCTTGAGGAGGCTGCTGCTAGCGGGTGCACCGCCGCCACACCTCCCCCTACCCCTCGGGCTCCTGCGCCTGCCCTCGGCGGCCCCTCGGCGAGCTGGGCGCGGCCATGCTGCTCGCCGGCGCGGCTGTGGCGACGCCCTTGCTGCCCTGGCCCTTCTGGGCCCAGATGGGCTTGGCGGGCCACGGCGCCGTTCGTCGTCCACCCTGCTGCGTCGGCGGCCCTGTGGCCCTCTCTGGTGAGCTACAGTTTCCCGTCTCGGCAAAGTGTGGTGGAGCCTGCTGCCCCTCCCAGGCGCGCGGCGAGCGCTGTCATGTTCAAGGTGCGTATCCCCGGAGAAATCCGTGCTCTGGTTTGTACCAGGACGGCCACGACGACGCTGATTGCGTCGCTATGCCTCGTTGGGGGCGTGGTTTGGGAGATGCACCACATGTGAGCTTCTTGTAGTGGTTCTGAGCGAAAGCTCTGCGACGACGGTGGCTGAGGGTGCCGTTTCCTTGTTGAAGGCGTCGTAATTGAACCGCGTGCTGCTTGTCCGGTGGCGACAATCGGGCTGTCTTGGCGCCCTTCGACTTCTGCTCTTGTTGGTTGTGCAAGCTTGGCAAAATCCGATGGGGATGGTAGTGGCTTTGTCGCGAGCTTCGTGTTGTTGGTGCGGTCTTGGTTGATCAGCCCCCTTCGGCGGCGAGGTCGCCTCCCCACCTCGCGGAGTGCTTGGGGCTGCCCCTTTGGCTGAGCTCGGGGTCATGGTTCGTGACACCGGTGTAATCTCGGTCTTGCAATGCCCTTCGATGGCGTTGGCAGAAACTCCTCGCAGTTCTGGCACTTTCAGCCGCGCGAGCTTCGTGTCTGCATCGCTCTCTCGGTGGAGTGAGGCCCTTCGGCTACGTCAGCTTCACTCGTTGGTCCCCGTATGCTCCTGGTTCGCCAGCTCGTGGGTAGTCGTCATGCAAGCAGGTGGTGGTGCTGCCTGCAATGTATCGGGATTGTGATGCCCTTCGATGGCGTCGGACGCACTCCTCAACGCATTGTCCTGCCCGTCTTTCTGGTGATGGTCGTCATGCGAGCACGCCTGATAGTGCTTCTCAAGTCCCACCCCCGCCCCCCGTTGTGTGTGTGTGTTGATGTGCGTTGTTTTTGTTTTGTCTTCTCTCTGGTTCCTCCCTGTAAATTTCTGGTTCACTTGAACCCCATCTTGTAAAAGGCTGCAAAGTCTTATAGGCAAAATTGAATACAAATTCAGGTGGAGGGTTTTCTCCCTCCCCCGGTGACCATTCAAAAAAAAATCCAAGATGTTCCGGCACCAGCTGCCGGGCATAATCTTGTACTGTTTCTGAATGAGTGACCACCAAACGAGCACCGAAACACCACAAAAAAGTGATGATTTCAAGAGCAGTGACAAAACCCTGATTCAGAGCACCAACACGGTCAATATATAGGTCACATGTGGAGGTAGAGTTATTATGGCATAGTTACATCAATTAGAAAAATGATCACATAAACCGTCAAGTACTCCATGAACTGCCGCAGGAGATGATACCATGTAATCATGCGACTGAAACGAAGAAAATTGTCAGATCAGCGAGTTTCATGTGATGACCAGTATCATATACTCCATACTATGCTCATATCCTCTAAGAAATCAATCATCAGCACTGTTGTGTTTTGTGTCGAATATTTTGTACGAGTTGGGTTACAGTAGGACTTGGAGTTGTATTAGGTGTGGATAGGATACAAGTAGTATTGGAGTCGAACTCTTGTAGCCTGGGCCTCCCATATAATGTGGGGGCACCACACGTTGTAACCCATGACGACTTAATAGCAATTGGCACGCAGGGGGAGCCGGCGGCTTGTGCCGGCGCCTAGGGCGGCCGTTGCGGTATCACTGGGGAGGAGCGCCCGTAGTCATGCCCCGCAGATGTAGGCGAGTTCGCCGAACTGCGTTACCAAACATCGTGCCTCGGTGTCGTCTATGATCTTGCATGGTGCTATTATCGTAACAAGTGGTATCAGAGCCTGGTCGAGGCTATGCGGAAGATCATCTGGAGGTACGAGGATCATGCTCGGCGGGCGCCTGGAAACGTCCGATAGGCGCAAGGTGGAGTGATACGTCCAAAACGTATCCACTTTTCCGAACACTTTTGCTATTGTTTTCCTCTAATTTGTGTGATTTGAATGCAACTAACACGGACTAACGCTGTTTTCAGCAGAATTGCCTTGGTGTCTTGTTTTTGTGCAGAAAGTCAAAGTTCAGAAAAATTCCAGAAAAATTCCAGAAATTCTATTTTTCCAGAAGACCCACGGAGCCAGAAGACGAAGCGAGGAGGGTGCACAGGGGCACCACACCAAGGGCGCGGGGCCCTTGGCCGCGCCCAGGGTGGTGTGGCCACCCTGTGTGGCCCCCGACGCTCCCCTTTGGACTACTTAAAGCCTCTGACCTAAAAACTTCGGGGGTCGACGCTTTTTCCAGAAAACCCAGAGCTCCGCCGCCATCGAAAACCCTATTTCGGGGATCAGAAACTCCGTTCTGGCACCCTGCCGGGACGGGGAATTGGAGGAGATCATCGCCATCATCATCACCGCCACCTCTCCATCGACCATCCATGACTCCCCCATCCATGTGTGAGTAATTCCCCGCTGTAGGCTGAGGGGATGGTAGGGATTGGATGAGATCATTCATGTAATAGTTGTGAGATTTGTTAGGGCATGGTGCCTAGTATCCATCGGTAGTACTTTATGTCATTGTTGCAACTTGTTATGCTTAATGCTTGTCACTTAGGGCCCGAGTGCCATGATCTCAGATCTGAACATGTTATTGAATCATGATGATAATTATTGTTTTGGATCATATCTATAAGTTGTATACACACGTCACTGTCCGGAACCCGAGGCCCCAAAGTGACAGAAATTGGGATAACCGGAGGGGATGGTTGCGACGTGAGGATCACATGTGTTCACGGAGTGTTAATGCTTTGCTCCGGTGCTTTATTAAAAGGAGCACCTTAATTACCAGTAGTTTCCCTTGAGGCCCCGCTGCAAACGGGCTGGTAGGACAAAAGATGTTGTGCAAGTTTCTCATTGCGAGCACGTACGACTAAATACGGAACACATGCCTATGATTGATTATTACTTGGATACCTTATTATTTATCTGCAATTGCCCTATGTATGACTATTTCATGAATTATCTCATCCATGCAGCGCCCGTTCATCCATCCCTATGCCTACAGTATTTTAATCCTGCTGTCTACTGCAATTATTACTGCTGTCTTTATTTTACTGCTGCTATTATTTCACTACTGCTACTGTCATAAAACTGTTGCTACTGATAAACTGTGTCGAGCAAGTCTACTTCCAGGTGCAGCTGAACTGACAAATCATCTGTCAAGGCTTATAAATATTCTTTGGCTCCCCTTGTGTCGAATCAATAAATTTGGGTTTTACTTCCCTCGAAGACTGTTGCGATCCCCTATACTTGTGGGTCATCAAGACTATTTTCTGGCGCCGTTGCCGGGGAGCATAGCTCTATTTATAAGCTCACCAGGGAGTCATACTGCTCGCTGCAATTCATTCATCATGGGTAAACCTCGTGATGATAAGGTTCGCATATTGCCATCCACTACAAGGAGAGGTACAACTCTGAACACTTCTGCTGCTCTTGATTCACCGTCTGTTATAAGTCAACTTGTCACACCACCACATGCACATGCTTCACGTGCTGCTACTTCTGCTGAATCTGAGAATGTTTCTGATGAATTTGATGATGCTTCTACTGTGCTTGATGAAAGAGGTTCACTAGGTCCTTTTCTAGATGCTACAATTGCTAAATCTAAACAACTTGAAAATACTGAAACACCTAATGAAACTCCTGTTACACCTGCTTATTCACCTGAAACGAGAGAAACTACTAGTGATGATCTTGAGGAAACTTATGTTGAACTTGATGATGACTTTATTGATGAATGCATGAATTGTGATACCTCTAAAGATGTTAATGCTATTAAAAATCTTCTTCAAAGACGTGCTGTCAACTATAAACTTTCTCCTGATGCTAAATTCGCTACATCTCCCATAAATATAAAAGATAAAGATTATGATTTCTCTGTGGACTTGTCTTTTATAACTATTGCTGAGAAAGAACCTTTTCGAGGAACTGAAAATGAAAGTGCTGTAGAACATATGAACACTCTCTCTACTCTGAGTAGTTTGTTTTCTGATGATATTAAGAAACGCAGTTACTTTGTTACTAAAATTTTCCCTTTCTCATTGAAAGATGAAGCTAAAACTTGGTTTAATGATTTATCTCCTGGATCTATTGAGAGCCCGATGGGTTTAGTCAATGCTTTCTTTCAGAAATATTTTCCTGCTAGTGCTCAACATGCTGCTTTACAGAAAATCTTTAACTTTAAGCAAAATGAGGAGAGAAAATGCCTGAATCTTGGGCAAGGTTTTGTTCTTTACTTAGAGCTCGGCCTGGACATCAACTAGCTAAAAATGAACTTCTTGATATATTTTATAATGGACTAACTGTTGAATCTAGGACATACCTGGATAGTTGTGCTGGTTGTGTTTTCAGGAAAAGAACTCCAGATGAAGCCGAGGAATTATTGGCTAAGATAAGCCAAAATCATGATGATTGGACCCTGCCTGAACCAACTCCGGTACCTACACCGAGGAAAAGAGGAGTAATTGAATTGAATGATGAAGAAATGAGAGAAGCCAAGAAATCTCTTAAGGAGAAAGGTATTAAATCTGAAGATGTGAAAAATCTTCCACCTATAGAAGAATTGTGTAAGCCAATTCCTCACTCATCTACAGTTGAGGTACACTCTCTCCAACGCTTTGATGATAGAGATATCCCTTATTCTAAACCTCCTGATCAATGCTTAGATGAGTTTGATAATTTCATTGTTAAGCAAAACAATTTCAATAGGAGAATAGAAAATAGCTTCATAAAGAATTCTCATGTCATTAATCATTTGCATGATGTTTTGGAAAGAACTTCTAATGATGTTAAAATACTCATTAAACATTTTCGTATGGTTCAAACTCAAATTGAGCAATTGACTAAAGTGCAAAAAGATTTGCTATAATGCTTCTAGAGAAAATGATAAACATGCTTTTGGTATAGCAACTAGAGGTGGTGCTTCCACTCAGGATCCTTTGTATCCTGAGGGACATCCTAAAAGAATTGAGCAAGATTCTCAACTAGTTAATGAAACTACTACTCCTTCTAAGAAAAAGAAGAAGAAGAAACATAAACATGTTGAGGAATCTCCTGAACCTATTAAAGACAATGAGCATGTTAATAATCCAAATAGTATATCTATCTCTGATGCTGAAACTGAGAGTGGTAATGAACATGCTAATGATAAAGATAAGAATGATGCTTCTGATAAAGAGGAAAGTGAAGAGGAACCTGAAAAGCATTCTAAAAACAAAAAGTACACTAAAGAAGATTTTCTTGCTAAGAAACATGGTAATGAAAGAGAACCTTGGGTGCAAAAACAAATGCCTTTTCCTACTAAGAAACTCAAATCTAAGGAAGAAGAACATTATAACAAATTTTGTGAATGGATGAAACCTTTGTTTTTGCAAATTCCTTTGACTGATGCTATTAAGTTACCTCCCTATTCAAAGTACATGAAAGATATTGTCTCTAACAAGAGAAAGATTCCTAATGAAGAGATTTCTACCATGCTTGCTAATTATTCTTTCAATGGTAAGGTTCCAAAGAAGCTTGGAGATCCAGGTATACCAACTATTCCTTGCTCAATCAAAAATAACTATGTTAGAACTGCCTTATGTGATTTAGGTGCAGGGGTGAGTGTTATGCCTTTTTCTCTTTACAAGAGACTTTACTTGGAAAAATTGATACCAACTGATATATCTTTGCAAATGGCTGATAAATCTACTGCTGTTCCTGTTGGTATATGTGAAGATGTTCCTGTTCAAGTGGCTAATAATTGCTTGATATTAACTGATTTTGTTGTGCTTGAAATGCCTGAAGATGATAATATGTCTATTATTCTTGGAAGACCTTTTCTTAACACTGCAGGGGCTGTTATTGATTGCAACAAAGGAAAAGTAACTTTCCATGTTAATGACAAAGAGCATACTGTTTATTTTCCCAAGAAGCTGGACAAATATTTGGAGTTAATACAATTACCAATATTAAAAGTATCAAAGTGGGAAGTATTGATTGCCCTATATATGAACCTCATGAAGAACTTCAATATATTATGATTGGATCTATAGCTATACATTTAAGGTAACATGATTGTTCAATGTGGTTTAATTCTTTTATGTCATATAAAATGTATTTGGTGGCAAGACTTGATCAACCTTGTTAACAAATATGTTTTACATGCATAAAATTGCTAAACAACATTTTTCTTTCTCCTTTGTTTTTACCTACTGTTTTGCTACTGTAATTTGCAAAGTTAAGTAATGCTTGGTCTTTACATAAATTCATTTTGTCTAGTTTTCATTGTTTAAAACCCAGAAAATGTCAGAAATAAAAGTTTTCAAAAAATTCTGAAAAAATTTACAAGTCCTAGTTTTTAAAGAGGAACGTGGGAGTACCAGAGGATGACCAGGGGGACCCACCAGGCCACCACACGCCACCGGCGCGGTGGAGGGCAGGCCGCGCCCTGCCCTGGTGTGGGGTCCACCTGGCCCTCCACTCACTCATCTCTCCCACTCCTTTCTCTCTCCCGACCAAACACACCACCATTGCTCAAACTCGTGTTCTTGCTGCTCTTGCTCGAGATTTTTCGATCTACTTGCTCAGCCCATCTTTGCTGCTGAAATTTGGATCAATTGCTCTCCGGTATGTGACTCCTCCGATTATCCAAATAGAATTTTGTTTAGTTGCTTATATCTTTGGCATTTTGGTACTGTAGGTGACATGTTATTAGAGCTTGCATGCTTGTTCTTGTTTAGATTAACTAGTTTTGATGCATGTTTAGTCCCTAGCAAGTCTCCCTAGTGTTTCCCTTGAATTAATCACTCCAAAATCATTTTTATGAGGTTTGTTTAAAATTTCAGAAAAGGAAGATGGATGGAAACCAACTTAATTATGAAGAATTGGAAGTATCAGAGGTCATGGGAGTCAACCGTGAAGACTCTGTGTTTCCCTCTATTTATCCATGCCATGAGTTTATGAATGCTGCAGGATCTTGCAAGATTTCAACACTCTAATCTCTAATGCAGGGTTGGAATACTTTGTTTGATGAACCACATCAATATGTAAAGCTGACTATGTCGTGGTTCAAAGTTTTAGATTTAGTTGGAATTTGCCTCCCATGGTTCATTATAATATCTACAATAAAGCTGTAGATTTGTCTCTTCATGATTTTTGTGCAGCTATTAAGGTACCACATTGGGGATCTCATGAGAGGATTAGAGGTCAACCAAAGTATTTACAAGACCTTACTCAGAGATTTGCCAAGGGAGAGGTTTTACAGCCGAGGATGGTAAAATTCGAAACATCCAACTCCCATCTATTCGATATTTTGCCTACTACATTAGCAAATGTGTTCTAGCTAGGAAGAATGCAAGTAAATTATCTGTTTATGATTTGGCATTTCTTTCTGCTGCCTTAAGATGTGATAGAACTTATAACTTGGGAGCTATGATTGCATTTCGTCTCTCCACTAACCGTGAAAAAGGAGGGGTTTGTGGTGGTCTCATTGCTTCTCGTTTATTAGCCATGCATGGTGTAGGACCACATCATTTTGATATTCAGCTTCCCATTGAAAGACTTGATCTTAACTCTATGATTAGCCACCAATTTGTTTCCGCTGGTCCACCATTGATAATCTATCCTATGAATTGGTTTTTGTTAAGAAGTAGGTGGAGAACTAAAACTATGAACGCATAGTCTGTTTGCCTGCGCCTCTTTTGTTTAACCTTGATGTCAGGCAAGGATGGTCATTCTCGGAGGGACCTTGATGCATATATGGAGGAGCATGGCCTTCATGCGGATAGTGAGGGAAGGGTCCTGAGGAGGACTTCATTCAGCCCTTCGACACTACGAGCTCTTCATACCAGTATCCTGATTATGGAGCTTCAGGCCCTTCTTCTTCACAGGATCCTGATTATGATCACGCTAGGTATGATCCGCCTGGATGGAGTTCTGGGCCATGGGATGATTGTCTCCCACTTAGGCCAAAAGCCTAAGCTTGGGGGGAGGTATGCCGACAAGTTCACTCATTTTATCATATTCATATCATGTCGGTACTTTGTATATCCATGTTTTAGTTTGTTTCTTTTCTTTTTCTTTTGTTTCTTGTATCCATTTCATTTTCGCAAAACACCAAAAGACCAAAAATATTTCCTTTATTTCTCTTGCTTTTGAATTTGTAGTGCTAGTTTACTTTATTTTTCATTTCGGTTTGTTATTCAAAAATCCAAAAAGATTTTGCTTTGTTTGCTTGTTTCTTTCTATGCTTGCTTTAATTCGAAAACCCAAAAATATTTGTTGTTCTTCTGCTGTTTTGTATAGTTGTTTCAGGAGTTCAAAAATTTCGTGGTTCCACTTGGGCTTGGTTATCATTTCACATCATTCAAGCCACACAAGTGAAAAGCAATAATGACGATCTACGACAATCGGATGTGGTAAAAGGCTGGTATGAACTCTATTTGTTTTTCATTTTTGTAAATATACCTACTCATGTGAACATGCTTAGCTATCATGGTAGTGGTTATGTTATTTAATGATTGCTTAGTAGTTCATGTCTTCTTATGAGTACCAAATTGCTAATAGTGAATAACATGTCATATAGATATTACATGCATTGTTCTATTCGTAAAACGGTATGGCAGGATGGTATCCTCCTCTGAATAATTCACTTGATTCGACTTGGCACATGCTCACACATGTTATGACTGAAAAATAAAAGTCAATTAAGCCTTGATGATCTATTTTGCCTCAGAGTTTTAGTATCATCTTTATGCCTCCGTTAATTTTATTTTGTCGCAAGCATGATTATGACCGTTATCGCTCTCGTGGTTGTCGCTTCCCAGTCTATTGCTAGCCTTCACTTGTACTGAGCGGGAATGCTGCTCGTGCATCCAAATCCTTTAAACCAAGTTATCCCAAAGAGTCCACCAAAAATTCCTATGCATGGTATTTCAGCCATTCCAAGTAAATTTGCATGTGCTACCTTTAAAACTTCAAAATATTTCCCTTTTTGTGTCAATGTTTACTAGCTCATGAGGAATTAGTGTGGTTATTCTTTATTCTATTGTCAAATGGACTTTTACACCTGGACTAGCGGCATATACATCCGCTTATCCTAATTTTGCAAAAAGAGCTGGCAACGGGGTGCCCAGTCCCAATTAATTACAACTTTAACCATTAATTCTCTTCACACTTTTGCCCTGATTCATCAGTAAGCAATGACAAACAGTGAAATACCTGCATGTGTGTAAACCAAAGAGAAAGAGGGATGATCTGCCTTGCTGGTAGAAATAACGTCCTTCATGGGAGCCGCTCTTAAAAGTCCGTTTGACAGGTAGAATACTGTTCTCACCCGCTACCATTCGTTGACAATTAACAAACACCTCTCAAAACATTTTTACCTCTGTTTTTAAAATAAAAAGCTCTAGCACGTGTTAATCCCTGCTTCCCTCTGCGAAGGGCCAATCTTTTATTTTTATGTTGAGTCACCATCCTTTCTTTGAGCACTCTTCGAGAGCATAACTGTCGTTCTTAGTGTAATGTGCTTGTCCCAGATACGATTAATTGAGGTATAACTATGATACTCTTATCTTTGATATCTTTATATCTAGTCTTCACTTGAACTTCAGAGGTGCCTTGGCATTTATGTTTTGCCCTTCAAACAAAGGCAAGCGAGATACCACTTTGTCATATCTTTTTACGAACATTGCAATTCTTGTGGATAGATGTATGCTATGTTATTCATTCTTAGTACTTTGGTATCTTTTCATGATTTGCATAACTACTAGGTGTCATTATTTGCATGGTTCCTATTATGAATTGCTAAGTAATTGATCATATAGTAGGTATGTATACATCATATGAAGCAAATGTGTTCGTAAAAGTTTCTTTTATCGCACTCAGTTGTTAACTGAATTGCTTGAGGACAAGCAATAAGCTAAGCTTGGGGGGAGTTGATACGTCCAAAACGTATCTACTTTTCCGAACACTTTTGCTATTGTTTTTCCTCTAATTTGTGTGATTTGAATGCAACTAACACGGACTAACGCTGTTTTCAGCAGAATTGCCTTGGTGTCTTGTTTTTGTGCAGAAAGTCAAAGTTTCAGGAAAATTCCAGAAAAATTCCAGAAATTCTATTTTTCCAGAAGACCCACGGAGCCAGAAGACGAAGCGAGAGGGTGCACAGGGGCACCACACCAGGGCGCGGGGCCCTTGCCGCGCCCAGGGGTGGTGTGGCCACCCTGTGTGGCCCCCGACGCTCCCCTTTGGACTACTTAAAGCCTCTGACCTAAAAACTTCGGGGGGTCGACGCTTTTTCCAGAAAACTTCCAGAGCTCCGCCGCCATCGAAAACCCTATTTCGGGGATCAGAAACTCCGTTCTGGCACCCTGCCGGGACGGGGAATTGGAGGAGATCATCGCCATCATCATCACCGCCACCTCTCCATCGACCATCCATGACTCCCCCATCCATGTGTGAGTAATTCCCCGCTGTAGGCTGAGGGGATGGTAGGGATTGGATGAGATCATTCATGTAATAGTTGTGAGATTTGTTAGGGCATGGTGCCTAGTATCCATCGGTAGTACTTTATGTCATTGTTGCAACTTATTATGCTTAATGCTTGTCACTTAGGGCCCGAGTGCCATGATCTCAGATCTGAACATGTTATTGAATCATGATGATAATTATTGTTTTGGATCATATCTATAAGTTGTATACACACGTCACTGTCCGGAACCCGAGGCCCCAAAGTGACAGAAATTGGGATAACCGGAGGGGATGGTTGCGACGTGAGGATCACATGTGTTCACGGAGTGTTAATGCTTTGCTCCGGTGCTTTATTAAAAGGAGCACCTTAATTACCAGTAGTTTCCCTTGAGGCCCCGCTGCAAACGGGCTGGTAGGACAAAAGATGTTGTGCAAGTTTCTCATTGCGAGCACGTACGACTAAATACGGAACACATGCTATGATTGATTATTACTTGGATACCTTATTATATTTATCTGCAATTGCCCTATGTATGACTATTTCATGAATTATCTCATCCATGCAGCGCCCGTTCATCCATCCCTATGCCTACAGTATTTTAATCCTGCTGTCTACTGCAATTATTACTGCTGTCTTTATTTTACTGCTGCTATTATTTCACTACTGCTACTGTCATAAAACTGTTGCTACTGATAAACTGTGTCGAGCAAGTCTACTTCCAGGTGCAGCTGAACTGACAAATCATCTGTCAAGGCTTATAAATATTCTTTGGCTCCCCTTGTGTCGAATCAATAAATTTGGGTTTTACTTCCCTCGAAGACTGTTGCGATCCCCTATACTTGTGGGTTATCATGGAGCATGGCGGCGATCGCGGATGCGGTCGGTGGAGTCGGACACTTCGGGCAGGAGGCCTGGACCGTCCGATGAGCTGCAATCGGTAGGGATTGGCTAGACGTGGCAATCGGACCGACATAGTGGCTGGGAAGACGTCGTGGAGGCGGCGCTTCGGCTCGCGATCAGATCGACGACCAGACGTGGAGGATGACCGAATAGATCGGAGTGTGAGGGCATCTAGATGGTGCGCTCGGTGTTGCACAAGGGCGGCGTCGTGGCACTGCGGACGAGTTGTGTCGACGATGCGGGTGGCCATGGTGCACACGGCTCGTGCACGGATGATGCGCGAGGAGGCGACTGTTGCGGCAAGGTTGGCGTGCCAAGCACGCGCGACAGGGCAGGCGACGAGATCGCTGGCGAGAATCAAGAATCAGGCGAGAGCTTGCGGTCGAAATTATCGGCGAGTTTTTCCGAAGGACACGGGATCGAGGAAGGAGTCACATCTCGCTGCAGACGCGAGACAGGCGCTCGGTCGGAAACGTGTGGAAGCAGTACTCCTGATGCATGCAGACATAAGGAAAGAAAAAGAAAAACTTACGTATTTGTGCAAGTTTGTTGGACTATGCGTATGCATGGTGGGTCCATTGGTGCCCAATACGGTTTTAATGTTCCTAGTCAGCTGTTGCATGTTGGGTTCAGCCGACGCAGTGGACTTGGACTCGAGGTCGGAGACTATGCAAATGCGTGACTGTGAGTACTCCTAGGACTCGGTTTCCGTGCAGACCAGGAAAAGGAAAGGCCGGTGCCTAGCGTAATAAAAGGCGAGGCGACGGAGGCAAGCAGCGCACACAATCGTTTTGCAAGTTCAGGAAAAGGTGGAGCTGGACCTGCGTGTTACGATTGGGTTCCACGGTTCTTGAAGGGCAGACGGTGCGGGTGTGAAGTTTCTTGATATATCGTGCAAATCTTTTCGGCGGAAACATCGGATAGTGGTACGGCGACAGTTCATCAGGGAGGCATTGACGATCAAGGCGAGCCAAGACATCAGACGTTGAGCAGAAGTTATCTTTCACCAGTCAGCGGTCATGGCACCGACTACCAAGTTTGAAGTGCAAAAGTTCGAAGGGACTGGAAACTTCGCGCTATGGCAGACAAGGGTGAAGGATTTGTTGGCGCAACAGGGATGTTTGAAGGCGTTGCGGGATGTCAAGCCAGCTAAGATGGACAATGATGACTGGGAGGAGTTGCAGATGCAAGCAGCCGGGACCATACGGTTGTGTCTTTCAGACCAGGTCATGTATCATGTGATGGATGAGAATGTGCCGAAGAAGATTTGGGAGAAGCTGGAGAGTCAGTTTATGTCAAAGACTGCGACGACCAAGGTGTATTTGAAGCAAAAGTTATATAAGCTATCAATGCAGGAGGGGTCGGATCTTGTGGAGCACATGAATGCCTTTAATCAGATTGTCACGGATCTAGCACGACTGAGTGTGGAGGTTGACGATGAGGATAGGGCGATTCTTCTTCTTTGTTCGTTGCCACCGTCCTATGAGCATTTGATCACTACTTTGACGTATGGCAAGGAGACCGTCAAGCTTGAGGATATCACTGCGGCCTTATTATCCTATGATATGAGGAAGAAGATCACAGAGGAAGTCGCTCATGGTGATGGTTTGCTGGTCAAGGGTGAGCTAGGCAGGAAAGGACATGAGGCGGGGAAGAAAAAGAAAAAGGTGCAATGTTACAAGTGTAAGCAGTTGGGACATTATAGGAGGGATTGTCCAGTTCTCAGTGGTGGCTCAAGTGCTAATATTGCAACTCATAGTGATGACTTGGACAGCAACGTTCTCTTAGTTGCAGGTGGAGTCAAGAAGGATGAGGTTGCGGGAATAGCAGCTGTGTTCCACGGAGGCGGCGAGTTTGAGGAAGACTCGTCGGGTAGCGTTCTATAAGCTACAAAGAAGACAACTCAAGTCTAGAGTACATGGAGTTCGACGCTTGGCAAAATTCAAGGTGGTGGAGAATATTCGCCAAGGTGGAGTTTGTTGTGTTTTGTGTCGAATATTTTGTACGAGTTGGGTTACGGTAGGACTTGGAGTTGTATTAGGTGTGGATAGGATACAAGTAGTATTGGAGTCGAACTCTTGTAGCCTGGGCCTCCCATATAATGTGGGGGCACCACACGTTGTAACCCATGACGACTTAATAGCAATTGGCACGCAGGGGGAGCCGGCGGCTTGTGCCGGCGCCTAGGACGGCCGTTGCGGTATCACTGGGGAGGAGCGCCCGTAGTCATGCCCCGCAGATGTAGACGAGTTCGCCGAACTGCGTTACCAAACATCGTGCCTCGGTGTCGTCTATGATCTTGCATGACGCTATTATCGTAACAAGCACTTACGTGGGAAGTAAGATCAGGTATTCGACTGACATCGTGAACCGGCGCTACAAAGTCTTGCGAGGGGAATTAACCACCTGAAAACAGTATTTGCGAAAAACTGGAAACGCAGAGAGGCAACCCTGGACTACTTGGTGTGTATATATATAGAGAGAAAATAAGATGTCTTGTTCTACTAGGATTAGGCTTCGTATTGTATACACGGTGGGATTCCGGAACTGTAGCCGTGTCGATTTGAGACTTGAGATACAGGGGGAAAATGCTGCCTTTCTTCGCCGCGATCTGATTTGTCCCCGCCGGCGCCGCTCAACTCCTCCCTGTGTGTTCCTAGGATGCCTCGTCGCCTCAACCAGGTTAGGCACGCGCCGGCGACGAGCCCGCCGCTTTTTGCTCGCCGATGCTCTGCTTGTCGCCGCCCTACAGCCCTCGTCGGGCCGGAATTGGCAAGGCTCCGCAGCTCCAGTCTGGTCAGGTCACGCCGCACCGATCCAAGCGTGAAGCACTATTACTGGTCCTTGTGTGGGCCGCTCGGTGGCCTTTCCACCTTTCATCCGTTATTAGATTTTTTTTTAGATTTGAGAGCTTTCATTCATTAAGTAGCAGGATTACAATCACGCTGAAGGATTGGTTCTAAGAAGTCAGGGATGAAATTCATCCACGGACATCGCCGTCTCCTAAGAGCACTAGCCTTTTTAGCACAAAGGTGAGCCGCCTCATTTGCAATAGTTGACAAGTTTCGTGACAAACTGTGCCCGCTCACTGCTGTTGCTGCGAGGAGGTAGACGGTCGACACCACCCAGGGTTTAACATTTTGTTTTTATAAAAAAAATCGTGCCTTAACTCACAATTTTGTGAAATGTTCGAATTTTCGAAAAAAAAATCAAAATTCTGCCAGGTTCAAAGGAGTTTAAATTTATTTAGCAAAACAAAATGAAGTGGCATGGAATCGAACTCAATACCTAGCATACCATTGGGTGTATTGTCCAAAAATGTATTGCACAAAAGTTTGTGATGAAAACTCGATTTAATTCGATCAGAATAATGGACATTTTTTCAAATTAGAGCTAAGTTTTCGAAAGAGAATACGTTTCTCGCCACTCAGTAAAAACCGTTAGATATTAATTTTCTAGTCCCAAATTGGTCCGTCCCGGACACACCTCCACTTCCTGCGAAAATCTCTTGGGCCCCATGTGTGCGACTAACGAACACTCCACTGGTGTGCTCTGAAAGTAATAAACGGTCAAATCAACTCTTTCTCGTATAAAGCTATTTCTCAAAATTCTAACTTTTTGTATTTCTGTAGTTGCTACTCAAATGAGAGTCGCTCTCTCCGCTCGACCCTCTTTGCTGCTCAATCGCCCAAAAAAAACATTTCCATCTGGTGAAATTTATGTCTTTCTTTATCATAAAAAATTATAATTTACGATCTTGGATATGTTAGGATCATTTCTTTATTTCTTGTTTAATGTGCTTGTTTAGCGGTATTTATTACTACGATTTGGTTGCTTATTGATTTTTTTCTTTTTGTGGCGACGTGGTTGTTTGGTCAACTTTTGGATTGTGATATTTAATTTGCTCACTTTGGACTGGAGATTTATTTTTTGTGCTCACGGGTTTTGGTCTTATGGTATTGAGGTGATTTTTCTTTTTTATTGACTTTTGCAATATATGGATTCTAATTTTCAACGCACTATGCATCAGATTATGTATGAAGGACCTTGTATCAATGGAGCGCACAGTCACTAAGAACAGAGAAGTAGCCGTGCCTTCAGAAGGGTTGCTCACCAAGATTGACGGATTATTCAAAGCCTCGACACTATGTGTGACTCCCAAAGGCGGCAACTTACTGGATACCGCATGATGCAGAAGCTACATTTGCACTAAACCTGGCAGCGCGTGCTACCGAAGACTTTGTGGCTTGGAGTCAGGAGGAAAATGGCATGTTTACGATTCGGTCTGCGTGCAAGGAGATGGTCTGGTTTGGAATCGTACTTGGAAGGCTCTGGTACCAAAGAAGCAGCTACATTGATGCGTCAGTCCCTCTATTACATACATTGATGATATGTGGATGCTTGATTGATCAGATAGTTGGGTCACGATATATGTACTCTAAGTTCACACTTTGTAACTCAACATATGATGCATATTTTTTTGTTATTCTCATTCGGGAAGGAAGATCCCCTCAAAACAAAATATGGAAAAGGTTAAGAAATTCTGATTGTTTTTGTTCCCTAAAGCAACATTTGAAAATACCTCAAATCGATTGACACAAACCATTTATATTTGAAATGTGAACAAATATGTACCACCAGCAAGACAGTTTACCATGATGGGTTTTCTAGTAAATTTTATGCCTTGTGAAACACACACAGCCACACAGGGAATGTATGAACATAGCAACTACATTTCCGTGTGACCCAACTATTATAAATTTATAAGCATTCCAAAACCCTATATATTTCCGTCCTAGCTAGTGTATCGTGTGCCAAGCAGTTTGTGATATGAAAATTCGGAATTCTAGACTAAATTCTGAGAGGATGGAGGAAAACAAAGAGACACCTACATTTAGGAACTGCGGAAACAACACACGCTTGTTGTTTGTTTTACCGGGTTGTCGACTATTTATACCAGTATTTGTTACATGTTCCTCCCCACCAGTGCAAATTTAGATTAAGAGTCAGAGACACCCACAAGTATCGCCTTGCCACTGGACACACCCTCCATGGCCTCTGACTCCTCTCCTTCTCCCCACCCTAGTCAGGATCGACGCAGCTACTCACCAGCTGCAAGTTGTACGCAGAACCAAAACTCTCGAGTCTCTCGTGTGTGTTCAGTGTGTGAGATTCAGTTTTAGGTCTGTCAGTTTCTTCCTTCCTTTTCAAGTTTAGAGGAAGCAGAGGTGCTTGGAACTTGGAAGGGCTGCTCCGGCACATCATACAGCATGCAACAATGGCCGGGCATCGAAGAGTCTGATTGATTCAGAGTTTCAAAACTGCTTCATCCCCGTGCCTGACAGCTCAACCTACTTGAGAA
The DNA here is from genome assembly GCA_947311845.1 of Poa pratensis. Lineage (NCBI taxonomy): Eukaryota > Viridiplantae > Streptophyta > Magnoliopsida > Poales > Poaceae > Poa > Poa pratensis. The sequence goes on from CAMZMU010000127.1 coordinate 6,863,706, forward strand.
GATCCGAGAGCTTCCGCAAACTCACCCAAATATCGAGCTATGCTAAGTTGATCGTGAGGTGTCTGACGACGTTTTTGTGTTTACAAAATGATGTCTGAAGAAGTTAGGATAGCGTTATTCTAGTGGTGTGCTATGTGTTTCAGCGCTGGCCCTGATAACTGATGATGTAACAACGTTGTTTCTTAAGTAATAAAGCTCACGGGTTCCCTAAAAGAAGGGGCTTCCGGTGTTTCTTACAAGATAAAAAAGAACAGACTGTCCTTCTATCTCAAATTTGGTTTCATAATTCAAAGATTATAGTATATAATTCAAGAATAACTGAAGTCAACATTTACAGTGTTGCCATCTCCAGAACGGCGTTCCCTCATGCTAACCCAGATCTTCCACATCTGTAGTAAACTTACTCTGCATATAACACAAAGAAAAGTACCTTATTACTCATTCAGGTACGAACATGCGTGGCTTTGTACATTACATACTACTATTAAGAAGAGCAATCAGGTTTGAATGCACATGATTCAGAACTACACATGATGAATGTAACCACTGATTTGTGGAAGTTGCTATGAACTAACAATGCACTATTAATGGAAAAAACAACAACAATCAACTGATGCAGAAGAGACAATTTTACAGTCCAGTACAGGTCCAAGACATAAAAATTCACTGATAAAAATTGCATCGCTATCTACAGAATTGTTGGGAAAAACGTCGGAATGTGCACCAAAAAACCATTCAAGCATATTCAAAATATAAATAAGGTGTTTCTTGCTCCATAAGTTTTACTAGCCATCAAGGATAGAGCTAAGAGCGGCAGTGAACTCACCTTGGGCATGCCTTTTTCCGAAGATATACTTTAGTTCCCACCCCGTGGATATATCACTTGATTTTCCGTCTTTCGATTCCTTGAAGATACATTAGTTCCCACCCAGGCGGATAGGTCACAAGGGTTTCCATCTTTTGTTTCCTTCACAATTGGCAAGTCAAATACATTATAATAATGCATACTAATGGGGGCATACCATAAAATGCAATAAAGGGAAGCAAACATATAGTGCGTCACTATGACAACCGAGCTCCATGGAGCCTGGTATTTGAAAAAAAAAGTGATATTAGTGGTTTCAAATTATGGTTTATGTGTATGTGGATAATGCAATCTTCATATCTGCAAAGTTTCACTAAAAAATTACTACATCTTATTATTGGGCTACGGAAAAATCATGAATTTGTTGATCCAAAATGGAAAAAAAAACTCAAAATACTATATGTATCTGCATTTTTTGTAGATCATGAATGATACTATTTGTTGAAACTTGGCTCATACACACCAGAAATTTATATGTATCTATAGATTGTTTTGATTTTTTTGAAAAAAAGGGTTCAAGAGCACGTGCACCAAGATAACTTTTCGAACAAGCATACCAATATGGTACAAACTATGTCAAACCTTACATAATAAAAATGCACAACTTGGAAACAGTACAATGACCAATAAGAATATACAACAAAACTGGTTACTCCGTTCAATAAATTTTCTTTTCGAACCAAGCAGGAAAGCTGCATGTAAAATATTAAGAAGGAGAGAAACCCAAAGAAGCGCCAGAGTACAGACTGTACAACAAGTTGAACCATAATGATGTCGTGATTCAGTTGATCGAATAACATAACAAACACCTAATTGACCTAGTTAGTGATTCATCAATTCTTAATACGTTTATTTATCTAGTGTATATTCTTTGCAGCAAAAAACAAAAAAGAAGTATTATACCAAATGGCTAGCTATACCTGGTGCCAAGTCGAGAAGAAAAGATACCGGGCCAATCCACTTCCAAGGGCAGGGTCTCCCTAGGGATGATGCGGCCGACCCTGCGAGGCCAATCAGCGACCTCCTCCATCATCCCGGTTTGTAGGTCAGCAGTGTACATGGCTTGGATGGTGTCATTGATGAGTAATGTGCCGCACTTCTCACCCAAGACACGTAGCTCTCTTATTTCATTCTCCCTGTTCATGAGTTCTTTAAGCTCGACGGTTCTTATGCATACCCATTCCGAACCCCCATCCTTACTTGGTTGTTCGTCTTTCTGCTCCCAGATCTCCAGTTTGGTCCCTGTGTTTTGCATGCAAAGCAGTGATAGGGCCCCATTGGCGGCTAGAGTGAGGCACGGTTGATTGTCAAGGTCGCAATTTATTTGGAACGGGAGCTTCACCAAAGAGATGTGACCGGTCCCCATGTTTATGTTAAGAACACTAACATACAGGTTTTCCCAATAGCGAAATAGCCAATGCGCCGTACCACGCCGCATGACGGCACGGCTGGACGATCCGTGCTTGTAGGGTTGCACTGCATCATGGAAGCACTTGGTATGCACACTCCAGCTTTCTTCCCGGACGAGAACGTGTGGAGACTACATTGCATGCCATTTTTGTTGTAGGTGCTGACAATTACCACCTTGAAGAAGGATGAATTGCTCTGATTAGAGCGACAGTCCGTGGCGGTTGAAATGGCATAGCCGTTCCACTCGCACTCATCAAGAATGACGGGGCCGAACTTGAGAGTAGGGAGCATGTGGCAGGTGCCCGTGAGCAAGTTGCATACCGCCATGTCGAGGACGATCGGGTTCGGGTAGCCGCGCGTGGCTTTCGTGTTGAGGCGCACGAGGAGGAGGCCGTGGCGCGAGACGAGAGGCACCGCGCCGTCGAAGACGCCCACGGGAGCGGCAGCGGTCATGAAGGATTCGAGGTCACGGCGGCGAGGAACCTGCAGAGCCGATCGCGGCGTTGGGGTAAAGCACGGTGTCGGGGGATCCCGCCAGGTATATGGCGGGGTGAAGAAGCCGACCAAGGAGGAGGACACGTCCTGATCCGGCCAGCAGCGCCGAAGGAAGGCCGGCTCGGCGACGAGGTCGCGCCAATGCGTGCATACCGCGGCGCAGCGGAAGAGCGTGGCCGGAACGACGTCCTTCACGCGGAAGAGGATCTCGAGGAGGAGATCGTCCGGCAGCTCCTCCATGGATTCCACCACCTTCCGTCGGAAAAAAACAACTCGAACACGACAGACAAATCCCCTTGGTCTGCACAAAAATTCCCAGCGAGAGGGCGATGTTACCGTTTAGGAACCAGATCTGAGCGAGGGAAACAAGCAGACAGGTTGAGACGAAGATCGCGCCGTTACCTTCCTTGGCGAAATCGACCACCGTCGTAGATCTGACGTCGCCGGTGAAGAAACCCTCGACCACGATGGCGCCTCCAGCCAACCCGCCGCCTGCCTCCGACGTTGGTGTGCGCGGCGCAAGCTCGCCGGGTGCACGGAGCTGTGCGAGTGGGGAATGAGGAGGAGAGGTGGGCACGGGGAAGTGCTGTCCGCACAGACGTAATTGGCCCCCACGAGACGTCCGCGTCGTTGGATCCGGATCGCGCGGCAACCAAGAAAAAGAAATTGCGATTAGAGTTTGTATTGTACACATAGTCGGAGTCGATTTGGGACTCGAGATACACACGGTTGCCTCGATCTGGTCTCCACTCCTCCAGTACTATGCCGCTCAGCGCCGAGCCCGCCGCTCTATGCTCGCCGATGCCCCCACGGGCGCCCGGCGCCGGCGTCGCTCCACCCTCAAGTGTCCCGCTCTCTGCTGGTCGGCACCGTAGAGCCCTCGTCGCGTCGGCCTTGGTCAGGGTCAGGTCACGCCCGTACGGACCCAAGCCTGAAGCACTAAAACTTCTCCTTTCGACGACACGGGCTCAGTACTGCTACTGCCTACCGAATGGACGTTTCTTCCTTCTTTTTCAACTCGATCTGGACAGCGGTGCTTGGAACTTGGAAGGGCTACTGCGGCACATCATCAACATGCAACAATGGCCGGGCATCGTAGAGTCTGATAGATTCAGAGTTATTCAAAACTGCTTCATCCCCGGTGCCTGACCGCGCAACCTACTAGAGGAGATCCGAGAACTTCTGCGAACTCAACCGAACATCGAGCTATACAAAGTTGATCGTGAGATGTCTGAGGAAGTTTTTTTTTTAAAGATGATGTCTCACGAAGTTAGGATATATAGCGTGATTCTAGTGGTGTGACTGTGCTATTTGGTACAGCGCCAGCCCTCATAACTGATGATTATAATAACGTTGTTTCCTAAGAAAGAAAGCTCACTGATTCCCTAAAAAAAGGGGGCTTCCGGTGTTTCTTATACTACAAGATAAAAAAAAGAACGGACTGTCATATCTTATGTTTGGTTTCATAATTCACAAACTATTAGTATATAATTCAACAATCGATGGCATGTACTTTAGTATAATTACTATTCTGTGAGTACTACGATTTGATCAAGAACAATTCACAGATTATTAGTATATAATTCAAAAATCGATGGCATGTACACTAGTAATACTACTCTGTGAGTACTACGATTTGATCAAGAACAATCACATACTATCAGCGGCCCATGATTAGCAGACATAACACACAGCTATGCACGGTGGAGCTCCTGATATTCAGATCGACGCCATTTTTGTCCCCGAAGGTATCCGTGAAACATACATATATCTACTGTTCAGATGTAGTTGAAACTGCAGCATAATCGTAGTCAACATTTACAGTGTTGCCATCTCCAGAACGGTGTTCCCTCATGCTAACCCAACTGATCTTCCAGGTCTGTAGTAATCTTACTCTGCATAGAGCACAAACAAAAGAACCTTATTACTCACACAGGTACAAACATGCGAGGCTTTGTACATTACATAGTACATGCTACTATTAAGAAGACGGTGGAGCAATCAGGTTTGAATGAGCAGGATCAGAACTACACATGATGAATGTAACCACCGATTTTTGGAAGTTGCTATGAACTAACAGTGCACTATTAATGAAAAGAAAAAACAATCGCCTGATGCCACAAATGCACAACTTTACGTCCAGTCCAGGTCCAAGACGTAAAAAATCACAGATAAAAATTGCATCTGTGATTCAAGCATAATTAAAATGTAAATAAGGTTGTTTCTTGCTCCTATATGTTTTACTAGCTATCAAGGATGGAGCCAAGAGGGGCAGCGAACTCACCTTAGGTACGTCTTTTTTGAAGATACTTCAGTTCCCACCGCCTGGATATATCACTGGGTTCTCCGTCTTTTGTCACGCCGGGCATAAAACCCGAAACCCGAACCCCGAACCCGAAAAACCCGGAACCGAACCCGTATAACCCGCACCCGACGAACCCGATCACGTGCTCGGGTATCACATCTGAAAACCCGAAATTAGTTCAGGTATCTCGGGTATCACCCGACGGAACCCGAATTTCCCGTTTAACCCGAACACTATGCAGCCCAGAGCCCACGCGATGCGCTCCAGCGTGAAGCCCAGCAATAGCCCACGCGATTCTCTCCCCGTCCGTCCAATTTCCCCATCCAGAGAGCCGGCCAAAGGCTCTTTCTTTTCCCCGACCTTATCCTCTCGAGCTCCCTCTCTCCTCCCCGTACGTCCCATCGTGCCGCCGCCTCCGGCCCCTCTCCCCACTCCCTCCGGCGGCTCTGCCGACCAAGCTGCCGTCCCATCGCGCCGCCGCCTCCGGCCCCTCTCCCCTCTGGCCGAGAGGCCGAGACCCAACCTCTCGATCTGGTCGCCGCCGCTTCTTCTCTTGCATCCTGCCGTCTCCGCCTACCTCGACGGCGTGCAGAGATGCATCGCGCCGGTCGGCCACGCCTGAGAGCGGCAAGGTGCAGCCTTGCGCGGCTCCTCGTCAGCGTGTAGCATCGCGCCGGCCGCCTCCCTGCGCCGCCGCAACAGATTGGTGCTCGCCTCATCTACACGAAGGGATGCGACGCCTCCCAAGCACGGGCGGCCAGACGCCGCGCCGGTGAGCTCACCCTGCCTAGTGCCTACCCAAGCATGGGCGGCCAGACGTTCGAAGAATCAGCTTTCGTGCTGCCATTTTCTTGTATTTCGGGGAATTCGGGATAACCTGAACCCGAACCCGAATTTCCGGGTACCCGAATTGTCGGGTATCAAGTTTTCTGAGTTAAATTCGGGTGTCAAAGTTGGAAACCCGAATTAATTTTTACCCGTATTACCCGACCCGAAGTTTCGGGTAAACCCGAACGCCCACCGTGAGTCTTTGATTCCTTTCAGATACATTAGTTCCCACCCAGGTGCATACGTCACGGGTTTCCATTTCCGTTCGAAATTGTTAAAAAAAGCACGCGTGTGCTGGGACAGCCTGGGAGCACGCTTCGCGTCGCGGTAGCGAGCAGCACGTGGACATATTCTGGACTTCCTCCGGCGCCTGATTCCCTTGCTCGCCAACGTGTAGGTCAGGCGCTTGTCGCTCGTATCGCTCCAGGCTGGTACCACGCATGCGTAGATTCCTTTTTCTTTTTTGTTTCGAATATAAAAAATAGAATATCTTGCCAATCGAGACTCCAAATCACCATACGTTTTTGGGAATGGATTAGTCGCGTCGAGATTTTCAAAACTAGAACTCATGTTGATATGTTTTAACCAACTTTTTTTGTGTACTGCCGGGAGTATATAGATTGCACTGCCTTCTCTTTTTTACGTTGCACTGCCTTGGATGGGACAGTGCACTGCTTTTTTTTAATGTGCACTATCTGAGATGGACAATGCACTGCCTCGGATGAGACAGTGCATTGCTTTTTTTTTTTTGCACTGCCTTCTCTTTTTCGGTGCACTGCCTCAGATGGTAAGTTCTTGGACCGGACAATGCATTGTCCATCGTTTTGCAATGCACTGACTCAGATGGGCAATGCACTGCCATTTTTTTTGTGATGCACTGCCTCAAATGAGGTAGTGTACTGCTGCGGATGGGTGCACTACCTTCTCTTTTTCCGGTGTACTGCCTCGAATGCGGCAGTGCTTTGCTTTTTTTTCCCATGCCTTCTGTTTTACGTTGCACGGTCTCAAATTGAACAGAATACGTGAATGCTACAAATATACACCTACTCCCTCCGTTTCATTTTAATTGACTTCTTATCCACCAAATGTCACAGTCTAGATATATCCATATTTGGTGGATAGGAAATCAATTAAATTGGAGTGGAAATAATTTTTAATACAAGCAGCTGCCTCGCTCGTCTAGGACGGATCGATCGTTGAGCTCTAGCTACCTCGCTCGCTCCGGATGGATCGATCGCTCAGCGTGGTTGGTTGGCTGGCTCGCTGACGTTTCGTGCGGGGGTTCTGCCTGCAGGGCACGTGGAGGGCAGGGAGGGGCTCGCAAGCTGGGCTTTCTCGGCTCGCTCGCGTGCTCTAGATTCTGCGCGGACGCGCGCGCTCGCGCAAGTCGTTCTCATTTCGGTTTCCTTCTCAATTGGTAAGTCAAATACATTATAATAATGCACAATAAAGGGGGCATACTATAAAATGCAAGAAAGGGAAGCAAGGCTATAGCTAGTTTGTACATTTGAAAAACAAAAGGTGATATTTAGAGGTTGTACGTGGTGCAGTAAATATATATACATATCTAGAAAGTTTAACTCAAAAATTACATCTTATTATGGGGCTAAGCAAAAATATCAAATTTGTGGATTGAAAATGGAAAAAAAATTAAAATAATCTTTTTGTGTAGATCACGAATGATGTATTCTGTTGAAACTTGGTTCGTACACACTATAAATTTATATTATCTATATCTTTTTTTCATTTTTTAAAGGGTTTAGGAGCCCTGCACCAAAAGGACTTTTCTAGCAAGCATACCAATTATTACTCACTATATCAAAGCTGGCTGAAATCGCGCTTCGACGGCGAGCGAGCTACTGTAGCTAGCACTATTCATAGCTACAGTTTTGAACAGTACCACGGTGGGCCCCACACGTCAGCCACACACTTCCTCCCGCCGCGATCCGCGCCGTCCGCTGCTGATCCGATGGTCCCGTGCCTGTTTTGCAAGAAAGTCCTCAAGTTTTCCGCAAATTACGAACCGGTACACGTATATAAAGACAACCGGTATCCCTAGTAACCTAATCTCCTCACTTTCCCCATCCCGTCCACGAGACGGCTCCCGCCGCGCCGCTGCCGGCTGAGGACGCCGGCCTGCTTCCTCTCCATCTTCCTCCTCCGCCACCTCCTCCGCGACCTCCCCCGCTTCTTCCCCCTCTGGCTCCGTCGCCGTCATCGCCGCCGCTTCCAGGCCGACGACGCGACCTCCTCCTCGGGTGAAGAAGACGTGCTGGTGCCGCCGCCGAGCAAGCCGGTCCCAGCCTGTGGCACCTATAGTTCAAATTTGACCCGCTTCCTACTGAATCGATAAGAATTTGTCTTTTTGACGAGAGGTGGATATAAACTGTTTGACACGAAAATAATTGATTATTTGCACATAAAATACGATCTAGTATTTTTTTTAAAATCTAGTGATCCATTTTTGCAACATATTTTTGATAGGTGCTTCACAAAAAAAGGCATTTTTCACACTCGAAAAATGAAAAATGACTTTTTTGTGCGAGGAAAATGAAAATTTTCTTCGGCAACATTGTTGATGGTTCCAAGACGCACTTTGGTGCCCAATATGGGTGAATTTTAACAAATTATGCCTTGAATGTGGCCATAACATTCGTCATTTGGCTTGAAAGACACGGATCTTTATAGATGATAGCTCATTTCTAAGAACATTTTTTCAAGATAATTAACGTATTCCAAGTTTATTAGTTTTTATCGATTGTATGATACATATGAGGACACAACGCGAAGGTTTTCCATTTATTTGAATTGTTTTGAATTTCGTATGCTTATTTCAAAATACGGTCAAAGTGGCGGACATGACCGTTCATAGCTAGGGCTCAAATCTTGCAAAAGTATTGTTATATCTCTGATGAAATAGGTACTTGCGTACCCAAAAATGATTTTTTTTAACAAAATCTTGAGCAAACTATGTGGCACCTGTAGTTCAAATTTGACCCGCTTCCTACTGAATCGACAAGAAATTGTCTTTTTAACGAGACGTGGATATAAACTGTTTGACACGCAAATACTTGGTTATTTGTACATAAAATGTGGTCTAGCATTTTTTTAAAAATTTGTGCTCCATTTTTGCGACATATTTTTGGTAGGTGCTTCACAAAAAACGCATTTTTCACACTCGAAAAATGAAAAATGACTTTTCTGTGTGAGGAAAATGAAAACGTTATTCGGCAACATTGTTGATGGTTACAAGACGCACGTGTGGGACCAATATGGGCGGATTTTAACAAATTATGCCATGAATGTGGCCATAACATTCGTTATTTGGCTTGAAAGCCATGGATCTTCGTAGATGATAGCTCATTTATGAGAACACTTTTTCAAGATTATTACCATATTCCAAGTTTATTAGTTTTTATCGATAGTACGACACATATGAGGACACAACGCGAAGGTTTTCCATTTATTTGAATTGTTTTGAATTTCGTATGCCTATTTCGGTGGACATGACCGTTCATAGATAGGGCTTAAATCTTGCAAAAGTATTGTTATGTCTCTGATGAAATAGGTACTTGCGTACCCAAACATGATTTTTTTACAAAATCTTGAGCAAACTATGTGGCAGCTGTAGTTCAAATTTGACCCGCTTCCTACTGAATCGACAAGAATTTGTCTTTTTAACGAGACGTGGATATAAACTGTTTGACACGCAAATACTTGGTTATTTGTACATAAAATGTGGTCTAGTATTTTTTAAAAATCTAGTGCTCCATTTTTGCAACATATTTTTGGTAGGTGCTTAAAAAAACGCATTTTTCACACTCAAAAAATGAAAAATGACTTTTTTGTGTGAAGAAAATGAAAACTTTCTTCGGCAACATTGTTGATGGTTCCAAGAAGCACGTTTGGGACCAATATGGGCGGATTTTAACAAATTATGCCATGAATGTGGCCATAACATTCGTCATTTGGCTTGAAAGACATGAATCTTCGTAGATGATATCTCATTTCTGAGAACACTTTTTCAAGACAATTGCCGTATTCCAAGTTTATTATTTTTATCGACAGTATGACACATATAAGGACAGAACGCGAATGTTTTCCATTTATTTGAATTTCGTATGCCTATTTCAAATACGATCAAAGTGGCAGACATGACCGTTCATAGCTAGGGGTTGAATCTTGCAAAAGTATTGTTATATCTCTGATGAAATAGGTAATTTTGTACCCAAAAATGATTTTTTCACAAAATCTTGAGCAAACTATGTGGCGCGTGTAGTTCAAATTTGACCCGCTTCCTGCTGAATCGACAGGAATTTGTCTTTTTGACGAGAGGTGGATAGAAACTGTTTGACATGCAAATACTTGGTTATTTGTACATAAAATGTGGTCTAGTATTTTTTAATATTTGTGTTTTCCAACTTGAACGAAAATTAAGTCCTAAAACTTGCTTATTTCAGCTCAAAAGTTTTAGTTTTTTTTCTTTCATTATTATTCTGCCGAACAGGGCCGAAACTGGTCCAGCATCTCATCCGTTTCCGGGCTTTAGGCCCATTAGACATGTTTTGGAGCACTGCGACCGTCCGATGTGATCCGACGGCCGCGAGCGGGCACGTCCGCAATATAAGCAGCGAGTCGCCGCCGCCCCGGGCAAACCCTACCTCCTCTCGAACTCGAACCCGTCCCCTTCCTTCTCGCGGGTCGCGCCGGCCCCGGCGACGGCGACGCCCTCCCCGCTCCTCCACATTGGCGATTTTCCTTCTACACCCCCGCCTCCCTCTCCCCGTCGCCTCACAAAACGGACGCACACCACAACCCGTCTCCTCGATCTGGATCGAGAACACCTCGCGATCTACTAGCCCTCGGCGCCCATCTCTGCTTGTCCTGGATTCCCCGCCTCCCGCCGCCGGGCCTTGCTGGGTTCTCGGCCTCGCCTGCGCCATGGACGACGCCGGGGAGGTGCGCCTGCAGAGGAAGAAGGGAAAGACCAAGAGGCTCCCCTCGACGGCGGCGCCTGAGGCCGATGGCGCCAGGGGGAGGGACCGGTTCCAGGCGCTCTGGATGGACTACCACGATCTGCTCCAGGTGAGCGACCGAACTGCTCCTACCTCTCTGTCTTCTATTGTTGCTGGTCGATGACGTCGACTCGGCGATCTGTTCTTACTGCGGAGTTATCGCACAAAGTACTGCACTGTATTACCGTGGCCTCCCCTCATGCCGCATCACGCCTCTATTTGATCTTCAGTAGTGTGTAGTGTCGTTTTGTCTGTCACTCTGTCTGACTGATTGATGTTCTACAAGTACTTCAGTTGTAGACTTCTGTTGTACTGCTAATGCTGGTAACAATGGAGTGTCAATAATTAGTTCAGTTCTAGCATGGACTAATGTATCGATACTGTATATATGTTCTCGATTGGACTCAGAGCCGGTAATTAGTTCTAGTTCTACTATGGATAACAAATGCCGCGTGTACTGCATATACTTTGATTGGATTCAGAGCTGATACCGGTAGCATGACTGATGCAGGAAACTGAAGCAAAGAAGAGGAGGCTAGAGAGCATGAACCGGCGAAAGCTTGGACTGCTCGCTGAAGTCAAGTACGATGGTTCCTTCCATGATAAGTTCCTGTCACTCATCAGGTGTAGTGGTGCTTAGAATTGGCCCTTTTTGTTCCCTTTAGCTAATGCTGGAACTGTGTTTTAGTTTATAAGCTATACATCTACTTGTCTTGTCTGTGAGGAATAAATTAGTACAACTTAACTGTATTATGATGTACCGGTCCATTGCTTGGCATAAAATTGTAGCAGTACACAAAAATATGTAATGAAATGCTTGTAGGATCTTACACTTAATTGTTTTCCATTGTGCGTGACATATTTGATGTTGTTGTGTACTGCTTGGCGTAAAATTGTACCAACCATATTTTCTTAATATTGAACGACTGCAGTTGCTATCAAAAGCTATTAGTTGGAGAGGGTTACCTTATTATTTGCTCTCATTATTTGTTTTTGCAGGTCCATGACATCTCCCTGAACAACTGCTGGCAGTGATGTTGATGAAGCACTACACCTTCCTGCCGCACTCAGCACCATCAGCAGGTACTACCTGAGAGTGATGTTTGCGTGCGCTGGCGTTTTCAAGGTCTATACAGATGCCATCTTTGTCTGGTAATATATGCCTGTTGTGTCATGTATTTGTTAGCACTTTAGATGTTTTAAGTGAATGCTAAGATACCATGTTTGTACTTCCTGCCAGTGTAGCTGTACTGATGCAAATACTACTTGTGTACTTATGGAGTAGTAAATAACCTGTCATGCCATTGTCTAAGTCTGCACATAACATTGTTATGGTAGGAGCAGATTTCTCATCTTTTGGATAAGAAACCTGAACGTGCTTAATAGCCAATTTATCTATGTATTATCGGTTCAAGTTGTTTAGTATAATATCATGTTTTGTTTTGCTACTGGACACGTTCAACTTAAATGCTGAATTGCCTTGTACACATAATTATTTGTAATCTAAGCAAAAGCCTTTAATAGTCAGCTGACCTTATGAACCGTATAAATATATCAAAATCTTGGGTTGTTAAATCTAGCTTATTGTCAATTGGCAATCTCTTATTGTATTAGCTGGACCTTTTTCCACCATCCCTCTAATAAAGAATAAAGCACAATGTTTCTGCTGCCATAACTTGTTTTCTTGTTTACCATCCAGGTAGAATGGGAGCAACCTCAACCTCCTCGTCCCTTGCTACTGCACGACTATCGCCCTGCATACTCCCTCCAGTTCCTGGAGCATCTGGAACTCTTATTGTTTTCTTACATGTCTTTTCATTTCTAAGATCATTTTAGTTTCTCACATGTTTACTTTAAATATTTTGAACATTATACTATATACCAAAAATTCCTAGCTAGTGAGAATATTTTAGTCACTCAATGAACACATGCTGGTTAGTGTTAGTCATACTATTTATGTACACGGAATTTGTTGTCAATTCTTGCTTATAATCTATTGGATTCCTTATTGGTGACAATTTGATGCTGTGTACTTGTTCTTATTCTTATGATTTGCACAGGTGAAGTGTGAAGCCAATTGGAAGCCGTGAAGCCTATCAGCAAAGAGAAGCATACTATGTATTGTAGTAGTAGGCATATCTAGCTTGTTGTAGATTGTAAAGATTGTAATCAACTAATTTAGTGTTGTTTTGGACAAATTTCATGTGCTCTCTGGTGTGTTTGAAATATTGATTGCGTATATGATTGGATTACCTGTGAAATGGAAACCTCACCATGGGGACCCACTTATGATAAATGTTCTAAATAGTTAGAAATTTCTGACATGTGGGACCAATTGAGAGATCAAACAGACGAGTGGGACCAATTGAATGTTCGGACTGACAAGTGGGACCAATCTGACTAGTGGGACCGCCATCAAATTAAATTGAAAATATAAATCAAACAAAAGGCCAGACCAGAAAATAAAAATGGCCAAATTATTGGGCTTGGCCCATCTAGCCACCTACAATAGACAGAAAAAAACATTAATTGGGCTGATTTATTGGGCTTAGCCCATTTACTTGGCAGAACCGGACCGGGCTGATTCTGGTCTACGACCATTTCATTTGGTCACAAATTTGCCACGTCAGTTTTGCCACGTTGGATTTGACGTGGCGTGGCCAAATTGCCTGTGACCAAAAAATTGGTCATAAAATTTATGACGTTTTAATTTGGTCATAGAAGTCTTTGACCAATCCTTAAAAAAAGGTCATATTGGATCGTTAGTGACGCTCATAACGTGACCAAGTGTTTTTGGTCACAAAAAGGTCACGGATTAAAATATATGACCATTCAGTGACTGTAACATCCCAAATTTGTAACCCAGCTTATTAGTCAAAAATGTGGGCCAACAAAAACTTTTGTTATTTTTATGTGTGCTTGCTTGTGTTTGCTTGTTTGTGTTGGTTGTTTGCTAAAAGAAAATTATGAAGAAAAGAAAAGAAACACAACAAAAGGTTTCCCACATAAAATCATGTGACAAAAGTCACACAAATTTTATCTTATTAAGAAAATCAAATTTTATTTTCAAAACAAAACTTCAGTGGGGTGACATGATGATCACTCCCACTTTACCCTTACATTCTTTTCCCTCTCTCTATTTTAAATTCTATTCTAAATCCTATTTTCAAATTTTCCAAATGTTTCTTTAACTTTGGAAAACCATCAAAATCATCAAGCTACACTTCCAAAGAAAATAATCCAGTGGTACCACAACCCTTGGAAAAATATTTGGAAGCAAACCATGAGAAGAAATTTCAGAAATTCAAATTTGGATTTGGTTCTGGAATTTGATCGAACACTTGTTGATCACCACTGAGTTCATCTCAAACCCGAAAAATCAATCCAAAATTCGAGCTCAAATCGGTGCAATCCCGTGCCATTAGCGTTTCCACTCACTCACCTCACCTCACTCACTCGAAGGGTGGAGATTTGACAAGCTCGTTGACCCCAGAGGAGGCAAGACGCTGGCGCCACGCCATTGCCGTCCCTGGCGAGCTCCCGCACGGGTCCCTCCGTGGAGAGGGCAGACGCAACGCTGCGACGACGCCGCGCCGTGCCCGCCACACCACCCAGCTCCCTCCGCCTCTGATCGACGAGACGCGACCGCCGCAGAGCCCTCTGGCGTGCGCATCGTCCGCGCCAGAGCACGCCGGGCGACGCGACGACGCCGAGGTCCACGGCAAGCACCGCACGCCTCCGCACTGTCCCACCTCACCTCCCTGGTTCAGTCACCTCCCTTGCGTCGTGTCCAAGCACCACTGCCCCGCGGTTGCACCGCACGCACCCTACCCGACCCCAGCGCACGCGCCCGTGCTCGCCGCACGCCATGGCGGGCCGAGCACGTCACCGCAAGCTCGCGCGCAACCCCTGCTTCCCCTCGACCACCCGACCGCACCTGCATCACTCCCTCGCTCCCCGCAACCTCACTGGCACCCTCAGCCGGACCCAGCACCACCCCTTTCCTCTCCCCACCACCGAGCCGTGGAGCGCCGAGCGCCGCCGCTCGCTATAAAAGCCCACCCCGCACCACCTCTTCTCCACACACCTCCAACACTTCCCCCTCACACCCCTCACACCCGTGCATCGCCAGGAAGGCGAGCACTGCATCGCAGCCACCGTGCACACGCACGGCAGAGCGCTGCCGCGCCGAGGAAGAAGGCGATCACGGCCAGGTCGTGCCTCTCTTCCCCTGCCTTCTCTCTGGCCCTTGCTCGCATCGCCATTACCCCTAGCTCACCCGCCGCGTTTTGCCCGTGTTTCGTGCACAGCAGCGCCGCGGAGGACTCACCGGAGTTGGAGCACGGCCGCGGAGGAGGAGCTGAGCACGCCGTCGTCGAGTGAAGCCGTCCCAGCACGCACGACCCCAGAGCTTCCCCACTCCCTCCGCCGTCGATCCCCGTCATCTCCGCCACCTCCCGAGCTCTCAGGTGAGCGAATCGTGCACTCCGCCGTCGCCGGAGCCACGGCGCCGCCAGGAAATGGTCGCCGCCGTGTCGTTGATCCTCAGCCGTAGGATTAGAGATCAACGGTAGCTTACCCTTTCGTTTAATCAGACACTGACTGGTGGACCCCACCCGTCAGCGTTTTAAACTTAAACCCGCGCGCGAAACGTTTTCCGTTGAGTCACTGACGAGTGGACCCCACCCGTCAGGATTTTCAACTTTATCCAGTAAATCAGATTTTCCAGAATTTCAAACTCCTCTGCTTTTCAGTACTGGACCTAGTTTTGAAATTCAATAACTCGAGTTCTAGGAATCCAATAAATCAAACTCAACTGTTCTGGAAAGCTTATAAAATTCTTTAACTCACCAAAGTGGTCTCATCTCATTTAAATAAATAATAAAAATGTATTAATAAAAATGCTCCAGAAGGTTTAAAACACTAAACCATTTGTTTCTGGAGTTATATAAATCCAAATAACTCGAAACCAATTTTGGTAGCTTTGTATTAGGATCCTTTAGCTCCCCAAATTTTGGTAGAATTAATTGAGTAGTGTAAACTCCTTAGCCTTTGGTTGAACTTCAGTGCACCCTTCTGCACTAAACCAATTAGTGTGATTTAATAGTAGGTCCAATTAAACTAAAACCAATTTTGTTAGGTCACATTCAACCAAGGTTAGTTACCCCTAAAAGGATTTAAATTTTGGAGCAACTTAATTGGTTTGGTAGCTAAAACTTGATTAAAGTCCTTCTGAACTAAAACAAATGTGTAGGGAGTTTGGTAACTCCAAATGACCCCAATCCAATTGGGTGGTCTTCTACACATCAGTAGCTATCCATAGAATTTTAGTTTGAAATTTTGTGACCAACATAGATTAAATGGTGAATTAATTGGTGTACAACTAGTTTCTGCCTTAGTTTGAAAACAATTAAATAAAGATTAATTCAATTAAATTAAAACCACCTTGTGTTGCTTGATGTGTGCAGTAGCTAATTATAGCATTTGTGATTGTAATGATGTGATGATGCTTGAGTTAGAGTAGTAATTGTTTGTCTTGCTTGTTTAACGTTTAGACGATACCGTTGACGGATTTATCGAAGAAGGAGGTTTCGTTGAACAAGACAGACCAGACCACTGTGTTGAACAAGGCAAGCTACTTCACTGAGCTTGCATTTATATACATCTATTTTAGTCTCAAGAGTTATTCCAAGGAATCAATGATTTTAGAAAAACCCTTTTGCAAAATACCTGAAAACTATTTTGCCACCTTATGTAGAAGTATAAAGTAGTTATTTAAAACTATAAGTTGGGAAAAACAATGTTTTTCAAAACTCCTTTGAAGGTACTTGGATGAAGGTGAAATGCCGAAAGGTCGGTATTAAGTTGGAAATGGTGGTGTTGTTTTGGAAAAGTGCACATTGTGTCCTAATACTATGGCGACCAACCAATAACCGGTGCGACCACATTTACCCACATATGGGCAAGGGCGTAGTCATATAATTTGCTCGTGTTAGTACTGGATGCCTCAATAACGAGGATAACCTCGTTCCATGAGGGGATGGTCTGAGGACCTACCCCCTGACCTGGGTCCTCTTAATAGAAGTCTACCGGAAGCCGGTATGAGCGTAAAGAAGAAAGAGGATTGAAGGGCTCCCTTGGGTCCGCCGGACAGAACTACGAGTCCTCACACTTAGTTTCTGAGGATTTAAGTGTCGATGGAAAGTGTCGTAGAGGCAGGGTCCTATACTAGCATGAGCAAAGGACAGGCTATGGCCGGGAACTCAACTTCGCATACCTCTGGTATGGCGGGACGTGGCTGACACGATGAGTGACCGGATGGGTGTGGGAAAAGCGTGCTACCTCTGCAGAGGGTAAAACTATTCGAATAGCCGAGTCCTCGGATATGGACAGTTGGGAGGCTGTCTTAAGACCATGTGCAAGTTTTATAAAATATTGAGTTTTGAAAGGAAAATGAAGTGGAAAAGGTTGCATACCTGTACCAATGAGTTGGTACGAGGTTGTGATGGGTTTGGGAACCATGATTTGGGATATGGTTGGATACCGGAGGAGTTTCGGGGAAACAGCTAAAATGATGTCTTCTTAAAGGATAGTTGTAAAAATTTCTTCTTACCCCTTTTCAGAAAAGACTTTCTTTTAAGATGTTTCAAAGCTAAGTAAAAGTTTTCAAACTAAAACTAGTGCTTACTCTAGTTGGGGTAGTTTGCGAGTACATTCAAATGTACTCATATTGGTTTCGTCCCTGGCTATTGTCTTAGCCAGATTTCGAGGAGCCCTACGTTGAAGAGGAGTTCGGCGACGTCTATGCAAACTAGGATCTTCATAAGTCAGCTGCCTGTCGGGTGTTGGATGGATTAGCCCTACTACCGTAGCTTCCGCTGAATAAAGATGATTTGGCCCTTGAAGGCACCTATGTATAATTAGGCCAGTATGGCCATGTGTGTAAGACTTGAAACTCGGTATTGTATGGATGTAAACTTTGATATTCAGTTCGGATTATGTGCAACGACATACTGATCACGGGATCGTTGTGTTAAGCATAATCGGGTATTTCGGACGGCTAGTCCGGGGTCCCCACAGAGACCAATATTGAGAGTCATAGGATAGCATATTTCTTGTAGATATAGCGAAAAATCTAGCGTCACAAATAATTTGTTTTTTCGGCCCATTGATTTCATAGTATCCACATTGGTGTTTGATTAGTCAAACACGCAATCATTTCATGTTGATTAAATTTAATCTCTTGATTGCAATGACCAGTTGAATCTTTCATATTCGTATAAACCTTACGTTCCGTGTGTTTTATACATAATAGAGTTCTTATAAAGGTTCCCGCTACAACGCGCGGGGTATCGTTCTAGTTCTAGTAACAAGGCCAAGCGCTCCGTTGGTAAGATGGCCGCCGCCATTTCTTCCATCGGAGGTGATTTATGGCCGAATGGGGTAGGAAAAAACGACTCGCAAAAGCCGTACGATACGGAGAATCAATGACTCGAAAAGGGACCTAACTCGGGACGCGATAGGGCGACCTGCCACTAGCACGCGCCATCGAAAAGGGAAGAAGAGAAAGGCAAAACCAAATTCTTGGAAATTTCATTGTACAAATCCACGAGATTTGTTGACCTTGTAAGAAAATAATGAATGTACCATTTCCATGATTCCTTGGGAAAACAACTACTACAATAAGAAAACAATAAATCTAGGCGCATAACAGTCGATTCTAGGAAAAATTAATTCTAGTAATTTTGAAAAATCAGTTGTATTAATCGAGACATCTTCTTGATTTACGTGTAGGGAAATATTTGCAACTGCATTCGAACAAATAGTAAATTTTAGGATATACAGATAGAGTGACAAACCCGTATAATTTGTCCTAATGACCCTTTGCCAAACTTTTAACTACTAATGGTCATTCGAAAAACTTTTAACTAGATATAGCCTCTCCCAAAAACGCCATTCACAATGGCTTATTTGACTATGTAGACATGTCATCCGGTTTGGTTATATGAAAATGCCTCGTGCAAAAAATAGTTAAGTCATTTGAAATATGCCATTCGTAGCGTATCTCCAAGATTTGCATATTTTTCGGACTCTCTGAAACTAAAGATACACCATTCAAAATGGCTTACTTCAGATGACTTAGCTATATTTTCATTTCGTAGCCACAAAAAAAAAGTGTGAATGGCGTCTTCTGGAGGCGTCAGATATGGCTTCAATTTTTCGGAGGAACCATTAGCTGTGTAATATAATGGTTATTTCAGCATTAAGCCACGTAGGATGATTGCTGAGATGAAGAAGAGAGAAATGAAAAGAAAGTCTTGTCTTCTCTTAGATAAGAGCTGATCTCTTAATATCACCACAAATTTAAGTATCAAGTTAATAGGGATAAGATGAGAAAATTACAGTTACACATGATGTTTTATTGATATATCTAAATTACGTGGCGAATGTAAGATAAAACTGATAAAACTATCTTAACAATCTAGCTACTCCCTCCGATCCATATTAGTGGGCATAGCTTTATCTAAATTCATATGTATCTAGTTAAGTATTTAGACTAGATACATGTGTATTTAGACAAAGTTGTGCCCACTAATATGGATCGGAGGGAGTACTTTTTTGCAAAGCGCCATTTAGCACAAATTATATGACAAAGTAATATTTCGAGGCACCACATATTAGTGGGCATAGCTTTATCTAAATTCATATGTATCTAGTTAAGTATTTAGACTAGATACATGTGTATCTAGATAAAGTTGTGCCCACTAATATGGATCGGAGGGAGTACT
Organism: Poa pratensis; assembly: GCA_947311845.1. NCBI lineage: Eukaryota > Viridiplantae > Streptophyta > Magnoliopsida > Poales > Poaceae > Poa > Poa pratensis. Next base: position 6,883,413 of record CAMZMU010000127.1, read on the forward strand.
TTTTTGCAAAGCGCCATTTAGCACAAATTACATGACAAAGCAATATTTCGAGGCTTGGTGCCTACTAGCTGTATTCCTGCACTACATTGAAAGCATGCCCATAGAGGAACAGTACTAGGGACTGTTGAGGCAGAGGAGAGGACTGATGAATCAATGCTCTCGGGCCTAGTACGAAATCGATCTTGAAGAAGACTGTGGTGAGCATGCTACTCTATTCAATCCTCCGCTCCGCAAAGATTTCCCCTTTCCGGATCCAGAATCCCTAGCTCGACGTGCTGCCGGAGGCGTGAGGCGGCCGCCGGACCAGTCGGAAGCAGGACTCTCCGACACCCTCTCCAGGTTCGGCGCCAGTGTCTCCACACCCTGCAGCTCGCCGATGTCGCCGCTGGGTGCGGGGTGAACCAGAAGGCGGCACCTAGCCTCCGGAGCTCGTCGGCGAGCCGCGCGTAACACAGGCATCTCCGGCCTCCTCTCCAGGTACTGCATTGGAAAGGCGGTACTCACGTTCTCCTCAGCAGCAAGCATCTGCAAGCTAGCTCACGCCGCCATTTCTCCTCTCCAGGAACCGCAGCTGTTGTTTGCCTCTGCTCTGAGCTCTGAGGGCTCCAATGGCAGAGGTTGTGGCCACCATGGTGGTCGGGCCACTGCTGTCGATCGTCAAGGAGAAGGCCTACAGTTACCTGCTGGACAAGTACAAGGTGATGGACGGCATGGAGGAGCAGCACCGGATCCTCAAGCGCAAGCTGCCGGCCATCCTCGACGTCATAGCCGACGCCGAGGAGGCCGCGTCCTACAGAGAAGGCGCCAAGGCTTGGCTCCTGGAGGTCAAGAGGGTGGCTTACGAGGCGAACGAGGTCTTCGACGAGTTCAAGTACGAGGCGCTGCGCCGCCAAGCCAGGAAGAACGGGCACTACCGCGAGCTCGGCGTCGACGCAGTGAAGCTCTTTCCAACCCAGAACCGTCTCGTGTTCCGTCAGAAAATGGGCAAGAAGTTATGCAGGGTTGTGCAGGACATTGAGATCCTTGTGGCAGAGATGAACGCATTTGGGTTTAAATATCAGCATCAAGCACCGGCATCCAAGCATTGGAGGCAGACGGGTCATGTTATCTTTGATCCAAAGAAAATCATCAGCAGATCCAGGGCCAAGGATACTAAGAATATTGTTGATACACTACTTGATCAAGCTAGCAATGCAGATCTCACCGTTGTTCCCATCGTTGGAATAGGGGGGTTGGGCAAGACCACCTTAGCGCAGCTTATTTACAATGAACCTGAAATTCAGAAGCATTTCGAGTTGCTGATCTGGGTTTGTGTCTCTGACAACTTTGATGTCGATTCCCTGGATAAAAGAATAGTTGAAGCAGCATCCAACAAAGGCCAAGCGCAAGATGTATTAAGCGGGCATAGGTACCTCCTTGTATTGGATGACGTCTGGAACCGAGAACCTCATAAGTGGGAAAAGCTCAAGGCCCGCCTTACACATGGTGCCAAGGGTAGTGTGGTGTTAACAACTACTCGTGATGATGGAGTCGCGAAAATAATGGGTACAGTTAAGGCCTATAATCTCGCAGCTTTGGAGGATAAGTTTATAAAGGAAATCATCGAGACGAGAGCGTTCTGTTTGCAGAAGGAAGAAGAAAGGTCTTCCGTGCTAGTGAATATGGTTGGTGAGATTGTGAAGAGATGTCGTGGCTCTCCTTTGGCCGCAACAGCACTGGGCTCTGTGCTATGTACGAAGACTAGCGAAGAAGAATGGAAGGCTATATCAAACAGAAGCAACATCTGCACTGAGGAGTCTGGAATTTTACCTATACTCAAGCTCAGCTACAATGACTTGTCATCAGAGATGAAGCAGTGCTTTGCTTTCTGCGCTGTGTTTCCCAAGGATTATGAGATTGATGTTTTCAAGCTGATCAAACTATGGATCGCACATGGGTTTATCCAAGACCGAAAGGATGTTTGTCTCGAAACCATTGGCAAACAGATTTTCAGCGAGCTAGCCTCAAGGTCATTCTTTGTTGATGTGGAGCAAGCCTGAGTCCCTTTCATGGAAAGGTGGAACCGGGACAATTATTATAAACATACATGTAAGATCCATGATCTTATGCATGACGTTGCACTGTCTGTAATGGAAAATGAATGTGCTCTTGCACCCGAGGAACCAGGTCAGATTGAGTGGCTTCCAGATACAGCTCGCCACTTGTTTTTATCTTGTGAAAAACCACAAATTATTTTGAATGATTCTCTGGCCAAAAGATCTCTTGCAATCCAGACACTTCTGTGTGGTACCTGTATGCAAGATCCACCGCAGCATTTATCAAAATACAGCTCTTTGAAGGCATTACGGCTCCGTACATGGAGTACATCATTCCCCTTGAAATCAAAGCATCTGCATCACCGAAGATACCTTGATCTCTCAAGAAGTGGTATTGAATCACTTCCTGAAGATATAAGCATTCTATACAATCTGCAAGCATTGGACGTCTCTGGCTGCTCTAAACTTCGTCAGCTTCCAGGGCAAATGAAGTATATGACTGCCCTCCGTCACCTCTACACTCATGGTTGTCCACAGATGAAGAGCATGCCTAGTGACCTCCGAAAACTCACATCCTTACAGACAGTTACGTGTTTTGTAGCAGGTCCTACTGGCTCTGAGTGCAGTGATGTTGGAGAGCTAAAACAGTTAAACCTTGGTAGGAAACTAGAGGTAAACCATCTAGAGAATGTGACAGAAGAAGATGCAAAAGCAGCAAACATCGGAAAGAAGAAGGAACTCAGTGAACTAGTATTAATATGGACTACTGGTTGTGAGCATGATGCAAGAGTGCTTGAAGGCCTGACACCTCATGATGGGCTGCAGGCTATAAGGATAGAATCCTACGGAGGATCCACCTTTCCAACATGGATTTCTATGTTGCGAAACATGGTTGAGATCCATCTTTCTTATTGTGAGAATCTGCAGGTGTTATTCAGTTGTGCTTCATCCTTCAGTTTTCCAAATCTGAAGGAGTTTACACTAATAGGTCTGGAATGTTTGGAGAAATGGTGGGAACTAAGTAAAGTGGAACAAGGAGAAGAGATAGTATTTCCTCAGCTCGAGAAGTTGTCTATTGTTAAGTGTGCAGAGTTGACAGAGTTACCAGAAGCAACACTGCTTGGAGAATCTCATGGTAAAATAGAACGGTCAGCATTTCCAGCACTGAAGGTACTCTGCTTGAAGGCCTTGGACAGCTTTCATAAATGGGAGGCAGTAGAAGGAACTCAAAGAGGACACATAGTATTTCCTAACCTCGAGGAACTTAAAATTGAGAATTGCCCTATGTTGACTGCATTACCGGAAGCACCGTTTGATGGAGATACTAGTAAGGCACGCTCAGCATTTCCAGCACTGAAGGTACTCTGCTTGAAGGCCTTGGACAGCTTTCATAAATGGGAGACAATAGAAGGAGCTCAAAGAGGACACATAATATTTCCTAACCTTGAGGAACTTAATATTAAGAACTGCCCTGTGTTGACTGCATTACCGGAAGCACCGTTTATGGCACGCTCAGCATTTCCTGCACTGAAGGTACTCTGCTTGAAGGCCTTGGACAGCTTTCATAAATGGGAGACAATAGAAGGAGCTCAAAGAGGACACATAATATTTCCTAACCTTGAGGAACTTAATATTAAGAACTGCCCTGTGTTGACTGCATTACCGGAAGCACCGTTTGATGGAGATACTAGTAAGGCACGCTCAGCATTTCCTGCACTGAAGGTACTCTGCTTGAAGGCCTTGGACAGCTTTCATAAATGGGAGACAATAGAAGGAGCTCAAAGAGGACACATAATATTTCCTAACCTTGAGGAACTTAATATTAAGAACTGCCCTGTGTTGACTGCATTACCGGAAGCACCGTTTGATGGAGATACTAGTATGGCACGCTCAGCATTTCCTGCATTGAAGGTTCTCCAGTTGACAAACTTGAGGAGCTTTGAGAGATGGGATGTAGTCGAAGGATCTAATGGTGAAGAGATAATGTTTACTCAGCTTGAGAAGTTGTATGTTACAGGCTGTCCAAAGCTGGCAACAAAAGGTATCTCACCAAAACTCAGTGTTTTAAACATAGAGGGAAGTGAGGAAGAGACGTTCCTGTGGGTAGCTAAACATATGACTTCACTGACCAACCTGAAACTGCACTGTGGAGACACAGAAACAACCTCGGCATCTGTGGCTCATCATAGTTTGAAACTAGTGGTGGACGTCGTGGAAAAGGGGAATCATCACAATTTCCCTCTGGCAGATCTGCAGTTAAATGGCTTCAAGTCGAATGTGATGGAGCTATGTGCGTGTTTTGTGCAGCTTCAGCACTTATGTATTAACAATTGTGATATACTTGTCCACTGGCCAGAGAAAGAGTTCCAAAGCTTGGTATTATTGTTGAGTCTAAAGATTTCGGAATGCAATCAACTGGTTGGATACGCACAAGCTCCTGCAGCTGAGCCATCAACAGCATCAGCACCCTCGAGTCAGCTCCTGCCACGCCTCAAGTCTCTCTTTATATTTGGTTGTGAAAGCATGGTAGAGGTCTTTGAACTCCCTGCATCCCTGACGAGAATGATAATTAATTATTGCAGTAAGCTCAAGTCCATATTCAGTAGGAGGTTGCAGCAGGGACAGTCAGCATCATTGATTCTTCAAGGGCCGTCACCTGTATATTCAGAAGTGTCATCATCAGCAGCAGTAGACAGGGCAGAGCATTTTCCCTTGCCGTGTTTAGAATATATCAACATATCGCAGTGTGATAGCTTGACAGGGGTCCTCAATCTTCCCCCATCAGTCAAGGAAATATACATGTATCAGTGCGGTGATTTGACATCAATCAGATCTCAATCAGGAGAGTTGCCATCGTTATTGATCCTCCACGTCACCAACTGCATAACCCTGTCATCCCTACTGGATGGGCCACAAGCATACCCATCTCTTCGAAGACTTTCCATTGAAAACTGTCCTGGTATAAAGAGACTCCCTACATGCCTGCAGCAACGTCTAAGCAGCCTCGAATGGAAAATTCTTGATGCCCGTTATGAAGGTACAGATGCATCAGTTTCCTTCTCTATTAATTTGTCGCATTACAGCAAGAAATTTAAACGTCCTTGAAGATATACTACTACTTGATCTGGATCAATTGCTCTAGCTAGCAAGATGTGTAACTACGCTCTACCTTGCAAGATACGAACTCAATGAAGACGTTCTTGATTTTGTTTTTTGCGTGTAACAGCAGACATGGGTTACATACACATTCACACTTACTAGTACAACTTCACTAGAGGGTATATTTAATCAAGTATAATTAGATAGTGGTAATAGCACACACCAAAGACAATGGTTACAACATGACTAGTACAACCCAAAATTGGTTCCTCTTACATAGATTCTTCGTTCTTTCAGTCAATGTTTTCCAGAATTAACTTCCATGTTATATTAATACTGACTGATTTTGTGTGACATCATTTGTGAACAGAGCGTGGTCTATTCAAGCCCAAGACATGGAGGAACGCCATCCGCAAGCTGTCAACACGTAACAGCATCAATTCACCACCGGAACTTACAAAGGAGCAGAAGAAACTTTTGATTTGATTATATGGATGAGCCATCGATCAGAATATTCCGAGCTGGTGTCGACTTTGTATCGTCCTGCTTTCATTTACCTGCACTCATGTCTGTGACACTTAATTTTATATACGACACTGCATTTCTTCTTCCAAATAACACGTGGCAACTTGTGCCATGGCTGTGATCTCTGTCTGTGATTCGGAAAATGTTTTGTGATCTTTCACAGCATGTTTCAGTCGGAGCAAGTATGTAACCTACTGGAACTAACACTTGTTTGTGTACTATGTATTCGTTCTGTATTTATATGCAGTTGCTGCTTCAACTTGATGCTTTCATGTATTGTGTGCTCAGCTAGTGCGCTGTTATTGTTTTATTTAGGGAAAGATGTATGAGAGAAGGGAAAAACCACTCTCAGAAATCTCAATATGTTGTCGTTCGGGTCCTGCAGCTACTGTAGTCAAAACTGGAGCACGCAATGCTGAGACTGAATACAAGTTGAAGATGGCCAGATGCATGACAGCATGAGTCACCGGCAGCAGTACCGCTCCTATGAAAAGAGATGTCAAGTACATTCCCAGGGATGGAGGGCTCCTATGACGACTCTTCTCAGACTCGTGCAAATTAATATGGGCTTAAACTGGGACATCATGTCATGGAATGCTTTCCCCCGAATTAGTTTGCTGCGCCTTTTTCAGTGCAAATTACTACTTTGTTGGTACAATATTTCGTCAAGATCATCCCCTTCGTTTAGCAGCGACATCCAATTGTAAACAGTTGATATCCGTTGCAACACCATTTTCATGTTATTCCTTGCAAGTATGAAATGAATATATACACATGTATCTACTGCTCAGATGTAGTTGAAACTGCAGCATAATCGTAGTCAACGTTTACAGTGTTGCCATTGCTGGAACGACGTTCTCTCATATTAACCCAGCTGATCTTCCACGTCTGTAGCAAACTTACTCTGCATAACAGACAGAAAAACACCATTACTAGACATGCGGATAGGGAGATGCAAGGCTTTTTTTTCTACATGTTGCCTACTGCTATCACGATAAAGGTGAACAATCAGTTGAATGCGTTGTGGGAATGATAACTACTACACATGATGAATGCAACCACTGATCTTTGGAACGGAACGAGGGGCATTAAGTTGACACAAACTAACAGTGCACGGTTGAATTGATGGAAGAAAACCATTGCCAAACACAGAGTTTATGGTGCAGATTTGCTACATGCAGCTTGAAACATTATTCCAAGATAGTATTAATGGTTAAAACATGTTCTATTAGAACACATAGATGACAATGAGGTGCGGTTATACAAAAACAAAATCTTATAAATATTTTCAATGTGCAACTGCAAAGAGAATTGTTATCAATTCTGTATGGTCAAGCACTGGGTGCACTTGTACTGGAATATACTTGTATTGGAATAGATGAACTATGATGTTATGACATAATTGTTCCTCAAGGCAAAAGAACGATAGCAATGTAAGATAAGTTTGTCTAAAGTTCCCCTTAACAGGTAAGAACAGTTAAAAACAGTTCAAGGCACTGAAAAAACTATATGTAAACAATATAGTGCGATCTATGGACTAAACTGTTTTTGCATACCTTTCTGGTTCAATTGTCCTTTTTGCTAGCATGAGAGTCAAGAAAACAGGTACCATCGCAGCACAAAGATGCTTCAGAGTATGGCCACTAACAATCTCATGTGTCCACCTATAGATAGGTTTGTCCGCAGCCTCTTCTACTTTGGCAAGTAGATAAAATGCTGTAATTATTTTGAGAAGTCAGGACCCAGATAATAATATTCCAGATTGCATATCTTACATCGTTTAAATTATGATTCGAAGAATAGCAACTTCATCAAAGTCGAACAACTGAAAAACAACAACGAATAGATTGGTCTATATTAGCTGGACTGTTGATTGTTCTACGAAATTTCCAAATAACAACAGAAATGATTTAGGGAATGGAACCATCTTGGCAAGTATTAGAAAATAAGAAAGGAAACAAAAAAAATTCAACTGAATTTTCTATAAGTTTCCAGGTAACTATGGTTTATAATCAAGTACATAAGTTCAGTTTAAAGAAAAAAGCACAATGAGTTATTGTACTGAGAAAAAATAGACAATAAAAAAAACAGTTCACTAACACCCAAAAAATGAAAATGCATGTGTCGTGGTCATAATGAGGAAGGATAGTACTAACCTGCTGCCCACAACCAATAGCTTGAATGCGTATACATTGGTGGAATAACTATAGCCATCACAGGTATGACTATGCATGGAACAAACTGAACTACGGCATATGGGCGAAGATCATCAAAGAAGCTACATAGAGTTAAGACAAATAAAAATGTCAGGCATGAAAGGAAAGAACTGTTTCTGAGAGAATGACAGATAAACAATAAAAAGAGCTTGCCTCCAATACAGGATGCTCAGTGCACCAGCGAAAACAAGGGGCGCAAGGGACTTTGTTCCAGCCCTTTCGTCGACCCTTTCGATAATGAAAATGGCCACAATGGATGTGAAAGCAATCGTCATCTACACAAACAAGCCAACATGTCAGCCCTCACAAAATTAAAAATCAGGAAAAACAGAGCAACTCTTGGGAACTAGGGTCTATATAGTATAGACTGTGTACATGTCATGGGACCAAACACCTTGCGACTCCTAGGGACTATCCATAATAAGAGTTGATGCAGAAACCATGGTTCTGAATGCTAGATCTACAGCACAGAAGATCTAGGACAGACTTACCGGCAACCTGTCCCAAACTAGCGTGGCATTGTTAGGGTTGAGATGGTAGTAGGTTGAACCAACACCGACAGCCGTGACACCAGTGAAGAAGAGCGTCCAGCTCCAGAGCTCCCCCTGCGAGCTGCCAGCAGGACCAACGTTCAGAGTGCTTCAAAATCTTAATTCAATTCAGAACAGGAACAAAGTATGAATAGTCGATTCAGCACCATAGCCTGAAGTAATTCTTGTAGTGGCACAGGATGAGCCCGGCAAGACCGACAAAGAGGAAAGGGATGTTCGAGAGCACGTTCAACGTGTTAGGGATCCCTGTGAAACAAAAGAAAATATCATTCATTATTTCCAAGAGTATTTTCCCACAAGACTTTGCTCTGGTCTGTAGCAGTATCCATTGTCATCGTGCATCAAGTGTGCAGAGGGCACTGGTACTCGATCTAGCAGACAATGAGCTGATATAACATACGTATAATGCTGGCAATGAGAAGCATTTCCTCTGTGCTAATCAAGAACACATGAACAGAGCATAATATAGCCGAATCTGCACTCCAGCTGCTCCCAAATTTCCCCCCATTCTAACCATCATCGAGTTCGCTGGACACGTCGACCTACCAAATCAGCAACCTCGGGTACTACAGCAGCATAATAGGTGGTGGAGCCAGAACCGAGCCCAAATCAGCGACTCCAGTTGGTCGTACCATGCCCGGAGCAAGAGAAAAAGGTCCGGCGATTCGATTCGGTCGAAGCGACGATGGGATTCAGGTGGGTGGGGGGCACGGGACTGGGGAGCGCACGTACCGAGGAATAAGGATCGTTGGTCGGCGAAGTCGTGGTAGTCCTCGTCCTGCGGGATGGCGGGGGTGACGAGCATGAGCACCACGAAGATGGCCGCCGCCGCCGCCCACGCCACCCACTTCTTCTTCCGCCCGTCCATCGCCGCCCGCCGCCGCTAAGCTTCTCTTCCCGCTTCGAAATATTTTCTCTCGTCCTCTTCGGATGCAAAATCAGAGATTCAGAGATGCTTTTGCTTTCGTTAGTTCGTCCGCTCCACGGCTTGACTTTTTTTTCTATCGGAGACGAAGACGAAACCACCTTGCTTCCTAGTTGGGCCACCTGTCGCGATCTGGACGGCTGGCGGTAGAACTGCTAGATTATGACCCATGTACTGCATGACGTCCACGCGTGAGTGAAATTTGACAAAAATAACCTTTTTTTGAAACTTCAACCAAAAATAATCCTTTTTTGAAAAAAATCTGAAACTAACCCTTTTTTGTGGCTCCCGCACCGGCGGCGCCACACAAAAGGGTTAATTTTAGAATTTTTTCGAAAAAAGGGTTATTTTTGGATGAAGTTTCAAAAAAGGGTTAATTTTGTCAAATTTCACCACGCGTGATGCCCCGCTGGCACACCTCCTGCCACGTGTTTATCCTTTTTTTAATATATAATCCGCTTACACCACAATTTTTCACAGTGAATTAGGCAAATCGGCACCATCCATCTATCTAGTTTAGCCCCTTTCCAATCAAGAAGAAGATAGGAGAGATGGCGGCAGATGCACCCCTACTTCAGAAAAATCATGCTAAGAACTGAAACACAGGAGACCAGCACACCGAACATGACGACGTTTCGCAAAACTATATCTTCAACCACTCAATGGCTGTTCATGCCAAATTATCATCAACTGTCAGATTATACAACCGAGCATCATCATGGAACACCAATTTTATTCTGTTATATAAGTTTCTTCTCTGTTGACTATAACAGAGCGACTAGAAGAAAGGTGTCGCCGATGCTCCGACTCTGTCGCGGGGAATCAGACGCAGCTCCGAGCCATGCTTCAAGAACACGTTACCTGGAAACAGAGCAGGAGTTCTACATCAGCAAACACCAAAAACACCAAAACAAAAAAAGCCAAACAAACTGGGGAAGTGGCGGAAAGTGGTTTTTGCTCCCGAGCTCTAGTGGTGTCATTTTGGCTAGACTAACATTAAAAAGTACTCCCTAATATACAGTACAGCATACGATTTGCAAAGCTCAAGAAGGCAGCTAGGAGAAAATTCATGAAGTTAAAGTGGATGGCAGTATAGTAGTATTTTACTGGGACCTAAGTTTGAGAAACAGACTATGGCTTCTCAAGTAAATACTACGGATATGCGCTTCAAGTAAACAGAGAAATTCACACCGTATGACGGTATATTGGTAAAAAAGTGTAAACAGAAAAATGCATTTTATGCAGAGTGTTTCACTCATGGTGATCATCTACTCCTTTTTAGAGCCAAGCTGGCCAACCTTATTTGAGTTCTGGTAGCGAATTTTAGTGCCATCAGCCCAGCACAAAGCAAATGGTACATATTGTGAACGCACACAAAATTAGTATCCTCAAACAGTTCAATCAATTTGTATAACACTACTATTTCTATGGCCAAAACCATCACAGTGAACTTCTTGTAGCTAAGAAAACATGGCTGCACATCAGGAAAGAACTCGAAGAGAAAACATATTTGAAATAGAAAAGTTGGCGTGGGTGTCTGCAAATAGTACCTGCGCTTTGCTGCGGGTTGATGCCTACTCCATCTGCAAAGGGAGGAAACAAAACATTGTTTCAAGTAAGAACACTGTGTATGTCAAACAAGCAAGCAAAACAATAATGAACCAACATTTTTCCGCTCTAACCATCTGAAGCTTGACAGATCATAATCAAATGACAATTGCATTAGGAAGTTGAAAGCCCATGTTAGTATGTTAGCCCTCACCACCACCCACTATTGGGAACAAAACTAACAGTTCAAAACTATACCTCAGGTTTTTCAATAAGTAGAAACAAAGCATAGAGAGAATGCATGCTGACCTAAAATTCAATATTTGATAGAAAATGAGATTATCATATATGAATTCATTAAGATGGGAAAAATACAAGGGCTGTTGTCCCACATTTCTAATCACTACATCATCATCAAAAGGTTAAGGTATACTATTTGATATGCTATCATTCGTCAAGCACTACAAGTCTGATAATACGTAATGGCCATGGCTAGATGAAAAGGCCCAAACGGCACAAATCGCCACCGACCATCAAGTCATGGCGCAAAAGAAAAAACACACGGGTGTTTGTTCGCGCTATCCATATCTTAGAAACCGTGCAAGCCATCCAGGGGTAGCATCCAGTGACCCCCGGAATCACCGCTTAGCTTGCCGAAACCCAAACAGATCAGACCAATGTGGACCAGACTATAGGTTGAAACTAATGGCATGCTATGAATCCCCACAAACATACAAATTTCTCACTGAATTTGCTCATATCGTCAAGAATATGTACTACAGACTAAATCATACACTCAATTCACAGGCATATTCTGACCTATAGTACACCCATATTTCTAAGCAATCAATCATTCATTCCAGCACGCAGATAAAATGCAAAAACGAAAGGATTAGCGCAGGAAAACTACGGATTATCGCTTCCCAGTAAAATCACAGCCCGCTAGACCCTGACGACCCATCAAATCGTCTCAGGACAGACCTCTAACCCGCGGAACAGGAACCAAACCCACGATCTCGACTAAACGAGAGACGTCCCATCCCGTCCCTACGAGAGGGGACGCGGCGTAGCGCGGAGGGGAAGTGCGAGCGTACCGTTGGTGATGATGGCGCTGGTCTGTGGCGGGACCTTGAACTCCTCGGCGGCGAACTTGAGCACCGCGGTGAAGGGCGCCGCCTCCGGGACGCTGAACCTGCGAAGCCACAGAGCGATGCGGATCAGGACGACGAACAGACGCCGGAGCGATCCTCGGCGAGACGAGATCTGGTTCGAGGAGGAAGGGGGAGAGGGGCGGCGCTTACACTTTGAAGGGGAGCTTGGGGTCGGAGGTGAGGATCACCTTGAACGACACCTTCCCGCCGCCGCTGCCGCCCTCCGCCGCCGCCATGGTATCAAGATTCGCCGAGCCGGAGATTTTTGGTTCGGTCGATGCGCCTCGGGCTTGTCCTCCTGGCTGGCCCTTCTTTATTCGCTACCAGATTTTTTTTTTCGAAACACAGTACAACGCAAACGCTCACATACACGCGCATACACTCACCCCTATGAACGCACACACGCACGCCCTACCCTATGAGCACCTCCGAGAGACTGAGCCGGCGGTTGGATCTTGAGATTGATGAAGTCACCACGGGCGCCTCGCTGTCGATGGGAACATCGCCTCGCACTGAAGAATATTCCGCCTAAATGAGAAACACCAGCGTCAAACCTGGGGTTTGAACTCTGGTGGGCTGGGGGTACAACCACCCTCCTAACCATCTTGCTACGAGATATTTGTTCCACATCATTCTTTCTTTCTATTCTTTTCGTTTAAGAAAATATAAATTTGTACACATTTGACATATTCATGGAAACCATATATTTGAATAATTTCAATCTACATAATTTTTTAATTCTGCAGTGTGGCATTCTTAGGAGCCACATGTTGAGTTGTGTGATCACCCAAAATTTATTTATAAAGGTTCAATTGCCACCTTCAAGGGTATCATTTTGTGGATTAAGCCACTTTGCATTGTGTGAAAACTTAAGAAAAATAAGGTAGGCTTTGTGGCTATTGGAGGCATTGTAAATCCACACCTCTCCAACGGAGAGTAACTTCTCTGGGTAAGTGAATTTCGGCATAAATCTTTTGTCTCCATGGTGTGGTTGTTGTTTACTTACTTGTATCTAACTTGTTACCTTGTTTATCTTGTGTTGATAGATTGTATCTTGCCATATAGGCTGGTCACATCTAGTTGCATAATGTAGAAAATCTATAGTATTACTATTGTTAATAATTTGTAGTCTCCTATTAAACACCCCCCACCCCCTCGATATTTCCAATTTCACCTAGCAATATAGCCTAGCCAGAAGTGGCAGTGGCGACCATCCATAGGAAACAAAGGTTGTGAGACTGTCAGGTGGGTAAAAGGCCCACTAAGGCACTGGGCAATCTCTCGGTGCAAAGAAAGGGCAAGGACCATTAAAAAAATAGCGCAGTATAGCGTCTCTAGTAACACGCTATAGCGTCGTGAGAATGCTCTCGCTAAATACATCAGTGTACAATGTCTCTTTAAATAGCGTATTTGAGGCCGGCGCTATTTTGTTATAGCGCGCTATTTTTTTCCTTGGCAAGGACATTGAGCTGAACCGAAAACACTACCATGCCAATGCAATTTTTCATGAGATTTGCAAAACCTTGTTTGTTGATGGCCAAGGATAGTGGTCAATATTTGATATATTTAGAATTTCTTTGTGTACCGTTGATTTCATTTGGCTATTAGGGAAGATTTGAATTCATGATTCAAGTCTGGATACTTGACTTGCTAAAGTGATGTTTCTGCAAGATTTTTTAGTTATAAACTTAATCTTGAAAATATAATTTTATTTTTATCTAATTAGAAACGTCAAGAAAAATTACTGTTCAATAAATGTTTTAGAAAAAATCACCAGAAGTAAGGTCATATGCCTTGTAGATTTCTAATGTGATTTTTCATAACTTTTATTTTGGTAAAAAATACATGTGCCCACATATGAAAGGTTTTGATTGCCTTGGAAATATATTTTTGGAAAAAAACATTGAAATATTTCTCCTCACTTGTCAGAGTCAACCTCCCAAAATTAGATTCAAGTTTGGAAATTGGTAATAGGTAATGTAGACAAGAAATCTCAAACTTTGGGATGTGACACATCCTATTATATGAATTAATTTTTTATCGACTCTAGATGACACTGGGGAGACGTATGAGCCAAAGAGTACTGAATTTAGGATTGTAGGCGTCCTTATCTTATGTAGTTAATTTTCTGCCAACAATAGAGTAATTGCCGCGATATCTATGACAAAAACTAATCACTATATATCTCCAAATATTAATTTTTGGCTAACTTATAAAGTACTACTACAGTGAATTTGTGCAATAATAAGCACATGCATGACTCATGATCAGAATATGCTTAGTCTGGTACATATTTAACACGTAATAAGTACCATAAGTTTATACCAATAATGATATGTAACCATTAGCAACTATAAAAGCAGGACAGTCCCTTGGATTCCCATTAGTCTGAATCAACATCGATCACCAATGTCAAAGTTCTTGAACAATATGTGGACCGTCCAGATGTTGATATTAGCACTTGTGCTCGTGGTTTCTGCAGGTACTTACACAACTTTACAAGCAGCTTTCATCGGTTATAATATATACTGTATTATGACTAATTTGGACATTTAGATGCTTTCTCGCTGCGTTTTTCTTAATTATAAGTTGCCTCCTAGATTTTTGTCGTTGTTGCAAGGCGATGGCAATCATTGTCAAGAGAAATATTGAACACGGTAATTTGATCATGTTCTCTCTGTGGATATCTGCAGATGTTTCAGCTAAGGCGTTATCAGCGTCTGATGATCATGTCGGTCTATCGACTGATGGCTGTGAACACAGAGCGCGTGCATTCTATGATCCGGATATTCCACCAGGGCAGTGTGAGGCGGGCGGGTGTGGGGTCGCATGTCGCTTGAAGTTTCGAGGAACCGGCGAGTGCGTCAACGAGAGATGTTTGTGCACATTCTGCATTCCCTAGTTATACTTAGGAAAACCTCTTGCAGAACTTAGTATGTTATGAGAGCCTGAAGCTCATTTTCGTGTCTGTGTAATACAACAACAATAAAGGAATGGTTTGACAGCAGTACTATGTATTTACTGGCAAGGAACATTAGTTGAATTCACCATTGCCGTAAAATCTGATATTTCCACTTCATAGCTTAACCATACCGACGAGAAAACAAAAATCCTAGCGAGTGCTCGAACAAAACAAAGCCGGTAGCGCCGCCCTTCATGGTGGGCTGTCATTTCTATGGACGTGTAAACTTTTGTTGAAAAATACGTTGGATTTTGGGCTACATGAAAATCAACCAAAAAATGACAAGTAGGCAGTAAAAACCATCTTTGGTCTTCACAAAGGTCTGTGTAGGTCAGATATTAAAACATATGAAAACTGTGGCCAGGGGTTCAGGACGTTGGCACCGAGTGACGATAGACTGGGAACAATGGAAAATACTCTCCAGCGATGCCATATCCAGCCTTCTATCGAGAAATGCTCAATTGGTGGACAAGAAAAGGGGAGAGCAATTGCGTATAGCCTGGGACACAAAAGGATGACCGGTGGTGGGGAGTTTTCTGCTGGTAGCCTTAGGCTTGTGCGCCTGCCTGTGGCTAGTCTAGTCTTGGTAGCTGTTGTTAGAGTTTGCCATGTTTGGCTTTCTTGGGTTTTAAACCTAGACCTCGCAGTTCTGTGTGGCTCAGATGTTGTATGAACTCTTGTGGTGCGATTTCAAAGTTCAGGCTCATTTGAAGCTTCCGCAGGCTGGTTCGCCTATACCATAATTTCTGAAGCCAGAAAATAAATTTAATTGAAACCATCGTGTAATGAATTTGAAACAGAACGTAGTTCTGAAGGAAACTTGGTGAAGGATCGCAATGCCAGCACCAAGGGAAACTGCAGGTTAGGACTTAGGACTATGAAACTGCAGGTTAGGACTTAGGTCAGTAACAGATGGATGCATTCATGGATAAAAATCACAAACTTTTGCAAGATGACATTCTACAACATCTCTGATATTGCCCACTGGCTTCAGTTCATGGTTTGCTTTGTAATACAGTAGCTATTACTACTGACAAGCCTTGCAGAGTTACAACCCCAAAATTTCTGCAAGCTAGAATAACAACTCCACGCTGCTCCCAGAACAGAACCAAAAAAGAAGAAAAAATGGCACCTCAAAACTTCTGATGGGAAAAGCTACTTGAGCTGGCAGAATCATTGCGATACTTGAACAAACTCCAAGGTCTCGCATCGATTCCAGGCACCAGGTTCTTCACAACAGTGAAGGGATCTCTCCTTCCTCCAAGTCATCCCAAAGTTTGAATGGGGACCTTATTTCAAAAGATCCATCTCCATCCATTATATCAAGATCAAAGTTCAGGAAATCGTCAGGATTCATGTCCCCAAACAGCTCTTCATAAGCATCTTGCACATCCAGCTCAAACTCCTGGTTGGGCACCTCCGATACCAGCCCCAGGGTGTCTTCGGTGTCCATGTCCAGCGGATAAACTTTCATGTGAGATCTCCTTTTCAGAGCTTCAGGAGTTGTATTTGGTGCCAGCTTGCTTTGTTGGTCATATTCTTCTTGAGGACCACTCAAGCCATCAGATGCTAGATTACTGATGGGACACAGACTGGAGAATCTGTCTTGCGATTCAGAACTTTGGCTGGACCGATATTGGCAGGATGTGAAGTTGCATGGTCCTTGAGGTCAATAACCTGCCTCTCTAAGATCCCATCTTCAACACTTTCCTCCGAGTCCAGTGGATGGACTTTCATGCAAGATTTAGTCTCCGTAGTTCCAGAAGGTGTCTTTGGTGCAATCTTGCTATGTTGATTAATTTTTCCCTGCTGACCATCTAATCCCAGACTGCAGATATATGACAGCACTGAAGAATCGCTCTTGTTGCTATCTACCTTAAATCTACTCGTAACCGTCAGTCGAGAAAGATTAGTGGTGCGTCTAGGTCCACAATCCTTGAGATCTATAACTTGTGTCTCTGGTACCATTTCACCTTCTTCTATTTCTTCCTCATGAAACACGGTGCCTTCTAGAGGAGGACTATCATTTGAACTACCAGGGGGCTGTTTATTTCTAATCTTGTTTACAAGCTTCTCAACTTCAAACTCACAAGTATCTGATGGCAGAAAGACATTAATAGTTGGGTACTCGACAATAAGAATGCCCCTCAGTTGTGGGCGCAATGGCTCTTCTATGTTGAGTTGACGGTGTGGTGACTTTGAAACCTACAGCAAGTTAAAATTAGTCGTTGTTTAATGCCAATTTATAAACAATATCAATAACCGTGAAAGACACTTGACTACAATACCTTTGCAGACTTTTGAATGAACAATTTCAAATCACGTAATTCAGTATTGCGATATGGTGTAAGCTGGTCCTTCAAAGGCGTAGGACTCAGATGTTTTTCCAATAAAGATAGCAAGCTTGTATGCTCATCTATCCTGGAAAAGAAGGCATGATGAGTATGACAGGAAAGGGAGATTGTCTATTTACGTGTGGCTCAAAGTAACTTCTGCAGCATCTATATGAATGTTTAGCGCTGTTTCCAAACAATCCGTATTACCAAGCAAGTGTAGAATCAGAAAATATGAAGTTTGACAGACTGATAGACAGATCATGCATATATAGAGAGAGATATCTTCAGACGGCGCTACACGAACAAGGCATGCAGATATGAAAACATAAGGATACATTCCATGCTATAAGATTAGTACAAACTTACTGGTGGTCAGTTAGGACAATATCTGTTGAATTAAACCTCCATTCAAGTGTCCAGTATATGCAGTCGTTTCTGCAGAGAGATATTCATAGAAAGATTATTTATCTTGACATCATCAAACTATATGTAAGGCTCACTCAAATGTATATAAGATTTAAGGACGCTTGCACAAATTATTGAGAAAGTGAAACATGCTGTCAGTTCACAAGATGCTGTAGACCTGTAGCATACATGTTGACAGTGTTTTGGTATACCCTAAATAACAAGGAGAGGGCAAACTTGAATGGAGATTTACCAGTTATGAGTTCAAGTGCCTAACACTGGAATCATGCAAAGGACAAACTGAATCATGGTCACTTCACAACATATGACATGTCATGTAGTGATGAACCACACAACCAAGGATTCTAAAGGAAACTTACAGAACTTTTTGGCAGCAATAATGGTTGAGCACATGCATCTCACCAATGTCAACTATATATACTCTCCGTTTACAAAAGGATGTCTCAACTTTGCCCAAAAGTGGATGTATCTACACGTGAAACATGTCTACATACATCCACTTCTAAACAAACTTGAGACATCCTTTTGTGAACGGAGGGAGTACATGACTACCGATCGCATAGGCCAAGCAACGATGCAAACAGATAGAAAGCATTACACTTTTCAACAGCGTTCATGCACACAGGTTCCACTTTTAATTTTCCAAGTAACATCATCATCGACATGTCTGGGTGATTCAAATTGATCAACGACCTTATGGGTGGATCGATCGAGACTCCCAAGAGAGAGATTTGCAAAGAAGAAGAAGCAAACGAAACCTGGACAAGTGCTGCGAACTGTTGTGGTCTCTCCTGGTCATGCCTTTGGGGAGGAAGTCAAGCCGGACGCCCCGGCGCAGCGCCGCCTTGCGGAGGGACATCAGTCCGGCCGGCAGCATGGCTCCGCGGTCTCCCCCGTAGTTGCGGCCGAATCCGACAATCAGCCTGTGGGCCGACTCCCTGGCCTGGCTCGTCTCCTCCAGCAAGTTGTAATCTTTTGCACAGAGATCGACAAACAAACAGGTCGCGGTGAGCAAGCATGTTGTAATCTTTTACCCCGGTGTACGGCGGCGAGCTATTGGATTGAGGGATGATGTAGGAGATGGGGGAGGAGGAGGGGACAGACCGGAGAGGAGCTGGTTGTCGTCGAACTGGGAGATGGGGACGGGGTCGGTGCGGGGGCGCTTGCCGGAGCAGGCGGTGCGGCGCTTGTGGGCCTGGACGCAGGGGAGGCTGCAGGTGAGGCGGGAGCAGCCGGGGCACCGGTACTTCCACGGCTGCTCCCCGCACTCCTGGCATGGAGCGCCCTTCTCGCCGCCGCCGGCGGGGCCGGAGCCGGCGTTGGAGGGCGGGCCCTGCGCGGGCGGCTCCCCCTCCATGCCGATGTTGGGGGAGAGCGCCAGGAAGGACCGCGGCCGGCGGCGGCGGCGGGATTTTTCTAGGGTTTAGCTGTGGCGGCCGCTCTGTCGGCGGTGGCCGTTTCTCTGTGGCAGCGAAGTGGGGAGCTTTTATGTTGCGAGTTTTGTTCCGCACTGTCTGTGTTAAACTTTTGATCAGGCGAAATCAACGGACCACTTTGCTCTGATTTTGAAACAATTTGCCTAATTGCCTTCTATAAATCTGGCTCTTGTCTCTTGTCTCTTATTCTTTTTTTTTTTGCTGTAAACTTGTCTCTTATTCTTGGACAGGGGAATTGATTTGGTTTATTCCAAT
This sequence comes from Poa pratensis, assembly GCA_947311845.1. Taxonomy (NCBI): domain Eukaryota; kingdom Viridiplantae; phylum Streptophyta; class Magnoliopsida; order Poales; family Poaceae; genus Poa; species Poa pratensis. The sequence goes on from CAMZMU010000127.1 coordinate 6,902,879, forward strand.
TAATCACCTATTGGTGGGTTTTTGGCGTTCCATTGTAGCCAATCTATTTTTCCATCATGAGAATGGACTTTTTTTGAGAACTGGGTAGATGGCTAGTGGTTGGGGCTGTGGTGTGGCAGCCCAACAACCTGAGTTTGATTCCCCTCGGGGACGAATTTCCTGTAATTCTTACAAAGGAGCGTTTCTACTATAAAAATATGCCCTGGGTGCTAGTGCCCAAGAGTCGCATTTTAGAATGGACTTTTACCATTTTATTCTAGTTATCTTTTGAATAGTCGATATTATTTATACGGTGTTTTCTTTTGATTTTACTATCCTTTCTTGTAGGGGTGATGATAAACAAACAAGTAGATCTTTCTATCGGTTGACTTGCAAACTGCGTCTGAATACATTGTTCTATCATAGGAGTAGAGATTTCCTGCACCCGAGCTCCAGTGCTCATGCCACTTTAAAATAATTTAATTTTTTTTTACAATTTTCAGAAAAAATGAAAAAATCATACATGTTCTCGAATATGTATCCTATAAACGTGCAAAATTATACCGCCAAATACTTTATATTTCGACCTACACAAAAATGACAAATTTATATATCTGATTATAGTTAACAATGCATAGTTTCAAATCAACAAATTTTGTCATTTTTGTGTAGACCATAATATAAAGATTTTTTTCATTGAGATTTTGCACGCTTCTAGTTTACATCCTTGAGAACATGCATGATTTTTTTCAGATTTTTATGAAACTTCTAAATCTATTTTTCGAATTTTTAAAGTGGCGGGAGCACTGGAGCTCGGGAGCAAAAACTACTTTCCGCTATCATAGTCGTCTTACTATTTGAAATGTTTCGTTATAGTTGAGCGTCCTGCACTTGGGCGAACTTGTGTTTTTCTTTTTTGATGCTTGCATTGCTTTTGATAGTGCACCTCGGTATTAAATTCATACACTTGCGGGAGTGAATGTGATTTTGGACAAACCATCGTGAACTTTGTAGAATTGATGATGCTCATGGTAATCTTTTTTTTTAGAACCTTAATTGTGCTTTTCGTGATAGATTTTCTCCTTGTTGTTGTCTCACTGCTAACATCGAACATCGGTGGATCCGGATACTTATCAAAACCTAGACCATTGCTAGTCAAGGTGATTAAGATGACATTTTTATAGAAACTTGACCTAGAAAGTCACTCGATACTGAATCCCTGCTTGGCTAGAGGAATATTAGATAGTCAGTCTGTTATCAACTTTTTGCCCAACAATTGTTGGGATATTTTTTATCAGGACTTAAATAATATTATCGGAATTAGTACTATGTACTTATAGCTTCCTCGATTGTGGTCATTGTCACTTTCTGTTTAACGATCTTCTCGGTCACACTCTTCTTAATCTTGTCCTTTCTATGAAACAAAAACAAAGCAAAAAAATGGATGAGCAAGAGCACTTTAAAGCCTCTACAAAGTTAAAGGGTCTACAAAAAACATTATAAAGGTCATGTTTCTAAGAAATCTGCTAGAATTGCTCTATGAGGTTTAATTAGGGTATGCAAAGAGGGATAGAGAAGCATTCTCTTATGTGTTCCACAAAATAAAAGTCATACCAAAATATGTTGAAACTAATGCTTGCATGAAGTAAGAAAAAATGTGATAGGAAATGAGATCATGTACAGTGGAGTAAAATGTCTTAGGCCTTCTTTGATTTGTAGGAAAGGAAGTTTAAAGGAATAGGAAACATATGGGGATAGGAAAGGATGGCATGTGCCAACCTGCCCTCGTTCCTTGTGCATAGGAAATGAAAAATGAGGTCTGATTAGATTTTAACTTCCTGTACATTTTGGCTTGAAACTAAGACTGGAAGGAAAATTTCCTGAACTATTCCTTTCCACACTTCCTGTGAATTATACGGGTGAACAGTGGCTGCTAGGGAAAACTTCCCAATCCTTTACTATTCCTTTACACTTCCTCCAAATCAAAGGGGCCCTTAGTTTTATGCAAATAGATCATCTCGCGACCCTTAGCTGGACCGAAGACAAATATTTTATTAGGTGGATATTTTTTCGACATAAAGATAAATTTATTTTGTTTTCCAAGCAAAAAATAAATATTGGTGTCTTTATACAAAAATACCAACTAGTAAAACAAATGCAATTTAATCTCAAAAAACAAAAAACTAGTAAAAAACGAACGTGGGCTTAGCCCAGCCCAAGTCCTTTGTGGCCATGTTCGCGATATCACCACGAGACCACAACGACGACGACTCCTCTCGTTCCGTAGTCTTCAACAACAGCACAAATACATCTCGTTCCTGGAGACTGGGACGGAATCCCTACCGGCGGCGGCGACCATGGCCGCAGGGGCAGAAGCGACGCCTCTCCACCATGGCCTCCCGGACGAGATCATCTTCTGGGAGATCCTCGTCCGCCTCCCGCCGAAATCCCTCCTCCGGTGCCGTCCGGTCTGCCGTGCCTGGCGCCACATCACCTCCACACGCGACTTCCTCCTGGCGCACCACGCTCGACAGCCCGCGCTCCCCATTGTCAACGGTTTCGGATACATCTCATGCAACTATAATAACATCCTCACCTTCGACCACCGGGCCGCCCCCGACGCCCAACAGCACAAATACATCTCGTTCCTGGAACCCTGAAGACCGGGACGGATGTAGAAGTTAACCAGGTTGGATACGTAGGATTAGGAATATGTGCTAGTACGAGTCCTAATAGGAGTAGGATTTCTAGTCCTAGTCTGTTTCCGGCCGTAGTATTGTCTGGACGTGTATATAAGCCCCGGCATGGTAGCCTTGTATAAACAACGAAAATTACAAAGAAATAGTGAGAGCAAGGCAGGCTCAATATACGAGCCTGTAGTAATCCAAATTCAGTTTCCGACCCGTCTGTATTTTCATTCCGTCGCTGAGTTCGGAATGTTGCCGAGAAGTTCCGATCGATCAAGAGCTAGCTAGCACTACGAAATCGGGTGTACTAGCAAATCGATCAAAGAAGCTAGCTTTGCACTGCAAGTTTCATACGTGCTTGAGTTTTGCTTTGCAAGCGGCAACGATCTGAAGGCTAGAAAACCAACCACGGAATCCCTATCGGCGGCTACCATGGCTAAGGCCGACAGGGCAGGAGCGACGCCTCTCCACCATGGCCTCCCGGATGAGATCATCTTCTGGGAGATCCTCATGCGCCTTCCGCCGAAATCCCTCCTCCGGTGTCGACCCGTCTGCCATGCCTGGCGCCACATCACGTCCACCCGCGAGTTCCTTCTCGCGCACCACGCTCGGCAGCCCTCCTTCCCCATCGTCGACGGATTCGAATACACCGCGACCGCATGCAAGTATCATAACATCCTTACCTTCAATCACCGGGCCGCAGCCGCGGACGCTCAGCTCCAAACCGTCGCCCGGCTTGGCCAGAACTTCTTGTTGAGGGCCTCCTGCGGCGGTCTCCTCGTCCTCTCCACGGTTACAATGTTTGGCGACTGCTTCTCCGTCTGTAACCCGGCCACACGTGAGTATGCTCCCCTCGAGAAAGCATGTGGCTCGACTTTATTAGGGATGTACATGCACCGCCCTACCGGCGAGTACCGGTTGTTGCTACACCGGAGTGGCTACATGAGGTCGTCTCTAGGACATCCGCTGCCTAAAGGAAAAACTGGCTGTTACGTCTTGACGCTGGGCTCCAACCATCCACTGAGGTACATCGAGGGGACAGAGACCGTGTCATGGGCGCAATTCGGGGCACATGTCTTGCTCCATGATAGTCTGCATTGGTACCAAGCGAAGCGTCAAGACGAAAACGAGCTCATATCGGTATTCGACACCATAGCCGAGTCGTTCCGGCAGATGCGTCCTCCGGTAGTTCCTAGTCCAACAACCAAGTCACACGTCTTTGAAATGGAAGGCACGCTTGGCATATGTGGCTACGACGATGCTACGAAATTCGTTGACATATGGGTGTTGCAGAGCTATCAAGGCGAGATTTGGGAGCACAAACACAGGGTAGAATTGCCGGTCACAGAAATGAGGAGGAAGTTTGGAAGCTGGGATAACAATTGCAAAATGAGGGTTTTATCGATGGATGGCGACTTACTCTTGCTGATCAAATTTGACTTGTGGATGTTTTATGTTGACACAGGTGGCAAAGTGGTTTACTGCTTCCATCATGATAACCAAAAATTCTATCCTTGTGAACATCGGCTCATGCAAACACTTGTTCCCCATACATTCTTTTCAGAACAAGAAGGTTATGCTGCGACCAAGTTGACTTTCGTCTGACGGCTTTTGAGTGAGTTAGTGCTTCTTAACGGTTTAGCTGTCGTATCTTCCTGAGGTGCAATATATTTGAATGAATCTGATTAAGCATTACTTGTTGGCTTATTCTTTTTGCATTGATGTCTATAAAGTTGTGATAAGAAGTTTTGATTTTTATGTGTTTCATGACATGTATGCTTGTTTATATACCTTATGAGGATGAAGTGTCTACTGCATGAGTTGATGCTAAAATTAATAAGTAATCCTTTTTTTTTTGCTCAAATACCTATGATTTCCACCTGATGGTTTATTCTTTTTTTTTCGGTGGTGTATATAGAGTTGTGATTCGAAGCTATGATTGTTATATGGTTTTATGACACTTACGCTTGTTTAAATACCCGTTGAGGTTGTAGTGACTACTGCGTGTGTTGATGCTGAAATTTATGTAATTTTGTACAGTTTGGAATATATGCCAACTAATTCGGCTTATGTTTCTGTTTATTTTGGGTCTAATGAATTAATTTTCTACTATCTATTTATCTACTGGTGCGTAGTACTCAATTGTTTACCAATCTATATGCCTCGTCTCCACATTTCTTAAAAAAACGACTTTACATCTTTTTTACAGTGGTCTTCTTAATTAATAGTCAATATGTACAGTTTTGTGTTTCTACCGTTGTTGCCGCTGGCAATAAAAAGAAGAAGATTTCTTCTCTTTGTTGACTTGCGGGCTGCATTTTGATTAGTATTAGAAGAACATAAAGCACCAATGGTTAAATTAAATGGTCAGCTTGTCAATAAAATGTTGTGTTATAATTCATTTTTCTTCATGATTCTATTGCATCTGGTTTGATGGGTCTTATGGGCAACGAAAAGCTCCCAATACTTATTTAGAAGTTTAAACAAATTTAAAAAACGAGATTCTAGTAGAAGCTGATGGAGGGTAGCTTCTGGAAGAATCTGGAAAATAAGCTGAAAAGAAGGGGGCCTATGTTGTCTACTAAGAAGCTCTGTCTTCCTTTTCTGACATGTTCGTTCCCATAGCTCCACACCCTCCTCCTCCGGACCGCGAGGACAGGCTCCGCGAGCTCTAGCGCCAACAAGAGGCCAGGAAGAGAAAGAGCGTAAATGGTGGGTCCTAAAGGTCGGTGTGTATTGAGATACAATGGAACTTGTGTGAATGAAAGTTAGGGGAACTATAAAACTTTCTAAGAGCATCTCCAATAGATGATTTGAAATAGGACATGTGACAGAAAAAACTATTTTTTACATCATTAGACGATAAAAACGCAGCTCCAAGAGATGACTATCTCAAAACGGTGATGTATATTTTTTTGGGCATGCCCCAATTTTTTGGATTTGGTGATTTAAATATACATCACCGTAGAACATGCCAAAAAAAGGTTGTGGCGGGAAGCCAACTGTCACGGTGAAAATTCTCCGTTGTCGACCGTCGCAGCCCCCACGCTGATTTCAGCTGTTTTTCGCTACCACCACACGCCACCGTGACCCCGCCAACCTCCCTCAGCCCCACCGACACCTCACCACTGATTCCCACCGCTCGGGACGTCGCCACAACCCCTGCGACCGCCGCTGCATATCGGGCTGCCACCGCCAAAATCCCCCGATTTCGGCCGTTCCTCGCCTCACTGCTACCTCACATGGTCGCCCGCAACATTGCAACTGCCCACCAACGCCGCTAAGCGGCCGCCACGACTCCCATGCATCCATCGGCTCCCTTCCAGCCCCTGCCGACCTGCTCCGCCCTCGCCGCCTTTTCTCGACCTCCGACAACCTCCGTGGCCGAAGTCGAGCTCGGCGCCAGGCGATCGTCAGATGCGTCTCCCTGCCTCACCACCATCGGATCTATTTTAGGGCATCTCTTGGAGCTCAATTTTTTCTGGTGCCCCAAAATACATCGTTTGTTGGAGTAAAACAAGTTTTTATGCCCTATAACCCAAAATTTGATGGCGTAAAATCTAAATGTGGTGACCTAGTTTACATCATCTACTGGAGATAGGGTTTAAAAAATTGGTACCAGTCCCCATTTGGCCCTCGGGGACTCTAAAACAAGGAGTAGCGTTGGAGATGCTTCAAAACATTTCTCTTTGTTTTTTTTTTTTTTTTTTTTGAGAACACAGTACAACACAGACGCTCACAAATACGCACGTACACTCACCCCTATGAACGCACACACGCACACCCTACCCCTATGAGCACCTCTGAAGGACCGAGCCGGCAAATCTTGAGGTTGACGAAGTCACCACAGGCGCCTCGCTGTTGACGGGCACGCCACCTACCACTGAAAGAATAGCGCCGGATAAACCTGGAATAAATCCAGGTAAATGCAAACGCCCATGCCAAGTCTAGAACTTGAACCTGGGTGGGCTGGTTCCACCACAGGGAACCCAACCATCAGAGCCAAGCTCCGTCTGCAACATTTCTCTTTGTTGGGTGTTCAAGTCCGCGTGGAATTAGGGTCCATGTTTATAGCGAGTCTCCTAAAGTTGTTGCCAGAGGTTTATTAGGGCACTTGTGAAGGGAGCGAAGTTTTGACTCTCGGGCACACTGCTGCTGTTTTTTTGAATTTTTTGAAAATCGTACTTTTTTGCTTCAAAAAAATCTGCATTTTTTTACACAACAAGATATACATGTTATGTAGGTACGCAAGAAATTTCGTAAGAAAATAATAAATTTTGTGGCCTACAGAAAAAAGATAAATTTCTGACAGAAAATCCATACTATTGTTACTTGTTGCTGCTCCCGAAATTTGTTATTTTTATGTAGCTCGTAATACGATTTGTTTTTCTCAAATAATTTGTACCGTATGTAGAGGACATGCATATACATAAGCTAGTATTTTTTTTTGGATTTTTTTGAAACTCGTTTAATTTTTTTTCATTTTTTTTTGAAAAAGCAGGTGCACTGGTGCCCGAGCTCCAAAAGGGGTTTCCGACTTGTGAAGTGTTAGACAAGCATTTTTTCTAACGTGCTCCACAAAAATCGTGTTACATTAATATGTTGTATTTAATGGTTCTATATGAATGTAAAAGTGATAATCAAAATTTAATTAGGAAAATATTGGAACATGGTCATGACTCATGTACAGTGGAGCGGGTTGTCTTATTTTCTACCTAGAGAAATCTCGCCACCCTTTAGTTAGGAGAAGACAAATATTTTTGATGGACTATACTTTTTTCTATTTTTCGTACATAAAGTTTAATACGGAGCATTATATTGTTGCTACTTCAGTAATTTGTACGTCAACAATCATCTTAGATTCCCGCAAAAAAAGGCAATCATGTTACATGACTCGGCTAGAGACATGTTGTCTGTATTTGTTTTGGTCTAATTGTACTTTTTCCATATATAATTATCGCTAGTAAACGAACGTGGGCTTAGCCCAGCCCATATATAATTACTCCCTCCGTCCAGAAATAAGTGTCTCAAGTTTGCTCAAAAGTGAAGGTATCTAGACATGTTTTGTATATAGATACATCCACTTTTTGTCAAACTTGAGACACTTATTTTTGGGCGGAGGGAGTACTTGTTTCCCGAGGTATCACACGCACGAACTCTGGAGACTGGGACGGACTCTCGACCGGCGGCGACCATGGTTACGGCCGCAAGGGTAGGAGCGACGCCTGTCCACCATGGCCTCCCGGACGAGATCGTCTTCTGGGAGATCCTTGTCCGCCTCCCGCCCAACTCTCTCCTCCGGTGCCGCGCCGTCTGTCCTGCCTGGCGCCGCGTCACCTCCACGCGCGACTTCCTACTGGCGCACCACGCCCGACAGCCCTCTATGCCCATTGTTCGTGGACTCAAAGACACCGGCTGCAACTATCAAAACATCTTCGCCTTCGACCGCCGGGCCGCCGAAGCTGCAGACCCGCAACTCCAACCCGTCGCCCGACTTAACGAGAACTTCAGGCTGGAGGCCTCCTACGACGGCCTCCTTATCCTCTCCACGGATGGCATGTTCGACCGTTGCTTATCCGTCTGCAACCCGGCCACGCGTGAGCATGCTCCCCTCGACAAAGCATGGGGCTTGACATTATTGGGGATGTACCCACACCGCCCTACACGTGAGTACCGGCTATTGCCGCACCGGAGTAGCGACATGGAGCCGTTTCTTGATTTTTTGTTGCCTAAAGAGAATATTGGATGCTATGTCTTAGCGCTGGGCTCCGACCAGCCACTGAGCTACATCGGGGGTGTAGAGACTGCGTTAACGGCGCAATTCGACGCACCTGCCCTGGTCCATGATAATCTGCATTGGTACCAAGCGCGACATCGGAATGAAAGCGAGCTGGTATTGGTATTCGACACCATAACCGAGTCGTGCCGGAAGATGCGTTCTCCGGTTGTTTTCTGTCCCACGACCAAGTCATATATCTTTGAAACAGAAGGCACCCTTGGCATCTCTAGCTACAACGATGCTATGAAAATTGTTGATATCTGGATGTTGCAGAATTACGAGGGCGAGGTTTGGGAGTGCAAGTACCGGGTCAAATTACCTATGTCCGAAATGAGGAGGCAGTTTGGAAGTTGGGAAGAGTTCTGGAAAGTGAGCCCTGTGTTGGTGGATGGTGACATCCTCTTGATGGTTAGACAAATCAACTGGATGTTTTACGTTGACACAGGTGGCGAACGGATTGGCGGCTTCCATTGTGATAGCAAACAATTTTTTCATTGTGAACTTCAGTTCAAACAAAGTCTTGTTTCTCATACCTTCTTTACAGCACTAGAAGGTTATGCTGTGAACCAATCGCCTTTTATTGACGACGTTTAGTGAGGTAGTGCTTCTTAATGGCTTGATTGTCATATGTATCTTCATGAACTGCCATACCTTTGAGTTTGATTAAGTGTGAACCTATTGGCTTATTCTTTTTGCGTTGATGTATATAAAGTTCAAACAAAGATTTGATTGTTCTGTGGTTGCAAGACGTCTATGCTTGTTTAGATACCTTTTGAGGCTGAAGTAACTACCGCGTGAGTTGATGCTAAAAAAAAAAAAAATTCTCTGCTTAATTTGAATATTTGCTACTCCCTACGTTCATAAGGTAAAAGGATGTCTCAACTTTATCTAAATTTGTATGTGTCTGGAAATACTTTAGTGTGTAGATACATGAAAATTTCGACAAAGTTGAGACATCCTTTTATGAACGGAGTGAGTATATGATTCGCCTCATGTTTATGTTTTCCCTTTTGGACTGATTTTTTTCTTTATTTATTTATCTACTGGTTTGTTGTACACAATCGTCAGCGATCTATATGCCTCTGTCCATATTTTTTGAACTAAAAAATCAACTTTACCTTTTCATCTAGTGGTCTTCTTGATAGTCAATATGTGAAGTTTCCTGTTTGTGCCTTTTGGAAAACATTCAGATTTTCTTCTATTTATTTGCAAGCTGCATCGGACTATTAGAAGAACTTTAACATCATTCACCAAACTAAATGGTCGTATCATAGAGATCTTGTGTTACAATTCATGTTTCTTCATTATTCTATTGCTTATGGTTTAATAGGTCTTATGGCGACTAATAAGCTCACGATTATAACGAGAACTGGGCATGATTTTATTTTTCCCCTTCCGAAGAGTTTTAGTATTTGTGTAGAAAAGATGGGTACATACCGAAACATGAAAACTATGGATATATTTTTTATGCTTCCATCTGGCTCTTTTTTCGTTGCATTGTTTGGATTGACCTATTACTTATTTCATTTACGTGCTAACCATTTTATGGATTAAGTTTAAGAAACAATTGTTTACTACATAGCACAAGAAAGGCTTGTCATTGTCTGGTTCAGGTCCCACATTGTGTTCATATCTCGTGCAGGACATCACCAGGCCTATTGTGTAGCAGTAAGTTGAGAGCCACTCCGGTCATTTCCTTCAGAACATAGAAGTAAGCTGTAAAATCGCAAGATTGTTCTAGCTATTTTCCATCATAGAATGTTTTCATGGAATTTTGAGACCCTGATTCTGTAAATGCATTACATAGTTATTTTGCACATAAAAAATTATGCGCTTGGACGTGCCCGCGTGGTGGAAAAGTGCGTAACAGTTGCATGAGAAAAATGCACGTGTCCAATTATATGCACTTGGGAGAGTCTTAGGCCTAGTTAAGCTAGGCGATCCTCCCAGTTGTCTGGGTTTTGCATGGTTTTCCCTTAATTATCGTGTGATGTGTGGTTTTTCGGCGCCATTTTCCTTATAAACTGGATCAATTCTCTCATTTTAAATGAATTCCAGAAACTCCCCGTCCCTCTTTGAGGTGTTTACGTCAAAAAAATTGCACATGTGATGAACTCACCACCTACGAAGTATATGCTAAGATATATATACCGGGAATAAAAACACTTCCGCAACGAGTCGCAATGTGGTACTCCCTCCGTCCCAAAATAAGTGTCTCAAAGTTGTACAAAAGTGAATGTATCTATAGATGTTTCATGTTTAGATAAATCTACTTTTGACAAATCTAAGACAGTTATTTTGGGACGGAGGGAGTACAACATTTCCACCCGACTAGGTTCCAGTAGTCAGCTTCATGGATGTTAATGAGTTCCAGTAGTCAGTATAACGAGTTGGCCTAGTGCTTACAAGTTATGTTCTGCTCGGCTTAGGTACGGAATTTTGGAGTAATCCTGCATGGTACGACGTGTATTCCACTCCAAGTCGATAGACATCGTGTGGCCACCCGACTTGGTTCTTCTGCTCTCTCCATGGGTCCCCGAGTATCTCTAGTCAACATCAACAAAGTACTGATAGGTCAGCCCGATCGGCTTGTTTATATCCACGTCATGGGTTTTCCCGTTGGGTACTCTCCCTTAACATCGTTTATGAAATTTGATCCGCAAGAGCACTTTAAAGCGTGTACAAAATTTACCGGACCGCAAACACATTATAGAGGTAGTCCCGCTAGAGTGGCCCTAAGAGACTTAATATCCACGTCGTGTTAGAAATTTGATCTGCAAGAGCACTTCATATCCACGTCATGTTTTTGGTAGTCTGCTAGAGTTGCCCTAAAAGGCTTAATTATATGGTATGCAAAAAGTGATAGAGAATCATTCTCTTTTGTTCCACAAAGAAACGTTATATAAAAAATATGTTGTAACTAATGCTTGAGTGAATATAAAATAGGCGGTAATCAAAGTTAATTAAGAAATGTGGGGTAGGAGATGAGACCATGTATGGTGGAGTGACTTGTCTTGTTTTTATGCAAAGAAATCATCTTGCGACGGCCAGAAGCCCAGAAGACAAATATATACTCCCTCCGTTCCTAAATATAAGATGTTCTAGTATTTTTTGACCCATGTGTCCCTAGACATGTTTTAGTGCAAAATTACATTACTCTTATATTTAGGAATGGAGAGAGTATTTTCTAGATGGACCTTTTTTCTACATAAAGATTTTTTTTCAAAATATAAACAATCGTTCTATGCGGCTAGAGAAATGCTGACATAATAATTCTATTATATACTTGTAAAAAAAGAATTAGTGGCGTGTTATACTTTTCTATATTTTTTCGAGCGGTAATTTTCTGTAAAAAACTAAAAATACCAACTCGTAAGCGAACGTGGGCTTTTGCACAACCCAAGTCCATCGCTGTTGCTTCCCAATATATATCCAGAGTCCACGACGACGACGACTCTTGTCCAACAAAAGAAAAACCATCTCGTTCGTGGAGACTGGGACGGAATCACGCGACCGGCAGGGGCGACCATGGCCAAGGCCGCAAGCGCAGGAGCGACGCCTCTCCACACGGGCCTCCCAGACGAGATCATCTTCTGGGAGATCCTTGTCCGCCTCCCACCGAAATCTCTCCTCTGGTGTCGCCCCGTCTGCCGCGCTTAGCACCACGTCACCTCCACCCGCGACTTCCTCCAGGCGCACCACCTCCGACAGCCCTCGCTCCCCATCGTCCGCAGATTTGAATACATCTGCAACTACCAGAATATCCTCGCCTTCGACCACCGAGCGGCCGCGGACGCGCAGCTCCAACCGGTAGCGCGGCTTGGCGAGAACCTCTCCGTGGAGGCTTCCTGCGACGGCCTCCTCATCCTCTGCAGGGTTGAGATGTTCGGCTTTCGCTGCTACACCGTCTGCAACCCGGCCACGCGTGAGCATGCTCCCCTCCAAAAAGCGTGGGGTTCGAGATTATTGGGGATGTACCTGCATCGCCCTACCAGCCAGTACCGGCTATTGTTGCACCGGAGTAGCCACATGATTGTTCTCGGGAATCTGCGGCCTGTAGGAAAATTTTGCTGCTATGTCTTCAAGTTGGGCTCTGACAAACCACTGAGGCACATCAAGGGGGCGGAGACAGCGTCAGCGGCACAATTCAAGGCACCTATCCTGGTTCATGATAATCTGCATTGGTACCAAGTGCAACATCAGAAAGAAAACGAGTCTGTATTGGTATTTGACACCATAGCGGAGTCATTCTGGCAGATGCGTCCTCCGGTAGTTCCCAGCCCCACCACCAAGTCACATATCTTTGAAACAGAAGGCACACTTGGTATCTGCGGCTACAACGATGCTATGAAAATCGTTGATACATGGGTGTTGCATAACTATGAAGGTGAGGTTTGGGAGCACAAATACCGAGTCGAATTGGCGCCGGTCGAAGAAATGTGCGGGCCGTTTGGAAGCTGGCATGGCGATTGTCATGTGAGTGTTGTGTCGGTAGATGGTGACTTCCTCTTGCTGCTCAGATATAGCACGTGGATATTTTACGTTGACATGGGTGGTGAGCTGGTTGACAGCTTCCGTCGTGATAGCCAACACTTATATCCTTGTGAACTTCGGCTCAAACAAACTCTTCTTCCCCATACATTCTTTTCGGAACAAGAAGGTTATGCTACGACCATGTCGCCTTTCGTCTGACGACTGTTGAATACCTATGATTTCCAACCATGGTTTATTCTTTTTTCCGGTGGTGTATATAGAGTCTTGATTCGAAGCTCTGATTGTTATATGGTTGTATGACACCTATGCTTGTTTAATTGCCCCTTGAAGCTGAAGTGACTAATGCTTGTGTTGATGCTGAAATTTATGTAATTTTCTATAGTTTGAAATTCGCCAACTAATTCGGCTCATGCATGTTTCTGTTTATTTTGGGTCTAAGGAACTAATTTTCTACTATTTATGTATCTACTGGTTCCTAGTACTCAACTGTTACCAATCTATATGGCTCGTCCCACACAAAGAAACGTTCTGTAAAAATATATTGTAACTAATGCTTGAGTGAATATAAAACTATGCGGTAATCAAAGTTAATTAAGAAAATATGCCATATGAGATAGACACCGTGAGTAACTTGTCTTACTCTTTTACAAAGAGATCATCTCGCGACGACCAAAAAACAAATGTATATTTTCTAGACGGATCTTTTTCCACATAAAGATTTTTTTTTCAAAATATAAACAATCGTCCTATGCGGCTAGAGAAATGCTGACATGATAATTCTATTATATACTTGTTAAAAAATTAGTGGTGTATTATACTGTTCTATTTTATTTTTTTGCGTGGTACTTTTCTATTCAAACACCAACCCCTAAGCGAAGGTGGGCATAGCCCAACCCAGGCCATCGCTGTTGCTTCCCAGAATATAACCAGAGTCCACGAGGACCACGCCTCTCGTCCAACGAAAAAAAATCATCTCACGCTGACGGGTTTTGCTTAGTTCAAGTTTATCATTGCTGCAACTCGTGTATCTCCTTTCTCCTCCCGCTACAGTAAAGAGAGGCGAAAGGGAGAGCTTCTCGTTTCTTCGTCTCGTCGCCGGCCAGGTCGGGGGCTCCTCCCCTCTTCGTCTGTCGCTTCGGCGACGGGAGAGGGCGGGAGCCCCGGATCTGCGACTCCGGCGTGTAGATAGTAGTCTAGGTGTTCCATCTGGTGCGGGCGTTGTCGAGGTCGAAGCTCCGGTGAGGAATAATGGTGCTGGCGGTTCTTCCTCGTCCCGGCGTTGCCTCTGGTGGCGTCGGAGAGCTGCCGGAGGTGGGTGCTCCCGGATCCGTCGATCTGGTGAGTTTTGGGGCTCTGGGCTCGGTCGCCGTTGCGAGGAGGGCACCTGGCTCTTGGAGTTTTTGTCCTCTGTCCCTCTCCTCGTCGCGGGCGGGTGTGCGCTGGCCTATCTGCGGAGGTTCTGGAGGTGGTGGTGGTGGTGGTGGTGCGGCCTGCGCCCGGCGGTGGTCGCCGGTGGTCGTGCTCGCCTAAAGAGGAGCGCTCGAGGGCCGTGGTGCTTCTTTCCCTTGGCCGGCCGAGGTGGCGAGGAGGGGAAATGGCGCTGGCTCTGTGCTCCACGCGCGGGCATGTGTGGAGCTTCTTTGCAGCTGTTCTGGAAGGTTTTCTTGCAGGTTTGCGATCTGGTTCTCGCCGGAGTTTGCGGCCTGACCGCCGGATGGATTCGGGGTGCCGCCCCCGCCGATGTGCTCTGCTTCGTCTTCAGATCCCGCCGTCCGCGACGGGTGGATACTGCGGCGACATCAACGAGGATCTTTCCTCAAAAGTTTCCTTCCGGCGACATAGCTGCCGTTCCCCGCATCGTCGATTCTTCTGTTGGAGCGACGGCGGCGACGATGGTGCGTGCAGTGGCGGATTCGTTGGTTCAGATAAGGTCCCAGGGGCTTGTTTGTATTTTCGTTGTTTGTAGGGTCCTTTCTGTAATTTGTAGAACAACTGGGCTGTTTCTGGATATTCCTTGTATTTCTGTGTTTCCTGAGTAATATATCCAGAATTTGTATAAAAAAAAAAAATCATCTCATTCATGTAGTGGAGACTGCGACAGAATCACGACCGGCGGCGGCGACCATGGCTAAGGCCGCAAGGGCAGCAGCGACTCCTGTCCTCCCAGACGAGATCGTCTTCTGGGAGATCCTGGTTCTCCTCCCACCGAAATCTCTCCTCCGGTGTCGCCCCGTCTGTCGCGCTTGGCACCACGTCACCTCCACCACGACTTTCTCCTGGCACACCACGCCCGGCAGCCCTCCCTCCCCATCGTCCGCCGATTTGAATACACCGACCAAAACATCCTCGCTTTCGACCACTGGGCCGCCGCCGACGTCCAGCTCCAACCAGTCGCCCGGTTTGGCACCAAGTTCTCGCTGGAGGCCTCCTGTGACGGCCTCCTCGTCCTCTCCAGTGCTGACATGTTCGGCACCTGCTTCTCCGTCTGCAACCCGGCCACGCGCGAGCATGCTCCCCTCTAGAGAGCGTGGGGCTTGAGGTTATTGGGGATGTACCTGCACCGTCCTACCAGCGAGTACCGGCTATTGCTGCACCGCAGTAGACGCATTGAGTCGCTTCTTGGACATCTACTCCCTGAAGGAAAAATTGGATGCTACGCCCTCGCGCTGGGCTCCGGCGAGCCCCTAAGGTACATCGGGGGCATGGAGACGGTTACAACGGTGCAATTCGAGGCACCTGCCCTGGTCCACAATAGCATGCATTGGTACCAAGGACAACGTCAAAACGGAAGCGACCTAGTATTGGTATTCGACACCACAACTGAGTTGTTCCGACAAATGCGCCCTCCTCCGGTTGTTCTCAGTCCCACCACCAAGTCATATGTCTTTGAGACAGAAGGCACCCTTGGTATCTCTAGCTACAACGATACTATGAAAATTCTTGATATATGGGTGTTGCAGCATTACGAGGATGAAGTTTGGGAGCACAAGTACCGGGTCGAATTACCGGTCACCGAAATAAGGAGGCCGTTTGGAGGATGTTATGACGATTGGGATGTGAGTGTTGTGTCGATGGATGGAGACGTCCTCTTGTTGCTTAGAGTGGGCTCGTGTATGTTTTATGTCGACGCGGGTGGCAGACTGGTTGACAACGTCTATCATGATAGCCAACAATTCTCTCCTTGTGTACTTCGGCTCAAACAATCTCTTGTTCCGCATACCTTCTTTACGGCACTGGAAGATCATGTTGTGAACCAATCACCTTTTGTCTGATGGCTGTTGAGATAGGTAATGCTTCTTAACGGCTTAGTTGCCGTATTTTCATGAGCTGCAATGCTTGTGGTTTGGTTAAGTATGAACACTGCTGGCTTATTCTTCTTGCGTTTTTGTATATAAAGTTGTGATCAGAAGCTCCGATTGTCATATGGTTGCATGACATCTATGATTGTTTACATACCCTCTGAGGCTGAATGGAATTTCTGTTTTCGTTTTGGGCTGAGGAATTGGTTTTGTGTTATTCATTTATCTATTGCTTAGTACTCAACTGTTACTGATCTACATGCCTGGTGTCCATATTTCTTGAACGGAATAATCAACTTTACCTTTTTTTATATAGTGTTTTTCTTGATAGTAAATATGTGGAGTTTCATGTTTCTACCGTTTGTTGTAGCAAGAAAGAAAAGAGGCAGGTTCTCTTTGTTGACATGCCGGCTGCATTTTGATAACTAGAAGAACTAGAAGCACCACACGTTAAAGTAATGGTTGCATCGTAGTCACTTCTACGTGTAATGTTGTGTTATAATTCAATTTTGTATTTTTGTTGATGATTCAGTTGCATGGTTTGATAGGCCTTATGGGGGAGTTTGGAACTACAAATTTAGGAATTATAACAAGATCTGGTTATATGTGTGTCTAAGAGTTTTAGTATTCTTGTAAAAATATGGGTACCGTAACCTGAAAACCTATAAATGGACTTTTGTGCTTCCATCCTGACTCTTTTTTCGTTGCATTGAAGAAACAATTACTTGAAAAATAGCACAAAGGCTTGCTATGGTCTGGCTCATGTCCCACATTGTGTTCATATCTCGTGCTGGACAGTACACAAGTTGCAGTAAGTAAATAAGTTGAGAACCACCCAGATCATTTCCTTCAGAACGGTCAAGTAATTAAGTTGTGTGTGATATGAAACTGGGGATCGCGATCGAGAAGCGTGTTCACCTGAAACTGTTTGGTGCGGTATGTGTGCTCAAACATTCCCTTGCAAAGGCAAGACAGAGCAGAGAATTCAGAGTAGTGGTTGAAACATATACCAGTGGGTGAGAGTAGCAGGTGATCCATGTAACGGCTGTTGGAATAAAATCATACTACATGAAGTGTTTCCAAACTCAATCAGTATAATAAAGTCGTAAGATTGTTCTAGATCTTTTCCAGCGTAGAATGAATGCATTCAATAGTTATTTTGTACAGAAAAACGACGCACTTGGGCGTGGTAGAAAAGTGCCTAGGTAAAAGTTGCATGAGGAAAATGCATGTGTGATGAACTCACCACCTATGCTAAGATCGATGCCAGGAATGAAAAGCACTTCCACCCACACCTCTACGACTAGGTTCCAGCAGTCAGTTTCATGGATGTCAATGAACTCCTGGGCGACGCAGCAATAGAGAGATATCAATAACCATTTCCTAGCTTCAAGCATCTTCATGAATCATGATAGCTTCCTTCTAGTTAAGGGAGCTTTTGAACGGTAGACTCCCTATTGATCATCTCATCAGAGCTATCTGTAAATCGAGGGGCGGCTCGGCGCCGGCAAGCTCGAGGTCCACGCCAAACAGCCGGACGCACCGCCGGCCGCCTGGCGCCCTGATGTCGTCGTCGGCCGTCGACGTCAAGAGCCGCCGCGTCTCGAGGACGGGCGCCCGCACAATGGACGTGGCCGGCGTCGTGTCGCCTCGGCGCCGGCAGTCGATGAAGAGGCGCTCCCCGGCGCGGCAGAAGGAGACGGTGTCCCCCGCGGCGAGGCGGCGGTCGCGGACGAAGGCGCTCCAGCCCTTGGTCATGACGTAGCTCTGGCTGCTGCCCCAGTAGGAGAAGCGGAACGTCCACGCCTTCCCGCCGCCCCGCGCGTCCTCGAACCGCAGCACGGCGCCGGACGCCGCCCCGCCGCCGGCGAGCAGCGGCGGGAGGAAGTGCCGCTCGGCGAAGTGCTTGGGCACCACCAGCCGGTTCAGCTTCCCCACGTTGCTCGGCGTCACCGTCTTGTCGAACATGTGCTCCCGCCTCATAGTCGTCTCCTCGCCGCCATCTGCTCCCCTGCTGCTCGACGTCAACGCCATTGATGGATTTGCAGGTCAGATATTAGATTCACCGATCTTTCTCTTGCTGCCTGGTCCAGATTGATGGATATACCCTGCACATGTGTGCATGTATTTATACTTGAACTCCTCCATATCCTGTTTGGCGACAAGTCGTCTACCTAGCTAGGCGTGGACTTTCCATGTCTGGTAGTGTACTCATCCATATCCTGTTTGGCCAATCTGAGCCGTAGCTCCTATCTTGTTGGTGATCGGATGGTCAAAAAACATATGCATGCATCGTTGCCTAGTGTGCATGTCTGACGTGTCACGCCTATATAATTTGATGTGTAACTAGGAAGCAGGTGCATGTGAAACCATGAGGCGATCGTCTGTGACTAACAGCGATACGACAAGCTAACATCTAAGATTAATTACTTATTTACTTACCGTAAGAATAATGAATTTGCAGTGTCAACGCGGTAGATTCATGGAAAATGGAACGGGCCCTGGTCAAAGCTAGGCATATAACCCTGAGAAATTAATTAGTTAAACATATAATCATTACTAGTATTACATGGGATGCAAGCTGGAGAGTTTGGCAAAAATATATGTACAAGTGTCTTGGAGTAGCAGTACAACTTACTTGTAGTACTATTATTGAGTTGGTATACCCTTTGCAAATTTGCGACTAGTCTTATAATTTGGATGCAACGATGCCAGGAGAAGTATTTTTAACCTGCATAATTGAGCACCAAATTATGTAGACAATTTTAGAAAGATAATATGCACTTTGGGTTGGTGCAGTGTTGAACTTGTCATGCATCATCCTGTCCGAAATAAAAAGCATTTTTGATATTTACCGTAACTAACCAAGCTGGCAATGGGATGTCAGGTACTTGGCCCTGGTGACGATCTCAGCCTTGAAAATGTATTTAGGTCACATCCAAATTAAGGTTCTTCCCTGTAGTAGGACACAATTGATTATGTATGATGGATACGTAAACTATGTTTCTTGACCAGGAGATTATGACCAATGAGACCTTAGGTGAATAAAATAAGCATCACAACTTGGGTGGTCCGGAGTGATATGGTCCAATTGTACCCATGCATCTCAACTTGGGTGGTTCGGAGCTCACATTTTAAATTTGCATACATTTGTTGTCTCAACTCAACACAACTCTCAAGGGCCAAAAACACAGTTTTAATATTTCTATGTCAGTCAGTTGTAGCTAGTTTGTAGTACCATGTCCGGACCAAAACCGCTTTGGATTTGGAGCAACATATGTAGGGTGTTGTTTCTTGTAACCTAGTTCGGCATATTAATGGTTTGTGGTGTTTTGCATAACACAAGCAATAGTAACCCGTAATGTTATATGTAAGAGCTACCAAGAAGGTTGATTAATGAGATAATTAGCTCTGTCACATTTGCTGATAGAGAAAATACACACATGATGACCTCTCTTTTTTCGCATGATTTAGAAATGTAAAAATCGAAAAATGAAAACATATGAATTGGATGGGATGACATGTAGAATCCTACATGTATTGGAAACACATAAATCTAGAATGAATATTGTTTGGTTGCACTGCAAAGAAAATGCAAGAATTATTATGAAGGATTAAATGTTTGGTGAGTTCCCACTGAAACAAGATGAAATATTCTTGTAGTCGACTCAATTTTTTTTTTTGAAATTACAAGTTAAGTAGACCATAGCAGAAGTTTATATTGTTTCTAATTCTATAAACCAAAGAATCACCATAGGGAAATAATTGCTAAGGAATTATTGAGAAATATTGTTTGAACCCACAAGAGGCTTGGTAGTGGATAACTATGCATAGAGACAACTACATGAAATGTATATATATTGTATGAACTATATGTAGACATACAACCAGAGAGATTCATAAAAGGTGAACAAATTAATTAGGTTTATATAATTAGATGGCATTCAAGCTGGAGAACTAAGAAATAGCGAGTATGGTCTTCAAACATAAGCTTTGAAGATCAACGTCATGTTAATAGGTAGCCTGCTAGAGTTGGACTAAGAGGCTTAATTATAGGGTATGCAAAAAGTGATAGAGAATCATTCTCTTCTTTGTTCTAAAAAGAAACCTTATATAAAAATATGTCGTAACTAATGCTTGAGTGAATATAAAACTATGCGGTAATCAAAGTTAATTAAGAACAGACCTTGTTGCTGCTTTCCTAAAGCAGGGCATTAATATCGCCTAGTTTCTAAAAAAAAGTTAATAAAGAAAATGTGTGATAGAATATAAAACTGCTAAGACAATTACATATTTCCTACATGTATTTTTTTCTACATAGATTTTTTTTTTGTTTTCCAGATATAAACATCCATTCTATGCGGCTAGGGAAATGCTGACATAATAATTCTAATATATACTCGTAAGTAGATTTAGTGGTGTATTATATAAATTTTTGCATATAAATACCAACTCGTAAGTGGACGTGGGCTTAGCCCAACCCAAGTCCATCGCTGTTGCTTCCCAATGTATAAACAGAGTCCACGACGACCACGACTCCTCTCGTCCGCCAAAACAAAAATCATCTCATTCATGTAGTGGAGACTGTGACGGAATCACGGCCGGCGGCGGCGACCATGGCTAACGCCGCAAGGGCAGCAACAGCGACGCCTCTCCTCCCGGACGAGATCGTCTTCTGGGAGATCCTGGTTCTCCTCCCACCGATATCTCTCCTCAGGTGTCGCTCCGTCTGCCGCGCTTGGCACCACGTCACGTCCACCCGCGACTTCCTCCAGACGCACCACGTCCGACAGCCATCGCTCCCCATCTTCCGCAGATTCGAATACGCCCGTGACTACCAGAATATTCTCGCCTTCGACCACCGGGCGGCCGCCGGCGCCTAGCTCCAGCCCGTCGCGCGGCTTCGCAATAACCACTCTGTGGAGGCCTCCTGCAACGGTCTCCTCATCCTCTCCAGGGGTTGAGATGTTGGGCATTCGCTTCTCCGTCTGCAACCCGGCCACGTGTGAGCATGCTCCCCTCCCAAAAGCGTGGGGCTCAAGATTATTGGGGATGTACCTGCACCGCCCTACTAGCGAGTATCGGCTGTTGTTACACCGGAGTAGCCACATTAGGGTTCTTGGCGTTGGGTTCTGACCAGCCACTGAGGTACATCAGGGAGACGGAGACAGCCTCAGCGGCACGATTCGAGGCACCTGTCCTTGCTCGTGATAACCTGCATTGGTACCAACTGCAAGATCAGAAAGAAAACGAGTTGGTATTGGTATTCAACATCATAGCCGAGTCATTCCGGCAGATGCGTCCTCCGGTAGTTCCCAGCCCCACCACCAAGTCACGTATATTTGAGATCGAAGGCACGCTTGGCATTTGTGGCTACAACTATGCTATGAAAATCGTTGATACATGGGCCTTGCATAACTATGAAGACGTGGTTTGGGAGCACAAATACCGGGTCGAATTGCCGGTCCCAGAAATGTGGGGGCTGTTTGGAAGTTGGGATGGCGATTGTTATGTGAACTTTGTGTCGGTGGATGGGGAGGTCCTCTTGCTACTCAGATATAAGCTGTGGATCTATTACATTGACATGAGCGGTGATCTGGTTGTCATCTTCCGTCATGATAGCCAACAATGTTATCGTTGTGAATTTCGGCTAAAACAAACTCTTGTTCCCCATACATTCTTTTCGGAACACGAAGGTTATGCTGTAACCATGTCGCCTTTCGTCTGACGATTG
The DNA here is from genome assembly GCA_947311845.1 of Poa pratensis. NCBI lineage: Eukaryota > Viridiplantae > Streptophyta > Magnoliopsida > Poales > Poaceae > Poa > Poa pratensis. Next base: position 6,924,851 of record CAMZMU010000127.1, read on the forward strand.
TTGAGTGAGGTAAAGGTTTAGCTGTCGTATCTTCACCAGCTCAAATACCTATGATTTCCACCAGATCAGGGGCGCATACGCCGGGGGGGGGGGGGGGGGGGGGGTCTACCACCCCCTTCCTTTTTTTGAAATTCAGTATATGTACACGCTAATGCACGTACATTTTTAGCTTTTTCTATTGAGGGAAACGTACATAATTAGCTAATCAGCACTCCACTCAAGCCCAAAGTTACGTAGCCTATGCACACACCGAAGCCCAGCACAACAAAGCAGCCCATCTACCTCTGTGTCCAACTACATCGATATTGGACCCTGGTCGCTGCCTCGCTTGTCATTATCTTGTCTCGACAGTTCATTAGGTGAATCGATAGATCTCGCTACCAGCGTGTACGACGCGCGCCGGCGGCGGCAAACCAATGAGCTGATTGGTGCCTTGTCCAGGCAGCCGAGTTGTGGCGAGTGCGGCGGCTGCCGCTGATCGCTTGCCGTGCCGTGCGTCCGCACAACTGGATTATTTGTTAAGGTATGTACACGGTATGACATAAGTAAGTAATTGTAATCAGATCTAATTCTCCATTTGCTTGGGTTTAGCTATTTGTCACTTGAGAAAACAAAGAGAAAATATATGATTTTTCATGCAAATTATTCTGATACTGAATCTGGTGGCCTATATTGAAAATTTGGATGAAAGTATAGGCGAATGGTGATGGTAGGCTATTTATAAACTTGCGAAAAACCATGCTAAAAATATCAATTTTCTAAAAAAATTAGGTCATATATATTCTTATAATATTGTTAGTTTGCCTCCAAACATACTCCTTGATATGCTATTTTGCACTTCATATCTCGTAAAATTATACTACACATGGGATCATCGCTCCCCCCCCCCCCCCCCCCCCCCCCCCCCCCCCCCATGTTCAAATCCTGGCTCCGCCCTGTACCAGATGGTTTATTCTTTTCTTTGGTGGTGTATATAGAGTTGTGATTCAAATCTCTGATTGTTATATGGTTGTATGACACCTATGTGTGCTTAAAAAACCCTTGAGGCTGAAGTGACTACTGCTTGTGTTGATGCTGAAATTTATGTAATTTTCTATATTTTGATATATTTGCTTGTGTTGAGGAATTAATTTTGTACTAGTATTTATGTATCTACTGGTTCGTAGTACTCAATTGTTACCAATCTATATGCCTCGTATCCACATTTCTTAAGAAACCGACTTTACATTTTCTTATAGTGGTCTTCTTAATAATCAATATTTGGAGTTTTGTGTTTCTACCGTTGTTGTGGCTGGCCATGAAAAGAAGAAGATTTCTTCTGTTTGTTGACCTGCGGGCTGCCTTTTGATTAGTATTAGAAGAACTTAAAGCAACAATGGTTAAATTAAATGGTCAGCTTGTCAATAAAATGGTGTGTTATAATTCATTTTTCTTCATGATTCTATTGCATCTGGTTTGATGGGTCTTATGGGCACTGAAAAGCTCGCAATTATAACCAGACCTAGACATGATTATTTTTTTCATTCTGAAGAGTTCTAGTAGTCATGTAGAAAATACCGGTACTACAACCTGACTATTTTTTCGTTGCATCGTTTGGAATGATCTCATTATTAGTTTCCTTTGCATTCTAACCATTTTAAGGATTAAGTTTAATATAATATTATTTATAAAATAGCACAAGAAAGGCTTGCCATGGTCTGACTCGGGTCCCACGTTGTAATAATCATATCTCGTGCAGGACAGTAAGTAAGCTGAGAACCACTCTGATCATTTCCTTCAAAAAGTGCAAGTAAGTTGTAAAAGTGAGTTCATTTGTGGCGGTTGTGTAAAACAGAGCAGATAATTCAGAGTAGTGTCTGAAACCTATACTAGTGGGTGAGAATAGCAGGTGATCCATAGAACGGCGGTTACAATAAAATCATAGTACATGCAGTGGTTCCAAACTCAATCGGTGTAATTAAGTCGTCGCAAGACTGTTCTCTTTTCCAGCATAGAATGCCTTGATGGAATTTGAGAACCTTGCTCTATAAATAATGCATACATAGTTATTTTGTACAGAAAAACGACGCACTTGGGCGTGGTAGAAAAGTGCCTAGGTAAAAGTTGCATGAGGAAAATGCATGTGCGATGAACTCAAACACCTATGCCAGGGATGAAGAACACTCTTCCTCAACGAGGCGCGATGTGGTAAAGCATTCCACCACACCTCTACGACTAGGTCCCAACAGTCAGCTTCATACGTGGATCCACAGGGTTTTGTTTCAATGAAATGGAACCAGGCTATGATCATCTAATGAGAGCTATCTGTAAATCGAGGGGCGGCTCGGCGCCGGCAAGCTCGAGGTCCACGCCAAACAGCCGGACGCACCGCCGGCCGCTTGGCGCCCTGACGTCGTCGTCGGCCGTGGACGTCACGAGCCGCCGCATCTCGAGGACGGGCGCCCGCACAACGGCCGTGTCCGGCGTCGAGTGGCCTCGGCGCCGGCAGTCGATGAAGAGGCGCTCCCCGGCGCGGCAGAAGGAGACGGTGTCCCCCGCGGCGAGGCGGCGGTCTCGGACGAAGGCGCTCCAGCCCTTGGTCATGACGTAGCTCTGGCTGCTGCCCCAGTAGGAGAAGCGGAACGCCCACGCCTTCCCGCCGCCCCGCGCGTCCTCGAACCGCAGCACGGCGCCCGATGCCGCCCCGCCACCGGCGAGCAGCGGCGGGAGGAAGTGCCGCTCCGCGAAGTGCTTGGGCACCACCAGCCGATTCAGCTTCCCCACGTCGCTCGGCGTCACCGTCTTGTCGAACATGTGCTCCCGCCTCATAGTCGTCTCCTCGCCGCCATCTGCTCCCCTGCTGCTCGACGTCAACGCCATTGACGATGGATTTGCAGCTCAGATATTAGATTCACCGATCTTTCTCTTGCTGCCTGGTCCAAAACTCTGCACCTGCACATGTGTGCATATTTATACTTGAACTCCCCCATATCCTGTTTGGCGACAAGTCGTCTACCTAGGCGTGGACTTTCCATGTCTGGCAGTGTACTCATCCATATCCTGTTTGGCCAATCTGAGCCGTAGATCCTTTCTTGTTGGTGATATCGGACGGTCAACATGCATGCACAGTCGCGTATGGTGCATGTCTGACGTGTCACGCGTATATAATTCGATGTGTAACTATAGGAAGCAGGTGCATGTGAAACCATGAGGAGATCGTCTGTGACTAATACCGATACAAGCTAACATCAACTTATTTACTTACGGTAAGAATAATGAATTTGCAGTGTCAACGCGGTAGATTTGTGGAAAATGGAACGGGCCCTGGTCAATGCTAGGCATCTAACCCCTGAAAATTGTTTCCATGTTGTCGCTTAGTAATCCCTCTGTATCAAAATGTAAGATATTTTAGCTTTTTGATCCACATGTATCTAGACATCTTCATATGCAAGATTCACTGTCTAGATACATGTGCGTCAAAAAGCTAAAACATCTTACATTTCATATGGAGGAAGTATTAATTAAGGTTAAACATATAATCAGTACTATATGGGATGCAAGCTGCAGAGTTTGGCAAAAAAATATGCTTACAAGTCTTAGAGTAGCAGTACAACTTAGACCTGGTCACATCAAAATCAAGGCTTCCCTGTCGTAGGGCACAATTGTTTATGTATGATGAATAAGTGAACTATGTTTCTTGACCAGGAGATTATGACCAATGAAACCTTAGGTGAATAAATTAAGCATCACAACTTGGGTGGTCCGGAGTGATATGGTCCAATTGTACCCATGCATCTCAACTTGGATGGTCCGGAGCACACATTTTAAAATTGCATACATTTGTGATCTCAACTCAACACAACTCTCAAGGGCCAAATTGACAGTTCTAATATTTCTATTTCAGTCAGTCGTAGCTAGTTTATATAGTACCATGTCCGGCCCAAAACCGCTTTGGATTTGGACCAACTAGCAGCAAGCATATGTAGGGCGCGTGGTTTCTTGTAACCTAGGTCAGCATATTAATGGTTTGTGGTATTTTGCATAACACAAGCAACTGTAACCGGTAAGTTAATCATGTCAATCCGGAGGTTATGAGCTACTAAGAGGGTTGATTTATGAGATAATTAAGGATATCAACTGGTAATCAGATTGGTTGCATTTGCTGCTACAGAGAATACACACATGACGAGGCCTCTTTTGTTGGCATGATTTTAGAAATGTAGAAATTGAAGAAAAAAAACATATGAATTGGATGGGATGACATGTAGAATGTCTACATGCATTGGAAACACATAAATCTAGAATGAATATCGATCGTTTGGTTGAACTGCAAAGAAAATGCAAGATCGAACAATTAAGAAGGATTAAATGTTTGGTGAAGTTCCCACTGAAACAAGATAAAATATTCTTGTAGTCGACTCAATGAAACGTTTTGCTTGAAGTTACAAGCTAAGTAGAGCAGCAGAAGTTTCTATTGTTTCTAGTTCTATGAACCAAACAAACACCATAGGAAAATAATTGCTAAGGGGTTGAATTTTTTTGTTTGAACCCAAGAGGCTCTGGTAGTGGATAACTATGCATAGAGACAACTACATGACACGTATATATATTGTATGAACTATATGTAGGGAGACAACCAGAGAGATTCATAAACGGTGAGTAGATTAATTAGGTTTATATGATTAGATGGCATCAAAGCTGGAGAACTGGCAAAATGCTCGTACAAGTTTTGGAGTAACAGTACAACTTATGCTAGTGGTACTATTATTAGTGTGAATTTATTAGTTTCTTGACACAACTATATGCCAGGCGAGTATTATTGGCTTGCATATTCAACTCAACATTATATATAGCTAATGACAAAAGAAAAATATGCAATTTGGGTATGTGGATTGTAGTGGTGGTAGGCTTGTCATGCATCTGCCTCAGCAATTGTTAATACCATGAACGTGCAACTAGACAATTAGGAGTTAGCTAATTAAACATGTTAATTGGTTGGTGACGGCACCCTTGAAATGGTTGCATAGGTCACTTCCACTTTACTTGGACCTGGTCACAACCGAAGGTTGTTCCCTGGTCACTTTGCATACGCTTTGTGACAGTGTATAATATGTGAAACTATAATTAAGTAAAGTTTTCTGAGCAGGAGAGTCCGGCCAATGAAACCTTAGGTGACTAAACTAAGCATCACCACTTGTGCTCATCTCCGCTGACCTAGTTTAGTTAGTTGGTCATGCATCCGACATGCCCACATGAACTTCACTAATTAATGTGCTTATGTTTGAAGAGCATACTCGCTATTTCTTAAGTTAATTTTCTATTTAGCTTAAAGCTGTAAAGTTTAACCAAATATAGATGAAATATATAAACATCGAAATATCAAACAGAAGAGGGATAACCAAATAAAATGATTAATCGAATCAGGGTTTTGTGCATACAATTTTACCCACACGTCAAAATGGCTCACAACTCCAAGGGATAAGCTAATACATTATAGTGTCCTTGCCAATCCAAAGGAACATACTCTGAAAATTCTCAGCCGATGCAATGGATTTTGAATTTTTGAACCACCAAAGGCTTGGATTCTATTTGGGCTTTAGATGACCAACCGGCTATTACGAACCGCGTGGAAAGAAATAATAGAAAAGGAGCTCTACCATAAAGATCTTGATTGCTGGAAGTGGAAAGCAATCTTGCTTAACCTGAGGAGAGGTCATCATGCACTAGCTCTAATCAACTTATAATCATGCAACAGGCCGAAGAAGTGAATGCCACGAGTTGCATTAATCTGGACTGGCTTTCCCTGTTGGTCAGGTCGTTGGCCGCTTGGCTCCAGTTGGATATACATGTTGGCCTTTTTATATAATCAACACTGCATTTTCATCTTCAAGTTGGATTGAGGTGCATATATCATGTACATATAGTGGACCGATCGAGTTATTCAGTGATATATTATGCATCGGAGCTGGCTGTCCTGAGCGCACGCGTGCACTGTACATGGCCATTTCAATTAGCATGGTTGACATATATGCCGACCTTACAAGTTCATGAAAACGTACTACTCGTCGTCCTTTAAAGAAATGAGAGCAAGATGGAGCTTGAGTGGACAGTCATGTATGTACATGGAAATATGCAGATTATAAAATCTCCTAAAATTGACCATTATGTACCTAGATTACCTTTTAAATTTTCTCATTGTTTTCTTAAGAAATCATGGAAATGGTATTATAAAGTTTTCTTACAAAATAAACAATTATGTGGATTAGTACCGTGAAAATTCCAAGAATTTGGATGTGGCTTTCTCTTTTTTTTTCTTACTACTAGTGATTGTTATCCACTAAAATCATGAATTTGAAAATCACTCATTATTTTTTCAAGGAATTAGTACATACTTATTGATCACAAGAATATTTTCACAATAATTATTGGACTTGCCTAACTCGGATATTTTCATATCGTGTAGTTTTATGGCTTCTAGGGGTAGAACTTACAAGTATGCATCTTGCGATCATGCATATGATAAACTTGAAGAAATTTGAATTATTTATAGAAGTGGACAAAAGAGTGATCGAAGTTTCGCTCTAATCGATGAATTAGGAGTATATCGTCGAGATGTGCGATGAAGTTTGACATGACCTTTGCTATAATTGAATCTTTTAGAAAAGATTGAAAAAAATCAAAGTATGAAATATTGCAAAGATAAAATCATCACATTTCAATACAACTGTAAAGTTGTAATTTAAATATGGATCTCAAAACAAATACTACCTCTGGTCCGCTTTAAGTGTAGCTAAATGTCTACTGTGTTAGTACCGCTTACAGTTATTACGGATCAGAGGAGATATTTTCTATAATGTTCAATAGTTTAGATGAGATATAATGGAGGTAAAACTAATGTAGTAATATTTAAATTCAAGATTATGTATTGATCTCAATATTTGTATAATAATTATTTGATTTTACAAATGTCCAAAAGAAACACAAAGAAGATTGCATGAAGAAATAAAATAAAATAAAACCCTAAACTAAATCGTGATCTTCATTTCATTTTCTTTGCACCTGCAAAATAAACACAAAGAAAAATTAAAATGTTGGTTATGGTTGGAATGTTTACCTTCACCCTTTTGGTGATGCAATGTTTGATTTAGCTAGTGGAAATCAAGAACTAATCTTGATTCCCCAAGGTTATTAGAGGGGTAATCATCATCTTAGCTGGGGAAAGGGGCGATAAGATTTGTGGGGACCACTCTCGCGCAACTACTAACTTCTTCACTGACGACTACTTCCCTGACGTCAACAACATATTCGGGCGACATGTCTATTGCAGAAAACACCGTAAACGGACTTCTTCATATGCACCATATGTGTTTCTACCTCTTATGTTCGAGATCATGTTACAATTCCTGCTCATGTCAATCGGTATTGACATGTTATTTTTGTCCTTTTCACTGATCTGTATGACTGGTTTGATTTCTACTTTTACGGTCATGATGTATGTCGGGGGGCTGCCCCCGGGTAGGGCAAAGATGATGTGTTATGAGCAGTTAAGGTCTAACCGGATCAAGGAAAGAAGAGCCGGCTAAGTTATCCGGGTCGGATCTCAAGGCGATTCGGTCAGTCCTACTTCAAGCCAGTGAAAGAAAAGACCAAAGGGGATCCGGTGAGGTTTAACCGGATCCAGGAAAGAAGAGCCGGCTAAGTTATCCGGGTCGGTCAGGAAGGACCCGGGTAGGGCAACTCGGATGATGCACAGGGGCCAAGTAATGTCAGTAAAAGTCACGGGCACTGTAAGGTTACTGACCGGGGCTCAGAAGACAGCAAGGTGCTGCCACAGGTTTTCCGGGTCACAAGCCCCTAGGCGCTGACTCGGCCTATTCGGGAAAGGGGCAGTGGCTAGGCTACTGTGGTCTACACTGCCTTAAGCTCAAAGAGGAAAGATAAGCCTGTGGTGAACAGAGGGTGAGCTGGGCTGAGTGACAGTGGCCAGTGTTTGTCCTGTTCTCCTTGTCCATGCCATTGTCCTCTGCGGCCAGGGGCAAAAGGGTAATTCGGTTACTGTATATAGGCAACACCACCTCCTTCTGTGGGGAGGATCGACCATTGTGAGCATCATTTCCCCCCCAAGCTTCATCTTCTACCTAGAGCCCGTTCCTTTGTTCATCATACAGCTCAAGGAGCGCTCTGTACTTGTAAACACTTGAGATATAAGAGAGTAGGCTAGAGCTGCAGTAGGGGTGTTACCTCCACAAGAGGGCCCCGAAGCAGGGTACATCGTGGTGTTCTTCGCTGTTCTTGGTTTGCTTTGTTCTTGTTGATTCCTGCGAGGTTCTTGTTTGGTCTTCATGCGTGCTTCGTAGGCGCGCAAACCCTCCCCGGTTCCCCCAACGCCCAAGCGAGCCCACACTTAAGCCATACCCATGGCATCTGCCGTGACACCACCACGACAGTTGGCGCCCACCGTGGGGCAAGCATTGGCGTTGGCTGGGGTTTCCATCCGGACGGGCTCCGTCACTGGTGCCGGCGAGCGGGTCCTCTCCGGGCTCGTGTGCAAGCTCGGCGAGTTCAACTTCATCAGCGACAACGCGGGGTGCTTCTCCAACAAGCCCTTCCCCGCGGATGGCTTCCTCATGACGCTGGGCAGCTTCGTCACCTACGTCGCCACCGAGCCAGTTCGCGAGTACCCGGCGCAGGTGCTCGTGGCTGCGGATCCTCCCTCTTTCCGCGCAGCTCGCGGAGGGCGTAGCGCTCGCCCTGGGAGCAGCGTGGAGGTCATGGTGGCTGCCGCAAACGCTGCTGCAGGCAAAGGAGGTGCCAGCACGAGCGTGCCAGAGGAACTGGCCACGCCAGTCGATCCGGCTGACATGCCGACTCGGACAGCTAAGTTCCCTAAGGAGAAACCCGATCCGGTTGGTCCCCTTGGCACGTCAAGCAGGGGTGCTTCCTTAGAGGGTATCTTGGAAAAGCTAGCTCGGCCAGTGGCTCCTGGAGCAAATGTTGATCTTACTGTAGCTCAGCTAGAGGCAGAGCGCCTGAGGTTGCAAAAAGAGGCTCGGTTAGTGATAGAGTCTAGGCAAGAGTTTGATAGAGACCTGAGAGAATACAATGCTGCCAATGGTATCACAGATGGCTTTACTCCTGTAGTGCACCGCTCGCGCAAGAAAGCCGAGCTACGTAACAGAGGCAAGGACCTCAACGACGAGTTGGCTAGAGCTGCAGGTTCGAGCTCAAGTAAAGCCACTAGTCATAGGTCCGGAACAGGCAAGCCGGTTTATAGCTCCCCGGCTAAGAATCTTAGGGCTGCAGCAGCAGCGCGAGCTGAATTAAGTAACCTGACCGGGGATGCTTGGCGCAAGCAGGCGGAGAGAGTGAATGAGCTAGTGGATGTGTGCAACAGGCAGAATGAGGCCTACAGGAAAGCTAATCCGGATGCTGGTGGTTCCCGGGTAGTTGTCTCGGTTAGGGCTGCTAGCCAGAAGTCTAAGGGGCAAGCGTCCTCTCCGCATGTTGGGATTGACCGAGCCCAAAGTGTGAACTCGGGTAAGAGCAAGCAGCTGCAAACTTATGATGCGGTATACGCAAGCAAGCAACTTGCAGCCCAAGGAAAAGGCGGACAAGGCAGAAACAGTGGTGGTCAAGGCAATCCGGGTACTGGAAGGGAGAATTCGGCTGGCCGAGGTCAACCGCCTCGCCACCCCGGACAGCAAATGATGGCACAGGTGCAGCAGCAGAGTGGTGGCCAGGTGGGCTACCGTTATGACGATGGCAATTCGGCTATGGCGCGAGCCGGATACCAGACGTATGACAATGCACTGGCGTCGAGACTGGGGCCTCGGATGTTGGATCCGGATGATCAGCGTCTCAAATTGGACAGAATCTACCAGTCCGAGAAGCTGGAAGAGCAGGGCCCACCGGGTCCACCATGCTTTGGACCTCGGATAATGAATGAGCCAAGTGTGCCTTTGTTTCAGCTCGGCCGCAACACGAAGCCGTATAATGGGAGCACCAAGCCACAGGATTGGCTGACGGACTATGTATCATCAGTGCACATTGCGGGGGGCAATCGCCGATGGGCGGTCCGGTATCTCCCGCATATGTTAGAAGGTCCAGCCCGGATCTGGTTGAATAACTTGCCGCCGGGTAGTATCAATTGTTGGATGGATTTGGAACAGGCGTTTAACAGCAACTTCTCCAGCACCTACAAGAGGCCAAACCGACCTCAGCTCCTGGCTGCGTGCAAGCAGGAAGAGAGGGAGACAGACCGAGAGTATTTGACTCGGTGGAGCAACATGCGCAATTCTTGCGAAGGTGTAGTGGAGGAGCAGGCCATTTCATGGTTTGCACAGGGATGCAGGCATGGTACACCACTTTGGCAGAAACTCCAAAGAGATATGCCGAAAACCCTGGCAGATATGATCCGGATAGCAGACACGTATGCGCTGGGTGATCCAACACAGCCCGCATTGGATGCAGTGGGAGCAAACAGGAGGCAACCAGTTAATAACCGAGTTGGACCATTAAGGCCTAGTGACCGACATGAATTCGGTTACAAGAGAAGAGATCCGGATTACAGATACGGTTCTGATCAAGTTGCTGCGGTAAACATGGATCAACCCGGTGGAGGAGATGCGCAGAGGCAGAAAACTGATGGTCCAGCTTGGAGGCCGAATCAAGGTGCTTGGCCGAAGAAAGTGTGGGAGGGACCAAGTCCACCTCTGACTTTTGAGTCCAGATTAGATGGGCCTTGCTGTTATCACACCACCGATCCGCGCAAACCGGCTAATCATTCGACCCGGAACTGTAGTTGGCATCACCGCATTCAGGCGGAAGGTCAAAGAGGACCACCTCAAAGAGGTGCTCCTAGACCGAATTTCAGGCCAAACATGCCGCTAACCGGAGCCAATGCGACCCCGGTCAACGCTGGAACTCCAAGGCCAGCAGCAACGAAGCCGGTTAACCTGGTGAACATGGGAGGCAGTGACAATGGTGATGGCCCAAGTAGGCAAGGTGGATACCCTGGGAATGATTACAAGGAAGCACATCAGAGTTATGTGGTTTTCGTGACCGAGCCAACTGACAAGAAAAGTCAGTTGAGACGAGCAAAGGAGGTGAATGCCGTGATGCCAGCAGTTCCAAAGTACTTGAACTGGTCTGAGCAGGAGATCACTTGGAGCAGGGCGGATAACCCAAGGATCATGCCAAGCCCAGGGAACTATGCACTGGTGGTGGATCCAACTTTGGTTGGACCCAAGCTGAACGTGAAATTTAGCCGAGTCTTGGTCGACAATGGCAGTGCCATAAACATCATGTATCGGGACACAATGATCAAGTTGGGTATTTCGCCGAATCAGTTGCAACAGAGCAGCTGTACTTTCCATGGCATAGTACCCGGGGTATCTTGTTCCCCCATGGGTAAGATCTGGGTAGATGTGTTGTTCGGTACCAGGGACAATCACAGGCTTGAGAGTCTCGAGTTCGAGGTGGTGGATTTGGAAAGCCCATACCATGCTCTGCTTGGCAGGCCAGCATTAGCCAAGTTCATGATATCTACTCATGTGGCCTACCTCAAGATGAAAATGCCTGGCCCGAATGGTGTTATCACCGTTGCGGGAGACTACAAGAAGGCCATACAGTGTGCTACAGTTGGTTCCAACTTAGCCGAATCACTGGTGATACAAGCTGAAAAGAGCAAGATGCACGAGGTGGTGGCAATGGCGAAGTCGGCTCAGTTAGGCGTGCTGGCCATGACCAACCCGGATGGCGGCGCAACCTTTGAAGTGCCCAAGGAGACAAAGAAGATCCCCATTGACCCGGAGAACCCAGAGCGCATGGCCATCATTGGAGCCGGTTTGGGCGAGAAATAGGAAAGCGCGCTCTGCCATTTCCTCCGTGAGAATCGGGATATCTTTGCATGGTCGGCTAAGGACCTGCCTGGTGTTCCGAGGGAATTGGCAGAGCACTCTTTGTTTGTCAGGCCAGAAGTAAAACCGGTTAAGCAACCGACTAGGCGTCTCTCAGAAGATAGAAGAAAAGTGGTGCTCGATGAGCTGGCTAAGCTACTGGCAGCCGGATTCATTATGGAGGTGCTGCATCCAGACTGGATATCCAATCCGGTTCTGGTAGAGAAGAAGAAGGACGAACCAGCTGTGGTCAAGGTGTGGCGCATGTGTATAGACTTCACCAATCTGAACAAGGCGTGTCCGAAGGATCCATTTCCTTTACCTCGGATTGATCAAGTGATCGATTCCACTGCTGGGTGTGAGTTGTTGTCTTTTATTGATGCGTACTCTGGTTTTCACCAGATACCACTGAACCCTAAAGATCAAATAAAGACTGCTTTTATTACCCCGTATGGGGCGTATTGCTATCGTGTCATGTGTTTCGGTTTGAGAAATGCCGGTGCTACTTATCAGAGATGTATGCAGAAATGCCTACACTCCCAGATGGGCAAAAATGTGCAGGTCTATGTCGATGATATTGTTATCAAAACTAAAGAGAAACATACTCTCCTCGGGGATCTCGAGGAGACATTTGTGAACTTGAGAAAATATCGGTTGAAATTGAATCCGGATAAATGCACCTTTGGTGTCCCGGCTGGAAAGTTGCTTGGCTTCCTTGTATCAAGCCGAGGCATTGAAGTTAACCCGGCTAAGATCCGAGCCATAGAAAACATGAAATTGCCTAAGTGTCTAAAAGATGTGCAAAAATTCACCGGGTGCTTAGCCTCATTAAGCCGGTTTGTGAGTCGGTTAGGAGAGAAAGCTTTGCCCTTATATCAATTGATGAGAAAGAGCACCGGGTTCACATGGACCCCACAGGCAGATTCGGCTTTCAATGAGTTGAAAAAGATGTTGTCCACTGCTCCAGTTTTGGCATCACCTTTGCCGAGTGAACCGATGTTGCTTTACATTGCGGCCACTAACCGGGTCGTAAGTGTGGTTATTGTGGTAGAAAGAGAGGAAGAGGGCAAATCCGTGCAGAGGCCGGTGTACTATTTGAGTGAGGTGATCTCAACTTCGAAGCAAAATTATCCTCACTACCAGAAGATGACATATGGTGTGTACCTGGCGGTCAAGAAATTGAAACATTACTTCCAAGAGCACCCGATTACAGTGGTGTGTGAAGCTCCAATTGCGGAGATCATTGGGTGCAAAGATGCAACTGGCCGAGTTGCCAAATGGGCGATAGAAGTGTCTCCTTACACACCGCATTATGAGAGAAGAGACGCTATCAAGTCTCAGGCTTTGCCGGATTTCCTTTGTGACTGGGCTGAGATGCAATATGAGCCACCTAAACCGGATTACAATTACTGGAGGTTGCACTTTGACGGTTCCAAATGCAAAATCGGGCTAGGTGCTGGAGTGGTGCTCACATCACCAAAACAGGATCAATTGCGATATGTATTGCAGATTCATTTCTCAGCGTCAAACAATGTAGCCGAGTATGAGGCACTGATCCATGGGCTTAATGTGGCTCGGGACATCGGCGTTCGCCGAATTGAATGTTTCGGTGATTCGGATTTGGTCGTACAGCAATCTTCTGGAAATTGGGATGCTCTTGATGCCAATATGGCACTGTATCGGTTTCATGTTCAGAAAATTTCGGGATTTTTTGAAGGCTGTGAATACAAGCATATACCTCGGCTGGAAAACCAAGCTGCAGATGTTCTGTCAAAACTCGGGTCGTCTAGGGAGGCAATCCCACCCGGAATATCCTTGAATCATCTAAGGGTCCCTTCAATCAAACCGTCGCCTGATTCCGAGTCGATTTTTATTCCCAAGCAAGAATCCGAAGCTATTCCTATGAATGTTGACGTTGAGTATATCGAGGAAGACCCGGGGACTGCATGCCCGGACTCGGGGACTGCTCACGCAGATTCGGAAAATGCTAACCGAGTCTTGGGAAAGAGGAGTAGAGATGATGATGCTAACCGGATTGTGGGGAATGGACAGAAGCTGATAGAAGAGATAATGGCGGCCAAACCTGTGGAAGAAAATGAGCACTTGTTCCCTTTGCATCCAGTACCAGAGTGGGCTGAAGAGATCATGAAGTTCATCGAGGAAGGAAGCTTGCCAAGCGATGAGACCAAGGCTAGGCGTGTCCAGAGGAGATCCAAGGCTTATACCATCATCAACAAGGAGTTATACAAAAGAAGTGTAACCGAGGTGTTGCAGCGCTGCGTGGAGCCAGCAGAGGGCAAGGAGATGCTCCTAGAGATACACCAAGGTGAATGTGGACATCATTGCAGTACAAGAGCCCTGGTGGCTAAAGTGTTCCGGCATGGATTTTATTGGCCCACTGCTCATGCAGATGCGGAGGACATAGTCCGCAGGTGTGAAGGATGCCAGAGATTTGCTAAGCAAACACACTTACCCGCATCGGCACTGAAGACAATTCCTATTACTTGGCCATTTGCGGTGTGGTGTTTGGATATGGTGGGAGATTTCAAGCCGGCTAGGGGCAACATGACACATATGCTGGTGATGGTGGATAAGTTCACCAAGTGGATAGAGGTGAAACCAATACGGAAAGTGGATGGCCGTTCGGCTGTAATCTTCTTGAAAGAAATCATTTTGAGATACGGATACCCTCATAGCATCATCTCGGATAACGGCACAAACTTTGCTGTCGGAGAGTTTGCCCGATTCTGCATGAATAAGGGGATCCGGTTAGACATAGCCTCAGTGGCACATCCAGAGTCCAATGGGCAAGTGGAAAGATCAAATGCTCTAGTGTTAGCCGGCATCAAGGCTCGTCTCATTGAACCATTGTTGAAAACTCCAGGGTGCTGGATAGATGAAATCCCATCAGTTCTATGGGGTCTAAGGACTACACCGAATCGGTCAACAGGCTATACGCCATTCTTTCTGGTGTATGGGGCAGAAGCTGTCCTACCCACTGACATAGAATATGATGCACCAAGGGTGGCAATGTACACTGAAACCGAGGCAAAGGAGGCCCGGGAAGATGCAGTGGATCTGCTAGAGGAAGCAAGAGAGTTGGCCCTGTCTCGGACAGCAATATACCAGCAAAATCTCAGGCGTTATCATAGCCGGAAAATCAGTCCTCGAGTGTTTCATGAGGGTGATCTAGTGCTGAGGCTGGTGCAGCGCAGCAAAGGCCGACACAAATTGTCACCTCCATGGGAGGGACCATTCATTGTGAGCAGGGCTATGCACAATGACTCGTACTATCTTATAGATGTACAGGAACCAAGGGAGGATGGCTTGGACAGACCCGGACAGGAAACCAAGCGACCTTGGAATGTAGCTCTGCTTCGACCCTTCTACTCTTAAAGGGCGCAATGTATGTATTTCAATTTATCATGAATGAAATCGCAGTAATCCGAGTCTGGACTCGGGGACTGCTTCGTCCTTATGCGTGTGTTGTTTATTACGGCTTTGTTTGTTGCCGTTCATGTGCCGAATCGCTTTGAACCTTGTTCTGAGTTTCAGTAATGTATGTTGTGTTGTTGATCTCGTGACTCGACTGACAAACACCAAAATGGTAGTCAAGAGCAGAGATGAGGAATATGGGAAACATGAAAATGGACACGGGGACTCGGTCCAAAACCGATTCGGCACATGTCGTTTACTAACCCCTGTTATTTTTTTTTCGTTTATGTTGAATGATTCTAAACCACAACTCGCATGTTTCAAGTACTGTATGCTATGATTCCTATCTTGTGACTCGACTGTCAAAACACCCAAAGAGGTAGACAAGAGCAAAGATTTGGCAAAAGTAGTAAACAAGAAAACAGACTCGGGGACTCGGTTTAAGATGATCCAACATAAACCTTGTCCGGATCACGTTAAGCATGATAAGCATAGTCTCGAAAGAACTTAAAATAGTCTATTACATCTGCTCCCGGCATACCGGGGATTTAATGTTTTTGTTAAGTACTTCAGGGGGCAGCGGACTCGGTCGCGGCAGACTCGGTCATAGGAGTTTCAGTTGCGGGAACTTCTGTGGGAGGAGCTTCGGTTAGCGGAGCTTCGGGCGCGCGAACCTCGGTTACGGGTATTTCGGTGGAAGTGGACGCGGTTACGAGAGGTTCTGTTGCTGGAGCAGATTCGGAAGATGGTGGCGCTCCGGAAGTAATCTTGACTGGAGAGCTTGAAGGATGGGCGGATTCGGAAATTTCCGGATCGCGTGAAGCCTGTTTAGTAATCACAGTCAAGTTAGTGGCTGAAATCACAAAAGACTCGGTTGGAGTTTGTTCGGTGAGCTTGGCCGAGTCGGAGGCTGGTACCTTGCTGGATTTTTCTTCATCAGACTCGCCCTCTGAGTCGGCATATTCTTCAGCGGAGGCGTCGTCTGATTCCTCTTCTTCAGTGTCTTCTCCATCCGAGTAGACTGGAGCCTCCAGATCAAGATGCTTGGTGCGTGCAAATTCGGCCATGAAGTTGGCGGCTTCTTCACGGATCTTGATCCGGATAGGGTCTGTAGCCCATGAAGAACCCTCGCGAAAGGAGCGCACTTTGGCAAGGTCAATCAGCTCGTACCAGGACATGATGAATAACAAAGCTGCGTCAGCACCAGCGCGGGCAGACGAAGACCTCCACTGTTTTAACCGGGTCATTGCTTGATCCAGGTCTCTGATCAGCTCCTCCACGGGCACAACTTGCCGCGCTTCAGGAAACAAGATTCGGTGAGCCTTGAGACTTGCATTAAGCAGACCAATGTGGGAATCCTTCAGAGGAGCAATCCGAGCCTTAAGTGCTGTAATATGATCTTCGATGTCCCATGTCTCGGATAGGGGAGCCTCGGTTAATTTAGCTCTCTCAGCTCGGGCGTTTCGCACAGCCTTGGCGGCTTGAAGCCGAATGCTGGTAAACTCTCCTACAAACAAATAAGCTAATACTGAGTTCAGCAAGAAGGAACACAAGCATATGTATCGGTTAAGAGCAGAAAGAAAAAAGGGGATTCGGTGAACTTACGATCCATGTCATCGTTAAGGCTAGCAAGTTGAGCCAGCCATTTCGCACTGGCCGCTTGGTGAGCAGCCAGTTCTTCTTTAGCAGCTTTCAGTTCAGCTTCAGACTCGGCCACTGTGGTTTGAATCTGCTTATCCATTTCGGCTCGCCTCTGTAGCCCGGCGTGCAAAGTGTCTCGCTCCTTCTGAATTGTATCTTTCTCCTTTTGGAGCGTGTCTCTCTCCCTCCGCAGTGCATCCCGCTCTCCTTTAACTTTGTTCTTCACTTTTTCAACCCGGTCAAGCTCCCGCTGGACTCGGGCTACCTCTGATTTTTCCTCGGATAAAGCACGCTTTTGCTCTTCCTCTTTGCTATTCATCTTGAGGACCAAGGCATCAAATGATTTTTGGAGCTTGTGGTACTGGTTGGCAAGCTGCTTAAAGAGGTCGCTGCGAGTGCCCGTGCTTTCCTGAAAGAAAGTAGATAGCGTCAAAAGAGACTCGGGGACTGATACCCGAGACAAGGTGGAGCCAAAACAAATCTCGGAGATTGGCCGAGACTGACCGAATCGGTTAAAAAGAAACCCGGGGACTGGGGGTCTCACAGTTTTTTCAGTTAAGAAAAAGATCATGATCAAATTTTTTAAAAGATTCAAGCCGAATGACTTTCTTACTCCAAAGAGTATCAGTCGTTCGACCCGAATCTCGGGGACTGGGTGTATACTATTTGATCATGACGAACTAAAAGCAAGATTCGGCAAACTTACCTCGAAGACTTGGTGCGATGCAGTAAACGCAACCTTCACTGAATGAAGAGATTGCATCATTCGGCTAGGACCAGCAGGGTGCGGCGTTGCAGCGGAAAAGCCTGGTGCAAGGTCCACGGCGTTCCAGGCCTCAATAAAGTCATTGGCAGTGCTGAGCTTAGGCTTGGCTTGGCCGGATTGAATGGCAGAGGAGGTAGCGGTGGTTTGCTTGACAGCAATCACTTGCTTATCCGGAGTGGAGGAAGTTGTGCCAAAGACAACTTGAGTCGGCTTGGGTGGAGGTGATGCACCCGGGGTCTGTCTCTGATGTTGCGGTTTCTGTGGTTTCTCGGAAGTTTGTTGCTGTTGTTGCTGCTGTTGCTGCTCTTCAGGGGTTACTTGTGGTTGTTGCTGCCTCGGTTTCTTCTTCTTCTGCTGCTGCTCTTGGCTCAGTGCAGATTGAGTTGCAGGAGCAGGACGGGAATCCGGCTTAGGTGTGGACTTAACCGATGTCTTAGCCTTTTCCTTCTCCAGCTCCTTCAAAGGACGTGGCCAGCTTGAATCTCGGATTGGAGCCGAGGTTTCCTCACTCTCCAAGTCGATAACCGGCTCTGAGATGGGAGTCGGCTGGGGAATATTGGTAGTTGGGACACGCGTGGGTGAGGTGGCAGTTCGGTCAGGAGACTGGGTTTCCATGGCCGTATCCAATGGAGGAATGGGAGAAGAGATGGATGAATGAGTCTGCGCGGTGATGAGGACATCACTGCATAAAGCAAAGCAAACAGTTAACTCGGATAGATATGACTCGGTTAATAGAGGAAGAAAGCAAATAAAGTTCGGTCAATGTTACCCCTTGGTGGTGGGCATCGGTTTGACACGGCTCGGCTTGTCGCCGGATTTCTTTCTTCGCTTGGTCTCTGGGGCATTTGTCTCGGGCGCCTCAGCGCGTTTCCGAGATGTCTCTTGGGTATCATCTTTGGCTGGAACATAAGGTGGTGGTAACCATGAAATCGGAATAGCATTGATGGGTTCTAAGATGCAGCAATCTTCATCTTCCTCGTCGGAAAGGTTGTGAGTGTTTGATTGCTTACCCTTGCGGACTGGCTTGGCACGGGGAATGGGCAAATAGTCATCCGTATCCGGATCTTCTTCGCCCTCGCGCGGCGGGCTGAGATCCGGTGTCCATGCCTTGGTGGAGAGATCTCCGTCTTCAGTAAGTTGGCGATCAAACAGCTACAAAGAAGGTAATGCGAATCCGGATCAGGCCGGGTTATGCGGATGAAGTAGATTGGGTTCGGAGAGTGGTGAGCTAACCTGTGGAGGAAGTTTTTCCCGGTAGAATGGCTTTACACCCCACCGCCATTTGTCCGACATCTCATTGACAGCAATGGCGTTTACCCGTCTGAAGACGGAAGCTTTGTTAAGCTCGTGCTTGCTGATCCGGGTAGGATCTAGTGCGCCACGCATGTGGCATATCTTGTGGTCACGCCTTTGAAGAGGGCTGACCCGGCGAGAGATGAAGGTCCGGAGGAGGTCGTCAGAGATCATGCCATTCTTCAAAAAATCCTCCAGAGCGGTGTGCACTGTCTGGAGTTCAGCAATCGTTTCAGCCGGATTGTAACCGAAGTTCAGCTCGGCTCTGGGCGGCTCCATCCTGAATTCGGGCAGATTAAGAGCGTCATGGCCCTCAGCGCTCTTTATGTAAAACCAGGTCCTTTGCCATTTCTTCACCGTGTCTAGGCCGGTGACTCGGGGAAAGGCGGATCCCTGCCGTGGCGTGATGCTAACCGAACCGCAAGCGGTCAGCTCTTTCGGCTTGGTACCTGGGATGGTGTGCTTGCGAAGGTGGAAGTACTTTGCCCATATATCCACACTCGGCCAAAGACCGAGATAGCCTTCGCAGAAGGAAGAGAAAGCTGATAAAGAGACGAAGGCGTTCGCCGGGAGGTGGTGAAGCTGTAATCCGAAGAAGTCCAGAAAGGCCCGGAAGAAGTCACTGGCAGGTAACCCGAGCCCGCGCTCGAAGTGTGCTATGAATACCACGCGTTCACCGGGTTCGGGCGCCGGTGCGAGTTCTTTTCCGGGTCGGCGGCAGATGGCTTGGGGCGTTATGCGTCGGGTGGCTCGTAGCCATTCCAAGTCATTTTTGGTAACATCAGATCCTTCCCATCGGCCAGGGGGAAGTTTGGCCATAACCGAATCGGTCCTGCAGCAAAGAGTCGGATAACCGGGTCAGGAAATTCGGAATCCATGGGACCAAAGAAGAATCGGATAACATTAAAGCCGAATCAGATCTATGGTGACTCGGCTAATCCTATCCCGGGTAGGGTTAACCGGGTCCGGTGGAGAAGGTGAAGCGGTTGGAAGTCGCAAACATCTTTCCGCAAGTTTCTAGGGTTGGGAAGATCTACAGCGGTGGTAAAAAAGAAAGAAAATCACGGGTAAAAACATGGTTGAACTGCTCCAACGGGGACAGGTGTATCTAGGCCAGTCTATTGCGGAACTTGGACAGAAAATTTGCGGAGTGTGCTACGGCAGGAACACGGGCTTAGATACGCATCAATCTACCAAGAACAGGTGTGTGTATTCCGAGAGTATGAACTCGTCACGGTGGCTATGGCGAGAGGAGGAAGAACTTACAGTGCGAGTCGCTCGAAGGAGGAGTTCGACGGAGAAACGTCGGAGATGGGCGCGAGGCGCGGCTCCGATGGTCTTGCTCTGGTACGCTGTGCGTCCCTGGCGCGGCAACCTTGAATGGCGAGGTTGCGGCGGCGTCGATGGAGCGGGTTAGTGGGAGTTGAGAGGAAGAAGAAGGGGAAAAACCACCGCGCCCTCTTTATAGCCTCCAGCGGTAACTGCCCCCCACTACCGCGCGGTTACCGGAGCACGGTTAGATCCCTTGCGTCGCGGAACTCTGTGGCAGCTGCTGTGGCCGTGTATTTCAAGCACTCGTGGCCACGCCGCAGAATTGGAAGCGGTGGAGCGGATCCTATGTGCCGGTCAACGGAGAAAACGAGGAGACGTGGTCTTCTGGTCAAACACACTCGAGTACCCGGTGGATCCGGATAACGAGCTGACAACCCGGGTTATACGGCTTTGCACAGGCTTTTCCTGCCAAATGTCCCGGAAAATTCGGTGACAGCTAGAGGTGATCCGGTTAGTGATGTTGGTTTAGAATCTGGAACGGCCCTTCAGCCGATGCCGTAGGACCGCACCAGCTTCGGGGACTACTGTCGGGGGGCTGCCCCCGGGTAGGGCAAAGATGATGTGTTATGAGCAGTTAAGGTCTAACCGGATCAAGGAAAGAAGAGCCGGCTAAGTTATCCGGGTCGGATCTCAAGGCGATTCGGTCAGTCCTACTTCAAGCCAGTGAAAGAAAAGACCAAAGGGGATCCGGTGAGGTTTAACCGGATCCAGGAAAGAAGAGCCGGCTAAGTTATCCGGGTCGGTCAGGAAGGACCCGGGTAGGGCAACTCGGATGATGCACAGGGGCCAAGTAATGTCAGTAAAAGTCACGGGCACTGTAAGGTTACTGACCGGGGCTCAGAAGACAGCAAGGTGCTGCCACAGGTTTTCCGGGTCACAAGCCCCTAGGCGCTGACTCGGCCTATTCGGGAAAGGGGCAGTGGCTAGGCTACTGTGGTCTACACTGCCTTAAGCTCAAAGAGGAAAGATAAGCCTGTGGTGAACAGAGGGTGAGCTGGGCTGAGTGACAGTGGCCAGTGTTTGTCCTGTTCTCCTTGTCCATGCCATTGTCCTCTGCGGCCAGGGGCAAAAGGGTAATTCGGTTACTGTATATAGGCAACACCACCTCCTTCTGTGGGGAGGATCGACCATTGTGAGCATCATTTCCCCCCCAAGCTTCATCTTCTACCTAGAGCCCGTTCCTTTGTTCATCATACAGCTCAAGGAGCGCTCTGTACTTGTAAACACTTGAGATATAAGAGAGTAGGCTAGAGCTGCAGTAGGGGTGTTACCTCCACAAGAGGGCCCCGAAGCAGGGTACATCGTGGTGTTCTTCGCTGTTCTTGGTTTGCTTTGTTCTTGTTGATTCCTGCGAGGTTCTTGTTTGGTCTTCATGCGTGCTTCGTAGGCGCGCAAACCCTCCCCGGTTCCCCCAACGCCCAAGCGAGCCCACACTTAAGCCATACCCATGGCATCTGCCGTGACACCACCACGACAATGTATCTATTGTTTTCATGAATTAAACCTTATAAAACATTCTCATATTTCCATCAGTTCTAACCATTCGTCTATACTTCTAGAAATTTTTCAACTTGAAGAACTGTTGCACCAGTTCTTGGTTTTTTCTCCGAAGAATTATTGTGTCATAGGCAAATTCTTGTGAAGCTTGTGATTAGCATTCAGCATGCTGATTCTGTTGGCCGAGTTCCAGCGGGATTTTTAGGGTTTTGTCAGAGGTTTTGGTGGGAAGGCCGCTCGATCAACAGTGATTGTTTCTTTCTGGCAGCACAGTGGGAGGTTTTCTATCTTTTGAGTTTATTTTGTCGGAAATGTCTGATTAGGCCCACGAGACCATTCACCCATACTATTTTGGGCTGAATTAACTATGTATGTGTTGATGCTAAATTCAACAACTCATTTTGCTCTGATTTTGAACATTTGCCTACTAATCTACCTCGTGTCTTCATTTTATTGGATTGTGCAATTGATTTGGCTTTGTCGAATTATTATCTTGTGTTAAAATACTCTTGTTTTAGTGAATGTTTTTCTCGTTAATTTTTTAGCAATTTTTTTTTGCCTCACGTCACTATTCCTTGATTGAGAGTAGACCTTTAACCATATTTTGTTGTCTTCTTAATAGTCAATAGCTTATTGTGTTTGCTTTTTTCTCTTTGTTGTATAGCTCGATGAAAAAAAAGCAGAACCCCTGATTTGCTTTTTTCTATTACTTTGTTGTATAGCTCGATGACAACAGGCAGAATACGAGGCTAAATTATTGACGATCAAATAACAATTATTGCGGATAGATAGAGAACTAAATTTTATTGTTTGTATGTGCTTTTTTCTTAGAAAATCAGGGGCTGAAAAAAAAAAGTCTCCTTGTTGGTGTCTCCGCCCCTGCTTGTCACAGTAGTTTTTCTCCTCTCTTTTTGTTTCCCTGAAAACGATTTTTCCTTGTTGGTGTCATTTGCTTTATGTGTTTTCTTCTTCCGTATCAACTCTCCTTTGTTGGTGTCATGGATTTCAATAATCAAGTTTATTGTGTTCACTTGCACAAATGCTAAATTTACTTACTTTAGCTTGGATGATTTTTTTTTTTTGGACATGGAAATGGATCTCCATACTTGGATGATTATGTTGTATGCGATATTTTATTCACATGAAAAGATATGGTATTCATATGAAAAGATATGGTTGTACCATCAAGTTATAACAGTGAAGTAATCTCCCTTTGGGCTATAAGCCCGTTTGAGGCCTATGCAGCAAACGAAAGCCCAGCTCAGTCCACGCCTTCCTGCGCCGCCGGCCGCCGCCACCGGAATGAAATCCCAGCCGGCGACTCCGGCGGCGGCTCTCCTCCCGGGCCTCCCGACGAGACCGTCGTCTGGGAGATCCTCGCCCGCCTGCCCCCCAAGCCCCTCCTCCGCTGCCGCGCCGTCTGCCGCGCCTGGCGCCGCGCCACCTCCACCCGCGCCTTCCTCCTGGCGCACCACGGCCGGCAGCCCTCCCTCCCGTCGTCTGCGCCTTCGACAAGTCCACCGGGCACTACAGCGACATCCTCGCCTTCGACCACCGCGCCGCCGCCGACGCCCGGCTCCAGCCCGTCGCCCGGCTCGACAACGATAACTTATTCTGTCTACAAGACTCCTGCGACGGCCTCCTCATCCTCTCTGCGAGCACAACGGCCTCCCGGCCCTGCTTCGCGGTCTGCAACCCGGCCACGCGCCAGCGCATTCTCCTCCGGCAACCGTTGGACGCCAGAT
The DNA here is from genome assembly GCA_947311845.1 of Poa pratensis. NCBI lineage: Eukaryota > Viridiplantae > Streptophyta > Magnoliopsida > Poales > Poaceae > Poa > Poa pratensis. Next base: position 6,948,436 of record CAMZMU010000127.1, read on the forward strand.
TGTTCAATCTGCTGGGAATGTACCTGCACCGCCCGTCCGGCCAGTACAGGCTGCTGCTGCACCGGACGAGCAGCAGGTTTTCGTTCGCGGGGCATCTGCTCCCTGTACCCAAGACCGGCTGCTACGTCTCCGCGCTGGGCTCCGACCAGCCGCCGACGTACATCGGGGCTGGGCCGGAGGCGGCTTCAGCATTGCGCTTCGACACGCCTGCAATCCTTGTCCAAGATTGCTTGCATTGGTCTCCACTTCAGCATCAGGGCAAAAGCACACCAGTAACTGTATTCGACACCACAGCCGAGTCATTCCGGCAGCTGCGTGCTCCAATTGTTCCCACCAAGTCATATATCTTTGAGATGGATGGCAAGCTTGGCATCTACACGTATGACGATGCCATGAAAGTTGTTGACATGTGGGTTTTAACGGACTATGAAGGCGAGGTCTGGAGTACAAGTACCGAATCGAATTGCCGGTAACAGAAATGATCATGGGGCGGTTTGGAAGGAGGAAAGGCCAATGGGATGTGAGCGCCGTGTCGACGGATGGGGTCATCATCTTGCTGCTCAGTCGTGGCCAGTGGCTCTTTTACGTCGACGTTGACGGCCAGCTGGTCGACAGCTTCCATCGCGATGGCCAGAAGTTATGTCCTTGTGGAATTCAACTGAAGCAAACTCTTGTTCCTCATGCCTTCTTCACGGCGCTAGAAGATTATACCGTGAACGCTCCGCCTTTCATCTGACGAATGTTGAGTGAGGTAGTGATTCTTACCAGCCTAGCTGTTGTATCTTCATGAGCTGCAACTTATATGAATGGGATTAAGTATGAACCTGCTGTCTTCTTTTTGCAATGATGTATCTACAGTTGTGTTCAGAAACTCTGATTGGTATATGGTTTGCATGACATCTATCTATGCTTGTTTATATACCCTTTGAGGGTTCAAGTGACTACTCTGTGTGTCCATGCTAAAATTAACAAGTTATCTCTGCTTGAAATATTTGCCAACTGATTTGCCTCATGTCCCTGTTTTTGTGTGTGTGCTATACACCTGTGTCCATATACCTTGAACTGAAGAATCGGCTTTCCCCTTTTTATCTAGTGGTCTTCTTGATAGCAACCTGTAGGGAGTTTCCTGTTTCTACCATTTGTTATAGCTGACGATGAAAATAGGCTCATTTCCTCTTTGTTGCCTTGCGAGCGTCATCTGGTTATTAGAATAGCTGGGCGCACCACCCATTAAATTAAATGGTTCCATCATATGCAACTTCTCAAGAAATGGTTTAATTCATATTCTGCATGAATCTGTTGTATCTGGTTTGGTAGGTCTTATGGGGACTAATAAGTTTGCAATTAAAACAAAAACTGAGCATGGTTATATTTGTCTCGTTCCGAGGAATTTCAGTATTCTTGTAGAAGGGACGGGTACTGCAACCTGAAACTATAAATATTGTTTTGTGCTGCCATCCTCTCTGTCTTTTGATTGCATTGTTTGGAATAATTTGTTATTTATTTCCCTTTGTATGCTTTTAAGGATTAAGTTCATTTTTTTTTTGACTAAATAGCACAAGAAAGGTGCAATGGTCTGGCTCTGGTGTCACATTATATCCATGTCTCATGCAAGACAACACCAGGCATGTTGTGTGATAGTAAGTTGACATTCAGTCTGATCATTTCCTTGAGAATGTGGAAGTTGTAAAAGCAAGTTCATATATGTGTGTGTGATATGAAACTAGCGATCGAGAAGTCTCTTCACCTGAAACAATTTGGTGCCGTGTGCCATTGGAAAGCCAAGAGTAAGCACAGAATTCAGAGTAGTGGTTGGAACATAGACCAGTGGGTGAGAGTGGCAGGTCATCCATGGAACGGCAGTTGCATGTGCAGCTACTAGTTCTCACTGTACGTCTGTACTTCTATAAATTCTAGACCTCGAAGAACTGCTGCATCAAGTCCTGGTGTGTTCTTTGAAGAAGGATTGTGTCCTGGTTGAGTTCTTGTGAAGCTTGTAGTTCGCATTCAGCAGCAGCTTCTGTTGATGGAATGGATCCAGGTTGGGGATACCCTGGAGGGCGGGGTCCGGTACCACCTGGAGGGCCTGGATTTCCGGGTGGCCCTGGAGGACCAGGTTTGGGAGGTCCTGGAGGGTGGCGTCCGGTACCACCCGGAGGGCCTGGATTTCCAGGTGGCCCTGGAGGGCCTGGATTTCCGGGTGGCCCTAGAGGACCAGGTTTGGGAGTCCCTGGAGGTTCGCGTCCAGTACCACCTGAAGGGCCTAGATTTCCTGGTGGTCCTGGTAAGTTGGATCTTCAGCTAAGTAATGAAAACATGATAAGAAAAGGCCAAGTAATTATGAATGAAAATTTACTTTTCCAACTAATACCATTAAGTTTACACCTCAACAAGAATAAGGGAATCCAGACAGTCAAATAGTTAGTGGTTCAGGGGTGAACCAAATCAAATTGCAATATTTATATAATGATGAAGCATACATTTGTCGGTTAGCATTCTTCCTCTGATTCTCTAAAGCTCTGACGAATGTTTCTTCTGCAGCTTCTACCTCCTCTGCTGATGTTGCCTGCTCCAAGAATTTGGTAGGCTCGTTCCTCGGCACCCAGGCCCTGGCGGCCCACCACCGCCCTTCTGACGGCATGCCGAACATATCCACAACCAAATAATGCACTGCTGGGTCATCACATTCGCTGAAGAACTTCACTTCAATGAACATTTAAGCTGTTGGGACTGGCTGGGAGTGTCCTCTCCTACAATATACATTTACACTAGTAAAAAACCGTCATGGCATTTCTCTTTGAGATCATTGTATGCAGTCTTACCTTGTTACTGCTACTCATGTTATTCCGGTGACTAAATGCCGTTATCAGGGCTCTGCTCTACTTTGTACTACCTTGTTGTCACATTTCGCAAGTTAAGCGTGTGAAATAAGATGCATACTCAGTCCCAAGGTTTTGTTATTTTGTATAGCTCATAATACAAAGTATTTGAAATTGATATTCTGCATGTTTGTGAGATACACTGGATTTTGTTTCATATTTTTTTATTTTCGATATTTTTTTTAAATGGAGGGAGCACTGAAACTCGGGAACCAAAGCACTTTCCGAATTAGATTCCATAACTTGTGTTTAGAATCCAGCACTTGAATGCAGCAGCACCTGTCCACCTAGCAACCAAGGAATAAGACACGTTTTATGTGTCTTACATGAAAGGACATAAACTATATACAACGGAAACCGGTACGAGATAGTTTATGCACTGAAGTGTCCTCGCTGGTCACGCAAGATCCTTTGCAGGAGTTTTTTTCTATAGGAGCATAATCCCACGCATATTTTTTAGATGGCGAGGAGTACTAATTTCTATCTCTGTTTTAAATAGCCGGCTATAGCCTCGTGAGAGAGTCTGCGCTATAGATAAGGCGTTCATAGGCTAGGAAGGTAGTAGCCGCTAATAGCCGGCTAAATGAGTTTAGCCCAGTTTAGCCCCTTAGCCGCTATATTCCCACTCAGAGACTCAAAAAATTTGGATCAAATTTGTTTCGCTCGGCCAATTTCGGGACAATGTGCTGATTCAGTTCACTTGTCCAGAGATTACCATCAGGCCAACAATCTGGGGACATGGACATTCAACATATTGAAAGAAAACTGTAAATCCCACAGAAAGCCCCTGTCAGAAAGTAGCTGAAACATGTATGAATAATAGGTTGGCCACTTTTAGATTCACGGTCTACCGACAGCTGTCTTATTTTCTTACTTTCAAAGTGCTCCGGCTAACATAAACCATGTCTGAACAACCTCGGCTAAAATTTGATAAAACAAAATCGCATTGTTCGCAGAATTCAAACATGAACAAAAATTTAGACACCCCGTACGCAATTGGAACTGAAAAGCTATTCGGGTCGGTGATCCCGCCGGCAGAGGTATGGCTTCTTCACTCCATGGTAGAGCCCCTAGCACCGAATGCGCCGCCGCCACCACGGCCAAAGACAGGCCTGCTGCTGCCACCACTCTGAAAAATCTAAACAGACAAGGGTAGCAGATTAGATCACGTGGAGGATTGCTTTGCAAGCAATGCAGGCATGTTTACATGGTAGGAAACCATACCAAGCCATGATCAAGCTAGTAGAAAACAAGAACTGAACACTACAGGATCGACAATGTCTGTAAATAATATTCAAGTTTTGGAAAATTCTGAAGTTGTATATATGTGCGTAGAACATCCAGGAAATTCACAACAGTATTAGGAGAGCTTACACTCCTTCAGACGAATGAACCATCACAGTTGTATCATTACAGCAATGGCAGAAAGGAGAGCTGAGGGAGAAGAAGAGTGAGGCTGAACATGTTGGTACGGAAATTCATTTGGCGGACAACAATCTGCATAACAGTATACCCTGAGGTTAACTGAAACAAATTTAAGTAACACATGGCAATGTAAACCTGAATGTGTGAAAGCTTTGGTTTCACTACAACTCAGAACACAATTATTTCTTATAAAAATAACACAATTATTGTAATAGGTGACGCTTGAGAAACTTCTGATTTTGTCCATCCGCGTCGCTTCAAGAATTCTGCCAAATAAGATGACAACAGAACCTGAATAATATGGGTAAGAAGATACAGAAGTTCTATGGGTATAAATAGCCTGAGCAAATGATTCAATATTGTCCATTCATTTCCACGTTCACGTTCACACATAATTCGGTAGCACCGAAACAAACAATTGCACCATCCACTATGTTGCTGCACTAAGCCGAGAAAGAAAGAAGGCCGACCAATCCATGTCCAAGGGCACCGTCCTTTTACGACTGAGATTGCACCTATGTGGCCAATTTTTCACTTGATGCATCACCCCAGTCATGGCATCCGCATAATAGACATGATTATAGTTGTCTTTGACGATCAATGTGCCGCTCTTCTCTCCCAAGCACGTATATGCGACACCTTGAGACTCCTTGTGTTGATTCAGTTGTTTTAGTGTGACCACCCGGGTATGGGACCACCACCTCCTATGGTTGTATAGAGTCAAGATCTCTAACCCGGGACCTCTTCTTTCTAGCAAGAACAATGTGAGCCTTTCCTCGGCGTCCACGCTAATGTATGGTTCACAGAAGGTATACGTGCTGTTACGTAGTTTCATCCAGTGGGATGTAAAGGAGAAGTGATTAGTCTCACATTTATATCAAAAGTGTAGGTGCTTCCGTAGCCCCAAAAGAGCCAGTGCACCATGCCGCGGCACAAGACGGCGCTATGTTGCCAGAGCCGCGTGAGCATGTTGCCACCGTCGACAGAACCGGCGCACATGTTCCATCTCGCCTCACCCGCCGAGGAGAAGGTGCGGAGACGGTACTGCATCGTGTTCCCGCTGCGGATGCCGATGACAAGCACCTTGAAGAAGGTCAACTGCTCCTGCTGGTCGTTTGCTTGTCAAACAGTCTCGGCTGGTCAGTATGGCATAGCCGGTCACAACTCACATCAAGATCGTCGAGTTCTGAACTATGCTCTAGACGGGGGAGCATATCCAATGTGGCAGCGAGGAGGTTGCAGACAGCAAGGAGGTAGCCGCTCCGATCGGAGCCGCAAAGCCGCACTAGAAGGAGGCCGTGGCGCGAGGCTAGGGGCACCGCATTGCAGGGGCGGACGCACGTACACCTGAGTGGGGGCAGTGGCCCCCACTCAGTTTTTCAAATTTCAGTATAGTTTATTCAAATTTGAAGGAAAATGCTTCACAAAAATTTGAATTTATACTAGAACTGCCTCCACTCATCTAATTTGCCCCCACTGAATTTTATGTCTGGTCCGCCCCTGCCGCATTGTCGAACAAGTGGCAATCTTGGATGTTGGGGAAGAAGAAGCTGAGAGGACGGCAAAACGGGTCCATCACCGGGCGTGGTGCTGGGACAAGGAACGGCGAAGGGAACCCTCTGCAGAGACATCTCTCCGTGCAGAAGCCGGCAAAGGGGCCGAGCGACACACGTCTTGCGTCAAGCAGCGGCGGACGAAGGAGGGCTCGGCGGCGAGCAGGCGGCACAACCCCTTGCACGTCATTGCACATCGGAATAGGGTCACAACGTCCTTCACACGGAGGAGAACCTCAAGGATCACGTCGTACGGGACCGAGACTGCCATGGCCGCCGCCGTGATCTATGTGAGATCGTAGGCGGAACAACTGATCAATTCGATCCCGTAAATATCGTGGGAGTAGCCTCACAGGGTTTATACTTTTTTTAGAGAACAGGGTTACTTCGATGGGCTGCCTGCTTGCAAGTTAAAATTGTGTACGCTCAAACAAGTCTCTCCCCTATTTTTCTACTTTGATGGGCTTTCTAACAGCAGTAATAGTTGGATGGACCGGGGGAAATTGACTTTTTCTTTATTAAAATATACTCTTATTTATATCGATAAAAGTAAAGCCAATTGTATTGGTCTTCTTTACAATGGTGTTTGGATTGTTGATGATATCGACAATGAGAAGAGAAATGATTGTTGACGATTTATATACCGCTTTGTTCGTCCTTGTCTAAGTGATGGTATTGATTGGCATAAGAAAGCAGATGGTATTGATCGGCATAAGAAGCTTGAGCACTATTTTTTTTTTCCTTTGCAATGAATTTGTTCTATTGCCGAGTTTTTGTGCGATCATCAATGCCTTTGTGTAGTTGAGTTGGTTCGATAATACCCATCTTACAAAAATAAAATCCCGCGATGGACTAACGGATGAAGAAATAGCCAAATTGATACATGAGAAAATACATTAAACTATAGACAAAGTAAAATACTTCGACAAAAGAACCTAATCCAGTTGAATGCTCCAAGAATACAACGGACGCACTTTTACTTCTTCTGCGCTTCTACCTCTTCTGTTGCAGTTGCCTGCTCCAATATTGTTGTGGCCCGTTCTTAAAGCGATACAAGCGCTGCTATCTCGTGATAATACTATTATGCTACTTTTTTTTACAATTAAGATGGGCAGTAAACAACCCACACATTTTGATTGGCAGGCCTCCAATTAAGATTCAAGGGCAGTGAACAACTCGGTTTCAGATCCTGGTAAATCTTTGTCAAAGGAGGTATCAATTAAATTATTACAGACTGAAGAACAGAAGGGACCAGAACTATAATCTTGTACCAAACATGCACACACAGAGCTTCCATAGCCAATCCAACGCAGTAATCTCTACAAGTATGGCTATGTTAAAAACAAACACTTGGCTGGGCTGAATACAGCGGCACTTGTCCAGAGTCCTCCCAGGAGAATGAGATGCATTCGAGCTATTGTCAACGTCCAACTTAACTTCTGTATAAACCCATATTTCAGTTGATTCAATTCAGTTGTTTCGAATTATAAACAGGGCAACAATCCGTAAACAAGCACATGCAAAATACCAACAGGAGAACCAACGTCAGAACAGCACGAAAAACGTACTTAAATAGCAATTAGACCACTTTTTAGATTCACGGCCAACCAGCAGCTGTCTTAATTTCAAGAGCTCCGTCTATCATAAAACGAACACCCATAAAAACCATGTCTCAACCTCAGCTACAATTCGGTAAAACAAAATCGCAGAATTCTCAAAGATCAACAGAGATGACACCCGGTGCACAATTGGATCTGAAAAGCTACAGGGTGCTCCCACCAGCGGCAGAGGTATGGCTTCTTCACTCCATGGAAGGCTGGAGGCACCAAATGTGCCGCCACCGCCACGGCCAAAGGCAGGCCTGCTGTCACCACCACTCTGAAACAGCAAAACGGACAAGGGTAACAAATTAGGTTACTAAAGGAAGACTTTGCGTTGATAAGTTAATGAAGGTTTGTTTTACATGGTAGGAAACAATAACTGAACACTACAATATGCTATAAGCAACAGCACTACAGGATCAGACTGATAAGCTTAACAAATAAGCAGTGGACACAAATGAGATTACAATGTGGGAATGTTCAGTATGCTCACAGAACAATGCCAACAGATTAGCAGCTCAATGTACAATGTGAAAATAGGAAGTTAGTCAGCCACACTTGTAAAATTGCCACATAAGAACCTATGATGTCATGACTCTACTTCGGAATACAATTACAGGCACCGACACGACACGACACACCAAACTGATCTCAAATACACAAACATTATACAATGTAATAACAGTAACTGGAGTTCTTACCCTGAAAGATGGCTGGAACTCAGCAGGAGCACCACCCTTCTCACCAGCAAAATCCCCTGGAGCACCACGATGGGCCACCCTGTAACCATCCCTATCACCAAACCTGGGTCGGTCACCCTCAAAACGAGGTGGGCCCCTGCAAGAGCAAACGTGTTAACAACACACACAACAAAGTTGTGACTGCAAAAGAAACTACTTGGTACATTTCAGATATAAGATAATATGAATAAAACAGAGACACGCATGTTGGATATCATCAATTAACTACATGTCAGACTGCTCATATTATAATTCTTAACCAGACGTAACTAGATCTGGCATGGACTAGTAAATAAGATTCTATGGAGGAATTGAACAGAGCAACGGTTGGATACATGATTATACAGATTAACTAACAAAGGACAAACTAATTCTCATGTTTGGACAGCTAGTGAGCTTTAATAGATCAAGTTTACAAGTGGCTACCAGAATGCTGGGCCAGGACCACCACAATCGTCTTTCAGTACAGAGAGCAGCAGTACATATATATTTGATTAATGAGATATATTTTCACAGCAACAGAAGATCCAAAACGAACAACAACAGCAAAGCTCACCTGGGGCGGTCACCCGGTGGTCCAGAACCGAAGGGGCGGGACGGGGGCTTGGCAGACTTCTTGAGGGTGTTGGGCACGATCTCCGACGGCAGGTTGAGGAAGGTACGGAGGAACTCGATACCGTCATTGGTGAGGTACCAGTAGTGTGCTCCACGAGAAGGTCTCCCTGACGTACTCCTTGGACTTGAAAGCTCTGCATGAGCTTGATGACCTCCAGGTTCGAGGCGTCAACATGCGGGTGCTTGGCCAGGTTGTAATCCTTCTTGGCGTACAAGACTCCCTCTGCACATTCATCAAGAGAATTAAGTACGATGCTTCAGCCAAGCACAAGGTGCAGCACTCTAGGCGTATAGAATTGCAACTCATTAACGAAATTCTTAATCAAGCAGATGTGACATCCTAACTATAACTGGTGTTTATGTTCGAATTGGCATCACGGTTAAATGCTAAACAACCATGACCGTGTCGTTCTACCATTAACCTATTTGCACAAACGCATCGGCGAATGAATTGGACCTGAAGGCAGCATATTTAATGGGTGAAATCGGACTAAGCGAGCTAAAAACCTAGGCTATAATGGAACGAATCGGACCAGGAACCACTAACGAGATGGCATCCGGACCGCAATCGCAATCTACACGAGAAAAATGGCGGCGATGCGTGCAGGGGGGACTCACCCTGGAAGAGGTACTTGCAGATCTCCCGACGGTTCTTCTTGGAGATGATCTGCGAAGGAAGACGAGAGGCGTCAGATTATGCTAAGGTGCAACGAGACTCTAGATGAGGCGGACTTGACAGGGGGTGCTCACCATGGTGACGGGCGCGGGGGGCGGAGGACGACGACGACGCGGCGCCGCTGTTTCGCTGAGGAAGAACGGGAGGCGGAGCGCGGCGTGAGGATGGAAACCTAGCGTCGTGGGGTCGGTATATGTAGAGGGCGGCGACTGGGCCGTGTGTTGGTTGATGGTGCTGGGCTTTGTGGGCTTGCGTTTCTGTGAATTCTCGGCCTTGTTGCTTCTTGGAGCAGTCTGTTTTATTTTGTTTAGGCTGGTCGAGGTGAGAATGGTGGCCCAGTTGTTTCCATTGGGCTCCACTGCGGCGCCATTCTCTTTCTTGTTACTCCGTTTCCCTCAAAAAAAAAACTTGTTACTCCTTAATTAATCTCCGTTATTCATCCTTCAGAAAGACATATCTCAGTCATTTTCAAAAAAAAAAAAATTAATCTCAGTTAATCAAACAAAAAACTCGGTTCACATGCCATTCTGCTTGCGTTCCTTCAAGGAAAACATATGTTCACAATTGACACTGCGATTAATATTTTTGCTTCCCGAGAGGTTTATTGTGTTCTTCTATTTGATTACGGCTACTACTCCTATAACGAACCATTCTTAGTTTACAAATAAATTGAAATATATCCACACCACAACGACCATTGACAATACTGAAAATTCATCGAGCTCCTATATAGTTTTTTTTAGATTGATGCACCTCACGAACATCCATTAGGGTGTTATTGATTCGCGTGGCAGAACACATCATATCTGACCTGTAACATGATGGAGTTACAACTATATTTTATACTCCCTCCATTCGGAAAAGGATGTCTTGGATATATCTAGATTTGGATGTATGTGTACACTAAAGCATGTCCACATACATCCAAATTTTGATATATCGAAGGCATCCTTTTCCGAACGGAGGGAGTATGACTCAGAGTGTCGCACTTTGTGCACGTGTTATTTACCTACTCGATATGTGGTTTTCTATATGTTGTTTGGTATTTTATGAAGCCTCCGTGAGTGAGTGCAGTTGCACGTATTGCTGAATATATTGCCTGCATTCCATAGCTAATAGCCTCCCCTGACGGACGCTCTTCTCAACGACACCCCTAACATCAAGTTGTGCATGCCGAGCTATTGTGCCCGTTCGCAAAAGCTCTCGCAAAATTGACAATTTGCTTCCCAAGCGCATCGATGGCCAATTTTTGCGGAAACTTTTAATCTTAACCCAAAAAATACAATAACCATTGTACTATATATACCGATGTCGAGGGATGTGGTCCACTAGATCAAGTCAGATGGACGACACATACTAATTGTATTAATCTCTGTCTTCTCAGTCCATCTCCTATTCTCATCCATCCATACATTCGACGCTGATGCATCTAACATTGGCACTTGTACAAGAGAAGTGTATAGATAGCTGGCATTAAACATTTATTGTTCATGATGTGATCCACATCCCAATCAACATAATAAAGCGTCACACACATAGAGAGAATAAAAACCATGGAATAATCACGGCATGTAGACATTCACGATGCAAACTTGTACATAGGCAAACACGCTTGGACTACACCAGCTGCAAGCAGCCGTTGATATTCACGTCAACATATATGTACAATAATTTAGGGAAATTTTATTTTAGGTGCGAAAACGGTATTCTATATCCATGAAGTTGCATGATACAATTGGCCCCACCAAGTGACTGTGAGCGGCACTGAACTTGGATAAAAACGTAAGATCTGCTAGGGAAGATGGAAACAAATCCACTGATAGATCATCAACCTCCTGTCACGATTTCGTTGCTCTCCGGTACAATATGGTTACTCCCAGATACCGTATCGTTGCTCCCAGATACATTATTGTGGCTCCCGGATACGGTATTATGCATACCAGATACAATATTGAAACTCCCAGATACATTATTCGTGTTCCCTGATACGGAATTGCTGTTATCAGTTACGATATGATTGGTCCCGGATACGACATGGTTGCTACCGGTTACGACATTGCCACTCCCAGTTACAGTGTTGTTACTCCCAGACACGGTGTTGCTGTTTCCAGATATAACAGTGTTGTCGTTCCCTGAAACAACATTGGTGTTCCCAGATAGGACTCTGTTGTTGGTCCCAGTTATTGTATTTGGTTCTCCGGCGAGTGTTCTTTGTTCGTGAAAGCCATACACAATGAACGACCAGCGGTGGTGAGACCACGGAGTTGTATCATACTCTTGGGTACCTCACCAACAAGTGAATTACCCGAGAGATCCAAGTAGCAAAGAAGTGGCATGCCGGAGAAGTCGACACTAGCAATCAGACCAGACATGGAGTTGTTCCGGAGGTTGAGCTCACAGAGAAAGGATAGTGATGACAGAGAAGGTGGCAACGAGCCCGAGAAACCATTAGAATGTGCAGCCAAACTCTCCAACGGGGTGAGGTCGCTGAACACGTCCGGTATGCTACCGGAGAAGCGGTTGGCGGACAAATCCAAGAAGGTGAGGTGTGTGAGCTCACGAATGCGCGTGCTCAGCTGGCCGGTGAGCTCGTTGGATGCAAGGGAGAGCTTACGCAGCCTAATGAGGCCGAAGAGTGCGTCGGGGAGGGTTCCCACGAAAGAGTTAGAGTCGAGAGAGAGCTCCTCCAGCCACCCGAGGCCCGCCAAGGACGCTCCTGGGATGGGTCCCACGAGGCTGCGTGAGGGGAGCCACAACGACGTGACACGGCCACTGACAGCGTCACAGCCCACACCTTCCCAGTTGCAGCACGAGGTGCCTGACCACACGGCACGGAGGAGGACACCCCCGTCGCCGCCGAGGTTCCCAACGAAGCCCCGCAGCGCGCGGAGGTCATCAGGGTGGCACGACGACGTGCACCTTGCGGCCGGCAGGAGGAACGCCAAGAAGAAGAGCAGCAGCCAGCATTTTGCCATGTGTGACATAAACACAACAATCAACTCGGCTAGCAACCTTTATTTGGGATGCAAGTGATTGGCAAGTGTTGTGTTTGCAAAAACTGCTTGGGTGGTGCATCCATCTTATAGGGTGTGTGTGTCTGTTGCAGGCGTTGCAAGTGGTTCAGCAGTACTAGTCAGTGCCCACAATTGCCGACTGAAATTCGTGGATGGCATGGACGCAAGGTAGCTAGCCTATCCTCAATTAAAACATGTACTGCTTCTTCTCCTGTTCACCACTCATTTGCTCCGCCTATCCATCTTGCCGTATAACAGATCTATCGGCTTTCGCATTGTCAGGGATTCGGCATGTTTTCGCTGATTGTGGCAGTATCAATTGGAACCTGTAGAGGGTAATGCTAATTAAACAAAAATATTGGGTTGATGGACTATGCCTAGTTGATAAGTGTTTTTTTAGAAACGGGGGCAAAAGGTTTGCCCCATATATTAATTAAGAGGAGGATTGCAAGAAACCAAGTTTTGTGACCGCCCAAAATACAACGCGACTACTCTCGCGGCATCAAGTTGCCCAAACATTTGACACCCGCAAGAACCCACAGGCGGGTCTCATTCTTAACTTTATCTAAGAGGACTAACGACGGCGCGCACTTGTTGCGAAACACCCTAGCGTTGCGCTCGTTCCACACCTCCCAAGTGACGAGCAAGGTGAGAGAGGCGACGGCCTTGCGGTGTGGAGTAATGTTGGTCTCTGCTTATTCATTCATTTTGGATAGTGCTAACTAAGCAACATTTTTGGTGAGGTAAACCAAACTATTATTTCCGGGAGTTGAGGTAATTAAGTAGCTGTTTGGAAAAAAATCCATTTCTTGGTAATTTAATACTCCTACATATATAATACTACTGCTTTCTTTTTTGGAAACTGGTGGTTCAATCCAACCCTATATCACACACCGCGTGCTCAACTCGAAGCTAATCCATATGAGTTGGTCTGTTGTCTTCTCTTCGAATTTCGCAGGACCGAAACTTTGGTAACAGAGTAGCAAGTTGCTGGATATCAGAGATCAGACTTGATGTATGCGATCGATCTTTCTCATCAGACATGATTTTTTTTTATCGAAGTGGCACAGTCACTTTGAATGGTTAAAAATGTAGCCACCAGCGGATTAGAGCATTTTATACCTTCCAAGAGAACAAGCGCCTGTGCGGTTTTCAACGCTATCACTGCGTTGTTGGCACACGAACACGTCCTCCTGTACCTGCGGTGGCACCGAGAGAGATACCCGCAACTCGCACCGCAGGGGGCGGCTTAAATTGCGATACACAAGGCGATAAGTGAAGGTGACCAAGCGAATCCTAAGCCCTTTCTGAAAACAGTCAGCTAGGATAGCAGTATAAGGGCGATTTCAATTATAGGCTTGAATAACTTCCAAAGAATCTAATTCAACAATAACAGACGAGCAACCAATACATTCTGCTACTGGAGCCTCTTCTAAATTGCAATAGCTTCTGCTGTTGATGCATCAAGAACATGTTTAAGTAAACAAGTAACAGCTTCACCAGTCCTGTTCCGGATCATTGCTGCACTTGCACCTGAACCATTTACAAAATATGCAGTGTCCACATTGATATTATATGTGTTAGCCGAAGGTTTCTTCCACCTTTCTTTCATCACTTCACTTACAGAAGATTGTACTCCCTCCTATCCGAAAAAAGTGTCGCAAGGCATGCGTGCAAGTTGTACTAGCTAGGTTGATTTCGTACGCCACTCATATGGGATCAGAGGGAGTATTAACATAATTTGTTGTGATAGCCTGAATAGTAAAAGTTGTACTTTCAGGGTTCGGAACTGTCTCACCTTTCACTATTTCTCTTCTTTGCCACCAGATATACCAAGCCGCAACAACCAGATACTCCTTCGTAGTAATATACGGAATCTATCTGCCATTGTTTCCAAGTTGACCTTCTTTCCGAGTTGTACACAAGGACTGTTCGTGTCGGTGAAAGGTCCATACGCTATATATGCGAGCACCAGAAACCTATAACAAAGAGAAAGATTTGTGAGGCGGGCGGCCGGCACCACCACCAGCCCTAGGCCTCGAGCGCCTCCACCGGATCGATCTACTGCAGGATTACGTACGTGCCAATGGGTAGAAGCAAAGGTGCCGCCGCCAGGCGTAGGAAGGCCGACGCCGTCAGGAAAGCTAACGCCCCCAAGACTAACGTAGCCGAGGCCACCAAGATTAACGCCAGGCCATGCCCCAGCCTCCTGCCTGACGACCTGCTGGCGAACATTCACGACCGCCTGGCCTTCCTCGACCGCGTCGCCTTTGCCGCCGTCTTCGCTGCGTCCAGCGACGATGACCGGTACAAGCCTCAAGCGCCCTGGCTCGTTCTCCCCTGCAACAACAAGCCGGAGACAGTCGAGCTCTTCTCCATCGCCGATCGGCGCGGAGCCACCGTGCCCGCCCCAGAACCCGCGCTGCGCGGCCACTTGGTCATCGGCTCCACCCACGGGTGGCTCGCCACGGCCGACGTCCGGGGCCAGATCTTCCTCGTTAACCCGGCCACCGGCGAGCAGCACGATCTCCCGCACATGTCCACCATGGGCGTCTTCATGCCCCGCACGAACTACCACTACTTCATCCTGTTGGTCGATCCCTTCCTGACCATCAGGTACGGCCACGGGCCACCGTTCAACCATTACTGGTACAACACGCAGACATGGGACAACTGCACGATGCGCACGTCGTTGTACCGCAAGGTGGCCCTCTCGCCGTCCCCACGCCCCGGCACCTACGCCGCCATGCTGATCTCGAGTCGACAGTTCGGTGCCCCAGCCTTCGCCTCGGCGGAGGACCCCAAGTGGAGGCTGGCCACCTCGCCTGACGGCGTCCAGGACGCTATCCACCACGACGGCCAGTTCTACTCTGTCACCCACACGGGCCTCGTGGAGGCGTGGGAGCGTGATGCCGACTCCGGCGCGTACACTAGCACGGCCGTCGCGCCAAGGCTGCCCGTCGAAGAACACAAAGAGCGAGACACAGAGCCGTCTTGCCGCAAGTACCTCGCGGCGGCACCGGGCGGGCGGCTGATGGTAGTGATTAAGTACCCCGAGCAGAGCCAGAACAAGTGGTCGTGCTCCTTCAAGGTACATGTCCTCTGCGACGACGAGCAGTGGAAGGAGACGAACGACATCGGCGACCTCGCGCTGTTCGTGGGGATGAACAACTCGCTGTGTGTTCAAACGATAGGGCGTCCTCATATCAAGGCCGGCTGCGTCTACTATACTGACGACATGCTTGAGGCTGCGGAGATGCGCAAACGACCGGTTGGCAATGATTCTGATTTGCGGGCCGTCGGGGTGTACAGCCTCATGGACGGCAAGCTGAAGACGATAGAAGCTCTCGGGAAGGATCAGCGGAACTTCTACTCGCCGCCGGTGTGGATCACGCCTTCGATCCCGTGATCTTTCATAGGTGTTTTGAATTTGCTAGGTTGGAGTTTCTTTCTTAAGTTGCTAGCTAGCAGGTTAAGTTCAATATAATCTGTAGTTTATGATACTGGAAGAGAAGAGTTATCCTATGCTTTATACCAGTGTTGGTGATATATCAATGAAGTACAGGATCCAGTATTGTAGACCTGACCAAACGGTATGCTGCTGGGTGCTGCCCGAGCTGGCGATGTCTACAGTCTGCAAGTTCGGGGAGATGGTAGCAACCTCTATAGGAGGCATGATGATTACCTTCAGGCCAGTCGATACTCCTACTCTGTTTTCTATGTAATTCAAGTGTAACCTGTTGCTCATTCAAAAAAACAATCACATTAGTATAATCATTTTTGGTACATTTGGTACGGTGGTCATATTGTAACCTGTTGCTCATTCAAAAAGTACCTAACGAGCTGCATGTAGTATTTGAGAGCTGTACAAGTTTTGACACAAAAATGTGACAATCTTTTTTTATAGATAACTTCTTATTGGGGACACCTAGTTGTGCACCTCTGAAGCAGCCGACCGAATCATCGACACCAAGTCGCCAACTTGCTTGTGCCGATCGCCTAGCGATACAGCCATACAGTGCACTATGCCATGGCCTCTAGGGACCAGCAAGCTTGAAGCGCAGACCCCACGGCAGTCGACAAGGGCTTGAGCTCGAGAGATGCCATCTTGGCGCGTTCGTCCAATTGTTGACAGAAATCTAAAGGAAATTCAGTAAGGGAGAAATAATAGACAAACAAGGAAAATGTGGCGGAACAGGCAAAAGTTCACCTTGAACAACCTTCTACACACTCGCAATCAGTTTCTGAAGATCGGCAAGACAAGGCTCCCAAATTTGCTCATCAGCTCAATGAAGAAGATCTGATCGTCGGCCTGTCTTCTCATCTCTTTGATAATGGAATCTTTAAGGTCGATTTGTGCCTTCAGATAATCAAGTTGGGAATGTAAACCTTCTTGAAACTGGATAAGTTTATCAAAGTGAGTCTGAAGCTGGGAGGTCGCATCGTCACACTTGCTAACAAAGAAGGGTAGAAATGTCTTTTCTCTAAACATAAGGGTTGGGGGTCGCCCACAGAGGAAGCTGTGTCGTCCCCTCGTACCCGCACTATTATAGATTTGAAGTTCCTATCAAGTATATATATTCACAGTACAATGTTGTTACCAACTTACCATTGACCAGTCAGGCAATTATCATCGTAAGTGTTTACAAAAGCAACATTTTCCTTGTGTTCTTATCCACAACCAAACAACAACAATTTATAAAGTTCAGGGATTAGGGAACCGCACCTTAACAGCTACTTTTGTCTTTCTACAGATCAATAAGACATGTACTAATCAATTTATCAAAAGGGAAAACTTAACCCCTGCTGTCAGTGTTGGCTCTATCTCCTCCACAAGCAGATCCTCTGTTTCAGAAACCTGACGAAGGACAGGCTTAGAGAACAGCTGCTGCTCCTACTAAGCACTAATTCGACTTTAAGCGACATAAGTATACGATCCATTCATGTACAAAAGATCCAAACCAAACTAGTCGAGAAACAAAATATTCAAGTACTCCAGCATTAAATTTTCCAAACAACACATGCACGCAACTTGAAATCTGGCGATTAGGTAGCCGCTTCAAAATTTGTAATAATCGTTCCGTTTGCGGAGAAGTATACCTGATTAGGAAGCTTTGAAGGACCAAACAAGATCCCAGGTCTGACTGCATCTTGCTACGTACTCGACATAGTGCAGTGAACTCCTACATACCTCTCGACATAGTGCAGTGAGTTCCATGTGCTTGAGCGAAGCTGGGAAACTTCCCGTCGGTATGGATAGGATGAATTCACATTTGCTAACAGTTTAGTCTTTTCAGTGTGTAAGGCACTGGAGTCCTGCGGTGACCGGAGATGCTTAAACTTAGTCACACCAGGAATAAAGAGATTCCATGGATGGTCTGTGTCTTCAGAGAGGTTAACTAACTGCACATGGTCAATGTCGTCGATATCTGCAGTCTTCTTGGTACATAGCTATGCTCGCTGGGCCGCAGATAATTGCCATGATCTTGTAAAGCTTGGAGAATTTTCGAATTTTAAGTGCTCGAGACCTTCTCACGATGCCATTGTAGCGCACCCTTCATGCATAGTTTCTACAGTTTTCCTATGTCCAAATAATTTATTATGTTTTCAAGTAACTTTCTAGGTCACTGATATTTCTAGTTTGATGGGTCTTTTCTTCAATTTTATGAGTAAGAGTTGGATAATACAAGGCACTTGTATGGACATTATGGGACATTACAGGATACAAGTATTATGCTTTCCAAGTAGTATATAAATTTGTGCCGGCCATGGATAAAGCTATCCGCGTGCTGAACAAAAAGATGCGAAATCAAATGGCAGATGATATCCCTTTGGAGGAGGCTCGTAGGTAATTTATGGGTAGCTTCAAGACGCAGCTGTTTGACTCGTCTCTGCAGGGGCTCGCTCATCTTTTCAAGCTCAACATGCCGAGTCTTGCCAACCGTTGACCAAGCTCTCTTGGGCCTAGCAGGTCCAGGGGTGTGGAGATCACGCCTTCAACTAAGTAGGAGGTCTTCGCCTAGTTCTTCTGCCTGTCCAGCTTGTTTTGGACCATGACAAGGACCGAGTTTGTTTAGAAGTTTTGACCAACTGAGTTTTACTTCTGCCGGTCATGTATCTTTGTTTTTATTTTAGCTTAGGCCTCCGATGTTTGCTACTTCTATGTCAAGATAAAAGGCAAAACTTTTACCTTTGTTTCAAAAAAAAGTATATAATTTTGTACTCGAACAACAGAAAAAGAGATGAGTCGTTAGCATGCTAAAGGACTAACAAGGACTAACCAAATGCTTGCTGCACCTAGCCAAGCCAATGCAGGTCAAGCTCGAACAACAGAACAAGAGATGAGTCGTTAGCATGCTACCGTATAGCTGCATACAAAGTAGTAGCTCTCTCTCGTCCATCCTCACCAACAAACGATGCAACAGCTGTGTTTTGGCTCGTGTGTATAGATGTACCCATTGTGAAAAATATTTTTTTAAGTATTTTTCAAAATATCAAAAATTCTAAATAAAAATGCCGAGTGTACATCCGGACATCCTATATTTGTACCAAGGTTTTGGTTCCTGAATATAAAAAATCCCGAGGGGGTCGGTATTCCCGGTTACTGCGGTAAATTTCCCGAGGAAGTCGGTATGAATCAACAACATTTTATGGATTAACCAAATATTTCAGGTCCTATAATCAAAGAGGCGTCGTTCCGGGCATGGCAGCGGTAAATTTACTTGGGTGTTGTCTCCCTGTGAATACCTTACACATGCTACATCAAATGTTTTGCTTGATATATTTTCAATGTTTAATTTCATGCATAATTTCTTACTTAAAACTAACATAAGCTATACAGAAACACATTGCAGTGAGCATATATAATAACTAAATTTTGTATGTGCAATATTGTTTGTCGGTGATTGCCATAATCAATGTTATCATAGTATACAAAGATAGAAGGATGTCCATACGGTGGAAAATACATCAAGAATGTCAAAACAAAGGAAAGATGATTATCTTACAAGATGACTTCCCTTCACCTTAATTGTTACTTGAGAAAAACATCACAATAAAGTTTGGTAAAAGGTTCGTCTTGGTCGAAGTGGGGAGCTCTACTTGCTAGAGGCAGATGACGTGGATGCGATAGGAATAGATCCAAGGGTTTCTATATATTTTCTTACACCACAAACTACGCATCTCTATAGATATTTGTTAGGTTGTATGCATTGAAATCTCTACAAAAATATTTAATAATACTTAAAAGAATAACATCCACATGATAGTATACATATACGCTATATATAATTCACTCAATTGTATGAACAAGGAGTCATGTGTGTTTCCATCTTTTCTTGTTTTCACATGTAAGATGAATTTGTATATTGTTAACAATAATATTTCACAAAGGAAAAAGCTTTTTGCATAACTCATATATGTTTTGAATAATATACATTACAACTATATAATGGAAAAAATAAAATATATTGTATAGTTAACAATGTTAACTAAGTATACAACATATATTTGCTAAACCATAAATGGTGAAAACAACCGAGAAATATAAAAATCCAGTGTAATTATATTTATTTAACTTGCACCGGCTCTGAAAATTAGTTGGAACCACCATGATTGCACTCACCAACAAACAATGCAGCTTCCAGCTTTCTCTTGGCCTTCCTCCACACACAAAAAAACAACAACGATGTATTCTCTCATGGCCTTCCTCCTCACCAAAGACTAAAAAGAGACCAGGCAACTGTGACTTCCATCCAACAGTTGCACAGTTTCATCCAAATGAAATTATTGTTTATTCTGCGGCAGTAAACGACGTAACATCACTCACACTAGTACAGAACGACACTATGCAAACGGGGGCAAACCCTCAATGGAAACGGAAAAAGCGTCCGTTGCCCCGCTCCCGATGCTGACGTGGGGCAAGTTATGTGCAATGGTTCTTTTAAACCGTTTCCTTTGTGGGAAATATATATTAAAAAATGCAGGCCACCGGCCACCACGGTAGCAGAACTAGTCAGTTGACTTTACTCTTTTGTACAGGATACAGATCAACATATATATTAAATTATATTCTTGCCCAACATAAATAGGTCTAATATACAAGACGTTGTTCATATAATACACAGATGCAGAAAATAAAAACATGACAAGACCAGACTCGAAGCTGTCAGCCTGCTTCTGGTTGAACCGGAGTCGTAATCGAATTTCTTTGTTGTTGAGCCAGCCCCTGTGTCCTACATGAGAACAAAAGATATTTATCTCCTTGCAGTTCACTGAGAATCAACTAACTAGCTACGGATGAGAATCCACTATACACAGAATTAATTGGAGAGAGAACAAGCAACATCACGTGAGAGAAAATATTGTGCACCAATTAGCATCCGTAGGATCCATGGGAAGAAAGAAGCATCAGCGACAAACGTGGAGACAGAAGAAGCACGAGATTACCAGCGCTTTTGCAGATCTCGGGCCGGCACAGACATCTGCTCCTAGCTTTGTCCTGGCATCAGTCCACTGAAGTCTCCTTGATGTGACATGCGACCTTGATCCTGAACGGCGGCTACATCTCCGACCTGCTGGATCTGAGCCTGGACGTGAAGCACGACGAGGTGGAGGCACTAGTACAGAACGAGATATAAAAAACGGATCAAAAACCTCATCGGAAACGGAGAAACGGTCCATGTCCACGTCCCCGATACTGATGTGACCGAGCTCAATAGCAACGGATGTGTTTAACCGTTTCCAATGAGGCAGGGTCAAAATGGTCATTTACTATATCTCCATTTTCGAATTTAGAAAGCATTGGTAACGGAATTTTTTTCACCGTTTGCATTGAGAATTTTTCGTATTTCTAAAATAGATATTTTTCACAAATCAATTTGATATTTCACAACACATTCAAATATTTTCACAGCACAAACATATCAAATATATCCACAACACCAATTTCATTTATAGTATAGAAACAGTTACATACAATGTTACATGTACGCATTTGAATCCTGATGTCACTGTCATATGCTAAAAAAATTCTAAATTTCTTTTATAAGGAGGAAGAGAAGGCGGTAATATTTGTTGGTTGCATCGTTGCAGAAAGTTCATGTTGTAGAGCACACTACAAAAAATAAATTCAGAAAACAACAAACAAAAATAATGAGAGATTGATTTAGAGATAAATCTAAATGCAATAGAAAAATAGTATTGTCTCATACACTACTCATTCTGAGGGATGACAACAATAAATAAATTTATCTATGTAATGGTTACTTCGCGAAAGGATCAGTTCAGGTTGTCACAAGATGATCCCATGGTGAAGTTGTGATTAAAGAGACCCATTGTTTGGATTGTCTGTGGGCACGATAATGTTCTGAGTTAAAAAGAAATATTTTTAGATAAGGCGCAAAAGATCCAATGAATGGATCGGCTCACCTTGTCCCAGAGTTCGTTGCACAAATATTTTTAGATAAGGCGCAAAAGATCTAATGAATGGATCGGCTCACCTTGTCCCAGAGTTGCACAGGATGATCCTAAACAGTGAAGCTATCCATTATTTGGATTTTCTGTGACTAGTATGTACATATGCCTAGTCTGTACTACTAGGCTGGTTTAAACATGAATATTAATGCATAAGGCGCAGTAGATCCAGTTAATGGATCGATTCACCTTGTCTTCAAGTTGCACATGATGATCCTAAAGAGTGAAGCGACCCATTATTTGGATTGTCTGTGGCTAGTATGTACGTACGGCTAGTCTGTACTACAAGTCTAGACGCAGAAGATCCGGTCTCATCTTCTCACAAGATGATAGTCAAGCGATCCATTATTTGAATTGTTTGTGGCTAGTCTACATACATACGCCTAGTTCTGTATGTATGTAATACTTTAGTTTACTTAGTCAACTGATTGTCAACACAAATCTCAGTTGTTACATATGCATATAATTTTTATATTATCTAAAGAAAATGGTATTCTAACTATTTACAATATATGTATTATATTTTCTATTTTAAATTTAAAACATTGAAAAACTATTATTTTTAATACATAAAATTCTCAATTTTAACAAAAGTGAATCCTTATACTCGATCTAACACCTAGCAACAATGGGGTTCAGATCCAACCATAAACATCAGTCTGTTAAAATTTACCCTTGACAAAGAGATACTAGTATACTACATGTGATGGTATGTATTACCTAGAGCCCGCCGTAGATCTAGGCTGAGCTAACCAACAAACACCATCAACTCACTCGCGCTCGAAGGAGGCGCTCGAAGGAGGAGCCTGGCCTCCAGATCAAAATCTCTTTCCTCCGAGGAGGACCAGATCTGGGCAAGGGGGGACTTCCGAACGGGCCGGATGTACTCGCGACTGCTGACGGAGGACGATATCGAGCCGATGGGGGAGCTCCGACGGCGCCGCATGAACGCGCGAGTGAAGGAGTTCCGGGGGACTGGCTGTGGCCAGAGTTGGGAGGTGGCGGCGGCCACGATATGGGTCTCGGCCGGCAATGACGGTTGAGGAGGATGCGATTTCCTGGCTGCCGTCGGTGATGGAGGTGTTTGGCATTGGAGACCACAGGAGTAAGCGAAGTGCATGGATAGAGTGTGCGGCTAGGGTTGGGATTGGGAGAGACTGTGAGTGTGAGACGGGAGTAGGGGTTTTTATAGGCGCACCACCATGTGGGCCTACTGGGATTTCACCTTGGTAACATACATTCGTCAAGCTCCGTTTACGACGAGCACAATTTTGGAAACGGAGATAGTTTTGGGACCGTTGGCAATATAATAACAACGGAGAAATATGTGTAACCATTGCCGATGTGTCACGGGTCGCGGGAGGATAGCCCTTGTGGGCCGCTTTTTTCACGCGGAAAGCTTGATTCTCTGTCGCCTAACTCGTGTCGTTTCCATAGAGGGGCATCTCATGTGTCGTTCTGTACTAGTGAGCAGCGGCGGGCCTAGGATTTGAAGACTGGGTATTCAAAAATTTGAAGGCTAAAGTTTTTTGATAGCCAAAAACATTGTTTTTGGCTGGGATTTCTGGTTTTGGCTAATGTAATTGGAGAGAGAACCATGAGGTGGTCTAGCTATTTTGGGCTGAATGATTGACATCATTTTGTGTTATTTTCATGTTTTTTCATACATGTACATAGTATATGCTCTATGTACGTAATTGTTTGGGGGTAAAATAATGGGTATTCAGTTGAATACCCTTGACTTGAGCTAGGCCATGAGGCGGATGGCACTCGCGGCATCGCTCTGCATCGGAAGATCGACGCGGCTCAGGCCATAGATATGGCAGGTTCGTGACACAAGAATCAGGGGAGGTCAACAATTAGTTGGTAGGTTCGTGGTGGAGAAATTTACAGAACGGAGTAGGGTGTACTAGATCTACAAGATTTCCTCGAGCGTACCTAGGGGAAAGCTTCGGTGACGCCCGGGCCAGCACGGACAGCTTCCGAAAAGAGATCGATCTGGTGATAGTGTCTGGGTGGAGGCAGGCAACAACAGCTGAAGGTCGGGGAGGAGGTCTCAGGAGGCAGGCAGGAGCTTCTTCTCTTTGTCTTCAGCTCGGGGAGGAGGTCGTTGGAGCCACATCTACACGGCACGCCGCTTCTGCTGCTTCAGCCGGTGCATCGGCCTGCGGCGAGGCAGGGTTGCCGGCGGGGAGCAGCACGGTGTGCCGACGACAACAACGGCAGATCAAGGAGTAGGAGGAGGGAGTGGGTGGCGGACAGGAGTGGTAGAGAGATGGTGAGTGGCGTCGTGGGAGAGAGAGTATAAGACAGATCGAGAAAAAGGGTTCGTGCGGCGCGAGGCTAGGGTTTGCGAGTATTTATGGGAACGTGGAAAAAGGCCTTTTGGGCCCAGCTAAATTGCATATGTAGGTGAAATTTTCACCGTTACTGATATATCGGAAACGGTTTTTTTTTTGTCCGTTGCCGATGTGTCGCGAATCCACTGCGGGATAGGCATGCATTTTTGTTAACCGTTGCCTTCGTGAGCGCTGACTGTTGTCTTTTAGCTGCCATTTCCAAATAGGGGTATCCTATGTGTCATTCTGTACTAGTGTCACTTGGTATTCTTCCTCATCACCAACACCACATTGCAAGACAAAAACTTGCAGCTTCGCCCCTCTTCCAACAGAGACAACCCGCTGGGACAGCTTGATAAAGTCGTCAAAATTAACTTGCAGCACATCATCATTCAACTCCAGTAACGATATCTCCTTGACTCGAACTGTTTTTTACTCCACGAGAAATTGGAACAAAAAGCTGCCGAATTGACCTATTTCTTGCGCGTACCAATTGAAGTATTTTGAGTACCCATTTTTAACTGAATTTAATGAAGAATAATAGGAAGAAGAAAGGTTTTCTCAACACAGGGAGGAAGTCTCCTCAAAATTGGATTTGTTATTGTAAGGGTACTTTTGAGTATTTATCTAAGAACAAATGATGATAACAGAAAATTGGATTAATTTATTTTGTCCAAGTGAGATATATCCCATACTATTTTTCCATTTTCATCCAAAAGTACATTTTTTGTTCTATTTATATTCCACTCCATCTAGATTTAAGAAAGAACCCAATGCAATGAAATTCCACTAACATAAACAAAGAAGAATAAATACAGCATGTAAAACCTTGCTATAGGACCGGAAAAAGGCAAGGCTGTGGGTGAAAAGACAAGCTACAGAAAACGAAAAAGACCCCCTCCCGTCCTCCTCGCGTCGCCCTCTCCAGGCGACCGGGGAGGCGAAACCCTAGCTGCCCCGCTGCCACCCCACACTCCCTCAACCCCATCCCTCACCGTCCTCAGAGGCGGTCGCCGGCAAAGGCCGCGCGCCGCCGGTGAAGGGGGCGGCGGGGATCTGCTGCCCCACGGTCCGTGCTGCTGCTTTTGGAGGAAGATGCGGCGCCGGTCTTCCCGTCCCTATGCGGCGGCGGCGGCGGCGACGGCGTCCCTCGTGCCCTCGGCTTCCATGGGGGGTGACGGCGACGCCCTCGTCGCGCCGCCTCACGCTACGGGCGCTGGACGCCAGGGTGGCTCCGGTTCTCGGCCGTCCTGACCTCAGCCGTGCGGGTGGTGAGGTCGCGGCGAGAGGGCGCAGCTCGTGGAGCTCCCCATCGACTCCCGCCTGCCTTGGCGGACCTCCGTAGGCTGCGGCCCGTCGCGCCCGATCTGGGCTTGAATGGGCCTGGCGCGCCATCGACATCCTCCCTGGTGCTCGTTCCGCCCTCGGCAGCCGCTGCGGTGGCGCGCGTGGGGCGTGCAGGCGTGTGCTGCAAGACTGTAGCCGAGGTCCATGGTGGATTTCGGCCTCGGGCAGCGCTCCTCTGCCCCTTGCCGGCATGGTGCTCCGCAGGTGCAGTGGTTGGCGTTGCATCGAGTGGCCCTGGTGGAGCTGGCGCCGTGTTGATGTCTGAGGCTGCGTGCAGTCTCGGCGAGGTGTCGTTGGCTGCGGTGGTTGTTGGTGTTGATCGTCTGCCATCTCTGTAGATGTGCTCCTGCTCCCGGTGAAAACCCTGCATCGACTCTGTCGTTGCCAACTGCAGCGGCGGCTTGGGACGTCGTTTCCTCGCTGGAGGTGTCGTTGTGGAGCTCAAGTACCTACAGTTTGGCCTCCGGGTGAAAACCTAGGATCCAGCTTGCCGGGTCGGAAGACGGTGTTGTGTCGACATCACATTCTCCCTGGAGACATCGTCTTGGAGACCAAAATTGATGGCTTCTGTTGCTGCGTGAGGTGATGGTGCTGCGTCTAGTGGTGTTGGTGTGGCCAGCTTGGGGCCGACGGCGGTGTGTTCTCGCTTCGGCTGGCCTTCGCGTGGTCTCGGCCAAATGGGCCCTAGAGCCTCTAGTGGTGCTGTTGAAAGGACAAGGATGTCGCCTAGCGGGGGGGGGGGGTGTGAATAGGCGATTAAAACTTTTCCGGTTTAGGCTTGCTAATTGCGGAATAAAACTAGGTGTTTAAATTAACAAGCCAACAACCTAAATAAACTAGGCTCACCTATGTGCACCAACAATTTATGCTAAGCAAGATAAACAACAAGATGATAGCAATAGAATACTTCAAGCACGAAGGCTATCACAATGTAAAGTGCATAAGTAAAAAGCTCGGGTATAGAAAGAACCGAGACACGCGGAGACGAGGATGTATTCCCGATTTCCTCCTTTTTAGGGGAGTACATCTCGTTGGAGAGGTGTGAGGCACCAGAAAGGTCGATCTCAACGCCACAAAGGCTCACCCTATTCTCTGATGAACCGCACCACAAAGGTTTGGTTCACCTTCCACTATCGGAATCCTTCAAGACGGAAATCCGGAGCCTTTCAACAACGATCCGGGGCACAACCCACATCGGGATTGGGGGCTCCCGAACAGCTACAAGTGACCACCAAGGGTCTCGACCACCACGCGGGCGTCTAGGGTCCAAAGACCCAAGAGTAACAAGTTAACTAGCTTTCAACTTCCACGAATCCTCGTGGAGAGCACACCGATGCACCAAATGCAAAAGGCAAGAGCACAAGTGCTCAAATCCTTCACTCTCAAATCCCACCACAAGCAACTAATGCTTATAGGGGGAGAAGAGAGGAAGAACACAGAAGAACACAACAAATGGAACTTCAAGAACTAGATCGAAAGGGTTCCACTCACTTAGAGGAGAAATGGATCGGTGGAAATGTAGATCTAGGTCTCCTCCTTCAATCCTCCAAAGATCAACAAGTTTGGGTGGAGGGATTGGGAGATCTTGTAGTTTTGAGCTTGCAACAATGAAGGAGAGAGAAAGCAAATCGTGTTGGGCAGAACTAGTTGGCTGGAGGTAGGTGGAGGGGTATTTATACCCCTCCCAGAAAAAGAGCTGTTGCAGCCAGCTTGACACCGGAGTCTCCGGTCCAAGTGACCGGATACTCCGGCCTGGGGCGGAAACTCCGGCCCCCACCAGGGGGTGAACCACAACCAGCCACGGAGCAGCTCGGGCAGAGATTCCGGCCACAGAGGCCAGAGACTCCGGACCAGGGGCGGAGACTCCGGCCCAAGGGCCGGATACTCCGGCCTAGGCCAGGAGCTGAACCTCCAAAAACTTTGACAGGGAAACCCAAGGACCGGAGACTCCGGTCCAAAAGACCGGAGACTCCGGCCTGAAAGCAGTGAAACTGCAAAACCTGAAATGCAATAACTTTCTCGTTTGAACTCCAAAACAGGTGAATCCAAATGCGTTGGAAAGGTAACGACAAGTGCTTTGCTACAAAAAGTGGAAGGTGTGGACCTTATCTCGAGGAGGACTGGTAATATTTCCAACACCGGAAACGCAACAAGTTTTTCGTCCGGACTCCGTTTTCTATGATCTTGGGCTTGTTCCGAAGGTAACCACAAGCACTACAAGATCATGCATATTCACATCATAGTCCATCATTTGAGGAGGAGAACACAAGAGGAGAGTTTGACCTCTCTACAAAAGACGAACCGGTAAAACCTCCAACATCAAAAACATCACAAGATATTCAAATGGAATCCGTTTTTGATGAACTAGAGCTTGGTACGGAGATGAACACAAGCTCTAAATTCTCACATGGATAAAGGCCAAATAAGAACCAAGAAAGATGATAATGCCAAGTATGCAAAGGTTTGAGCTCTCCACAAAGATGCGATCAAGTTACTCACTTGAGAGCCCCTCTTGATAGTACGCCGTCTATCCTAAACCCGGTCTCCCACTAACACCATGAGATCGGTAAAATAGACACTAGTAGGAAAAGAGTTATAGGTAGGTTGACATTCTGTGGTGCACCCTTAATTGGTGCGCCACAGAAATATTTCTGTGGCGCATGGAAGGTAGTGCGCCACAAAATATTTTGCCTTTCTGTGGCGCATATGGTGGCCATGCGCCATAGAAAGTTGGTTTTCTGTGGCGCATGGGCACCCATGCGCCACAGAAAGTCAGACTTCTGTGGCGCATGTGTACCCATGCGCCACAGATATCCTGTGGGTCCCACGTGCAATCATTGGAGCTAGGTCCATCTGGGCAATTTCTATGGCGCAGCGTGGCTGGTGCGCCACAGAAAACTAACATTCTGTGGCGCACCCGTATCCATGCGCCACAGAATGTTATCTTTCTGTGCCAAAATCCATGCGCCACAGAAAGTGAACATTCTGTGGCACACGGTGGGTGGTGCGCCACAGAATGTCGGCCAGATCCACAAAAAGGTGGCAACACCCACTTTCCCCATGTGACCTTCTTCATTCCCCCCCCCATGCATCTAGCTCGAGCTCCTCCTCTCTCCCATGGCATTTTGACCATCCTATTATCCATTATTTGTTGTTAAACCTAATTTGTTTGACATATAATTGGTGAGGGCTTGGGGAGAGCCTCCATATATATTCTCCTCCTCTCTTTTTGTCCACTATTTTCTCTCCATCACCACACACTCTCTCATCGATCACGGTCACGTCTCGGCAACGGATCTAGATCTACTAGGTGAGTATTGTTGGATGAATATGTGTGTACATGAAGCTTGTGTGTGTTGTGCATGTTGTTGCCTTTTGTTGTTGTGTTGCGCCGGCGTGGTGCATGGATGTTTGCCGAAATGTTGATTCATTTCCATTTCGGTAAATTTTTGCACCACATATGTCCTACTTCTAGGGGAAGTCATGCCGAATTTTTTCGTCGAACATTTCCGACTTAATAACACATACTCTATATGTATACCGCGTAGGCGACCATGGTCATGAAGATGAGCTCCAGTCGAATCAACAACTACAAGGAAGAAGCGAAGGCGGAAATGATTCGGTGCAACAAGCGCCACATACGATGTCCGTGTAGAAGTTGCAAATTTGTGAGATGGATCGACCCTGATTCCGGACACTTGGAGGAACACCTGCTCAGGCGCGGTTTCATGGAAGGCTTCAATGAAGCGCCGACAGCAAATGTTGCGCCGACAACAAATGTTGCGCCTGAAGACGAGGGCGGGCAAGATGATCGTGACGAAGGAGATGCCGACGGACATGGTCATGATGAAGGAGTAGATGGTGGTGGAGAAGACGCGAACACGCCGCAGAGCTCGCTAATGTCGGCCTTGATGGAGTCTCATGTTCAAGAACTGCTCCTCAAGGAGGCGAGGACCGTTAGAGAGAAAGCCAAGCTGGCGCAAATGGAGATAGACGGGAAGACTCCGTTGTATCCAGGGTGCCGGCCACAGGATACGCGCTTGCAAGTAACGCTTGATGCTCTGGAGATGAAGTCGGGAAACAAATGGACCGACGTGAGCTTCAACAAGAACATGAAATTCTTCCACGAGCGTCTTCCCGAGGGGAACACATTGCCAACTAGTATCGAGGAGGCCAAGAAAGTCGTGTGCCCTCTTGACCTACCGCACGTTAAATACCACGCCTGCATCAATGATTGCGCAATTTATCGGGGCGAGTACGAGGACAGAACCACATGTCCGGTGTGCGGCCAAGGACGATACAAGAGCCATGGGAAGAAAGGTCCTCACAAAGTGGTATGGTACTTTCCTATCACTCCCCGTCTGCAGCGGTACTTCGTGGACCCTAAGGAAGCAAAGCTCATGCAATGGCACGCGGAAAGGGAGAAGCCTGAAGAAGATCCGGAGAAGGGCAGGATCCTTACACACCCTTCAGACGCTGGCCAGTGGCAAGAGTTGGACGCCGTCGGAAATTTCGGAGGCGACGCAAGGAACGTCAGGCTCGGTATGAGCACCGATGGACTCAATCCGTTCGGCAACCAGAGTAGCACGCATAGCACATGGCCCGTGTTTGTATGGCCTTACAACCTTCCCCCGTGGTTGTGCACGAAGCAAAGGTATATTCACATGAGTCTTCTCATTCAGGGGCCGAAACAAGCAGGTGTCCACATACATACGTATCTCGCGCTGTTGGAAGAGGAGTTAGCCACGTTGTGGGCGACCCCAGCCCGTACGTGGGATGCCTACACTGGAGATTATTTCCCAATGAGAGCCGCGCTGCTCACGACGGTGCAGGACTATCCTGGTTGCTCATATGTATCGGCCCAGGTAGGCCACGGATTCTGCGCATGTGTCAGGTGCATGGATAAGACCCCGCATCTCCAGCTACCAAGGAATCCCGGGTCTTCGAAAACCGTGTACCCAGGGGCTCGAAGGTGGCTTCGCATGGATCACCCGTGGAGGAAACGCGGTGACCTGTTTAATGGTAAGGACGAGCCCGAAGGACCCCGATCCCGAGGAGCGGCACAGAAATCGACGAGCTGTTGAATAATTGGGAGGAGTGCCCTGCGCCGGGAAAGAAACGACCGAAGGTAGATCCGCTGCTGGGTGTATGGAAAGCGAGGGCTGTTTTCCACAACTTGCCCTACTGGAAGTTCCTCAAGACGCCACATAGCCTCGATATGATGCACATTACGAAGAATGTCACCGAGAGTCTGCTTGGCACTCTTTCCAACATGCCGGAAAAGACCAAGGATGGGACGAAAGCAAGATACGATCTGAAATGGCTTGGTGTCAGGAAAGATCTTCAGGCCCCCGATAGCGATGACGATGATGATCAGACGGAAGGGACTCAAGGTCGCGGCAAAAGGGTAAAGAAGAACACTGTGGTGCTTCCCGCTACGTGCTTCACTATGAGTCCGGAGGAGCTCGAGCAATTCTACAGGTGTCTTCTAGGAGTCAAATTTCCGAATGGTTACGCGGGACAGATAAGCAGATATCTGGACGGAAAGAAGAAGAGGTTTAGCGGGATGAAGTCTCACGACTGTCACGTGTTGTTGACGCAGATACTTCCCGTTGCGATTCGAGGGATAATGGACGAGCACGTCCGTGATACGCTGCTTGCCCTTTGCAACTTTGTCGACGTCATCAACAGGAAGTCGATCGGGGTGAAGCAGCTCGACAGGCTACAAGAAGAGATCGAGCTGGTACTATGCGAGCTCGAGATTTACTTCCCGCCAGCATTCTTTGATATATGCGTGCATCTCCTTCTCCATGTCGTTGATGACATCAGGCAGCTAGGGCCAACGTTCATGCACTACATGATGCCGTTCGAAAGGATGAACGGTGTCATGAAAGGATACGTTCGCAACAGGGCCCGTCCAGACGCAAGCATGACCAAGGGCTTTCTAACCTACGAGTGCATCTCCTTCTGCCAGAATTATCTAAGCAACGAGAACCAGGATGCAGGTCTGCCCACGAGGAAACACTTCGACAGGCTCAATGGATATGGTCACCGAGAGGGCGCCAGCTCAATCTTTGTCAGCATGCAGGGTCGAAAGGACGACTACGACAGGGCTCACCGGGTCGCGCTACAACACTTACAGTTGATCGAAACTTGGGTGGAACAGCACAAATGCTTACTCGAGCAACATTACATCAAACTGGGCCGGCCGAGGAAGAAGGGAGACGTAACCAGAGAGCACAACGCCAGCTTCACGCGTTGGTTCAAGCAAAAGCAAATGGAGCTAGCAAAGAGGAAACCGCCATCTACGGAAGATGAAAAACTCATATTCTCCTTATCACGGGGTCCCTCGCATAACGTAAAGACCTATCAGGCGTACGACATCAACGGCTACAGATTCTACACCGAGGAAAAGGACAAGATGTCGGAATATCAAAACTCAGGAGTAACTATGCTATCATACGGCGATGAGGAGGCTACTGTCAAGGAAAGATACTTTGGAAGGATTGAGGACATATGGGAGCTCAACTACTGTGGAGAGGTGGTGCCAATGTTCCGTGTAAGATGGGCCAAGGACGTCGTCAAAGAAGGCCGGTATTTCACCACCATGGTAATACCCGATGCCAAATCGAAGAACGCCTCCGCGAAAAATGAGCCATGGGTACTCGCTAGCCAAGTTGAGCAATGCTTCTTCATTACCGACCCGTCAAAGCCTAGCCGTGTTGTCGTGAGGAGGGGCAAGAGGAGCATCATCGGAATGGAAGGAGGCGCCACCGAGCAAGACTTGGACAACGAGCCAAAGATCGAGGAGGAATTCGACAAGTTCTTCGACATGCCTACTACTAGTACACAAAGAAGGAAGACCTCCCTATCTAAAGGTTATCCGTTCACGCGAAGAAATCTCAAGGTCACCGGCCTAAAGTTTTCAACCGCGAAGAAGGGAAAGAAGAGAAACTAGCTCGCGGAACCGAGACGAAGAAGAGACTTTTTTGGTGTATTTTAATTTGTATGTGTGTGTGAGAGACAATTGATGAATTTATATGTATGATCATGAATATGTATGAGACATTGTATGTGGGACAATGCAAGACCATATATATGTATTCAATGAATTGAATATGTACCAAAAACATTGTGTGTATTTTTTGAACCAAAAATATTTTAAAGAAAAAAAATTAAGTTCCAGGCCAACTTATTCTGTGGCGCACCCTTTGGACGATGCGCCACAGAATCCTGAGAATTCTGTGGCGCATCCCACCGACGGTGCGCCACAGAATTTGTTTACTCCCACTTACATGTGGGCCCGCCGCCGCGCCTACTTCTTCGTTCCAAATTTCCCCAAGTCACAAACCGCCGTCGACGTCCACCACGCGCCCGTGCTCCTCGCCGTCGACGTCCACCACGCGCCCGTGCTCCGACGCAGCCCACCACGCGCCCGAGCACCTCGCCGACGCTCGTGCTCCCGTGCCCTTGCCGACGCCCGTGCCCTCGTCGTGCTCCCGTGCCCTTGCCGTGCGCCCGTGCCCCTGCCCGTGCGCCCGTGCCCTCGCCGACGCCGACGCCGACATTGGCGCCGCCCTCCACGACGCCGACACCGGCTGCACCTCCACGACGTCGCCACCCTCTCCCTCCCCTTCCTTGCGCCAGGTGCTTCCCCTTCACCCTTCCTCCCTCCCCTTCCGAAATCCTTCCTACAAGGTGTTTGGAGAAATTACAAACCGAAACTAGGTTAGTTGCTTGCTAATTGCTAGGTTAGTTGCTGTCTCACTGCGGCAGAGCTAGCAGCCAACTTCATTTTCTTTGGTGATGGCGACTTGTATGCATGGTGTTGGAGTTGCTTTGGTGGGTTGTTCTTGTGCATTTTCTTTGGTAAATGGCAGGCAGATATTGATGACCAGCTACATGTTCGAAGCATTTGATTTCCATTCCCTTATGGGCACTGCAACTATCCATGACTCCATCGACAGTATAAAATCAGCAAGACCATACTACTTTTGCGTTTGACAACTAACACAAGAGATTATTATAGAATGGTTGGTCAATTATTTTCTTACGCGACTAAGCAAGAAGACTTTGCATGTTACAAAAGGAAAATTAGAAGCCCTTTCTTCTTAAGCAACTAAACAAGACTTTATATGTTAGTAAAATCAAAATTGAAAACTTTTGTTTTCTGTTTTGTATTCTTTCTTGTTATTCTTATTTTATATATACCATCATTTTCTTTTGTAAAATGTGCAAAAACCTCGATTCCATATTTATTTTTCCTTATTTTTGCCTTGTATTATTTGTAGGTTGCACATTTCATCGCACCTAGTTAAATGTTTTTAGAAAGTGCAACTAGCTTGCCGAGAAAAGTGCAGCCCGAGTTATATATGTATTTTCCTTTTTTTCTGGTTATAGTTTCAGCCACATCATAGTTATATATGGAAGAAACAAAATTGTTTGCTGCTAGGAAATTTGCAAAACAACTCATATGCACATTTCAAAATGTGATACATGTACAAACTAAATATGCGGGAGCAAGCAATATTTGTTCACAAGTTTTGACATGTTTATGTACTATGCAGTTTGAAGAGGAGACATCGACGCTACTGTTCTGGAGCTCGTCGACAAGTGGTGAGAAATTATGGATATGTGTCCACGACCATCGTGTCGTACGTGGTTGTTTGTGCTCCGACCATCGTGTCGTGGAGATGCCGGCCGGAGATGCCGGCCGGCGGGAAATGTGTTGTTTGTGATGCTGTTGCCGGCCAGCTATGCCGGCCATTATTTTGTGAAATGCTTGTGCAGGTACCCCGTGAGGCCCTTGAGATTGCCGGAACGTCGATTAACTTCCGTTCCGGCAAATTCGGTACTCCATATGTCCTATTTTTAGCAAAGGTCATGCCAAAAAAATTCGTGAAATTTAGCATGACTTTGCTAAAAATAGGACATATGGGGTATTGCGGCTAATGCATGGGCCGGGGTATCTTAGTACTAAATTAAGTGATGCTTTTGTTTTATTTGTTGTACTAACATTTTGCCTCTTTTTAATGTAGTGCAAACATGTCATCCGAGGCCGGCCCTTCTGAGAAGCACATGAGCGTCGAAGAACAAGCTAGACAAAAGAACGTATCGTTCTGGGAATTGAACCCGCAGATGGAGGATGCGGAGGCCGCCGAATTGGCTCGTGACGGCGATGGTGACTTTCAGTTAGAGTCTGCCGAAGCCACCACCACCGATGGAGAACCCACCAGCACGGATGTCGGGGGTGGCGACCACACGGATGGCGGTGGTGGTAGTAACCCGCCTGCTAAGAGGCCTGCTAAGAGGCTTAAGAAGCCGAGGAAGGACCGGACACCGCAAGCGGTCGGCAACATCACAGACACGTTCACTAAGGTCTCCTTAAGTGGCCAACCACTGGAGCCTAGGGACATCGCAAAAGGGTACGGCATGCAACTAGGGTGCATCCTCCGGGAAATCGCATCGATCAACACGTATGACCTCAGGAATCCGGAGAATGAGGCTTTGCGCAATGACCTCCTCAAGAAGCTTCACCAACGATATATTTTCCCGGCTGATGGAAACAAAAAGGTGGACAACTTCGCCATCACGAAGATGAACACCGCCTTGACAAGCTGGAGAGGCCGGGTGAAGGCGAAGATTCTTGAAAAGGGTCTTAGCTGGGAGGAGATCAGTGCCAAAGAGCCGTACCTCGAGAAAGACGAGTTCGATATATTCAAGGCATCCTTGTCATCTCCGGAGGCTGAAAAATGGACCGAGTGGGGGAAGAACATGCGGGCACTGAACTTAGGTAACCACCATTTGGGAAGCGGCGGTTACGCAGGAAAAAAGCCCGTTTGGGACAAGGAGGATGCCGAGGTTGCGAGACTTGGGAAAGAGAACCCGTGGCATAAATTCACGGACGAGCAAGTTAGGAACTTTGTTCGGTCCCGCTACTATCTGAAGCCGGGGACGGGGGAATTCGTTACCGACTATGAAGATGTGTTGGAATTCGAGAAAAAGCTGGTAAGAAACTTAATTACCGCGGATATCTCAAAGTCCATTTGCGTTGATTTCTACATGGGTTCACGTTTATTTCCTTTGTCCGCAGGCGGCTGAGTTGGAGATTGAGGCTGAGGCCGGCCCGTCGTCCCAGGAGCCTCCGGCCGGCCCGTGGGACACGACTTTCAACCGGGTGATGAACGTTTACAAGGGGAGGGACAAGTCAAAGCCGCCGACGTCAGCTGGCCGTGT
The DNA here is from genome assembly GCA_947311845.1 of Poa pratensis. Classification (NCBI taxonomy): domain Eukaryota; kingdom Viridiplantae; phylum Streptophyta; class Magnoliopsida; order Poales; family Poaceae; genus Poa; species Poa pratensis. The sequence goes on from CAMZMU010000127.1 coordinate 6,984,335, forward strand.
GACCGGCTTTGGTACGGCGATGAAGTTCACCGAGTACTACAGCACGGACACCGAGAATAAAAAGGAGAGGAGGAAGCCGGCTAAAGATAGAGCCGAGGTTCTCGAGCTAAGGAAGAAGCTGGACGCACTAGAGGCCGAGAAGGTGGACTCCAGCGTGGTGGACAAGCTAGTGGCCGAGAAGGTGGAAGAGAAGCTCCGGGCTTTGTTGGTGCAGGGGATAACTGCTTGGCATGCGGGAGGTCAGCAGGGGCCGATACACGTGCCCAGCTTCGCCGGCAGCACCTCCAGCAATAACGTGTCGCCGGTCCTGCCGACCCCACCGGTGCCCCCTGCCGTGGAGCAACATACACCAACGCCGGAGAATAATGATAATGCACACGAGCGGCCGGAGATTGATAGGCCGGCCGCCGGCACCGGCGCCCTTGTCTCGACATTAGCCGAGCTCAACGCCGTCACCAAGGTAACTAATTAGTATGTGTGTGTGAGGCAATGGAAACATATATATGTATGATCATGAATATGTATGATACATTGTGTGTGAGACTATATATGCCTTATCTCATGGTGCCCGCTATGTGTTGACTCCCAGGACATGCCTTGCATACTCCTGCATAGGGTGGGTACCGACGGCGAGTTGAAGGAAGTCGCAAGGGCCTCGACCGTACAACCTTTGACCCGCGATATCCACAACGTCCGAATGAGCGAGCTCGTGATGAAAGTAAATGTGAAGGAGGTACTGCCTGAGTTCTGTGACATCGACCCCCCTAAGCAACCTCAGGGAGCCGAGAAACACATGAAGCTTGGCGAATGCGGGAAGTGGATGCTGGAATGGCCGAAGACCCAAATTCGTCTTGGGGATGTTCTTCAAGGGGCCAGGCGCACCGGCGGCGCCACCTCGAGGCCCCGAGCCCCGATCGTTCGGCCCCCGCCGAGGCGGACAAAAAAAGATGCTGCGGATGAACCGGCGCCACAAGCAGCCGTCACCACCACCCAGACGGAACCGCCGGTCGCCGCCACCGCCGGCCGGAAGCTACCGCCGGTCGCCCACCGCCGGCCGGAAGCTACCGCCGCCGGTCATCGCCGCCACCAACCGCCACAAACAGTTGTTGGGAACGTCTTCCCCGCAACCGTCCAAGGTTAGTTCTGACTTTCCGAATTCCCCGACTTTCCGACTTTCCCGACTAACGGATGTGCTATTGTTTATGTTTTAGGACAAAGCCGTTGCACCTCAACTTGGTGGCAACGACGACAATGTTGAGGAGGATGATGATAATGATGTAAACGTCGATGACTACATCAACACTGGCGCCGCCGCGGATGATATGTTCATGCCTCTTATGGATGAAGAACCCTTCCGCGACCACCACATTCAACCTGCTCGTCCCACTTCATGCACACAGCGCCTGGCCTTCACCGACACGCCTCCGGATGCCGGCGATCATCAAGCTCAACCGGGTACCATTTTCACCCCTACCACACTGAAAGAAACAGTTAAAGCGGGGTTCACTGCACCCCCACCCCCACAATCCCCAGAGAAGAAGAAAAAGAAGAGTCATCAAAGGAAGAGAAAAGCATACTCTGCGAGCCAGCAAGATCCTAAGATCCGGGGTCCTGAAGACACGAATCCACAAGGCTACTCCGAGTTCATGAAGCTGGTAAATCTATCTTGTCCGGGGACATGCTCCGCCTTGCAGAAGGACCCATGATTACTTTGCAGAATAATATCTTGTATCTAGAGGAGACCCTTCTTAAAGAGAAGAACCCAGGTTACCCGGCGTTCTCGGTCAAGGTGCCAAAAGAGTTGGTGGACTTCGTCCAGGAAGACCCCGCAGATGTGTTCTTCATAGCGTACGAGGACATCTTCAACCTGTATCACTCCAAACGGCTGGACTATAACATGGTCCGCCTATATGCTCTCGATGCGGCGATGAAGATCAGGAGAGATGATACCCCGTACATCGCGATAGTGGATCCCTACTACATGCGCGACAGCCATCTGGTGGAAGGATCAACAACACGGGAAACGGCCAAGGAGTACCTCGTTAGGGTCTTCCTGGCCAACAAGGAGAAGACCGCCCTTCTTCTGCCTTACTTTTTCGAGTAAGTACACATCTGCTCGCCACCGTCCTATCTTATGTCTTCTTGTACATTTCTTCCATCGCTGATCCTTTGTCCAACATTCTGCTTCAATTGTGTTGAGCAGGGACAAGTACTGCGCACTCATCCACGTATCCCCGAGGTGGTCCGTTGCCACTTATTTGGACTCGGGGAATAAATCCCAGCCGAGATCATACAACAGAATAAAGGGTGTTCTCGATGACGCTCTCGAGGCCTATGCCAAAAAGGGCGGCCCCTTCCATAAGAAGTCGGAATTTTTCACGGAGGACGACAACACACACAAGTTCTTGCATGGGACCGGATTCCATTGCGTCAAGCAACTGGATGGCAGTGTGATGGAGGCCTACTATGCCCTCCGTCACCTTAAAACGATTGTCCGGGATTGCGAGAAAACGAAGATTGCATCTAATCTCGCAGAATACACCAAAATGGCGGAAAGTCTCACCGATGCTGATTATAGACAAGACTTCCATCGCATCCGGCTGCAGTTAACAAATATCATCCTCGACGATGTCATGCACGCCTCAGGGTCCTTCCACTTCCGCTTCGGTACGTAGGATGTATTATAAAAGATAGCCTTGCTAAGCATTACTAGCTAGTGTGTACTTTTTTGTAGAAGTGCATGTGTAGGGTTATATATTATATATATGCTATGCTATGAAACCCAAATAGGATAGCCATATGATTTCCAACCATGACAATATTGATTGATCGTCTTGCCTCTATATTTAGATGAACAAATTATACTCTATGTATATCACTAACCAATATATATCCCAATCCATCTTCAGCGTTGTCTCAGAGGGAGATGGAAGAACGACTAGCGGCGCAGAGTGACACCAGGGAGTGGAGGACGAAAGGGGGCATTCTACCGTTCCCGGCGCCGCTCAAGAAGAGGAAGCCATGATCATGCTCCATCATCGCGGCGGTGACAACTTCATTTGTACTAAGACTTGTGTGTGACATGAGATGAACCTTTGTACCAATTAAGACTTGTGTGACATGATCGAGATGGAACTTTTGTAGACTTGTGCTTTGGCACTTGTCACTATATGCATGTATGTATCTTGGGCTCTAAGTGTTTGTCATGACATAGTAATGTGTTTGTTTTCATATACCATGTCAAAATATATTATTGTTTCTATTATTCCTGTATTTCCTGTAATATACCTGTATTTGTACAGGAAAATAAGAATTTATGTATTTCTGGAAAAAAAACTTTTGTGGCGCATCATTTATTTTTTTGTGGCGCACCACTTTCTGTGGCGCACCAGCAAAAGTGCGCTACAGAATTCGTCTGCATGTGGCCTACCCAGATATTTCTGTGGCACACGCTTCTGGTGCGCCACAGAAATTTGGTTTCTGTGGCGCATGCACGTGGTGCGCCACAGAAATAAATATTTTAGTGGCGAGGATTCTGTGGCGCATCCAGGAATTCTACGGATGCGCCACAGAATTAGATTTTGGTGCGCCACTGTTAACCCTTTTCCCACTAGTGAGAAACCCTATCAAGATCATACCTTCGCCTTGCGCATTCCACTTGAGCTAGATGATGACGATCTTGATCTCTTCAAGTGGACCACCTTTCTTGATTGCGCTTTGCTAGCACATGCTTGATGAAGACTTCTCCAAATACTCCCCCATACACCATTATGGGAGAGCCTCGCTTAGCTCCGACTTCATGAAGATGATGTCTTGAATCCTTCAAGACATACTTGCAATATGCTCAACTCTACACATGACCATTCTTCATATAAACCCTTGAATAGAGTATTGATCATCATGTAATCTTCTAGAGTCCAACACATGGACTCTAAACTTCTCCTATGGACAAGATCTACAAGTGTATCTCAATGCAAACATTTGTCCATAAGGATTGTCATTAATTACCAAAACCACGCATGGGGCAACACATGCACTTTCAGCTGTTGCGGTGTGGGAGCTTCGTGCTCTTGGTGGCGTCTCGGCTCACCTTTGCTCTTTGACGACGCAATGTATGTCTCCCCCACCTGCTTTCGTCTCGATCTCCGTGGCGGAGCTCCCTATATAGGGTAGTGCTAGGTGCTAGGCTTGACACTCCGATGATGATGGTGGTGCTCCTGAATTGTGTCGTGGGGTTCGAGTCGCATGCCGGTGCGGTGCATGAGGCTGATTGCCGAGTCTTGGCATTGTGATCCCTCGACTGCACCCCTCACCTCTTGTGTCTCTTGGTAGCTCTTGCTTTCCCTCTTCTAGTTGTCTTTTTTTCTTGTATTTTCATTGTTCTCTCTTCCCTTGTATCCCCCTGTAAATTTCTCCATCCGTTGTAAGAACATGGCCCGCCAGGCTACTTTTCGATGAATGTAACAAACAGTGGGGAATTTTATTCCCCCCTGTCAATCTCGAAAAAAAAACCTTGCTATAGAGTTTTTGTTTCAAATAAAAAGACATATCATATGTAGTCAGGGAATGAAATAGGGTCAGCGAACGAAGCAGGTTCATTAACAACTCAATTTACGGCTTCTCTTGACTTTTTGTTGAATGATGTCTTACAACCTACTCTCTACACAAGAGCAGTTATTGTTTAGTGATAAAACTGATTAGCCAAAAGCAGGGTATTATGCAGCAAGGTTAGAAGAGAATAGTACATGTAAATTTTTGTTAAAGAGGTTCCTCGATCAGTGTACATCCCGATGGATACTTAACGGACACTCCTCCCCATTTACTCATGAGAGCACTGACGACAAGTCCACCGAGGTTAAACACATCAGATCATCACGCCACGCCTGTTCGGTCACCCTGGCCAAGGGCACCAGACTGTCCTCATCTAATCTTAATTATGTTTAGCCTAACGGATTACACCTATTCTAATTTGCTATCCAAGATATAATCGGAACATGTTACAACTGTTGGAATCTAACACGTAGCATATCGCACAATCAAATTCAACTGTATCATATACAGATAATCAACACAATTTCAACAATTATTCAGAAAAATGCTGCTCGAAAACATTTGTTCACTGCACATTATTTTGCTAGCTAGCTAGCGGTCTTAAGAAAGAAACTCCAACCTAGCTAATTCCAAGCAGCTAATAAGAAGCATCAAGGATCACGGGATCGAAGGCGTGATCCAAACCGGCTGCGGGTAGAAGCTTCCCCGCTCCTCTCCGAGCACCTCTATCTTGTTCAGCGTGCCGTCGTTGAGGCTATACACCCCGACGGCCCGCAAATCAGAGTGATAGCGACGGCTGTAGGAGTCCGCGTCCTTAAGCACGTCGTCGGTATAGTAGACACATCCGGCCGTGATATGCGGGCTCCCTATCGTCGGGACGCACAGCGAGTTGTTCAGCCCGACGAACAGCGCAAGGTCGCCGACGTCCGTCGTCTCCTTCCACTGCCCGTCGTCGCAGAGGACATGTACTTTGAAGCACTTGAAATAGCATGACGCCGCGGAGACCTGCTTGGTGTACTTCGTCACCACCATCAGCCGCCCACCTGGTGCCGCCGCGAGGTACTTGCGGCAAGACAGCTCTATGTCTCGCTCTTTGTGTTCTTCGACGGCCAGCCTTGGCGCGACGGCCGTGCTAGTGTACGCGCCGGAGTCGGCATCACGCTCCCACGCCTCCACGAGGCCCGTGTGGGTAACGGAGTAGAACTGGCCGTCGTGGTGGATAGCGTCCTCGACGCCGTCCGGCGAGGTGGCCAGCCTCCACGTGGGGTCCTCTGCCGAGGCGAAGGCTGGGGAACCGAACGCTCGACTCGAGATTAGCATGGCGGCGTAGGTGCCGGGGCGCGGGGACGGCGAGAGGACCACCTTGCGGTACAACGACGTGCGCATCATGCTGTTGTCCCACGTGAGCGTGTTGCCCTTGTACCAGCAATGGTTGAACGGTGGCCCGTGGCCGTACCTGATGGTCAGGAAGGGATCGATCAACAGGGTGAAGTTGTGGTAGGGCGTGCGGGCCATGAAGACGCCCATGGTAGACATGTGCGGGAGCTCGTGCTGCTCGCCGGTGGCCGGGTTAACGAGGTAGATCTGGCCCCGGACGTCGGCCGTGGCAAGCCACCCGTGGGCGGAGCCGATGACCAAGTGGCCGCGCAGCGCGGGTTCCGGGGCGGGCACGGTGGCGCCGCGCCGATCGGCGATGGAGAAGAGCTCGACGGTCTCCGGCTTGTTTTTGCAGGGGAGAACGAGCCAGGGTGCTTGAGGCTTGTATAGCTCATTGTCGCTGGATGCAGGGAAGACGGCGGCGAAGGCGACGCGGTCGAGGAAGACCAGGCGGTCGTGGATGTTCACCAGCAGGTCGTCAGGCATGAGCTGGATGGGGCATGACCTGGGGGACTCGGCTTTGACAATCTTGGTGGCTGGGGCATGGCTTCTCCTCATTGGCAAGTACGTAATCCTGCAGACTGCAGTAGATCGATCCGGTGGAGGCGGTGCCTAGGGCTGCTGCCGGCCGGCGCGCTCATATATAAACAGAGATATATACCGCCTAAGAAATTTTTCTCTTTGTTAGATTCGGTGTCTCTCTGTTCCACGATAGTTTTGTGGGCTCTTCTTATAGGCACAAATAGTTTTGGCCCTACCTATATGGATCTTTGATTGACGCACACGGTCTTCGTATTCAACTCTGAAAGAACATCTTCTTCTCAAAAAAAAAAAAAACTCTGAAAGAACATCAACTTGGAAACAAGGGCAGCAAAGTTTCTTAATCGATTTGAAACAATTTGCACATGCAACAGCGATACCACAAATTCATGGACGTCCACGGACTTCCGTGGCCCTCGAATTTGGATACAACGCGCACATACAATGATTCCATGTACATATGAATACGACTGGGATGCCTGATGGCGTCGCGTTCGGTCATGTGTTAATCGCGTGCATGAAAACAACGTATGTCGTCTCATTCTCGCACTATTCAATCAATAGCAGAAAACATCTACTCCGTCCGTTCCATATTATATGATTTTCATTTGCCCATATGTGGATGTATCTATACATGTATTATGTCTAGGTACATTCATATTTGGACAAATAAAAGTCATTCAAATTGGAACTGAGGGAGTATATCAGTTTTAGACTTGGACTTGCCGGGTCGACGGCTCTGATCCGCTTCACTTGTGCAACGGTGGCCACACCTTCGGAGAAAGAGCGGGCGTAGTATGATTCTAGGTTGTATTATCCATTCTCATGTACTATTTGATTAAATTTTGCTCAATTTCATCTAGTTCATTTTAATAAGTACGTGTCGTGTATTAATCTTTCATGTGTTCTTGTCGAAAGGGGGTGTGTAAATTTGGTATCTAACTATGGAGATCACATGAACATGCAAATAGACGCGTCGTGGCGAAATGTGTTAGATCAAATTTGGTTAGGTGGCGAACCCAGAATGCGAGCGGCATGGGTCGGGCTCTCGGATATATTTTGGTTGACCGTTCTGGCAGCTCAAAGTGGTGGGACCCCGCATGTTACAATAATTATTTAAATCATTTGTTTATTTCCACTGACGTGGATAAGAGATTGATCTCATAAACGAGTCAAACAAACGACAAAGGTGGCAGACCTAATGGGAGCGGTTCATCGAGTGGTGTAAAACTAACGAAGCTGTCAAAGCTATGGCTTGAACCCAGTTCAGTAAAATACTAAAATCTAGTGGCACATTATATATTTCGGTAAGAAGTAGTAACACAGTCGCAACTTTCCCAAATTAAAAATTTGTTGCCATTTCTCCCTTATATTAGCATAACTACAAGTCTACAAGATGCTAGTCTTTTTTTTACACGTAAATATATGATACAGTCCAATTCCCACTCGCCGGACGGTGTTTACAGTTGTATACATCAATACATGAACCGGCAAGACCAAGATTGCATAAAAAAGACGTAGACAACATACTACTCTTTTGAGTTTCGTTCCTTTCACAGAGCAACAACGACGCGCGGCGCGATGCTTACAAAGCAGACACACGGACGTACACGCACATGACGATCGACGTACCAGCTACCTGCCGAGACCGCCGTCGTTTGCAGGCCATAGGACACGGCCACACCAGGCCATCCCGGCGGCGAAACCCACGATCGCCACGGAGAGGCCGATGCCGGCCAGGACGCGAACTGCCTTGGGCGCGTGGACGGAGGGGATGAAGAACACCACCACGCCTACGGCGGCGAGGATCGTCCAGGTGATCAACGCTCCCACGCAAAGGCCCAAGCTCTCGATCCTCTCGCCGGCCTCCGCCTTCGCGATGTGGACGCTGACATAGGGGCTCGGGTTCTCCACGTCGGCCATGTATCTCGCTCGCTTGCTGGTGCCGAGAGTGTGATACCGTGGTTCTTGAGCTTTGGTGGCCGCTTCGTGGGTGCAGTATATATGAGCAGAATGCTTGTGTCGTGATGTCTTCATTTTTGGAACGAGAAATGGATTCAAATTAAGTACAGCTCACGATACTTTTTAGACATTAAGCATAGTAATCTACGACCATAATTCACCCACCAAAAACGCCTGCATGAAGAAAACAAAATATCTCTTATTTCTAAAGTGATTTTTTTTTGTAGACATTTGATTTTTTACTTGGCTTCTACACCAACTGAAAATGTGTACATCCAAAACATTACAACTACGATAAATAGGCAAAACCGAGAAGAATAAAAAATGACAAATCATGACATGTAGTAGGTTACCAAACAAATATCAAGCCATGCATAGTTGAGTCCCTTGTAAACCTAATATCGGGCCATCAAGAGATCGTCCACAAACTAGCAACAACACACAAGATGATGTGTAGACATCCTAAATTTCAGCTTGACGCGCTAACAAAAACACGACTCAGCATCGTCGTCGTCAGATTCGACCGGTAAAGGTCCTATTCTAGATTTTCATCCAGACAACATGTATTAGTACGACACATAGCTGACTGAACCTTCCAGACCAGCATCGCCGCATCTAGGCAATGACTAGACCACCATGTTGTGACTTGATGCGCCGAAACAGTATCTGGTTGCCGCCAGAATCACTCATCCGATCTTCCTAGCAGAGCACGTCTTCGTTAAACGGCTACAGGCAAAACGCAGATGACGACATATCGATAGGTCTTGGGAGGACACGTCGCCGACCGCCATAGACATGCTCAATGTGGAAAATGCGAAAACAACCAGTCACCACCACCATTTTCTAAAGTTGCTGAACCAATTTGATCTCTACCAACCGCCATTGGATCCTTACAGATATGCGTTATCAAAAAGCGCATCAGTGGCGGCTCATACTGTTATTCACCTCACATTCACACTGACACTCCTCCAGAAATGAGAAGCCGATAAGTAATAGCGGGGAAGGATAGTCCACATGCCGTTCGGATGAAAGGGAGAGCGGCAACGCTAGAAGACGACGAGGTAAGAAGGTGGTGACACCGACTGCACTCAGGGGAAACACTAGTTGCCACATGCATGAAACAACCAACATGCCCTCTTGGAACATGTTTTGTTTTGTAAATATGTTTTTTTGTCTTGAGGGGAACGATGCACAAAATTTTAAAATGCAGTACCAGCATAAATAATCCCTCTAGGACGACGAACCCTAGAAAAGCCACTATATTTCCAATCAAGAGAGAAGACGGTCTATCTACATACAGCTGTTAGCTCCCACGAATCGTCTAGGGTAGATCCTACGGGTAGAACAGAGAAATTGGGGAGGAGGATCATCACCTTCTCCTTGTGCGGAAGAGCTCGAGCCGCCGGCCATGGTGGACGGCGGTGGCGACGGCAGTGGGTAGCAGTGGCGGCGATGGTACTTCCCGTCGCACAGCGCTAACCCTAGATCGGATTGGCTTTATCGGTGGGGTTTGTGGCGGCGGTGAACCTCGTAGTCCGTGCCCCGGCCCCCCACCTCTATTTATAGCGCTGGCGACAGGGGTCCACCAACCATAGGAGGTTGGGCGCCCCCGATCAGGGCGCGGGAATCGGTCGTGGAGTCGTTGGACTCCAACGACCTCGTGGAGATCGATCTAACATTCTCCCCTTCGATCTCCACTTTTACTTTTAACTTTGTACTTTCATTTTAATCGTTTCGTTACAGATCAGTACATAGAGCATGTTTCATCGTCACAGCTCAATTGCCGATAGAATCAGACAGCTACAATATACCTCTCTGTTTTTGAAACCATTTGTTACTTTTGGGCCTCAAATAATTCAGGAATCATAGGCTTTCCATTAAACCCATGCCGGCTACGTGTTCCATGAACACGCTGGGTGGTAAGCCTCTCGTAAGCGGATCCGCAAGCATATTCTTTGTCTTTATATGCTCGAGACTTATAGTTTGATCTTGGATTTTATCTTTCACAACATAATACTTTATTTCTATTGGCTTTGTAGCATTACTCGACTTGTTGTTGTGAGCATAGAATACTGCGGGCTCGTTGTCACAGTACATCTTTAGTGGTCTGCTAATGCAGTCTACCACTTTCAAGTCGGGTATAAATTTCTTTAGCCATAGCGCCTGCCCCGTGGCCTCATAACATGCTATAAATTCTGCATATATTGTAGATGATGCGACTATTGACTGTTTGGAGCTTCTCCACGAAATAGCCCCTCATGCGAGAGTGAACACATATCCTGTCATGGACTTTCTATCATCTTTGTCTCCCGCAAAATCTGCATCTGAATACCCTCTTATTTCTAGGGAATCAGATCTTTTATATGTTAGCATGAGACCTTTTGTGCCTTGCACATAACGCAAAGCTTTCTTTGCCATTTTCCAGTGCTCTGGGCCTGGATTCTCTTGATATCTACCGAGTACCCCGGTGATAAATGCTAAGTCAGGGCGAGTGCACACTTGTGCATACTGTAAGCTTCCAACAGCCGAAGCATATGGTATTCCTTTCATTTGATCGATCTCGTACTGGTTATTGGGACATTGGAATTTCCCAAACTTGTCACCCTTGACTATAGGAGCAGGTGTGGCACTGCACTTATGCATATTATACTTTTTAAGAACTTTTTCAAAATATGCCTTCTGCGATAGTCCTAACACTCCATTCTTTCTATCTCTTTCTATGCCCAAAACATATGAAGGTTCACCAAGATCTTTCATATCAAAATTTGAGGACAAGAACTTCTTTGTTTCTAGTAGTAGACTGACATCACTGCTAGCAAGCAAGATATCATCCACATACAGAATTAGGAAAATATATTTCTCACTTTTAAACTTTGCATAAATGCAGTTGTCCTCAACATTCTCTTTAAATCCAAATCTTTTAATTGTTTCATTAAACTTTAGATACCACTGTCTAGAGGCTTGCTTTAATCCATAAATGGATTTCTTTAGACGGCATCCCATATGTTCCTTCCCCTCCATGAAAAAACCCTTGGGTTGTTTCATGTAAACATTTTCTTCTAAATCTCCATTTAGAAATGTCGTCTTTACATCCATTTGATGCAACTCTAAATCAAAATGTGCAACTAGTGCCATTATGATACTGAAGGAATCCTTACATGAGACCGGTGAAAATGTCTCATTGTAATCTACCCCTTCTCTTTGCGTAAAGCCTTTTGCCACAAGTCTTGCTTTATACTTTTCTATATTCCCATTGGAGTCATACTTAGTTTTGTAGACCCATTTGCAGCCTACTGTTTTGGCTCCTTTAGGAATTTCCTCTAAGTCCCAAACATCGTTGGAACTCATCGATTTCATTTCATCTTCCATTGTCTCCACCCACTTCGATGAGTGAGGGCTTCTCATGGCTTCTTCATATGAAGTGGGATCACCTTCCATATGATCTATTTCTATGTTATAAACATAATCAGTAGAAATAGCTGACCTTTTAGCTCTTTTAGACCTTCTAAGGGTCTCATTCTCTGGAAGTGGCTGCTGCACCTCCCTTTCATGCTCAACAACAGGTTCAGTCGGCTCCTGACGGACAGGTTCTGGATCTTCACCCATAGTTGACACGGGTGGAATTACAACAGGTGCTTGCACCTCAACCTCAGGGATTGTCGGTGCAGGTACAACAGGTAGTGCGAAAAATGGCTCCTGAATCATCGGAAAAGGTGCACACACCCTCTTGTCCTCAAGATCAATTTTCCGAGCTGCCATGCTCCCCCTCATCATTTCGTCCTCTAAGAAGACTGCTTGTCTCATTTCTACAAACTTTGTGTATCTGTCTGGGCAGTAGAAACGATAACCTTTTGATCTATCAGGATAGCCAATGAAGTGGCAAGTTACTGTTTTGGGGTCTAACTTTGCAATATTTGGATTAAATACTTTTGCCTCAGCTGGGCTCCCCCAGACCCTCAAGTGGCGCAGAGAGGGAACTCTCCCTGTCCACAACTCGTACGGTGTTTTGGGCACCGACTTGCTTGGTACTCTGTTGAGAATGTGAATGGCGGTTTTAAGCACCTCCATCCATAATCCCAATGGAGGGTGGAATAACTCATCATGCTGCGCACCATATCCATAAGAGTACGGTTACGCCTTTCAGCTACTCCATTTTGCTGAGGTTCGCCCGGCATAGAATACTGGGCGACTATTCCATTTTCCTGTAAGAACCTTGCAAAAGGTCCAGGTACTTGACCATATGGAGTGTGCCGACCGTAGTACTCCCCCCCACGGTCGGACCTGACTATTTTAATTCTTTTATCATGCTGATTTTCAACTTCTGCTTTGAATATTTTAAATTTATCCAACGCTTCAGATCTTTCTTTAATTGGATAAATATAACCATATCGGGAGTAATCATCTGTGAATGTTATGTCCGAGTCATAGCCATCCACACTTTTCACAGAAAACGGTCCACAAATATCTGTGTGAATGATTTCTAGTGTTGTTGTACTTCGATTTGCACCCTTTTTATTTGCTTTACATATTTCCTTTTATGCAATCTATGCATTATTCGATATCTGAGAACTCTAACGGAGGAAGAATATCATTTTTAACGAGGTTTTCGATTCTTCCCCTCGAAATATGGCCTAATCGACAGTGCCATAACTTCGACGAGTCATGAGTTCGCTTTCTTTTCTTTTCTTTTGTTCTTTGTTCGACAAGGAAGTTTGCTCACTCACATTAGACACAGAATGCACTTTTTCACGTAAGGATAACAAATAAAGCTCATCGTGAAGTAAAGCAATACCCACACAAGCATCTTTAAACCATATGGCACACTTGCCATGTCCAAAACAACATTCATAACTGTCTTTATCCAAACGTGATACACTTATTAAATTTTTGTGAAGTGAGGGAACAAATAAGACATCTCTAAGCAAAATCGTGAAACCATCAGCCAACTCCAAGGAGATGTCACCAACAACTTCAACTTCTGCTTGAACTCCATTCGCGACTTGAATGCATCTTTCGCTTCTTTGCATAGTCCTTGTCGAATGGAATCCCTGTAAAGAATTTGCAACATGAACAGTTGCACCTGAGTCAATCCACCAAGTAGATTTCGAAAACTGTGTATACAGGGATTCATTTACAAAAGAAACTGTGTTTATACCTTTCTTTGCCATTATTGACTTGAGCCAATCTGGGCAATCTTTCTTGAAATGCCCAGTCTTCTTGCAGTGGAGACACTGATCTTTATCCACTGGGAGACTCTGATGATGATACTGTTGGGCACCTTTGCCTTTGCCATATGGCTTGGAGGGGGAACCACCTTGTTGTTGTTGTTGTTGTTGTTGTTTCTTTTCCTGTTTTCCTTCACGTAGTTCAGGGAACCACCGTGAGAGGCCTTGAGCCTTTCCTCCTCTTGCACACACATAGCGATGGTCTTTTCAATGTCCCATTTATCAGGGGACATGTTGTAGTTGATCACAAAGTTCTCAAACTCTTTAGGCAAAGATGCCATGACAAGGTGGACAAGCAAAGCAGGCTTGAGCTCCAGGTCATCATCCATAGGCTTTAGCTTGGCAGCCATGTTGCTCATCCTCAGGATGTGCTCCCTGATGCCATGTGCACCTCCTTCGTACTTTTCTGTGACCAGCTGTTGGAGCAGCTGGGTAGCATACACCTTTGAAGAGCCAGTGAACTGGCTCTTTATCTTTTCCAGAAACTGCCCAACGGAAGTGCACTCTGCGATTGAGCCCGCAGTGGCGTTCTCAATCGTGTTCTTTATAAATGCCATGCATTTCTTGTTGGCACTTAGCCACTTTTGGTTCTCCAGGGTGTAACTCATCTCCACTGGAGAATGATCCCTCAACTTTTTCTGCCAAGCAGATTCATCATCATTAGCCTCTCTTACTGGCTCTTTTGGCTTGACTGTCTGTGGAGTGTCCACAACCCAGTCAACCTCGGCACACACAAATGCCAGGTCCACTATCTTCCTCCACTCAGTGTAGTTGTCACCCCTGAGCATCGGAACGTCCTTGAGGCAACTCATCAAGTGGTATCCTCCTGAAAGTCACAATTTAGTGAGACAACAATTGCATATAAACAAATTCAACGTTGGTCGAAAATCGAAATATGCAACTATTTGTGCAATTTCAAAAATACTTCACCGTTGGGCAGAAAATAGCAATAAAAATGCCTTAAACAACTATTAATCATGATTGTGTTATTTAATAACGTTGGTCATATTAATAACATAATCATAATCATTTTACTAATTACTTTAACATTTTCTTAATAAAGAAAAATGATTATCACTTTTTAACTCTATTTTCTTTTACAAATCCTTTTATCTATTTTGCAGCGGAAAATTATGAATAAAATTCATAAACTTTTATACTTTTAACAAGTATTTCTTTTTCTTTCTTCTGTTTCCTAAACAAAATATTCGTTGGATAAAATTGAATAGGAAAACAGAAAGAAAACATAACTAAAACATGACTAAAACATGCTTCTGCAAAAAACAAAACAGAAAAAGTTTTTCTGTCCAAAAAACAAGAGGCCCACAGCCTTCTTGCTATCTGCCGCTCGGGGCGGTCGTAGACGCAGCCCACGCCGGCCCACGGCCTGCTTCTTTCGGCCTACTGGCCCGCTAGCGTCTAGGGTTAGAGCGCGGTGCATCCTGGCCGTCCGTGACGATCCGACGATCCAGCGCGGTTATCGTTTGATCAAAAACGTGGTCGTTGACCCTGTCCGAAAAAAAACTTAGCCGCATTTTTTCTTCTCTGCTCTTTTCTCTCGCGAGCACCGACGACGCTACGGCCTGACGTCCGGCGGCCCGCCGTACTCCGGCGACCCACCGCGTCCCTAGCCCCCCCCACCCTCCATTCTCCTCTCTCTCCCATCCCTCTCCCCACGACCCGCAGCAACGGCGAGATGCAGCTAGGGTTGGGGTTCGGTTCCGCCGCGGCGGCTCCCTTGCTGACTCTTCTGCGCGCGACGGCTCGCCAGGAGGAAGACGAGCTCCAGGAGGAAAACAGCGGCTCGGAGGCGCGCCCTTTGCCCCGAAAGGGATTTCTCTTTCGGCCGTGGTGGAGGCGTACCCCACCACTGCCCTGTTCTTCCTCCGACGGCTCGGCTTGCCGATGCCCGTCGGTTGGAGAGGAACGGCGCGGCCTTTGCGGCGGCACTCTTTGCTGGTGAACCGGTGAGTTTCTTTGCCCTCTTTTGAAATTGGGGTTATGGTTTCCGTCGGGAGGGGAATTTTCCTTTTTCTTTTGATTTTCTCTTTTCTTTCTTCTACACGAGTAAGATCTACACCGTAGGTGCTCTGATACATTGTTAACTCCCACGAATCGTCTAGGGTAGATCCTACGGGTAGAACAGAGAAATTGGGGAGGAGGATCATCACCTTCTCCTTGTGCGGAAGAGCTCGAGCCGCCGGCCATGGTGGACGGCGGTGGTGACGGCAGTGTGTAGCAGTGGCGGCGGTGGTACTTCCCGTCGCACAGCGCTAACCCTAGATCGGATTGGTTTTGTCGGTGGGGTTTGTGGCGGCGGTGAACCTCGTAGTCCGTGCCCCGGCCCCCCACCTCTCTTTATAGCGCTGGCGACAGGGGCCCACCAACCATAGGAGGTTGGGCGCCCCCGATCAGGGCGCGGGAATCGGTCGTGGAGTCGTTGGACTCCAACGGCCTCGTGGAGATCGATCTAACAACAGCATCGACGTCCAGTACAGTGCATCGATCAATCGATGTGCTGGCATGTCGATCATATGTCTACAGTGCCGACAATCATCCTATCATTACGTCGGCAGCTCATCTTGCTGTCGCTCCCCGTCGAAATTCCCGCAGAGGAAGAGCCGGACGAGGAACACGATACCGAAGCCCGAGAAGACGAGACCGGCGACCGCCACGGCGTACGCGACGACGCCCAGCACCCGGACGCCCATGATCGTTGGATGGGAGCGGCAGAACTGCAACATGAGCACGAACCCGACAGTCATCACTAGGGCGGCAAAGGCCCTGGAAAAGAATAGCAGATGGGTGCTCTCCTCGTCATGCTCTGGCGGCTCTGCCTCCGGGTCGTCGTCTTCGACGTCGGCGCCGCCGCCGGGCAGGATGGGTTTTTCTAGGTCGGCCATGGTCTCGAGGCCTGCATGAACGTACAGAACGGGAGTGAGGGTGCGTGGGCCAGGCAGATTATATTTGAGTCCGGGTAAGGTTAGAGATGGGCCCTTTACTAAATGGGCTCGTGAGGAAAAGGGTTTAGGGCTGAGGAGCCAATTTTGGGAGCTCCTTTATATCGCCTATTAGCGGCGATTCCCACCCGCGCCATAATGGGCCTGGCCCAACTATTTTGCGTGCGATTCGGTCAGTTCGCTGGCTAGCTAGCTGATACGATGGATCATTCGAATTAGAAGAGGTTGACCTAGCTAGCCCATACGATCAATTATTCGAGGTTGAGCTAGCTAGCTAGCTCACTCCCATGATCGCTACGAGCAGCGCACAATTTTTTATATTCTGGCTGCACAGTACACGCACACACACGTAAGCAGACAAAAATTGGGAACCATTTTAAGTTGGAACCATTTTTAAATTTTAAAATAGTTCCAATTTAAAAAAGAAAACAAATCAGAAAATATAAAAGCAGAAACAAAAAATTCAATTTAGAACCAATCTAAATTCGGAAACTTTTTAAATTAGGAACCATTTTTAAATTTGGAACCATTTTTATATTTGGAACCATTTCCAAATGGAACCATTTTTAAATTCAGAACCATTTTTATATTTAGAACCATTTTCAAAATGAAACCATTTTTAAATTTGGAACCATTTTCAAAACAGAGCCATTTTAAAATTTGGAACCATTTTTAAAATGGAACCATTTTAAAATTTTAAAATAGTTCCAAATTTAGAAGAAATGAAAACAAAACAACAAAGAAAAAAGCGGAAACAAAAAATACTTCCAATTTGGAACCATTTTAAATTCGGAACCTTTTTAAATTTGGAACATTTTTTAATTTGGAACCATTTTCAAAATCGGAACCATTTTCAAAATGGAATCATTTTCGAATTTGGAACCATTTTCAAAATGGAATCATTTTTAAATTCGGAACCATTTTTATATTTAGAACCATTATCAAAATGAAACCATTTTTAAATTTGGAACCATTTTTAAATTTGGAACCATTTTCAAATTTTAAAATAGTTCCAATTTTAGAAGAAACGAAAACAAAACAGAAAAGAAAAAAGCGGAAACAAAAAATAGTTCCAATTTGGAACCATTTTAAATTCGGAACCTTTTTAAATTTGGAACCATTTTTAAATTTGGGACCATTTTTAAAATCGGAACCATTTTCTAAATGGAACCATTTTTGAATTTGGAACCATTTTCAAAATGGAACCATTTTAAAATTTGGAACCATTTTTATATTTGGAACCATTTTCGAATTTGGAACCATTTTAAATTCTGAACCATTTTTAAATTTGGAACCATTTTCAAAAGTGAATAATTTTCAAAATTGGAACCATTTTCAAAATCGAAACCATTTTCAAAATCAGAACCGTTTCAAAAATTGAACCTTTTTTTAATTTGAATCATTTTCAAAATGAAACCATTTTCAAAATTGGAACCATTTAAAAAATAGAACCATTTTCAAAATTGAGACCATTAAAAAAATTTAAAATAACAAAAAAAAAGAAAAAGAAAACAAAAACAAAACAAAAATGAAAAAGAAAAACGAAAAAAGAAACAGAAAAGAAAAAAGAAACGAAAATAAACAGAAAAAGAAAAACATAAAAGGAAAAAGGAAAAAGAGCAGACGGGCCGGCCCAATAAAGCTTTGCAGGACGAAGGGACGCGCGCCTTCAGGCGGCGCTCACATTAAGGGGCAGCATATAGGGTTTGCGGCCAATTTTGTGTAGATATAGTAGGGGACCAAGGAAATCCTAAGCAACGGCCCGTTATTGTTGCTGTACGTGTGAAATTAGGCCTGTTATTGTTGCTGTACGTGTGATATTGTAGACATTCACAAGGAGGTTGAAACTGCGTCCATGAAGAGTGACAGTTCTGCAACCTAGACAGATAGAACTATTACTGTTGTAAAACCAATTTGGCTTGCTACGAGACCATGCATGTGTGCGAAACCAACTGTTCCATTGTACAATCGGCTGCAATCGTCTCGTCCTCTCCGTGAAACCGGATTACTGTTATGGGCCAGAAAGAAGAATGAATAAGAGACAATAAACTACTGCTATGAATTCACTTTGTAATATTTTCAGCAACTTTTCTTTTCCATTTGGTTTGTGACCATTTTATTACTAAAGAAAAGAGTTCAATTATGCAACTAGAGAGAACTTGTCTGTGGCAAGATGGTTAGGAGGGTGGTTGTACCCCCAGTCCACCAGGGTTCAAATCCTAGATTTGACATTGGTGTTTCTCATTTAGCCGGAATATTCTTCAGTAGGAGGCGACGTTCCCGTCGACAGCGAGTCCCGGCTCAGTCTTTCGGAGGTGCTCATTGGGATAGGGTGTGCATGCGTGCGTTCATAGGGATGAGTGTGTGCACGTGTATGTGAGCGTCTGCGTTGTACTGTGTTTCGCAAAAAAGAAATGCAACTAGAAAAATTATGCAATTTGGTTGCGAGGTTATTATATTTTTAACCTTCCAACCAAATTGTACGATATATAGAAGGTGAAAAATAATCAACGACACGATATACGTGTGACTCGAGAAGGAAACGAAACAATCCTTTACAATAGCAACAATGAACAACGCACACAAGGACACACAACAGCAACAATCTAGCCCTGGAGTTGGAGATCACTGACGACGTTTCAATGCGGTTTCAGCGACCGGTGCTTCCTGAAGGCGTTGCCCATGATTGCCGCAACGATACTGACGTGGCCACGCCTTGCAAGGATGGCAGGACCCGAACTGCCTTGGGCGCGTGAACGGAGCGGTTGAAGATGACCAACTCGGCGGCGATGGCAAAGACCGTTTAGGTGATCCACCTACGCTCCCGCGCACAAATACAAGCACTCGGCCTCCACCTAGGCAACATGGACGACGTCGATGCCGCTGTCCAGGATTGTTACAGTAAAAAAAAGAGCCAGGTGCCAGGTGCCCGATGAGGTTATACTCCCTCTATTTCACAATATAAGATGTTTTAGACATTTTCCACATTCACATGCATATACATGTATGTAGACACCTTTTAATTTATATGTCCAATCTTTTTAGTCCGAATCTAGACAATATGTGTAATAGCTAAAACATCTTATATTATGAAACCGAGTGAATATATAGCTAGTTAGGTGCCCAATAGTCGTGCAGTCTTTTTTTATATCAACATAATGGATTCTCATTGGGTACTATACTTTGTAGCTTATCAAGGGTGAGCATAACTGATCCTTCAGAATCGAAAGAGACGAGATAATCATCGAGGACAATCGGCAAAAGGACAGACGACAGACAGACAGACCATCATTAACGAATCACCACACACGGAGCTAATCCTGCTGTGCTGCCCCCTCAATATTCCCGCAGAAGAAAACATAGATAAGCTGGAGGGTGCCTAAAACTCCGTAGACGAGACCGGCGGCGGCCACGGAGACCCCGACGCATCCCAGCGCCGGGACGCCCAAGATCGTCGGGTGTAAGCGGCAGAAGCGCATTATGAGCATGAAGACGGTTGTCCACACGAGGGCGATGAAGACATCGCAGAAGAAGTCGATCCCAAGCGTGCTCTTCTCGTCCTGCTCCGCCGTCGTCGCCTCAGGGCCGCCGGCAACTTCCGGCAGGATGGGGTTTCCTGGCTCGGCCTCGGCCATTTTTGGGTTTTGGCCACAAATCGATCACATCGAACTGAACGAAGACACGCCAGGCAGGGTACTTGTCTTGTGACTCGTGTCACGGTACAATACAAGGTCGTCACATACACAGATAGCCAACCTGACGTCCTAAACCAACTCTGACACCAAGACCTGCCTGTTTCTTTGGTTTACCCCCGAACTATTTATACAAGGCGACCCCAATCAGATCAAAGGTTTCCTTCAATCCAATCGGCGAGGGCGGCGAGGTAACTCAGGTTGGATTCATCGGAAGAGGTGATGGACGTAGAGGTGGAGATAGATCCCCGGAAAAGGCCTCGGGAAGTGGAGAAGCCGCTATGGTGGCGGCGGAGGCTGCTACGTCGGCGGCGTCGACAGAAGGAGCGAGGGCGGCACGAGAAAGTGTCCGTCCGGATGATGGAGTAGGAGTTTCGGAAAGTGTGATTGCACTTGCAACTAACTAACTAGTCTTCCACGTTTCACCTGCATACGTTTCACCGATGCCGACTTGAAGGACCCTGATTATCCTTACCATCTCACACCCAGGGATACTATGCAGATAGTTTTGGTGCAAATCAAGGCGTTAATTGGTGGTTTACAGTGGCCTCTCGATGTCTATGGTTTTGTCGCTGTACGCGATGTGCTGGACCGCAGACGTATTATGTATAGCAGATACTGGAGCGGCCGGGAACTAAAAGCGGCCTCCCGAAAAAGGCCATTGTAGTTGTAGCTCGGGATACATGCAGCTCTTAATTTTGAAAATTAAAAAAGGATTTTTTAAAGTTATAAAAAGTTCTGAAAAAATATGTACATATAGTAAATGCTATGCATTATAGATGTGCAAATTCTCAACCCGAAAAACAATGTATTCTGAGGTACAGAAAAAAGACAAAATTATGGATCTATAGAGTGAACAGTATATAAAAAGATAAACTTGTCAGAAATTTATCTTTTTATAGCTTAAAATATAAATTATTTTCGACTGGAACTTTGCACATTTAAACTATACCTCATTACTTACATGTAAATTTTTTATATATTTTTCTGAAACTTTGAAATACATTTATTATAGGGCTATATGTAGCCCAGGCACTACGAGAGAGCTTACCTGTGCCGACCGTTTTTTGTCGGGGCCGTCGGCACAGGGTCCGACGAGGCCGTCCCGACGTCCTGGCCGTCGGCATAGGTAAAGCCATCGGCATAGATTTGACGCAAGGCTGTGCCGACGGTAAAACCGTCGGCACAGCTATGGTTTTTTTCCCCTATTTTTCATCTAATATGAAAAAAAAATCAAATTTTTTTTGGAAAAAATAATTTTGGAAACCTGTGCCGACGGCAAAACCTGCCGTCGGCACAGCCGAAAAATAAAAAAATACTTTTTTTAAAATAAAAATTTTGGAAAAAATATTTTTGGAAACCTATGCCGACGGTAAAACCGTCGGCACAGCTATTTTTTTTTTCCTATTTTTCATCTAATATGTAAAAATTCATATCTTTAAATCCGCAAATCGAAATTTAACAAATAAAATGTCTAAATTGATTAGAAAAATGAGAGGAATCCAAATATAACATCTATATCATCTTTTTCATCATGTATATGACTTTGTGCAACTTGTTTTTGGTACTTGCTTAATAAAAAAGTCATTTTTGACACTTAAAAATGAAAAATGATATTTATAATAATATTTTAAAAATTGTTTTTGGCAACAATGTTTTCCATACAAAGACACACCTATGTCTCAAATATGGGCACATTATCACAAACTATGGCACGGGGATGATCATAACTTGGTCATTTGACTCGAAACTTATACATGTTTATAGATGATTGACCTTTTTGTGAAGAAGTTTTTTGTAAACTTTGTCAAAACTCAAGTTTATCATTTATCCTAGCAACTAGTACACATAACGGTACTCCATGCCAAAGGATTTCATTTTTTGACTATTTTTTTCACTTTCTTTTATTTTGTTGATAAAACGGTCAAAATGACCACCGTGCCTATTCATTAAAAGGGGTTGCATTTTTCAAAACTATCAACCATTTTTCAAAACGGTCAAGATTTTATTTGTTTCTTTTGCTTATTTACTTCTGGTCATTTACTTTATGCATCTAAAAACTAAAAAGAACAAAAATATTTTTGTTTTCTTGAATCCAAAGTAAAAACGCAGGTGCAGGAATTGCTGAAATCTGCTCACTGTTTTATTTTTTATTTTTTTCTGTAACTCCGAATGAGCTGAAATTTTAATCACTACTGCAACTTTGCATAACCTACACACCCGTAAAATATGAGATTATTCTGAGGTGTCTAGGTAGGGTAAAAACAGTATTGTATGCATGCCAAAGGATTTCATTTTTTGACTATTTTTTCACATAAAATTCAATTACTTTCGAAAAATAGGCATAAAGTCATTTTTCTAAAATATGTTGCAAAAAGTTATATACATGATGAAAAAGATGATATGGATGTCATATTTGGATTCCTCTCATTTTTCTAATCAATTTAGACATTTTATTTGTTAAATTTTGATTTATGGATTTAAAGATATAAATTATTTCATATTAAATGTAAAAAGGAGAATATGGTTGAAAATATGATTTAAAGATATGAGTTATTCAAATATTATTATTACATAATCATTGTTATTTATTCAACTAAATTTTCAAAATTTAAACAATAAAAAATGTAACATCATGACCCAAGCGTTAATATGGTTGATAAGATACTAATATCAGTAAGTTCTAACATCTCATCTGGAAGCTAATTTGGAAGGAACTCAAAAGTTAAGCGTGCTTGCGCTGAAGCAATTTGAGGATGGATGACCGAACGGGAAGTTTGACCGGGGTAAGTACTTTGACCTTAGATTGTGTGTAATATGTAATTAGAGACAATGTGTGTGGCTAATTGGGAAATTTCGAAAAAAAAAACCAAAATTCAAAATTTCAGTGTAGAATAAAAAAAATAATTTTGGAAACCTATGCCGACGGTTTTCCCGTCGGCACAGCCTACAAAATAAAAAAATTAATTTTTAAAAAAAAATAAAATTTTTGTATATTTTTAATAAAAAAACATATGCCGACGGATCTGTGCCGACGGTTTTCACCGTCGGCATAGCCTATGCCGACGGTTCGACCTATGCCGACGGTTTTCTAGGCTGTGCCTACGGGTACCTACGCCGACGACGCTGTGCCGACGGTCACCGTCGGCATAGGGCTGTGCCGATGGGGAAGGTATCTGTGCCGACGGTAAATCACCGTCGGCACAGATAAGCTCTCCCGTAGTGAGGAGACAAAACTTCACTCTCCCTCCTCACCTAGCTATCTCCACGCAGACTACTTCTTCTCTCTTCACGTGCGCCTGCATAACCCAGTACTGGAGTAGGGATCGACTAGGGAACCGGCCATTGAATATCGTATCTTTTGACTCACAAGCTGTACAGGAAATCAAAACGGCTCCTGATCGATTAGAAAATTCGGGATAATAGTAAAACATTTCTAAAAGTTACCTAGTGTTCTAAATATTTGCAAAGCTTCGTGATAAATGGGAACTGTCATTCTCGAAAAAATAAATGGCTATTGTGGTGTCTGTTGCGTACTTGCGTTAGAACAATTCTCTTTCTTTATCTAGTAACAAATGGACATAATGCATGCTTCTAGTTCAAGAGCTTGATGGATCTTGATGTGTTTATGCTTCTTCTTATTTATAAGAATAAAATGAAGCACTACAGAACAATTCCACCTACCCTCGCGTCGCCCTCCTCCGGCGGCACAGAGGAACCCGAGCCTCCACCTCTGGGGGCACCCCCCTCCTTACCCTGCAACACAGATGCTCCTAAATTGATGCCCCAAAAGTGGGGACGACATAGCAGCGCCGCCATCTTCCGATTCACAAATCTAGCGTTTCCCCGGAGATAGCAGAGGGAGGTGGGATCTCCACCTCGTTAATGCCTTCAAAATGGAGATGACACACAAGGCGTCGCCATCATCGGCTTAGGCCACTGTCTGAAAGCAGGGTTTTCACCCAAGTGATCCCCTAACCTCAGTCCACATCTTATACATAATTTTGGAGATCTCATGCGTCGCCGACAAACCGGCTGACCGAACTTGTACATCCGATCTTGGAGGCAGCCTCCACGATCTGGCTCACCAGAGGTGGGATGGCTGGAGTTAGCTGAGTGCACACCCCGAGGGGTCGTACCGCCACAAATCGGGGCACCGGTGGTGTCTACCGTGGCACCAATGGAAGTCTCGTGGGAACCGAGTGCTCCGTCGCCGCCTTTGTGCCTTTCGCACAATTTTGGTTTCTCTGAATCGCTCCGGTAATCAATCCAATAGGAAATACTATGAAATATTGTGTCACTTGAATCCGGAAGCATGACGTGAACAAGATCATGCTTCGTCTCTGATTTTGTACTATGTCTAGAAGATACTGTAGCTGGTAAAAAATTTGAACTGCATTTTGCTCCCAGGCACCCAATGTCTAGGAGGAGCTGCTGGGTTTGCTCTTCTTGAACGAGTTTAAGTTGCCTCACCCTATCCTCGCGCTCTTTCTCTCTCTTCTCTGCGCGTGCGCCTGCACAAGCTGATCCCATTTACTGTACACCTCTAGTGTAGGAGAACTACGCTAGGGACTAGGAACCATAAATTACTACTCCCTCCGTTCCAAATTAGATGACTTCCATTTGTCCACATACGGATGTATCTAGACATGTTACAAGTATAGATACATCCGAATGTGGACAAATAGAAGTCATCTAATTTGGAACGGAGGGAGTAGAAGCCTGGCGCGGCTTGCCGCGCGCCACCCTTCGTTGACACTGGTTTTCAACTTGCAAAATGCTATGCTAAACATTTATAATATGACACAATAGTAAATCACTATTATAGGTTTAGAGCAAAGCACAATGCTCTTACATACAAAGTATACACCCAGGCAATTGGTAAAACGGTATGTTAAGCATCTTTAATATTCCACCAATTTGTAAAAACTTATATGAATCGTAATAAGAATGAAAATTGAAAGAGAAAATTTTACGACACCAAAAGCAAGAGCATCTCCAATCGAAAATATATACTCCCCCGATCCGTTTTAACTGGCGCTGGAAAACAACATAGAAGGTACAATTCGACAGTACAACCAATTATTTTGGCTCAGAGGGAGTATAAAAGATATGAATCACAAAAGAGGTAAAATTGTAAAATCCATGCATCAACATTGCATCTCCGAGGTAGACGCCATGCACACAATATCAAATAAAATACACTGCCCACTGTCCAAGCAAAAATAGAGAAAACATATTATCATCAGGCCTAGTGCTTACAAATCATTATCTTAGTTCCATAGTAGTATAATTCTATGGGTGACGACACCGTGAGATAAACATATGTCACATTAGGAAGCATTGACTATTTATACACAGTGAAATAACATAAAGCATAGCATGTAGATAACAACACATAACAAAAGGACATTGCATATGCTTCCAAGGGCGAAGCTTCACCAAAGGCAGAACAGGGATACCGGAGAGGCATGTAGCACCAAGTTCAGAATATTGTGAACAAATAAAACATAGGGTTGAATTAGGCATTTTAGAATGTACCATCGCCGCAACTGAGAGAGGGTAGTGCACAATGTAACTGAGCTGATGATTGTACGACATCACAAATCAGGTTGATCTGACGTTTCTTACGGATTCAAAGGGACAGGTGTGATGACATGCACACATGTAGTCGACCAAGTCACTCTAGGGGGAATTTTGATTAACGCCAATGATTGCAAAAAAGAAACTGGGTACGTGTGAACTGTGTAGTTCAATGAGGCATTCATGAGAAATATTCAATATAAAATGAGAATAATAATGGTGAAACATAGATGTATTACTTGGTAAGCATCAAGACAAACATCTTCGCCGATAAACACCTGCTCCAGCTATTTACCTGCCATATTTTAAATTATCATCTTATCAACACCTGCTCAAGCAATTTCAGTTTCTTGCTTCAACGTGAAGTTCCAACGGCAATAAAATGTTAGGAGGTATTTGGAGATGATGATATTGTGTTAACAAAAATCGTTTCGTGCTTGATAGTGGCAATCGTTTGGTAAAAAGAATATGATAGGCATCATTAATATGACAGAACGGTAATTGCAGCTGTGTTTGGTGTGGTTGATGAATTTCATTTGCGGGAGAACGGTCTCCCATGGGGTTTTTCTTGGCCCTCATGTTTTCATAACGCCTCTCTTTTGGAGTTTTCGTTAGCTTCGGCCTTTTACTGCTACCATGTTTCTCCCTTAGTATGAAATGACAAATCTTTTGCCACGTTTCAAAAAAAGTCTCTGCTTTTGCACGGATGAGTCACTTGGTAAACAGTTCTGTAGATCAGCAATGGTAAGGTGCATAACTCCCATATAGATTGTAGCAAAACAATCATCAGCTAAGAAAATATAGAGTATATATAGAAATATTACACATTAATGGTGGTAACAGGTTTGGCACCATGTTGATCGAAATATTGCAACTGGTGACCTTATTTAGAGAATAATTATTATTTCAGGGCACGCGAGGCATCTTCGCCTTACATGCACAAATCCAAAGGGGCAAGTAGATGTACCATACTACATATCATAAAACGAAATTTGGCATGACAAAATAGGCTGATCATTGTCTTTCAGGATTCTCGAAATATGATCAAACTGGGTACCCATTACATCCATTGCAGTCAGATAAGAGGTGCCTGCGTTGGAAACAAAGAGTTCTCTTCAAAAGAGCATTATTGGTTCAGATGTCTCGATGATGCATAGTTCATATTTTCTGGAATTAGGCTACCATATGAGTTACCTTGAAGATAGTCATGACCAGACGCCCAATGATCCCTTTATTCACGTTAAGATAAAATTAGTCATGAACATGAGATGAAAGTGACAATACAACTAAACTTCCTACTTGGGGAATGAAAGGTTGGGGCTATACATCAACCGGTCCAAATGCCAGGGGTTTTCTTCCTTTTCAAAGAAAATCATCTGTTATTTGAGAGCAAAATACATCACTCATGTTCTTGAACATGAGATGAAAGGTAAGATGAAAGTGACAATACAACTAAACTTCCTACGGTATGGGGCTATACATCAACCGGTCCAAATGCCAGGGGTTTTCTTCCTTTTCAAATAAAATCATCTGTTATTTGAGAAAAAATACATCACTCATGTTCTTCCTGTACACCAAAATAGAAGCAAAGTTATGCGATGACAGACAAATCTTAACAGAGTAGAAAACATTACAATAGAAACAACCGGTATACTTTACTTAACCGTGTATTTTCAGGTGTGATCAACTTGGTCTTTCGAGCATGGTAAACAATTCTGCACTGAGGGCAACTCGTTCTATTTGGCCATTCAATCCTAGCCATTTGTTAAAGCTTGTATCTTTCACCTTTCCTCAACTACCATCACACATGTGCTTGTTGCTTCCTTTTATTTTTGACAACTTGCTCTTTTGCCTCCTACGTGTGGTTTTTAATTAAAATGAGGTTCTAGGTTCTATTAACTGTGTAAGTGCAAGTAAAAAAACTTTGTGTAAGTGTGGAGCCATGATATGATTTATTAAATGACATAACTCTTTAGCGAAAT
This sequence comes from Poa pratensis, assembly GCA_947311845.1. Lineage (NCBI taxonomy): Eukaryota > Viridiplantae > Streptophyta > Magnoliopsida > Poales > Poaceae > Poa > Poa pratensis. Next base: position 7,012,207 of record CAMZMU010000127.1, read on the forward strand.
TATATAAGGTGATTGTATGAGAAAAAATGCTGGTTCAAATAAGAGAGAATAAATACTCCTATCCAAGGAGCATTTGAAAGATATGAGAATCAGACCGTTAATATGATCTCTAATTACCTGAAAAGGAGATTACCACTTGATATTTTCTCTTGTTTCATGTTGCCTGTATGTTCCATGGATGGAGTTTTCAAAGAATAAGCATTCAATTACATTGAAGGCATGGATGGTATGGCAATATCTACAGAAGATAACCCATGGTATGAGACATTAAATCCAAGCCGTTGTTTGATTTGTCCAACAAAATACTTTGGTTGGTCCCAATCATAGCCAATGTAACACAAAAACAAAGAAAATCAGGAGAAGTACAGTGGGATAATTGGTTACAGATGTACTTAGAAAGATCATGTATAAAAGGCAAGTAACAGTCAACCATGGTATCAGGACAGTGGGATATAGCTTAGTTATAGAGGTATCAGGACTAAATCATCTGGGGCTCAGTTATAGAAGTGCAGTGGGATATAGCTTAGTTATAGAGGTATCAGGACTAAACCATCTGGGGCTTACACATGACTTTAAAAATAAAACCAAGCTATCATCGACAATTACTTAAGGCAACACCTTGTTGATGGGTATTCCTCTCAGAGAAAAGATTGTGCATCATAACTTAGAAAGATCATGTATAAAAGGCAAGTAACGGTCAACCATGGATAAAAACAGGGTGCATCAGGGGAAAAACTAAACAAATACGGCCACGTGCATTCATGTGTAAATGGTTCATCTCTTCAAGGAGCGGCTAATCAAATAGGACTATAGGAGCATTCATATATAACACCTTCAGTAGTTCAGTAAACCAAGGAAATTAAGTTCAGAACATATACCATCTGAAACATGTGGGTGCCTCCACTTGCATCATCTCCTAGTTAACCGGATCAACAATTGTTGTTGTACTTAAATTAGAGCATATCGTGGCAAAAGCTTCAGGAAGCATGAAATTAGGTAAGCAAACTGTACTATAAATTGTTTATGTAAAAGCGTAGAACAAAATTAGAGCATATCGTGCCAGAATTCAAAATATATTTCGATAAAATCAGAAAGAAAAGTGGCACTATGTAACCATAAATTCAGCACAAAGCAAAAAAGGAAAGTGAAACCCAAAGTGGATAGCAGTACACCTACTATATGATGCAAGAAATCGCATGGTGTAAATCAGAGTTAGGTAAATAATCTTACGGTAACCATATGTTTACACCACTCACGATATTGTTACCCTGCCAGGGTTGTAACATAAGTAGGCCAAGAATCAAAAGGAGAAATAGGTATCAGGCGATTCATATATCTGCATTAGTTTTCTATGAACCATCTATTGTCATCTATGTGTCCTTGCGAATAGATCTATGTTCACAATATCAGCACAAGTTGAAGGAAATATATAGGTTGCAACATACCGATGCAAACTGAATTGACCTAACATAGTAATTTAGAACTTCAATTAGAACAATGATCTGCATTCTTTAGCAGTGCTATACAAATTAACATCATGTAGAGCAAAAAGATAGTAAATACCTAACAAATGATTCAAAAAGATCAAATCGGTAAGAATAGATTATATATAACCGTACGCCTGAAAGACTGAACTGGCAGGCATAATTACCTAATAAAGACAACAAGCGTTCACACGAAAGCTAGCTGAATAAATATTTTACTCTAAGCGTACATACTAATAGAAACTCGAATTGCGGTATACATATTAGCGAGGCAAGCCTGATTTACCAAACCAGTTGATGAAACCACACCATTTTGCACCTAAAAAAGACCTGATGGGACCAATATATCAAACAAAGAAGGGCATTTTTGTACTAACATTGGATTCAATAATGAAGGTGTTTCAATACAGTAGGATAAACAATCTTTGTGTAAAACAATTATCCAAAGAGGGAGCAAATGGTAATCATGGTCACTTAGCTATTCTTTTTGTTAGTTTGTTTTTCCTAGCTGGAAGATTATTAGAAAGCTCAACACTAAAAAAGAAAACCATTTGAAGATTATATAAAGGTTAAATGTGCAGAGGGTAAACATATACCCCAAATCCATTCAGATAAAAAAAGGCAATATTCAGACTGTCCTTCCAGGTGGAAACTAAGCCTCCGGATAGGGGCGCGGCTCCCGGCGAGAGCCGCCTCCGCGCGGCGCAGGAACACGCGGACCTCGTATCTCTGGTCGTCCAGGTTGACGGCGCCCGAGGAGGGCCACAGCGAACGCCATCGGCGGGCGAGCGCGGTCGTCGAGGCGGCTTCCTTGGCAGGCGTGAAGTGGAGGATGCGCCGCAGCAGGTCGTCGTGCAGGTCCGACAGGGCGGCCATCGTCAACGCTCTGCCGCGCTCCGAGATACACCAAAGCAAGAGGAATAACGCCTTCTCAAAGAAACGTTTGCGAGAATATCTTTTTGTGGTGTATAGGACTTTATGTACGGCGCCCGACTCCATCCTACCCTACATTAATTTCTTTGTGTTTTTATTTATGTGAACGTTTATTTGGCGTAAATTTAGTAGGCTAATTATCTAGGGTTAATTTTGTTTGGTTAACTCTAGTTAGGTTAAGTTTGGTTGGGGTTGATTACTTACGTAAATTTATTTATTGGTTGATTTAGTTTGGTTATTTTCTTGGAACATATTAGGGTTAACAGTGCCGTCTCCCACGAATTTTGGGCCTTAGGGGCCGGTGTGAGATACGAAGGCCATATATATATAAGGATAACATCATCTTCTCCATCCAAGAAATTAATCGCCGGTTTTGATTTGAGGACGTATGAACTGATCCACGGAGTTGCATAAATCTTCTTTCCCATCCTCATCTAAGAATTCTTGGACGACAATACGACATGTGAAGCGCTTTTGGAAGGATCACCATCCTCGGTGCTCAGAGTGAGACAAAGGACAGAGATCACCGGGCAGCAACGCAGAAAGGTTGCAAACGCCACTCCTCCAGCCCTGCGCCCAGGCGTGTAACATGCTTGCAGATCAAGGCGACGGAGGTTGCAGAAGACGGTATCGCCGCCTAGGGTGTAAGGCTTCGCCGTGGTCCTCTTGTCGGCCACGAGGATGTGCTCAAGATGGCCTAGTCTCAGCTTCAATGTCTTGACGTTGCTGAAGTTGTTCACAAACTGCCAGAAGAGCCGGCACCTGTCATCGTCTCTCTGTCGGTTCTTGTCACTGTCGACGACGAAGTGCAGGTCAGCATTGGCGATGATCTCCGTCGCGGGGGCCTGGAGCAAGAAGCGCCGGATGAAGCCCCTGTACGTGAAGCTCCGAAGCATCGGTGCGTGGAGCTCCATACCGCCTCGGCATGATGAGCTCTCCCGCCAGTTCAGGTCTAAGAGAACGAGGGTGGTGACCGTGGGGCAGCGGATGCGTTTGCATGACCCGACGATCTTTACCTCGTGGAGCTGCAGAAAGGTAAGGAGCGGCGCGGCGTCGATCATGGCCTGCAGATCCTTGGCCCCCACGGTGCACCGGTGCAGGCGCATCGCCTCGAGCCGGGGAAGCGCGAGCTTCGCCGGCGGCGATGTGTGTGGCTGCCAGTGGCAGGAGCTGATGTCGAGCACGCGAAGGGACTGGAAAGGCTGGGAGCCGATGGTGAGATTGGCCAGGCAAAGGGACTCGAACGGCAGGGTCCCGTGGGAGACGGTGACACGGATCTCCTCGACGCGGCGCGCCGCCGGGCTGGAGAGCACTTTGCAGACGGTCTCCGACTGTCGTACGCGCCACCATGTCTGTTCCTGTCCTTCCAGGTTGAAACTAAGCCTCCGGATAGGGGCGCGGGTCGCGGCGAGAGCCGGCTCCGCGTCGCGCAGGAACACGCCGCCCTTGGATCTCTGGTCGTCCAGGTTGACGGCGCCCGAGGAGGGCCAAAGCGAACGCCATCGCCGGGCGAGCGCGGTCGTGGAGGCGGCCTCCTTGGCAGGCGCGAAGTGGAGGATGCGCCGCAGCAGGTCGTCGTACAGGTCCGACAAGGCGACCATCGTCAGCGTCTGCCGCCTTCCGAGATACACCAAATTAAAGCGACAGGAACGCCGATCCAAGAAACATTGGCGAGGAAATATTTCTTTTTGTTATGTAGTACTATACGACTTTACGTCAGTGTAACTTTAATTTGGATCCGTAAGCGACAGGAACTCCATCCTTACATTAGTTCCTTCAGGACTCATCAAGTTCACACCGAATAAGAATTCTATACCGGCCCTATGGGCTATCAGTTGTGTTGTTCCTTTTTTTTCGATAATCAGTTGCGTTGTGGAAGTTAGTTCATTTTCCTTCACAAACTCAATCATAAATTTAGACAAGGTATAAAAAATGAACTAGCCCAAACCGGTTATGTTGGGGATATACCTATTAGGGGTATCACCAGCATGGATCAATCCGGCTAGTCCAGGGTGGCCCGCAGTGGTGGTGAAGGCTTTGCCTACCGGGCGGCCCAGATAGCTGACGACCAAGGAAGGCGGATGCCGGCAAGGAGGAGGCCCAAGACTGAAGCCCATGAAGCCACCAAGACCAAGACGGAAGGCGGCATACTTGCCGGCTAGGTTTAGGACTCCGTATACTTGCTGGATACGTATCACCTTGTAACCCTAGGTCCAGCCGCCTATATAAGCTGGACCTCGGGACGCCTTTAGGGCAACAATCATCTTCATACACCAACTCATTGTAACCTGTTCACGGCGATATTGCCTTATAGTGAGTTATAGCAGCACGTAGGGCACCGCCACCGCCGTGGTGCCTGAAGCTGGGTAAACCGCCGTGTACAATCCCGACCTTGACGACGTCCACCTTCTTGCCCTACGTTCACCCTCGGCTAGCAGGACCCCGTCTCCTATCCAAGATGCCGATACGACGACAGTTGGCGCCCACCGTGGGGCCTAAGGCGTCAGGCGTCACGTTCCAGGCGGGAACTCTTGGCGGCATCGGCGAAACAATCGCCGTCGGCCGCGCTGTTCGCTACGGCGACAACCACTACATCAGCTGCGACGAGTCCTACATCCCCGCAGACGACTACATTGTCGGATGCGGAGTTGTGCCGTTTGGCGGCGTCGATGTGTTCATCGGCTACACTTCTGAGGCGTATGGGTTGCCGCGAATTTATTCGCCATCCCACCCCCCTACAATCAAGACGGATCTGAGTTTGCCTCCTCTGAGGAGTCCGCAGATTCAGATCTACACTTTGTCGGCATGACGGGACTGGGATCAGACTCCCAGCCCAACAGTCAAGATCCCGAATCTATTCTTCCTGCACTCCAGGATGATGCGATGTCGGATGCCGGATCCAGATCTACCGTTCACGTCAACGTAGATTCTGATTCCGAAGAAGATTCTGCCAGCATGTTTGAGCAACGGGTCAAGCAGTGTTTTATTACACCTGATCCTCCGCCATCTGAGGCGGCTACGGGCTCTTCCGTCAACATGCAGCAGGTTTTTGTGGCGGATGTCACCGGCGCAGCTTCAGAGAAGGCGGCAACTGACGCCGCCAACCTGGGGACCCCGGCAACCGATCCACAGTTTCCAGAGCCTCCTGGGGCTCCAAAGAAGAAAATCTGGAGAAGGGCGAGCCCAGCAAGATAGGAAGCATGGCGGCTCTGGCGGAAGTTCTTCACACGCCGGTAAACGACAAAACCAATCCGGCTGATTTGGAGAAACTTCGGAACACCTTGGTGGAGCAAACTGAGTACCTCAAAAGCAAGCAAGCAGAGGTCCAGAGCCTCCTCGACGAAGCCAAGGAGGAAAACGCCAAGATAACTGCCAAGTGCGACCCCAAGCGTAATCTTTTCACCACCACCCCATTGCCCAAGCCGGCAGGACAAGTGGCGGAGAAGAAAGGTAGGAAAGGCAGGGATCATGACACCTTCAAATCCCCTGCCCAAAAGCTTGGTTTCGAGTGGGCTACAGCGCCGCAGCGTAAGGACAAGAACGGGGACGTCATCCTCGCAACCCTGTCCTCAACACTGCAGCCGCCTTGGACATCCTCAACAATGATGACTATGACAAGGACGAGAAGATCTACTACGCATCGATCCTTGCTCACAAAGCTCTAGAGCAGCAGGCCCGTGCTGATTCTCGCGCCGACATGGCGGACGCAAGGGGAGGAAAGTTGGAATCAAAATCCAACGCTTGCAAAGCTGCGGCCGGTGGCAACCCAGAAGATCCGTCCGGTTCCAGTAGCCACGGAAAAGGGAAGGACAAGGAGAAAGACCCACGCAAATCACCACCTCCAAAGGCAGCGTGATGAGGCATCCAGGACCGGCAACAGGCGCAAGGCCTCACCTCCGCCTAGGCGGGATGAAGGCGGAAGCAGGGGCAGCAAGCAGCCGCCAAGGTGGCGGCAACCGCGACGATGCCCCGCCGCCAAGAAGAAGCAGGGACCGCACACAGTCCCCACCACCAGTGCCCAGGCACGAAGGCGGAAGCCGGGGACACAACAATGAGCCTAGGCACAGCCGGGCAGCGCAGGACGAGCCCATGCTGATAGATCTGGCAAACAGCTCAGTCCGCAAGACGCGAGACATCGTCTCAATGACATCAAGGCTGGAAAGCAAGATGCCTATCTAGGACCTGAGTGCTTTGGCCCAGCCATCCGCAACGTTCAAGTACCCAGAGACATGACATCAGTGTCAAAAACTCATCAAAGGTACAATGGAGCGGACAAGCCAAACTCATGGTTGTCGGACTACGCGCTGGCAGTTGAAATTGCGGAGGCAATGGCCTCGTCGCTGCACGCTTCCTTCCCCTCATGTGGAGGGGACAGCCCGAAGCTGGATCGAAAACTTGCCGGAGAAAAGCATTCATAGCTGGCATGACATGGAAAAGGTGTTCACGCAGCACTTCCAAGGCACGTACAAGCGACCCAATACATACACAGATTTGGTTCGTTGCGTGCAAAAGCCAGATGAAACAGCTACAAGCTTCTTGGCAAGGTGGATTCAAACAAAGGCAAGCTGCGAGAACGTAGACGACAATCAAGCAATCCATGCCTTCACCACGGGCCTCCTGAAGGGCTCAAGTCTCAGACATAAGCTCGTACGCATGCAAGTCAAGGATCTCGGAGTCATGCTCGAAGTAGCAGCCATGTACGCACAGGCGGATGATGATGCACGCGATGGAGATGGCGCACATGATATGGCGCCAAACAGGCGAGCAAGTCACAAACGCAAGGCTCCCCAGGATGACAAAGCCGGACCATCAAACGAGGTCGCCGCCGCCTTCGAAGGCAAAGGCGGCAACCGCAAGTGGAAAGGAAAGGGTAAAGATGGCGGCTCCAGCAAGCAGCGCCTGACGTATGATCAGGCGAAAGCCTTGCCTGCCCAATCCACGCGTCCTTAGGCAAAGTCAACCACACATTAGGGGAATGCCGGTTCATGGAGGACTTCAAGAAGGACCCCGAGGTTGGCTGGAAATCAAAAAAGAGCAAAAAGGCTGAGAAGACAAAGAAGGAAGACGATGATGGGGCTGTGTCCATGTCGAGGATGAGGAACCCAAGCTGATGCGCAAAGAAAGGAAATATCCCAAGGTACATGGCCAATTGGTGTGCTTCCTGGGCACTCCTTCGGCAAAAGAAGAAAAGGCGGAGATGCGCGAGCTAAACGCCACAGTACCAGACGTTCCCCAGTATCTAGACTGGTCAGAGGAGCCAATAACTGGGATAGAGATGATCATCCAGATCACGTTCCTCACCCCGGCAAATACGCCCTTGTCGTCGACCCAATTGTCGATAACTTCAGGCTCACCAAGGTGTTGATGGATGGCGGCAGCAGCCTCAACATCATCTACGCGGACACTCTGAAGCGCATGAACTTGTCGGAAAGCCAGCTTGACTATAGCAAGTCAAGTTTCATGGCATTGTTCCGGGAAAGCAAGCAAGTCAATGGGAAGCATCAGATTGGAGGTTACTTTTGGGCCTGAGACAAACTACCGCTCGGAGTATCTCAGGTTCGAAGTAGTCCCCTTCAAAAGTGCCTACCACGCCATTTTTGGACGGCCAGCTTTCGCCAAATTCATGGCTCGCCCGTGTTACATATACAGCAAGCTGAAGATGCCGGGACCCAATGGTACAATTACCATCAGTGGCAACTTCAAGAAAGCAAAGGAGTGTGAGCGTGGCAATGCCGCCTTCGCTGAGGCAGTCCTCCACGCAGAGGAGTTAGCCATGTTGAAGAAAGAGCTCGATACATCACAGTTGCCGGAGCATGTAAAGACCGCTGAGCAAAAGAACACTTTCAAGGCGTCCGAAGACACAAAGAAGGCGGATCTGGTCCCAGGTGACAGCTCCAAGCAAGTCACCATAGGGGCTGGCTTGGACGACAAATAGGAAAGCGCGCTCGTCAGGTTCCTCCGTGAGAATCAGGACATCTTTGCATGGTCATCAGCCGACATGCCAGGTGTCCCGAGGGAACTTGCCGAGCACTCTCTTAACGTCTACGAAGGAGCCAAACCAGTGAAGCAAGGAATAAGACGCTACGGTGAGAAGAAGCGGACAGCAATAGGGAAGGAGATCATCAAGTTGCAAGAAGCCAAGTTCATTAGGGAGGTAGTACACACTGATTGGTTGGCAAATCCTGTAATGGTTCCAAAACCTAATAAGGAAATGAGAATGTGCATTGATTATACCGGTTTGAACAAGTGCTGTCCTAAGGACCACTTTGCTTTGCCTCGTATAGATCAGGTCATAGACTCCACAGCCGGCTCCGAGCTGCTGTGCTTTTTGGATGCGTACTCCGGGTACCACCAAATCAAAATGCGAGAATCCGACCAAATCAAAACAGCGTTCACTACACCCTATGGGACCTTCTGCTACATCACGATGCCCTTCGGTCTAAAAAATGCCGGCGCAACGTATCAGCGGTGTATGCAAAGATGCCTTCACGAGCAAATTGGCCGCAATGTTCACGTCTATGTTGACGACATTGCCGTCATGTCAAGAAAGAAGGCAGATTTGCTTGACGATTTGAGAGAAACCTTTGATAGCCTCCGGGTATATAGGATGAAACTCAACCCGAAAAAATGCGTCTTCGGGGTTCCTGCCGGCAAATTGCTTGGCTTTATCGTTTCCGAACGAGGGATAGAGTGAATCCAGAAAAAATCAAAGCGATCCTCAACATATCCAGGCCCAAGGACCTGAAGGACGTGCAGCGACTTGCCGGATCGGCGGCTGCCGTCAGTCGTTTCATTAGCCGTCTTGGTGAGAAGGCACTGCCTCTCTACCGGCTTCTGAAGAAATCCGACAACTTCGAGTGGACAGACGAAGCAGACGCCGCCTTGCAGCAACTCAAGGACGCGTTAACGTCTGCTCCAATTTTGGCAGCTCCTCGTTCGCAGGAACCAATGCTGCTCTATATTGCCGCAACTAACTTAGTTGTTAGCGTGGTACTGGTTGTGGAACGCAAGACGGAAATTTCAGACTTGCCGGAACAACGTCCGGTTTACTTCATCAGTGAAGTATTTTCCGCCTCAAAACAGCGTTATCCGCATTACCAGAAATTGGTCTACGGTGTTTTTACGCCGCCAGGAAGTTAAGGCACTACTTCCAGGAACATTCAATAACCGTGGTGAGCAAGGCACCTCTGGGGGATATCATCAATAATACAGATGCAACAGGCCGCGTTGCCAAATGGGGCATTGAACTTGCCGCCTTCGACATCTGTATAAGCCCAGAACGGCCATTAAGTCTCAAGCCTTAGCAGATTTCGTAGCTGATTGGACGGAGGCCATGGACGAAGTACCTCTCCCTGAAGATGCATACTGGATCATGCACTTTGATGGATCAAAAATGCTCAGGGCTCGGGGGCTGGCATTGTTTTAAGAAACCCTCAAGGAGACAAGCTTAGTTATGTGTTACAAATTCACTTCAAGGCAACTAATAATGTTGCTGAATACGAAGCTCTCCTTCATGGTTTACACATTGCCAAGGAACTTGGCGTCCACGTGTCCTCTGCTACGGAGATTCAGATTTGGTGGCGCAACAGATACGTGGTACTTGGGACACAAAGAGCGAAACAATGGCGGCATATCGAGCTACCGTTGACGAATTCGCCAAGTGTTTTCTAGGCTACGAGGTCCGCCACATCCCAAGAGCTCAAAATGAGGCGGCAGATACACTTGCCAGAATGGGGTCTGAACGCAAAAAGGTACCAAAAGATGTTTTCCTGGAACACCTACACAAGCCGTCAATTAAAGGAGCAGACCTCCTTGACCCAGAGTCGGCAGAACCAGTTGATAGTGCTAGCTATGCCGTCTACTTGGTAAAGCCGGATTGGACGACGCCATATTTGGACTTCCTGATCAATCAGGAGTTAGATGATGAGGTTTTGCAAATAATAAGAAGAGCCAAGGCATTTACAATAATCAAAGGTGAATTGTACAAGCGTAGCACCACTGGTGTTTACCAACGCTGCATTTCGCCCGAAGAAGGCAGAGAACTGTTGGATGAGATACATGCCGGCGTATGTGGACATCATGCTTCTCACGCGCCCTTGTTTCAAAAGCCTTCCGACAAGGTTTCTATTGGTTGACAGCCAAGCAAGATGCAGAAGACATTGTTAAAAGTGCAGGGGCTGCCAACTTTATGCCAGACAATCACACATGCCGGCTCAAGAGCTTAAAACAATACCCATCACATGGCCTTTCGCAGTCTGGGGCTTGGACATGGTTGGTCCGTTTAAAACGGCGCCTGGTGGCTACACACATTTACTTGTGGCTGTAGACAAGTTTACCAAATGGGTTGAAGCTAAGCCTATCAAAAAGCTAGACGGCGCCACAGCCGCAAACTTTCTGTGGGGAATAATCTCTCGGTTCGGGGTGCCTCATAGCATTATCACCGACAATGGCACTAACTTGTCGCAAGGCGAAGTCGAGGAATACTGTTATAAGCATGGTATCCGCCTAGATCTAGCCTCCGTAGCGCATCCGCAGGCAAACGGTCAAGTAGAGCGTACAAATGGTTTAGTCTACAAGGAATCAAACCACGTCTCGAAGTACCATTGCACAGAGCGGCTGGGGCTTGGGTGGATGAATTGCAGTCTGTCCTTTGGAGTTTACGCACAACTCCAAACAGATCAACCAAGTTTACTCCTTTCTTCTTAGTCTATGGCGCAGAAGCAGTGTTGCCAACCGACATGATGTACGATTCTCCCAGAATCCAAGCCTACGTCCAGGAGACGCAGAAGATGCAAGACAGGATGGCCTTGACCTACTTGATGAAGAACGAGATGTTGCCCTTGCGCGATCCGCCATCTATCAGCAAAGTTTGAGGCGTTATCACAGCAGAAGGGTGAGGCAAAGAAGTTTTAGAGTGGGTGACCTGGTTCTCCGCCTAATCCAAGATAGAAAGGGCTTGCATAAGTTATCCCCGCCTTGGGAAGGACCTTTTGTGGTCAGTAAGGTGTTGCTCAATGGTTCTTATTACTTGGTCGATGCACGTGACGGATACAAGAAGAAGCGAGGTCGCAAGCGCAAAAGGAAGGTTGACGACAAGTACGAAGAAACCAAGCGACCCTGGAACATTGAGCAGCTACGTCCTTTTTACACTTAGCAATTTCCACATTGTAATAAGTACTATATGATTATGAAATAAAAGTCTGTGGTTTGCTCATTCAGTTTTGGGATCATGCCATCTTTTGTCTTTTCTCGCAATCATATATCTGTTGTCATAAAAGTTACCAAACAAAATAAGTTTTGCTCCGTGCTAAGGTCCAAACTTTTTGACATTTGCCGTCTGCCGGCTAAAAACGCAAACAATCTTTGCACCGCCTAATATGCTTATCTGTCTGTTTGTGTGTGGGTCGCCTAGTAGTATGTCGTTGGCACCAACATGCTGGCTTTGGTCTCTGAGTCTAAATTAGTTGGTATTGCACCTGGTTGGCTCAGCTAAAGTAACTAAGATGAGGTTCCGCCAACATATGAAAAAGCTAAACATGCAGGCGAGATACATATTAAGGCGGGCCACTTAAGTAAGCCTACCGCCAAGTGTAGCATAAAAGTTGGCCCATAAATATTTACAACCCAAAATAAAGTTTTATGCGTTAACAGATTAACGCAGTGTTTTGTGCTGCCTTTGCAGGAGGAAGTCTAAGGGATTGCCGCCTTGTAGAGCTGGTGGAGAGATCCTGGGGGCTGACGCCGGCATTCTTGGGGCTGGCTCCGCCATCCTTGGGGCTGCGCTTGTCGGTCCGGCTTCGCCTTCTTCGCCTCGGGAAGCTTCAGGATCGCCAAGGAGGGATCAGCAACGGCAACATGCGGGTCCGGGTGTTCCTTGTAGAACTTGCGGATGTCAACCATGTTGGCAACCCGGGTCGCATAGCCGCGAACAGACCGCAGCACGTCCTGCATCACGATGGCTTGGCTGTTTTCGTCTTCGGTGGGGAAGTACTCGGTGACTTGATGAATATCAGCCTCCGGGTACCACGCCGCCGTCATGCCAATGCCAACTTGGCGCCGCCTCGTGCTGCTGAGCGTAGCGTGTTGTCGTGTTCAGCTGCCGCCTTCTCCAGCAACTCCGGCAGAGCATCGAAGATGACGGGATCGCCGTCTTCCCCAGGGTAGAACTTGGCGGCAAATGATTTGCCTGCGCCGACAATCTGGTTGACGATTTCGCCAATTTTCAAGATCGGCAAGGCGCGGCGTTGTGGCCAGGTCATCTCCCAAGCTAGCCGGCACTGCACAAACACAAAGTTACACACTGCAGCTTCAAGTTCAAGAAAGCAAGGTGACAAAAATGAAGGATGGAGGCATACCCAAGACATGGTCGTGGATGGCGTTGACCTCATCCAGATGGTTCTCAAGCGTTTCTTGGGCTAGCTGGACCGCCTTTGACAGTTGGTCCTGCTGCTCCTTGGCGTTCTTGTTCACCTGGTCAAGGTTGTTGCTCATGGCCTCAAGTTGTCCAGTCAACTTGCTAACTTCGGCAGCATGGCCAACGCACGCTCATCCAGCTCCTTGGCGTGATCCGCCTTCAGCTTGGTCACCAGCCCGGCAAGATCTGCAGCTTCGTTCATCAAAGCTTGCATGTCAGTGGAGTTCTTGAGAATATCTTGCGCAGTGTTTAATAATTCTACAAATAAAAAGAAAAGACGACTAAAATACTTGTCGGAAAAGGAAAAGAAGTCGGACGAAAAGAAGGCAAAGAAAGCTTTGTCACCTTCATCCTTCTTGCGAGCTTCTTCCAAACTCGCAATTTGGGCGTTCTTCAACTCCACGTCCTGCTGCAGTTCCTCGCATTCCTTCTTCTTCATCTCTTGAGCACGAAATAGCTCAAGATTGGAAGCAAGAACGGCCTGCATGCACGAAAACAACATTATGGTTAGCGCTATTTAGTCAACGAGACCACTTTGCCGGCTAAATTTTTCAGCCGCCAAAGTGCTCGGGGGCTGGGACCATAGGCTATTTTACCTCAAGTTGTCCGTGCAGGGTGTCGTGGAGTTCGTCCATGTGTGCGTACCAGTTGCGGGTACCGTCACGCATGGTCTTCAGTGTTTGCCGGGGGTCTTGCAACCCTTTGCCAGGTTGGGAGCCAGGATGAGTGGACGATCCGCCTTGTTCGGCCGCCATCTGGTCATCCATCTCCTGCTTCATGGCGATAAATCGAGCGGCATCACTAGCCGAAGCTTCAGCCGTCTTGGAAAAAGTTATGCCGGCAACTGATTTCTTGCCCGCCATCTTCTCTGTAGCCGCCTCTGCGGTACCGGCAGCTGTGTACGTTCCCTGGCACACAACCACGGGAACGCCAACTGTGGGCGTTGTCGGCGCAGCAGCTGGAGAAGAACGTGGTGGCTTGCCCCTGCCGGCAGCAATCTTCAAGTTGGAGCGGAGTTTGGGCATGGTAGGCTTGCCTCTGTAAGCAGAAACATGCAAGTTTGTCAGCACAAACATATAAAAATCCAAGTCAGGGAAGCCAAAGTTTGCTACCGCTTCAAGGGACGTTCCCCACGGTCTCATCCTCTGCATCGGCAGAGGTGGCCGCCTTCTTCCTCTTCTCCAAATCCTTGGTGGAGGAGCTCAGCTTGCGCTTCTTCGACTTGCTGGCACCTGTATACCAGTTTGGGCCAGCTCGTCCTCCCCAAGGTTTGTAGCTGAAAAGGAAGCAAGACAATATTAATTCAGTACCTAGTGGGCAAGGATGTTAGTGAAATAACAAAGTAGCTTTGACTTACCGCTGGGGCTGGGTTGTTATGGTGAACATGGCGACGCCTTCAGCCGCCTTCACCGACAGAGGCTTGATAAGCTCTCTAAGCCGGTACTCCAAGGCATCCTGATCAAGGGTGCTGTTGCCGGCGTCGTCCGCCTTGTACTCGCACATCTTCAGTGGGCGATGGCGGAGAGGCATAATCTTCCTCGACACCCAGCAATGACGGTGTCAACTCCGTCAAGTCGTGGAGCCAACATCGTCTTCGTCAAGAACTCGATCCGCCTAACGGCAACTCGAAGTTCTTCCGGCAAGCTGCTGAGCGGCACTTTGCTGTCCAGCAAGCCTTGTGGGTTGGCGGACCGTTGACGAAGGCTGGCATCCCTTGCGTGCTGCCAGGTGTCGGGATGTCCTTGCAGTAAAAGAAAGTGCTGGTCCAGTGCTTCACCGACTCGATGTATGGTATTTTTGGGTACCAGTCGGGTTGGCGGCAGTTGAACGTAACACTACCGCAGGTTGCTAGGTGGCCGCCTGGTATGGTTTGCCGGCGGCACAGGAAGCAGTACTTAAACAGCTCTATGGACGCAGCTATGCCTAAGTACCCTTCGCACAAAGCCTGGAAGCCGGCTAGCACTAGAATACTGTTGGGCGCTATGTTGTGTGGCTGCAGCCCATAAAAACTAAGCACCGCCAAGAAGAAGGCGGAAAGCGGCAGAGACATACCGCGAAGGCTATGCGAAGCCAACATGACGCGCTCGCCGTCTTGGGGGTCAGGCACCGCCTCGTCGCCTGGAACCCTCCAGGAGCATTCCGTCTTTGGCGGAATGTATCCGCCTTCCTCCAGTTCCTTCAGATATGCTGACGTCATAACTGACGGCAGCCAGTACCTGGAACCCAGGTCTCCAGCCTCTTCCTCTTCCTCGCGTCGTCATCCTCGTCGGCGGCAGATTCCGCCGCGGCCTCTGAGCTGGCCGCGAGGGATGGGAGGGGAAAGGTTGGAGCGGCGGTTGCAGGCGCCGCCGGAGCTGGGGAAGAAGTAGAAACCCCGCCCGTGGCCACGGTGGCCGCGGGAGAGGTCATCGATGCGCCTGCGGGCACCGCCGCCGCCGCTGGGATAGATCCAGATCCGGCGGGGGTCGTGAAGCCGCAGCCAGTGCCGCCGTCGCCGCCGCATCCTGCTGAGTGCTCGCCATTTGGGGGAGAGGCGCTGCTCGTGCTCGCCGGAGTTGAGTTCGAGGAGGAGTTGAGCTCGGGAAGGTGAGGAGGCCACGGTGGGTGTGCGAATGAGAAGAAGTGCATCGATGTGCCCTTTGGGGTATTTATCCCCACGCGCCAAGATCCGTGCCGAGATTGGGGGGACGCGAGATTTCCGCCACGTGCCCACGATTTGCACGTCGTGGCAACGGCGTCTGCGGCCTCGCTCCGATTTCTGTGCGTAGTGGAGAAACCATCATGACGCATGCCCAAGTCCAAACTGTCGTGGACTGCATGGCGTCATCCGTCAACATTTGACGGTCCAGTCAATTGACAAGACTGGTGCCAGGAAGATTCCTGACAATGGTCAGGCCGTCTTTCCCATGATGGCGGCAAGTTGTCCGACTACTTTAGGCGGACCGCCGCTTACTTTCAACTTGGAATGCTTCAAGCTCTTCAGACGCTTACAAGACAAGGCGGACGTTGCCGACAAAGAAGACGGCGCCTGAAGAACTCGAACCCTCCCAGGGGCTAATGTTGGGGATATACCTACTAGGGGTATCACCAGCATGGATCAATCCGGCTAGTCCAGGGTGGCCCGCAGTGGTGGTGAAGGCTTTGCCTACCGGGCGGCCCAGATAGCTGACGACCAAGGAAGGCGGATGCCGGCAAGGAGGAGGCCCAAGACTGAAGCCCATGAAGCCACCAAGACCAAGACGGAAGGCGGCATACTTGCCGGCTAGGTTTAGGACTCCGTATACTTGCTGGATACGTAATCACCTTGTAACCCTAGGTCCAGCCGCCTATATAAGCTGGACCTCGGGACGCCTTTAGGGCAACGAACAATCATCATACACCAACTCATTGTAACCTGTTCACGGCGATATTGCCTTATAGTGAGTTATAGCAGCACGTAGGGCACCGCCACCGCCGTGGTGCCTGAAGCTGGGTAAACCGCCGTGTACAATCCCGACCTTGACGACGTCCACCTTCTTGCCCTACGTTCACCCTCGGCTAGCAGGACCCCGTCTCCTATCCAAGATGCCGATACGACGACAGGTTAGATCATGAGACCCTTTTTGCTCACCCTGAAAAAACAATAAGCTATCATCAGATCGACACAAGTGATATCTGTCAACAAATATTTGGTATGGGTTAAATTTCTTAGTGTTTTTATTTGTGTTAATAAATAATTAGTTTGCGTAATTTAGTCTGACCAGTTCGATAGTGTAACTTTAGTTACGGATCATCTAGGTTAACTGGCTAAGGAGTTCATTTGGTTAGGTCAAAAAAATTACTCCATCCATTTCGGTTTACAAGTCCTGCACGTATACCTAGATCGTTAATTTGACCAATGTAACATGAACATATGTGATAAAAAATATAACATTAGAAATTATATCATTTGAAATTTTGAGTGATATATATAATTTTTATAATATACACTTTATATTACGTTGATCAAATTAACGATACATTCAGGACTTGTAAACTAAAACGGAGAGAGTAGGGTTGATTAGAGCATCTCTAGCAGCACCCGCAAACGCGGCAAAACCGCAAAATTCCGGCGAGTTTGCGGGTTGGGTGCGAAATTTGGCCAGACCAGCGCCTGCAAATTTGGCCCAACCCGCAAACGTTTTGCGGGGGCCCGAGAAAGGAGCGGCCGGAACCCTATTTAGCCGGATTGCGGCGACTTTGCGGGTCGAAATCCCCATTTCGCCTCGCACGCTCCGCCGCGCCGACGAGCAATCCCTACACCCAGTCCGCCGTCTCCGACGAGGAATCCCAGCAGCCCTCCCGCAGATCCGGCGTCCCGAGCCGCCATGGCGCCTAAGAGAGAGGCCTCGCTTCCCGGCGACGACCAGTTCGGCGGTGACTACTCCGATGAGAAGCGCGCGCAGGTCGTCCGCAGCGACGGCGCACGGAAGCGCGGCGCACGGAAGTACAGTCGCGGCGGGTCGGTGCGCTGCGACTTGCCGGAGTTCGACCGGCTCCGGCGCGAGCGCGAGATTGAGATCCGCCGCCGGAAGCAACTGCGCCTCCGCCACGGCGAGGGCAGCTCCTCCGCGGGCGCGAGCAGCTCCTCCGCGGCCTCAGGTGCTCCGCCGCCGGAGGACTACGACCCCGGGCATTTCGGGGTCACGCTCGGGCCGGAGGACTTCGTCCCCGACGACCAGATGGAGCGGCAGCTCCATGCGGCGATGATGCGCTCCAAGTACGAGGAGGAGGAGAAGGCCGCCGCCAAGGTCGCCGCGGAGATCAACCAGGGGCTGTTGGAGCAGGCGCTGGTCATCAGCACGCTCCCGCCCGTCATCGACCTCGTCACCAACTCCGACGAGGAGTGAAGCTCCTCCGCCGCTGCGTCGCTGCCGCGCCCATGGCTCCTGTGAGGAGCCGCATTTTGACCAGTAGGGTTTGATCGGCGGCGACCTAGGCTAGCGTAGATGTAGGCTAGGTGTGATCGGCGGCGAACTAGGCCGCATTTTGTGTAAAAATCAACTCGTGCTGCTGTCCAATATGAACTAGTTCGTTCCCGCGAATTCTCAAATTTCCAAATCGAATAAATGCAGGTTGCGTTTGCGGGTTCTGATCTTTGCTGCAAGAAATCTAGAGCAAAAACGCGACCCGCAAAATGCTTTTGCGGTTTCTGATTTTGCGGGTTCTGCTAGAGATGCTCTTACTTAGGTAAATTTAGGGTTTCATTAGTTTGGTTAGATTAGTTTTTTTGGAAGATATTAGGGTTAATTAAGTTAGAATTATTTAGTTAGTGGTATACACTAAAAAAGATTAATTTAGCTTGTCCTAGGTATTGTTCGCCTCGGGAGGGGCGCGAGGTGACCACACAGTTGTGCAAGTTGTCTCTACGGCAGCCCGGTCGAGTGAAGCTTCATCAGCGTTGATCGGCGCTAGTGCCCGGCTCGACCATGGCTTAGATTAAGTCATGAACATATGTGATAAAAATATACCGTTAGAAATTATCTCATTTGAAATTTCGAGTGATATAATTTTACTTTATATTACGTTGATCAAATTAACCAGAGCGGAGGTACTCTACTACAAGAAGACCAACCATCCACAGGGTATCGCTGAATTGACCATGTCGACGATACATGACAATGTCGAAGATGCTGCAGAGGCTCTCAGTGCACTGGTTTTATATGGATATCAGCTCGACGTTAGATTGGTCAAGGATAAGCGTCGATCCACGACTACCGGAGCAGCGCAACTTGATATGTAGCTGGATCCCATTGGTCGTAGATCGACTAGCCAATATAACACACAACCACATGCCAAACGCAAGTGGAAAAAAGGAATAAGATTTGTCTTATGTCAGTTTAAAATTAATATATGTTGTGCGGCAGTATTTTTACACCTATGGTTTTATAGGGCCATCATTGCACACGGACAGTAAAAACCGATTCTGACGCCGAAGCTAGGCCAACTGCCTCGTCACCAAACCCTAGGAACATATGGGTGCGGAATTGTCTTGGCTCCAACACATGTTTAAGTTTGACTCCATCCTATCTAGTTCTAAAGCCTAAAGCTAAAGGGAGCGGTAAAAGAGATTATTTATAGAGTTCAATTACTGTGCATAATTGTTCTAATGATATTTCTCATGCTAAATTTGAAAATAATTATGTCCAGAAGCCACGGGAGGGTTTAGTTCAGATTTGGCGTACTGCTTCAACAACTAAGAAACAATAAAGCATCCACCGTGTTGCTAACTCCAAATTTGTCACTTAGTTCTATTTGGCATGAGTGCTATTTTTTAGCTACGAATTATAGTTTCAATGTGCCAAATAAAAAATTATATATTGTATGGCCCACTATGTCATGCTCACCCTCTCTAGTTTCACCCCTCCACTCTTATTATCTTGTTCACTTGAACAAATTTGACACCAGATTTTCTAATTGCTCCAGCTCCCAAACATTTGGCTTTGGAACTAAGAAAATTCGTTGACTTGGCATGGGCGTTTGCATTTACCTGGATTTATTTCAGGTTTATCCGGCGCTATTCTTTCAGTGGTAGGTGGCGTGCCCGTCAACAGCGAGACGCCTGTGGTGACTTCGTCAACCTCAAGATTTGCCGGCTCAGTCCTTCAGAGGTGCTCATAGGTGTAGGGTGTGCGTGTGTGCGTTCATAGGGGTGAGTGTACGTGCGTATTTGTGAGCGTCTGTGATGTACTGTGTTTTCAAAAAAAAAAAAAACCAAAACTCAGGTTTTTTTGTTGCTGCTCTATGTTTGAAAGCTAATAAACGGGCCGCACGGCCCAGCACAGCTACGTGGACATGCAGGTTCGACAAGATTAATTAACACCAATCAGGGGCGCCTTTTGCAGTCGGCGGAGGAGCTGATCATCGATATCTGATCGCATGTTGCTGCCTCTGCTGCTGCGGCACGGTTCGGCCAGGCAGTGGACTGGAGACGGAGACGGCAACCGATTCTAACAACAAGATTCATAATTAAAAAGATTGAGCAATAGAAATGACTGTCTACATGCATCGTGGTCCTTGCAATAGTAAAATTCTCTACATTCTAAAACATATTCAACAAAAAAAAACGTAGCAAGGCATGGGCGTATTTGCTAGTATTTTTAAATTCTACAATTTAGTACTCGCTCAAGATTTATAAACAGGAAGGGATAAACCGGAAGGAGGGAGTGAAAAATCTCTGGTAAAAAGACAAGTAAATTATTCCACTGCTCTACGCGCATAGGCACGGTCGCACGGAAGCCCCCATGTCTGGGTCTGATCGATCCCCTGGCCCTGGGCGTTCCCACGAATGCACGTCCTGCCGACGGCGGCGCAACGGCAGACTCCAAAGATGAGGCCCACCATCCCCACGACGAGCCAGAAGATATCCGAGACGTTCGCATGAATTTTGCCGGAGCTCGACGAGAGGACTCAGAGGAGGACGACGAGGACGATGGCCTAGATGGTGATGATCGTGCAGTTCACGAAGGCTGCACAGCATGTTGTCGAGCATTTGCTTAGGTTGTCGGGTTCGGCCGCCGGCGTTGGGGTTCTCCACATCGGCCATGTCCATGGACCAGCTCGGTTCCAGCCCGATGGCAGCGCAACGTTCTGTTCCAAGCTTGCGTTCAAACCATGGGCCGCCCATTAAAAGGGCATTTTTCTTCCTTCCTTCCTTCCTTTATTTCCTTCTTTTTTGTTTCCTTAAATAATTCTTCATTCCTTTTTAATAACTTCCTTGTTTTTTGAAACTTCCTTGTTAGTAGTCGTCCTAAATCCTGATTGCGGGGTGAGTTCCAACTTATATATATGTGTCAGTTAATTCCTACTACCAGCTGACGGTCAACTATGGATTGATGCACCGAATAGTCGCATTGGCTCCCGTCCTCCAGGGAGGACGTTTTTGAACTTTTTGAAAATGTTTCAAAAAATTCGAAAATAAATAACTGGATGTAGCCAATCACACGCACAACGATCCTGTAAAGTTTGAGTTTGAAATACATTGTATTTTTGGCTCAGCAAAAAAGACAAATCAAACAAATTTTAGATTAAAAAAAAGTCGATCTGATTATGCCCCAGATCTGTATTTTTGTCTTTTTTGTTGAGGCTAGAATAAATTGTATTTCACATAGAGGATTTTCACAGTCGTAGATCATAACGTTTCCTACGTGGTGGTATTTTGTTTGAATTTTTGCGAAACATTAAAATTAATTTATTTAATTTTCAAAATACCAGGATCCCTGTAGGACAGGAGCCATATCGCCGCTCTCGGATACATAAATAGGCGGGATGCATACGACATGTTGTCCATGCCACTCCCTTAACTTAAGGCATCTCCAAAATAACGGATTTTTATATTACCTCTGAGCAAAAAGTGGTCTCTAACAGCTGCCCCTAATGGAAATTTAGACAAAAAGTTTTTAGTACATGCTTGTAACTGCCATGCGGAACATTCCCGCCCACGGCTGGAAGGCGGCATCACCACCGTCACCGGCGCCGCCGCTCCTCCGCCTGCGGAATATAGACCTCCCCAATCACACGTGACCTCGTGGCTGCCGTCTTCGCCGGGTCGTGGAAGATGAGCCGTCGATTTCAAGATCAACGAAGAAGAAGAAATTAGATTGATTAAAATACATCACCCACTGGATATCGCGTGCCCTAAATACATCACCTGTTAGAGTTGGCCACTTTCGATGATGTAAAAATCACGTTTTTTGGTGATGCATGTATGTTTTACATCACGCTGTTTCCTAACTACAATGTTACATCACCTATTGGACCTGCTCTAAGTGTCCTTCCAACAGAACAACCAGATCTAAAGATTTTTTATTTATTTGATTTTAGCTCCAAAGATTGACGGCAGAACAACTTGGCGATTTCGTCGACACGTACACCCGTTTATATGTGCATGCATCGCGATGGCTCCGGCCTCCATGCAAATATTTGTGGTGGTGGGCCTACTGCATGTGACGTGTGGATCCAAAGCTAAAGATGGCAGGCCATTTCAGTTCGGGAGCTGCACCGATGTGTCAAACCAAGCACCACACCACTCGCCCGTTTTCTGGAAACCTCCCTCCTGCTACAGTGCCCAGAGGCGATCTCAGAGGCGACTCGGGATCCCCCGGCGGCCGCGGGCGTATCCGTGGGATTCCTCACCCTCCGCCGGCCGCTTCCGCGGCGGGAGGGTGGGGAATCCCCGGATCTGCGCTCCGGCGTGTAGATAGGCGGCTTGTGGGTGGCGCTGGCGTGGTGGGGTCGCCGGCGTCGACCTTTTGGTGCTCTGCGGCTCCCCCGATCCGGCGTCGTCGTCGACGGCGCTGCCGAGCTGCGGGTGAGCCACCTATCTGCTGTCGTTATCTCCGGCGGCGACGGCAGATTGGTGGTGAGTGGGTAGAAGGCCGGCGGAGAAGCTTCAAGGTGGCGGCTGTGCGGGTTCGTGGCGTGCTGGTGGAAGATCCGGCCATCTCCGGTGAGGTGGGGCGGTGCAGACCCCGGATCTGGAGCAGATCGAGTTTGGGGAGGCCCCCCCGGCCGATTCTTCTGCTCCGTCTTTAGATCCAGCTCCACGGAGCTGGTGGATACTGCGATCCTTCAACGCCTTCGGGCTAGGAGCTCCTCTGCTTCCATGGTGGGTGCTCCTGGCGTCTGAGCTCTTCGGCGTCGTCGACAGTGGGGAGATCGAGCGCCTGGTGACCTCGAGGTTGAAGATGGCGTGTGCCAGCTGCTGTTCTTGTTTCTTCTCTGTTTTTTCTTTGCTTGTATTCGGTTCTGTACTCCGATTTCTTCTGTCTAATACAAGTATGTGTATTATCAAAAAAAAAAAAAAAAGTAGGTGGCCCAAGGCCAGTAGGTGAAAGTTGAAACGCGTCCGACGGATCGATCTTGTCGCGCCTCATCACTTCACGCGTCTGAATAAATAGCTACCTACAGTGTATAGGCCGCCTCATCTGTTCACGCGTCTGAATATTACCTACTCCACGCTAGTGTTTGTTCGGGTTCTGTTTAGAGAAAATTTAGCCGTCGCTATATTTACTTGTGTAGTCTCGTAGTCGCTAGTACGATCATCAAGACATACTATCAGACACTAAACTTTGTCTTATGAGATTATTACTTATCTTAGTTATCTAGCGCGCATCTGTAATTTTGGATTGATTGTAATATTATTTTCTGACTTGTTATTCTATTTGCACGCAGGTAGAGTATTTCGTGGAGATGTTGATCAGGTTGGTCGATAACACCGTAGAGTTGGTTTAGCGATTGTCGTTGATATCAGCCGTGTACGGTTGTCCCTATACGGCTGGTAGCCGAACCGTGAGAGTCAAAACCTACAAAATTGTAGTTATAAAGGTTGGTCTCAGTTTAGGAAAAATTAAGGCAGAGATAGAGGCTACTGTTCATGTTTTTGAGTATTTAGAGGTAGCTAGAGCTAGTATCATGGTAGGATTTTTTTTACCTCGTGTTTGGAACAGGAAGTATGTTTAATTGAAGGCGAAGCTGTTTTTTTTTTTTTTTTTTGCAGTATGCTACCTCCCTGTTATAAGAAGCTGTTTGGTCATGTAGCTATTAATATTATATGTGGTACTGGATAATGTTATATCTGTTAATGTTAGAATTAAATTAGGGAAACCCTTCTCAATGGTAGAGATAATTTGTTGTTTTCAGTTTGAAACACAGTAAAGAGTCCTGACTAAGTTGGGCTTCACAAAAAGTCTTTTCAGCATTTCCGACCTTAAAAATCAGTAGAGATTTGTATTCTCTTTTAAAATATGTTCTTTTGAGATGAATTAGATATTTCCTGTTTTAACTATGGATTGAATACTTTGCTGCCTAAATGTGTAGATGCAATTAATTAAGTTACAAACAGTATAGTTTTATACGCCTTTAGGAAAAGTATCCTCACTAAAATATGTTCTCATTCATAGAGGTTGGAAGGGGAGCGAAAAATGTATGTTCAGTAGCAAATGTAGAGTCTGTTGTTCATTTATTTTTTGCATGTCCGTTAACAAACTATGTATGGAGTGTAGTAAGGTCTTGTGTAGTGAAGTAATGCTTAGTGAAGAAAAGAGATAGGTGGAATTGGTTTTTTGAATATATCTGGTGTTTTTTCTGTTAAGTCTCACAAGAATTGCAGTGCAAGCGGAGCAAGAGATCTGCTACGAGTTGGATGGTGCTGCAGGAAAAAGTCAGGAAGTCAGATGAGAATGGAAGAGTAGAGGAAGAAATCAGGAAAGTCAGGTGGTGCTGCAGGAAAAAGTTGCTGGTGGTCTAGCTGTGTAGTTTGATCTGATGATGTTGTCTTTCTATTTAGGTTGTTAGTTTGATCTGTTGATGTTGGTTTTCTTGTAAGTTAGTCTTAAGGCTGGAGCTGAGTCGGTTGGAGTTAGTGTAGTGCTGGGTAGTGGTTTTAGCGTTTCTGGGGGAGTTTTGCCTCCGGGCGCGAGTGGAACTGAATTATGGAAGTTGTATTATCAGTTTTCATTTTAATAAAATTGGGGCGAGGCCCTCCTATCTAAAAAAAAGAGCACATCAACATATTTACGTGGAAATGTAGAAAAATATGTTTATTGCGATAATGGAAGTGTGATCTGATTCGGCCCGCAAAACAGGTTTACGATACCACAAAAGCAGTTTGTGGTTTGTATGTGGTTTACCACAAGACTTTTGCACACATATAAAACCATCATTTTCTCCCTTGCACACAAATATAAAATCATATATTTTTTGTAGTGTTCTCCTAGACACTGACTATAATAACTCTATCCGGTAACTAATTGTGTTGATCAATAGAGCAATTGTTTTGTCGGGAGGGTTACCTCCGTTCTACCGTCCACTTTTCGACACAGAAATAAAATATGAGAATTTTCAAAGAATTATATCATTCGAACACGTGACAAATCCACTGTCAAATTGTCTACAGAAAATAAATAAGTACGGGACGATAAATCCTGCCTCCATTTTTGGCTCTCTTCCTCTTCCGCACTCCCCTGTCTCTCTCTCTCTCCATTCCTTCTTCTTCCTCCAGCCCACCAACGCGGCAATCCAGTCACTCCGCCGGTTCCCCTCGATCGGACCCAGCCACGTGCTCGCTGTCGCTCCCCGTCTGCCGGAGATGAGCTCGGGGCATCCCGATCCGGCCGCCTCCAAGCCGAGTTACTCTGCTTCCTCTGCCAGCTTGTTCCAGCGTGCCTGGCTAGGGTTTGGTGGCTGGTTCCTGACGGGTTTAAGACCTCCAAGGGAGGAGGAGGGGAGCGTGAGGAGGAGGATCACGTACTCGAGGGACTTCCTGGTCTCCGTCGGCACCTCGTCGGAGGCCGCAGGAGGCTCCCCGCCGACTTCAACGCCTCCAAGTTGAGGTTTCAGTCGCCAATTTTCTTTGTTCAGTTCGTTTACTGCCGATTGTGGGGTTAATCGGTGCGGGAGCTGAACTCTGAATCTCTTCTCAGAATGATGAATGTGTTCTGTTTTGGAGCAGTGAGCTTGGCCTGGCCGAGACTGGCGGCAGGGGGCGCTATGTTGCGCCATTTGGCAGGTCCGGGGATGCTTGCTCGTCGGGATCAGGAAATGCTGAAACCAAGTTGAACCAACTGGGTAAGTTCAACGTTCTACTGTGAAAATCGTGATACAGCGTAAAATCCAGTTTTCTAAGTGTGAAATGTTCATGGTAGCGTGAGAATGCCGTCTTGTAGCATAGGAATTTTTTCCATTTTGTGTTACCAAAATGTTAACATGTACGTCAGTTAGGTTGAAGTCTTTACACTTTCCAGTGTCCTTGTCATTCAGATGGAATTGGAATAGCACTAGCAATTCAGTGTCCAAATTGCTTACTAGTCTGACGGGAGCATGTGGCTTTCAGTTTCTCAAGTTACTTGTTGATTCCCTTGCTGATAGGCATCCTGGGAACCAATGGCGCAGCTTGCAGAGCAAGGAGCATGATGGGTTGCTGAGAAGTGGCGTGAGAATTAGTCCAAGGGACGAGGAAGAGGGGAGCGCGAGGAAGAGATAGCGTACTCGAGGGAGTTCCTGGTCTCCGTCGGGACCTCGTCGGAGGCCTGCAGGAGGCTCCCCGCTGCCTCGACGCCTCCAAGTTGAGGTACGCGTAAGTTTCCCTTGCTGCTGTTTCAGTCCACAGTGTCCGTGTTCAGTTCGTTTGCTGCCGATGTGAAGGTTGATCGGTGTGGAAGGTGACATTGAATCTCTGATGATTTTTTGTTGTTGTTCTGGAGCAGTGAGCTTCTTAGCCTGGTCGATACTGGCAGCAGGGCGCCATGTGGCAGGTGGCGGGACGCTTGCTCGTCGGGATCGGAAAACACCGAACGCAACTCGAATCAACTGGGTAAGTTCATGATCTACAGAAAAATTGTGGCACGGCGTAAAATCCAGTTTTTAAGTGTCAAATATTTACGGTGCTGTGAGAGTGCCATCTTGTAGCATAGGTTTTTTTTTTCCATTTTGTGTTACCGGAATGTTGATATGTCGCTTAGCTTACTGCTTTTACACCTGGCAGTATTCAGTATTCTAGTCACCCAGTTGGAATTGGCATACCACTAGCAATAAAGTGTCCAAATTGCCTAGTAGTTTGATGGGAGCATGTGGCTTTCAGTTTCAGAGTTACTTGTTGATTGCGCGGTTCCCTTGCAGATAAGCATCCTGGGAACCAATGGCGCAGCTTGCAGAGCAAGGAGCACGATGGGTTGCTGGGAAGCGGCGCTTTTCCTAAGATTCCATGTTATGCTGGAACTTTGGCGTCAAACGCTCAGGGGAGGGCATATCAGCTAACTACGAGGAATGCTGGCGGTTACCTGCCAACACGTCAATACAAGGTTTGTATATCCAGTAGTCATGGGCTCAACGGATCGACTTCGTTTCTTCTCCCTCAGTTTGCGTTCCGCTAATGCAAAGCAATAACCATCTCTTTTCTTACACTCTGTTGATTTTATGATCATAGAGGTATAAAATACCTTGCATGATGATTGCAGGCTCCACCTGTTTCACAGAGGAATGTTGGCTTGATTAACACCGAGACGTCTGATTTTTTGAAAACTGGAACAAGGACAGAGTGGAAGAAGAAAGGCAGAGGAGAGGTAACTGCCTGTGCACACCGATCTGATTATATGTTTGATCCTGCACTCGTGCAGAATATCTCATCATGATGTCTATTGCAGCATCTTTTGAACTGACAAGGAAAAAGCAACATCTTGCCCTGCAAGAAAAGAACAAAGCTCCTGAAAGTGACAAAGAAAATCTTGGTGATGGTATCAGTTCCTTATTCCAGAATTCTGCCGGAAAACGTGATCCTCCAACTGAAAGTGCATTGGATGTCTCCTCTCTCTGCAAAGAAGATGCCACTAAAACAGTTCCGCTTCTGCCAACTCCTACAACCACTCCACTCACACCACTTGGTTTTACAAATGGGTTACCTCAGAAAAAGCTTCAGATACAGTCCTTTAACACCTCATGCACTTCAGAGGTATAACTGTCAAATTAGAGTGGTAGATATTCTGCTAGCTGCTGATGAGTTTTTTTTAACTAAAATATACATCTAATAAAATTTTGGCGAATCTAAGTTCATAATATATTTTCCGTGCTGCTTTTTTTATAGCTTTAATGAACTTTTGGGGTGGAATGTGCAAATCCAAACATAACATACATTGCTAAATTATTGTTTGACAATGTAATGGGTGAATGTTGCATTATTTCTGTAGTTTCCTTTTGTAAGAATAATGAGTATGACTTCCGAAATTTATTCTTTGTTCATAGCTATATTTCAGAAATAAAGCAAACAGCCCAACTTTTGGCAGCAACTATTTACTGAATTTTATTTCAGCATCACTGAATTGTTAAGTCTAATTATAATATTTTAGAACAAACTCTTTTCTCCAACTTCTGCATGAGTAGATGGACAATAAACTTTATCTTTCTTATGTTAAGAGTGTTCACATACTTAAGCATAAAACATTCCCTACATAACACTGAAGAAATATCGCTGTCTTTTAGGACAACTATATGAAGAAATAGGAATGCTTATATTTCATCTTAAAAAATTTATGTATTTATTCAGTATTTAACTCCTCAGATTCAGCTGTTGAATACTGAGGATATGATGGTTTCAAATGCGCCAGAATCATCCATATCCACTCAACAGTTCTCTGGTGAAGACATTCTTGGTTCGTATCTTTGCGTCATGCCTACTGTCGCTATTATGTTTTTTAGTTGTTGTTTCATTATTGTTAGAAAGTATGGAGCACTGGATCACTAGTTTGGTGGTTCCAGATGGTACCTGTGTCATGTTGGTAAAGTAACTTGCACAGTGCTATCAAAACTTTCCAGAATAAGTAGGGTTTGTAAGAGATGTCTCATTTTCACTAGGTTGAACTCCAAGCTGCATCATCTTATTTATTTTCTCCATAACTGCATAACATTCTTTCAATGATGATTGTGTGTAACATATCTGAGCCTTCCTATGTTACCTACAGGCCTAGGACATGCAGAAACTGTATCACCAAACCAGATGGTTCCTTTCAGCCACAGTAAATGTGGTCCTTTCCACATGAGACCGGGGACAGTGGTGGAGTGTGATAACCCAACATTCTCAGGTTCAAGTCAGGAAGGTGCTAACTTTGACGAGGAAGGGCTGGAAATTCATCTACCTGAAGAAGATACTCTGTGTTCAGTGAAGGATTTTTCACATACGCAGAACACTGATCAAGGGTCAGCTGCAGAATGTGCTAACTTTGATGAGCAAGGGTTGGAAATTCATCTACCTGAAGAAGATGATCTGTTTTCAGTGAATGACTTTTTATATACTCCAAACACTGATCATTGGTCAGCTGCAGAATGGGGTAGAGCCGAGGGTTTACTGCCAAAACATGAAGTTGCTGATATCAACTCCAGGTTTCAAAGTCTTGATATGTCGGGGTCACATTTTCATGATCAGATTAACCCAAATAATCTCTACCATCTTTTCGAAACTCGGCCAAACGCTAAGTCCCCTAAGAGAAATGCAAGTGCCATGTTCGTACCAAGTGGGCCATGTGATACGTATCGACAAGCACCATTGGACATGCCAAAAGCTACCCACCAAGATATGAAATCCATGCAAGGTGTTCGTCCTGCTCCTGGTGGTTTCCTACCACAAGGCTTCCCAGGATGTGCTCCCCACATGTTTTACCACAGAACTGAGATGATGCGCCCATGCCAACCTGCTTATGGAGAAACTGGGATGATGATGACAGGTAAACTTATATACAGTAACGCCTCAGTGGTTTGATAACGTTTTTGTCAATTCGTTGAGTGAAACCAGGATGATGACGACAGGTAAACTTGTATACAGTAATGCCTCAGTGGTTTGATAACGTTTTTGTCAATTCGTTGAGTCCTGTGGTGTATCATTAAGTCTGGGTTAGAATTTTTCACCTCCGGCTGCATGACATTTCGAAAACAGTGATGATGCGTTATTGTTCCATTCCCCAAAATTTCTCAGATAAATCTCATCGCAGTCAGTCACAGTTCCTTATTATAGTTTTACTTTCGCAACAAATGCTGAAAACGGCGATATTTGTGACCTAATTTTATTTCCTCTGTAACTAGGTCCATCAGGTCCAGGCCTGGAGGTCTATCATGCAGGCCGTTTGCCAGCGAATGGAGCTAAGAGGCAGATCAAGGCAGACGCACCTGAGCTCGCTGGTCCTGTTCGTTGTTTCTACGGACACTTTAGACGCTGACGGTCGACATGGAATTACCTAGGAGACTGATATGTGTGACTGGCAGTGCTGCTGCGTTGTTTTCCTTGTAGTGATGCTTCAGCATGGAAATAGCTTTGACTAGTAATAGTAGCTTTGACTAGTAAATCTGGAGGAGTCAGGTCTGCATTGTTATATGATAAGTGGGAGCTCTGTTAAGCTGACCGTTACTGGTTTACTCTGCAACTTGGCAACATATGCTATCCGGTCATGTATAACTCTGCAACTTGCAACTGGTAGTCACTAATGTACAGAAGAAGATACATGCGTCTCATGAACATTTTTTTAAGATATAGCCGAATGAGCATTGTTTAATGAAAAAATCATAAATGTAAATTTGCAAATATTTTATAGTAGAGAATAAAATAATGACGAACACGAAAAAATAGCAACAAGACCATTACAAGCCCATTGCCTAAATCTTGCCTGTCAAAGCCTAGGACTGGCTTGCGCGGCCCACTCGCACGTTCTGGACTAGTATAAAAAGATGGAGTGTTTCTGAAAAAAAAAGATGGAGTATTACGCAATTCTTCTCAACAGGGGAAAATTTTGCAAAGGCTCATTAATTTGAGGATATCCAGAAGATCAATTGTGCAACCGAGACATAATTTTCTGACTCAGATTGAGGTATTTAATTACCCTAACTACAAGGGATCGAAATACTCCGTAGAAGGAAATAAGAATAAATAAGATTGTGCGTATCTGTTTTCTTTAATGCAGTAATACAACACGGGATACGAGGGCGATTTACTCCATGCTCCGTTTTGATCGACGTGCACCTTTGGAAGAAGATTTCATGACCAGCCCGGCCGGCCGTACGTAATCAATTCCTGCCAATCTGTAGCCTATATCAATCCTCCATTTGTGCATCCTTTCTCTTTCTTATATATGGTCCATCAGGCCGCAAAGAACTTAGCACTGCAATAGCATGGGAGAGTGCAGGATGCGCGTCCACACATTGTTGCTGGTACTTCTTCTTCTTCTTGGGTGTTTCGCAATTCAGGGGCAATGTAAGTTACACTGATCGTCAAATGTACTTCTCGGTGGTATCCATTCTTCAACTGTTCTAATTCTGCGAGGCATACCTCATGGGTACGCGATTCCAAGTGCTCACTTTCCGCTGCTACTGCTGCACGGGCAACTGGACCTGCTACAAGACGATGGAGGAGTGCAATTCCAAGTGCTCACTTTCCGCAACCGTCTCCTCCTCCTCGTCGTCTCCTCCCGTACTTCCATGAGACCGGATAGATCATTTTTTTTTTGAAACGAAGGCAAAAGCTTTGCCTTAGATTTATTAAGAAGAAGATGCCTGATTTATTAGTGGAAAAACCGGGCGAAAACCATACAACAAATAACAACACCACATCAAGGAACCCACACAAACGCAAAGACCAACACCTACGGCAGGCAACATCCAGAAGCAACCACGACCTCACAAACCCGCCAACCTATCCCAACCACGAACCGACAGCATGACTACCTCAAAAGGTCTCAACAATCATGTAGAAGCGGAACCTTTCCTTGCAACGCGAAGCTTCTTACCTATCTTCCTAAGAGACTTCTCCACCTTCGTGATTTCAGCATCTGAAGCTATCCTCATCAAGACACGAATAATCTCCTTGCGATATCAAGGGCGAGCCGCCTCCAAATCGAGAAGCAAAGCAGGAACCTCTTTGCCCAACAGAACCTTGGAGCTAGGCGCCAACACACGAGTCTCAGAAACCTCAGGCATCTCGGTGATGACAACACTCTCAAGGACAGACGGCGACACAAACTGGGTGGACTTCATCACCAAAGGATCAGGAGCTTCCTCATCAACAACTCCCTCCATTGACTCCAATGAGCCCAACTCCACAGGAAGCACCGTAGATGGTTCCCCACTAGGCTCCTGCCGCTCAGGCATGACCTGCACCACCGGAGCCACAAACTCGGCGATGACAGGCGACGTCTCATGCAGACCACGAGGAGAAAAATCCCCAAAGAAGCATTTAGCCCCCTCATCAGCGGAAACAATCTGGAGCTGAGGCGGCGAAGAGACACGCAACGTAACCTGAAGCTCAGCTAGAGCATCTCGAATCTCAGAACGAAGCAGCTCAACCTTCTGAAGCAGCTCCAAGCGCAGCAGAGCAACCTGTGACTCAAAAGTTGAGACCAAAGAATCTTTGTAACACGCGGATGGGTACCTCGGTGGCGACGACGAGTGGCCAACGACCTCCGGTGGAGGACAATGCTGGTCGAACGGGGAGCGGTGATGCTGGCCAGGAGCGCGAGTGACCGGAGAGCAAGCATGAGCGGCTGGAGAGCAATCATGAGCAACCGGAGAGGGAGCACGACATAACCTTTCCCGATGACCAGCGCCACGACAACGAATGCATCTGAATGGCCCGCGACATGCTCCGACTTGGTGGCCATACTCCAAGCAACGAAAGCACCTTCCACGAGCCCAACGCTTGAACGCGAGGCGACGCTCGAGACCCTCCTTTGACGATTCAGGGGGAGGGCCTCGGTTGTAGCGGCGCCGCCCACCCACATGCACCCAGCCTTCATCGGCTTCAAGAGCTGCAGATGCCGCAGAGAGGATTCCACAAGCCGGAGCTGAAGATGAACCAAGATCCAGAGCAGCATCAGCAGAGAGGCCGGCGCAGTGCTCCGCAAATGCTTCCTTCGGGCCGGAGACAATGCCATTTGTGGAGGCCATCGACGTCTCAAGAGCCAACTCTTCATCACCATCAACAACTTTGACGAAGCTCACCTCAGAGACCAGGCTGCCCGAGACAGCCGGCGGCAGCGACAAGAACCCGAGGCCTTCAATCATCACGGCAGGGTCAGACCCAAGCCCCCCAAAACCGGCGGCGTCCACGGGGCCAACTCCTCCTCACTGGCATCATCGTCGTCCCAGTCGGCAAGGGAGGCCCATGAAACAGGCAGTCCCTGAGAAGCAGCCAGCAGCAGTTGCAAAGGTGTCACACCTTCAGTGGAGGCGGAGGAGGCCGGATTCGTGGTCAGGGGCGTTGACTTCAGGTCGGAGGAGGCGCCGGCAAGAGGAGCCGCAGTGGCGGGCGGTGGAGCCGGAACAGCGGTCTTCGTGGGGAGGGCATGAGGCACCGTGGCAGCAGGCTTGGGGAGAGGAGAGCGCCGCACCCGTCCGCCAATGGCGGGGTTGGACCGCCGGCGGTCGAGCATGGCAGCAGCAACGAGGGAGGCGCCGGATGCAAGGGTTGATGAAGGGCCTCCGGCGCCCAGGCAGCAGGAGCAAGCAGAGGTTGCAGCGGAGGATCCAGTGGCGGCGACAGCAGGCGAGCTTGAACGCAGGAGATCTTGGCGGCGGCGGCGCGCCCGCACCGGCCGTGGGCGGGGCTGCGAGAGCCCCATCCCCCTCACACGTCGGCCAGCGAGGACGGGGAGCAGGGACGCGGATGGTCAGCAAGGTCGGTGAAGCTTCTGGTTGGCCTTGGAGGAGCCAGAGCGCGGCGGAAGCAGCAGCGTCGGCGGCCGGTGTTCCGGGCGAGGACGACGTCCTTCGGTGACTCAGCAACGAACCCTGGGCTGGATGGGGAGAGGATGCTCAGCCGATTCTAGATCCGGTCTTGGAGGCAGCAGCAACGACCGGAGCAAGGAGATCAGGGCGGCAGCGCCCCGCGCGCAACCGTCGCCTCCATGGTCGCCTACCTGTTTCTCTCACCCCTTAGTATCTAACTCTCATCTTTTTCACCGGATAGATCATGGCTTCCGCTGCGGTGGCCCAAGTGGCCAGTTCCCCGGTGCTACCGGAGTTGGCCATGGCGAGATGGAGAGCGAGCTGCGTGGAGAAGGAGCTGGACCGGATCGCTTTTCTTCAGTTAGATCTGAGTTTTTTTGTGCAAAACTGCTGGACCAGGTTGTAGTTTGCTATTTCCTTTAGATCCTTTTTGTAAGATGTAACTCCACCGGAATTAATGCATGCTCTCAATCCTCCTTCGAATAAGTTTCTATGAATTTACTATCTTTAGTTAGGCACTTTTTCTTTGCCAAACAAAACCAACATGCATGGATGGGTCGTGAACAATTTCTTTGTGAACCACTCAAAAGAGAAACCGCATGTATATTTACTTAAGCGGCTCTACATATACACTCTCTTGATACTCTTAATTCTGGCCCGGATTGCGTTTTCCATCTAGATTACTACTTTTATATTGAAAAAGGTTGGCAGGCTGTTTCGAGCAACTGCATTTCCGAATTCCGGGCAAAGGACATTTGTTATCGTACTCCATGTACTTGAGGGTTCACATGGCATGCGCCGCCACATAATCTTTCTTCCAGGGCACCCATCCCTTGGTGTTGACGATGGTATACATCGAGAAAGCTCAATCTCCATGAACATCATGTCATGATGAGTGATTTCGACACAGATAGGTATCGGTTCTCGCGTGTGGTCACGCTGTAATTCTGAAAGGAAAACCCAGTGTCAAGCTCGGGTGTCCTGGTCAGTCACAATTTTCTGTTGGTTCTCTATAAGAAAACGATGTTGTGTTGGTCGAGCACCGGTTTGCAAACAAACAGGAGAAAACAGCGGTCTCAAAAAAAATCAGTTGCTCCATGTATCTGACACTCCTTATAAAACCTTTGGGAGGGGGTGGGGGGGGGGGGGGGCAATGGCCCTCTGTGTCTTGTTTCTTTTTGCGAGTAAAACACCATCATGCATTGTTGCACTGGAGCTCGGGTGCAAGAATCTTCCATGAGATAAACCCCATCATATGTATAAAACTTGCCTAAGTTAATTAAAGGGTCCTCTGCACCGCGCAAAACCCTGATTTGATTCTTCTTATTTGCACTGTTCATAAGAGCAAAGCAAGGTTTCCTCTCTCAAGCTTTTGGTAATGCTTCTATTTGTTTTGACTAAGTGGTCATGCTTCTCCTTGCACCGGCTATTGCATCCTTGGCCCGTGTACACCAAGGTCTTTGTGTCATATTCACCATTCTCGTATCCCATAATACAAAATATTTTGCATTCTCATTTTGCATGCTTGGCATACATCATTTAGAATACCCAAAAAATACAAAAAATATTTGAACAATTGAATATTATTTTTGATTTTTTTCAAACAGAGTGAGAACTAGAGCTCGGGAGCTAAAGTGTCTTTTCTAAACTACATCTACCATTGCAACTTTTTCCAATCTCTAAAAAATCACTAGAATCTTGAGAGGATAATTTGTGCTCCCGAACTCCTGTAATCCTACTATTTTAAGAAAGTAAAAAAAAAATGTTTACTAGTTTTCTTAAAGAATGGAAAAGATCTCGGATGTAGGCAATAGTGTTTTCCACAGACGTGCAGATCATCAACTTCAAATACTTTCTATTCTAGTCTACGTAAAAAATTACAAAAGTATGGATATGAATATGCATATTTTTCAAATCTCCAAATTTATCAGATTTTTTCATTTTTGTATAGCCCAGAATAGAAAGTATTTCAAGTTGATTTTTTTTCTTGTTTGTGGGATAGATAATTGAATACCTCTGGAATTTTTTTCAACTTTTTTGAAACTCATAATATTTTTTTCAGATTTAAAAAAAACCAGGATCACTGATGCTCTAGAGGCAAAGACACTTTCCATAGAATCTTTGTTGCTGCTAAAAGAAAACTCCTTGTTTTTACACATCCCAAATACCATTATGTATAACCTGAAGCTAACAAGACATGAAAACGACAACTCGCATTGCGATTGAATGTTAATTTTTGAATGGTTAGGTATTTGGCATAAGGAATTGATATTGAAATTGTTATGAAATCATGTTTGAATGATTATAGTTACATTGTAATATACATGTTTAAAAATATTTTCCACGTGACATTTGCATATATCCGAATAATATAAATAACCTAACAATTAAAACGAAGATTATGTAATTTTTAACATAATCTTATAACTTCCAAAAAACATAGAAAATTGAGTAGAAAGTGCTACGCGACAACAAAAATTGTACTAGTAATCTTGACAAAAAGCAAATAGCGAGCGACAATATTCTTAAAAAAATGACATCAACAACATATAGCAAGTGTCATGCATAATCCATCATAAATCACTACATGAACATGATAAGAAGTCCCAACAACAATGCCAACAGAAAATTCCAGGGATGAGTACAAACATCCAAACGGACCATAAACAGTTTTGTGTAGAAAAGGCATGCTCGAAGGCACTACGGAAACGACCAATTACCTATTGTATTTAGGAGGCAACATCGACCGACTCAAACCCGTTATCAATGGAAATTTTCACCGCATCGATCACAACCTGCGTCTTCCGGGTAATGCCTTGCCACTTCTTATCAACCCCGGCACCACCATCCCTGATGCCTTGCACCATCCTACAAAACTCCTGGACCATGAGGGCCTCCTGCGGCAGCTCCGTCGCGACGACATGCTCGCTTGGCTGCGGTACCCACCCAATACTCAGTTCCGCGAAGTTCGACTCTGTCGCCACCCTGAACGGGCCAGACTTCTCCTCATACGGGATGACGAAGTCGGTGACGTGGAGCGTACCATTTGTGCCGATGACTGTCATGTCCATGGTAAGGTTGGTGAGGAAAGAACAGTGGAAGGTGGCGATCTTGCCATCGGCCCAGTAGAGAGTTGCGCCACAGGCAAGGAGCACGCCGGCCTGGTTCTTAACAGGGTTGCTGAAGGCGATCAAGTTCCTAGGAAGCTCGTAGTTGACGGCCCACAGTATCGCACGGATGCAGTACCACCCTACGTCGCCGAGCGCGCCCAGGGCGTCCAGGTCTGGCTTCACCCTGATGTCATTGTGGAGGAAGTCTTCGTTTGCTCGGAAGCTGAACACGGAGTTTATCTGAAACAAGAGGATAGAAAACAATGGTTTTTTTTGTCTTTAACGGTGAAACTCTCATGGCAACTGCTGAACAAACTATTACAAAGAACCAACAAAACGGAGGCGGCCATTTGGCTCTAGGGTCTAGATGCACCCATTATGTAAATTTTTTTATTTTTTCAAAATGTCAAAAAAATCCAGAAAAAATCCGGATGTACATTAGAACATTATGTGTTAGCACAAAAAATGGCATGGTGAAAAACATTTTGTGTGAGCTGTACAAAAAAGAAAAAATCTAACACGTATAAAGACATTTTCGTGCGTCCGAATTTGTCATTTTTGCACAGGTTGCAAAAAAAAAAATTCTTCCCGTAACTTTTCGTGCTAACATAATACGTCTTGCACTACATGCGAAATTTTTATTTTAAATTTTTTGACATTTTGAAAAATGTTTTTTGGTTAGTAGGTGCATCTACACCTACTACCCGTTGTGAATATCCGCAACAAACTGCCATATTTAGAAAACTGTAATGATTACTTGGGATGATTTCAAAACCCAATTGAAATAAATCCCCCTTTCATCCGGTCCCAGTTCTTGGTGATTATGAATTTTTGCGGTACTGTTGTTGCTAAGTTTTTCATCTATTTCTGGCTGCTAAGTGGTAACCACCTAGAATTGCAAAATTCCACGCTTTTAACATTAGGAGGACTATAAAGTTCAGAGACAAAATACCAAAGAATGTGTATGAACCATTCACACATTTTGAGTGTCATTTAGCAGTGAATGGTGTTGTCATTTAGCTCCTAGAAATATCTACTATGCACAACAAGATATCAGGAGCAAATGTAGCCCAGCAACACGGCTCAGGGTTTAATCGAGCAATCTCACTTCAGTCAGGGCTTTTAACATAATAATTTATGTGGAGTGATATAGCAGCCTTAGGATTCCAACTACAAACTCGAAGCATGTTGAAAGAGACAAAAGTTCAGCTATGAGTAGATGTGGATTTTTCTCCCTTTTCTCAGAATTTACCCATTTTTGTTAATGTTAAAAAATACTGATTTGAACTTCACATTTTGAAATTCCATAAAGTAAATTGATAAGTACATGCGTAAATGGTTTTAGAGATTTTCTGTTGATTTGGTGCCTCAGAGGACCAAGTTGCAAGAATTACATTTTAATGGTAGACTGCATCTCATGTGTTGCCCATTTGCAACGGTGCTGAGACAGTGCAGTCATATCTACAAGATGGGCCCAACCGTACGAACTTCAATGATGTAGATTTCGGAAGGTAACTTGTGTATATTTTATCAAGATAATAATCAGTCAGATTCAGGTGTAGGCCAGACATTGAAGCATCGGAAAGTAAACCATATCCTTAAGCCATCATCATAATTCAGTCTGTTGGAAACTGAACTAGGAACAACAAAGTCAGCAGATGGTAGCTGTATGCTAGATTATGTGAACAGACAGAACTATTTGGAAAAACAAATCGCAATACGGGACAGAAATTTTAGTTTGGCGGTCTGAATTCTGAAGTACTAGTTACAGTAACCTGAAGATTGCATGAAACTTTGAATAATTTTCAAGGATTTCTCACAATGAAGTAAAGAAAACAAGCCAGCAGACATGGTCAAATTCAGCAATAAAGTACCACTATGTCATCACAATATTTCAAGTTGTTTAAAAGAGAGAATTATCTCACAACCCAGTACAAGTATCCAAGTCTGCCACCAAGTTTTGCTTACTTTTTTTAAGCCACTAGCCCTCAAACGACAAACTGCAATCAAATTAGGTACACTCAGAGTTCAGTAGAGAATATTTGGACGCTTCAGCCGATGCAACAGATTTATCATGAATTTCTTAATGAAGTACTGAAATAAGACCAGCGAACATGGTCAAATTGAGTAATGAAGTACCACTCTGTCATCACAAATTTCAAGTTGTTCGAAAGAGAGAATCATCTCACAGCCCAATACGTTTCGGTAGCTAGAGTCCTAGTATGCCACCAAGTTTTTAAATGGCCACTAGCCCTCAAACGACAAACTGCAATCAGATTTAGGTGCACTCAGAGAATCTTTGGACGCTTTAACCGACGCAACAGATTAGATTAAGGCAAACCAGTCAGACAAACCTAGCTAGTTTCCAATATTTTGACTAAAAGATTCCACCAAATCCAAATGTATCAACGAATCAAGTTTGAAGAAGTACTCACAACTCTGACGTCGCCGATGGTGGTCCGGTCATCGAGGAGCTCCCGCATCTTGGCGGTGCGGGGGTGGTGCATCCACATGGTGGAGTCCATGAACTGAACGCCATTCTCCTCGCATGCAGCGAGGATGGTGTCGAGGTCGGGTGCGCACAGCGCGGTGGGCTTCTCGAGCAGCAAGTGCTTGCCCCGCCGTGCGGCGGCGACGGCCCACTCGACGTGGAGGCTGGTCGGGAGGGGAAGGTACACGGCGTCGATGTCCGGGTCGTCGAGGAGCGCCTCGTAGGAGCCGTGGAGCCGCGTGGCGGACGGGAGGCCGTTGTAGGCCGCGAAGAGCCGCGCCTTGCCCTCGGAGCGGCTGCCGACCGCAGCCACGGCCGCGGCGGGGGCAAGAAGCATGGCGCGCGCGAGCTTCCGCGCTATCATGGCGCAGCCCATGATGCCGAACCGCACCGGCCGCGGCTCCTCGGACGACATGGCGGCGGCGGTGAGCCGAGCGGCAGGTGTTCGACGCTTGGCCTCGGCGCTCTGGGTGGGTCTTCTTTTCGGGCGGGTGTGTGGTGGTGGGTGCGAGCGCGACGAGTGACTCTTGCTACTTATTACCAGTTGGATCTTCTTCGGTGGACTAGTAAACACGCACAGTTTGCCGGATATACTACTTTTAATTTAATTTAATTTGGATCTCATCGTAACTGGCAACATTGTAATAACTATTTCAATCATCTACTCTTTTCTGCAATGTTCTCTATTGTTGACATAATCGTGACGTGTGGGTAGTCTACTCGGGCTAGGGGCTGAGACCTAACCTAGAAGCTATGTGCAATCTAACCATTGGGTTATTAGTTTAACAAGCCCTATACGATGCATATGTATATATCTTGTCAATGCCTCACTCTTAGGACTTGTCAGGCATCCAAGACGTCGAAAAGTGATCAGGTAGAGGTAAGGGCAGGGAAACGTGGAACCCTATGTGCGAAACTCGATGGAAGTAAGAGGAGGACAATAGCTGAAATGAATTACTTGGAGAAGAATAATGACATCATTAAACTTAAACTTCTGTCTGTTAACTTAGGCAACCCAACAAGATGGAATATGGCTGAAGTGGACAGATGAATCCCTTTTGCACATGACATGTGAGACATTGTTGACCTTGGACGCATTACTCATATATATCCCTATGTCATATGAATTATTTATCACTAACAGAGGTTAATCTTATTTTATCTATCCCACATATAATATGCAATTTTGTAGGTGAAATCTTAATCCCTTTCCTATTATAATTCATTGATAAAACAATCAAATACGAATGAGTTTGGTCCGGTAAACACAACTTTTAAAGCTTTCTTGAACTTGTTACTAATCTCTTGCCAAGCAGCTACTTCCCGGATTCCTTTTTTTTGCGAATACCTACTTCCCGGATTCGCTAACCCATGTAACTATGAGAGAAAAAAGCTACATCCAAAATCCGGATCGAAGGTATCATTGGTCAATTTGGTTTTAGACTATAGTTTGTAATGAAAGTCTCATGCCAATCCAATCGAGTCCAATCCATTTTTGGCTAAACCCCAAACTAAACCGGATTCCTTTTATTTTTCTATTTGAGTCTATCCCAACAGTCGAATAGAGACCAAACCAAAACCAACACAAAAACTAAATGCCATCCCAAACTATTTTCAAGCCTAGGCCTACACGTGCGCAATTGGGTGATGTTTGTGAGAGTAAGGTAGGAAGAAGGTCTAGGGAGTTGTATCCTAATGTGCAGCATTTTGCTAATAAGCCCTTCCACGTCACATCATGAGTCACGTTGGCTATTTTCTCAAATGGGAGGCGGACCTCTGGCCTTTGCATCGAACCATGCACACAGCCGTATTATATTGCAATGTTAAAAATACTATAGTTTATTATAGTTCATGGATTAGTCAAAGTGAAAATAAATATTAACCACCAAAAAATTGAAGGTCTAAGCATTTAATCTTTCATCATGTAGCCAACCATCCTCACTGAAAGATAGCTCAAATGATCTCCATCAAACAAGCACATTCGGTATCCATATGTCACGTTGGCTATTACTCCCTCCGTTCACAAATACTTGACTTCTAACTAAGTGTATCTAGACAAGAACACATCTAGATACACTCACTTTAGAGTCAAGTATTTCAGAACGGAAGGAGTAGCTCGCACGAGGTGATTTCCCACGAACGGGCTGTCTGTGAAGTTGATTGATGAATTTATACATTTTTACGTGAGCTTGTAGATAGACTTGTAAACACCTCTTTGTCATCAGATTGTCTCATTTTATCCTTGTCACATTGCAATTCATCAATATATACATAAAAAATAATGATCACGTGCATGCCCTCCAATGGGAAGTATCGCTAGAGTAGTAGATGGGGCCAGTAGCGGAGGACATCATAAGGCAGAGTATGGCAGTCACCCGAGCTAAGTTATGCAGCGACCTACCACTACTCCGTAGGTCTTGATTGCACTCTTTGATGTCGTGGGCGCAGGGCACACAGCTAATTAAAGGGTATGGATAGTGGAAAGTCATTTTTTATCCGGAGCACCAGTACTCCCTCCCGTTTAAATTTTTTGAAAATCATATTTGTGAGTTTCAAAAAATCTGAAAAAAATTATGATGTTGCCAATGGTGCATCACACAAACGTGATTTTTTTAGTGTGAAATACTTTATATTATGGGCTACACAAAAATAACAAATCTGATAAAAAGTTGATATTTTGCACGTTAGAGGGATATATCATTGGCTATCCTCGGATTTTTTTTCAGAATTTTTTGAAACATATAAATATGATTTTTAATTTTTTTAAAGGGAGGGATCACTGGTGCCCGGGAATAAAAAAGTCTCCACTCGTATGGATAGGCCTTATTTGCTTGATTTTTCTAAATCAAGCGTGACAATAAATTTGGGTCTGGTCTATATGTTGTTATTTGAAAGGATTGTGCCTACATAAATTAACTTATATATGTTACCGTGTATTGTGGAATCTTCAATTCTCTTATTCCCTTTTTTATATATCTATAGTTCATATAGGAAAACCCCACAAAATATAATTATGATAGTTTATTCCTTTCTGCGTGCAACATTAATCATGTATATTTCTAATCTTTTAATTAGTCAAATACAAAACCATACCACATTAATTAAGTTTAGCTTCATGACTAATGTGTGGAACTGAATCTTGCGTAATCATGTTAGAAAACATTATGTTAAATTATTTTTACATCCTCATCAAGGGAGGGGGAGAGGGGCAATTGCCCCCCTCCCCCGGCCCCACTATGAACCAATTTTTTTTTAAAAAATAGACCATCCGATGAACCTAATTAAAAAATGATATATTTCATGTGTTTTTATCTACATGCAAGTCCAGTTAAGCTAGAGCAGCATGCAGGGACGACACTACTACTTGCTCGTGTCGAGTACTCTTGTCAGCGCATGCGTTTGCATCTTTTTCCTCACGCCCTTACCCTCCCAGGCACCCCTGTGTTCAAGGCCTTTGTGTTAGTACCATCTGTCCCCGACATTCTTTGCGTAAATTAAGCATGTGATGGCAATGAGTCTCCCGTCCACCGGCAGATTTCGGCGACTCATGATCTCCCGTGGGCTCGTTTTACTGATGGGTTGTCTGGGTTATTAGATTAATGCACTAGCCAATTATCTCAAAAGTCCGAACTGATGGGAAATGGCTGTGCAATGTATATATTATATTCTGACACTCCCCCTCACGTCCAGGCTGTGGAATTTTTCTCACGAGCCTAGGACGTGGAATTTAGGGTGTCCGCAGATATTTATTTTTAATACTGCGTTAGCCAGGATTTGAACTCTAGACCTCTGGCTCTGATACCATATTAGATTGATGCACTAGCCAATTATCTCAAAAGTCCGAACTGATGGAAAGGGCTAGGCAATATATTATATTCTTAACACTCCCCCTCACGTCTAGGCGGTGGACTTTTTCTTCACGGGCCTAGGACGTGGAATTCGGGTGTCCGCAGATATTTATTTTTAATACTGCATTAGCCAGGATTTGAACTCTAGACCTCTGGCTCTGATACCATATTAGATTAATGCACTAGCCAATTATCTCAAAAGTCCGAACTGATGGAAAATGGATGTGCAATGTATATATTATATTCTGACATGGGTATCGCCAACGGCGTGGTCTGTCTCGTCGCTCGTGCATGTACAATCTAATGGGCCGCACTCTCTGGTAATGATTATGGTGATGTTGTAGGAGCTTCGCAATACGATTACCATAGGACAAACCAATATGACTACACCCCACACATGGTGATGGTGTGTCGGTGGGCTTGTATACTTGTATAGATTACACGCGTGTGCCATCGACATGTTTTTATTATTGTGCTAGTTAATAATCTTCTGAACCGTTGATCTTGATCATTGCAACACTAGCGTAGCGTGGTAGTATTATATGCTACATTGTATGGTGCTTTGTAAGATTATACATTAATTGATTTATTACAACCTCCTATAAGTTACAACATTTGGTACCCCAGTTCTGCAGCTTGCACTTGATGGAGGATGAAGTTCTCCTTCACTTGGTTAGTTCATATTACTTCTCTGGTCTTTTCATCTATGAAAAATGTTATCATTTATACTACTTTTGATTATGTGCTTACTTTAACAATGAACACAATAACCAAACCCCACTTTTAAAGTATAAAAAAATGTATAGTGTTGCCAAATATAGGTTTTGTCGAAGAGGGGGGCAATGGCCCTCCCTGACTTGTTTCTCCTTGCGGGTGAAACAATCTCGGGCACTGTTCCACGACTGCATGGCCATGTCTGATGGGATAGCAAGTATTTCTTTTTTGTATCAGCACAAGTTTACCGTAGAAGAGGCCGGGGCTCCCATTTCTAAAAAAAGTTTACCTAGAAGAATACATAATTGATTCTCATTGAAATCCAAACCTAGCCAGTTTCATAATCTAGGGGTTTTAATATTGGGCACTGAGCCTCCTAATCTCATCTTAATTCGGATTATGTGATGCTTCCTTGGTAAATAACAAGATTTTCAAATCTTCTTTATTTCAATCCCTGGGATGGGTTCATGGGTTTGCAATAAATTACCCTAAATACATGATTATTTCATTTTTTTTATTTACCGGCACACTGGGATCGTTTAATGTCAAACACGTCTCCTTATTTAAACCCAAAAAAGTCGCAGAGTTCACTTCGGGCAAAGTATGACGCGAGTTCTCCATTCTTATAATAGGCTTATTTGTTCCTTGTAACCTTCCGTTGTGATCGTCAACCTAGTTTGTAGTTCAGTTTTTTTTAATGAGAGTAAAAACTGAATTCAACATGGTCGTTAAATTTGGTATTCAGGACATACACCTTCCGTTTTAGGCATGTTTTGTAATGACAGAGTAGTACGTTCTCATATAGTGCATTTGTATTCATTGTAACTCTTTCTATATATGCCCGAAATGGAAACTTGTGTTTCCTCGTCCGCCTTCGGGGTGCTTTGCCCCTGAGAAGATAGAATATGTTTCGAATCCGTCAACAATGTGCGTGTTTACTAGCTAGTGTGGTCAAGAAGCCAGTGGCTTGCAAAGTTCCGGCAAGTTGTTTTGTATCCAGGATGTAGTGGAGGCCAGCGTCCATAAAAAGTCTATCTGAGCCTGGCCGGCCTCCTAACGACCTCAACATCTCACCCCAGCAAGAATGTGCCTTGATTTTTCTCTGATCCTTACTAGCCGTCGGTCGTCCGCCAATGTGTTGTTGCGCCGACCTAAAGGAGACGAGGCCGAGTGGGAAAAGGCTCCGACGATGAGTGGGCCACTAGTAGGAATGTGCTTATAGCCACCAGCCTACGCTGACGGACGGCATTTGCGTCCGCCAGCGTTATTACCGCTGGCGGGCGGTTTTCAGCGCCCGCCAGCGGTAACTGGGCTACGCTGGCGGGCGGCAAATTGTGTACGCCATCAATAGTGTCACGCAGATGTCAGCAGGCGGGACAAAATAGCGCTGGCGGACGGCTGCAGTGTTCGCCAGCGGTACTTAACTTACCGCTGGTGGGCGTTGTGCCGTGCCCGCCAGCGGCACCGCTGGCTCAGCTGGGCCCACCGCATACCCACCCGTCTCTCGCGCCCTCTCTCTCCTCCTTATGCCCGCACCCTGCTTTCT
Source organism: Poa pratensis (assembly GCA_947311845.1). NCBI lineage: Eukaryota > Viridiplantae > Streptophyta > Magnoliopsida > Poales > Poaceae > Poa > Poa pratensis. The sequence goes on from CAMZMU010000127.1 coordinate 7,056,961, forward strand.
CTCCCTACCCAGCGCCGCATGTCCCTCACCACACACCTTCTGCACCCGACACCCACCTAGGTCGCCTCCCATCTGCGCCGCCGCCTACCCATGGCTTCGCCGCCGGCCACACCAACCTCGCCGGTCTTTTCCCGCTCCATCCCCTCGCCGCCGGCCTTCTCCCGATCTTGAAACCCTAGCCTCCGTCGAGCCAGGACGACGCGGCCCGCCTCCGCCTCCTCTACTCCAGCGAGCACCGGCAGCCCCCTCTGCCAGCAGCCCGCCGTCCGTCCGTCTCCAGGTAACACCGCTCCTCTTCTCCCTTCTCACTTCACCACTCTCACTCCCTCCCGTAGCCCTAACTCTCGATCCTCTTTCTTCCAGATCCACCGCTCCCTTCTCCAACAGCGCCGCCATGACGGACGCCCACAAGCAGGTCCTGCGACAACGACGAGTGATGCCGGATGTGAAAAAAGGCAAGGCTGCTCGCTGCCATAGCATCACCCAAAGCTCAATTTTCTTCTCCTTTCTTTCTCTGCTCTATTCGCTGCCATCGCTGCTCATTTCGCCTCTAGTTGCATATGAGCACCAAATATACCATGCCAACTATAGTTGAGAAAATTAGGATGCAGGTGGAGTTGTTCATTCGCCTCTAGTTCAAGCATGACTGCCTATAGGTGAGAAAATTAGGATGAAAACAGAGACTCGCTATCTATAATCCACTGCAAATATACCATGCCAAACCTTATTTTGTAATCCTGCAAACCCACTGGTTTTAGAGCGTGGTCCTCCTAAAACATTTCCTCTTATCCTTGCCGATTTTGCTGAATAATGCAGCTGGAGCTCGTCGTCGTCCATCGAGAGGACCAGAGGATGCAACCAGCGACAATCGCCACCACGACACACTATGGAAGGGCTCCTGCTTAAGGTGATTTCATATGATTTGCTTGCCACTCTTCTTTTCCAGATGCACCAAATTAAATAATATATCATGTTTAGATATTTTTCACATTTGATGAACTCGTATCCTAGTTTAACCCTTAAGCTATTGCCCCTTGCCCTCCTAGTCCATGGCATATGTATGCTATGTTTACATGGATTACACTTGGGTTCTTGCCTAGCATGTTCTGACATTAATTGTAGCAATGCCACACTTGCTATCTCCAACTCTGGTGCTTTCGTATGATGTAGCTGCCTGTGCATCATGTATTACTTTCTCGGTATCCTAGATAAAATAAACATTAGTTCGCTGGATGACATGTGCTGTAGATAAAACTTGTAAAAATTCAGTAAACACTTGTAAACAGTACATTCAAAAGCTAGTACATGTTAATTTTGGAACTGATTTAGCTTGAACTGTTTTAGAGAATGTTAACTTTGAAAATATGCTGCATATAGTCCATTCAGAAGCTAGGTAGATTTGTTACCGAGTTAGTACGTTCTAGGGAATTAAGGAATCATCATCTGCAAGTATAGAAACATCTTAATGTCAGCAAATGCATGGTATAGCATTTTGATGCTTAGCTAGTCCATCAACTTGTTGGTTTTTGTTCACACCAAAACAGAATCACCTTCTAATCTTTTGGTATTATGTACAACTTGAGCTAGCAGACCCATTTACTCACGCTGGATACTTGTTTATTTGTAACTATGTATTTCCAAGCTGATATTGGTAGCTTGATGTTATTCTATACATGAACATCTTCTTTGCTTGTGTACAAAATGCAGGGGCTGTGGCAGCGATAACATCGACATGGGATTGTGGTGGCGGCGACAACGACATCGACATGGGATTGTGGTGGCGACGACAACGACATCAACACGGGACTGTGGCAGCGACAACGACATCGACAAGGGGTTGTCGCGACGACGAAGACATCACCAGAATTATTTACTATTTTTCTTTGTACATGAGATTTTGGCATATGTCAAAGAAAATATTGATATATTCCAGGATAATAGATATAATCTATGTTTGGCCAAATACATTATCTGTTTATATTATTTTTAATCCCCAAATCAATATTAGTGGGCGTGCATGATGGAATGCACTCGTCACCAGCAATTTGTTTTTAAACTCGTCTATATTTACTGCTGGAACGCCAGCGATAGCTCAAACTACTATTGGCGTGCAAATAAGATGCACGCCAGCGGTAACCACCCTTATCGCTGGCGGACGGCCACCCGCCAGCGGTAATTGTTAACACTAGCGTAGTCATCGCTGGCGGTAGCACTTTTTTGTCCGTCAGCGGTAGGCCTTTTCCTACTAGTGGGCGGTGTCGGTCTCAGCGTGGTGCACATCTAAACTTAGCAACCAGTGATTACAACGACCTATGCCTACCTTCTCTCTCACGCACACGAATTATGCCATCTTTTATAGTTCATGAAGTTTGAAATGAATAAAACTGTGAATACAATGTATGATTAAAACAAAACAAAAATTCAAAGAACTGTACAATATCCACTAGAATAGGTTAGTCGGAGAGGGAGCAATAACCCTCCCTATCTACGATCAAGTTAGTTTTTTTACAAGTGCAGTGCTCATCAAATCAGGTGAGCTCTGTACAAATGGCAGACCCATTGCGCAAATGTTGCTTGTCAAAGACAAGGCCTGCCTTGCTCGGCCCACCAGCACCGTGCAGTGTCACACACCACGGTGGGAGTACGTGGCCGTAGGGTCTCGACACTAGTATATGGAGTAGGGAAAAAGGTTGTGAAGGGTTTGAAAATATTCAGAAGATCAATTGTGTAAGACTAGGCATAGTGGGAGTAACATAGCTAGTATCGTGCATGCCATGTTGGCAAAAAAATGACGTGTCACTGCAGTTAATGAGCAGAGAGATGGTAGTGATATCATAGGTAAATACCGTAACATAACGGATTCCAAAATAAGATGAGTGTACAACCTAATAAATACACTAGTATATGATACCACAAATATGTTACTACCCACTATGTAAATAATAACATAGACTAATATCATATGCATGATACTAACTCTCCACTATGACTAATCTAACTGAGACATAATTTCCTTACTCAATTCAAGATAATTAATTTCCCTAAGTATACAAAGGATTACAATACGTATGTGGTGCTTCACCAGCAATACTGGTAAGAACGAAAGACCGCTCATGGTGAGTGTGTGTGGATTACAAGAGATCCAATGTCTTAATGATATAGAATAAATTCCCAATTTAAGTAACTGAAGATCTCCTAGAAGAATTACACCGTGCTAAGGTATTTTCTAATGCCCCGATTGGATTGTTGTTAGACAATACGGTGCCGGAAAAATCCCGACACGTTAGCTTGTGTCGCCGGATTTTCAAGAGGAGCTGTATAGCTCCGTAATTTCCCACCCCCATTTTGGACTAATTTCCGATCAACCAAGCGAAGCCCTCCGTCCGGCCGTCCGACGCTTGCTCCTCCGGCCAGCCAGAAGCATCCACAATCCTACGTCCGGCCGTCCAACTCCCTTTTCTCCGGCCGTCCGTCACGAGGAAGAAGCCACGCTGGTTACTTAGGAGCGCAAGAAACTGCAGATTTAGCAGGAGCAAGCATTTTCTTGTTTTTGCTTGATGAGCGTGGTTTGTCATATTACTTGTTTTTAGTCGAAATCATGGACATATCCAATTAGTGTTAAGGTTCTGTATATTAGATGATGATGAAGAACAGATGTAGGAATCTAGTGGTTGATTACGGTAGTCCTGGAACTAGATTCCAATCTTTAGGCTGTATGGTACGTACTCTTACTGCCTGTCATTGTGATCATATTCATGCCGTAGGTTGTCATCGTTGCTTCACTGGTTGATTTATCTTTTTTTTTCTGAATCCCTGTTAATGTACTGCTAATAATCTAATATGGCATTGGTGTGACCTGAAGTAGATCAAAGTAACATGCGCACTACACTGACGGTGCCGATCCAACATGCCAATTAACTTTTTATGGCATTTGTGAAACTTGTTAGACTATGTTATGGATATATTCATGCTCTATTGTTGATTATATTTGTCGGGTTGGTGTTCTCCGTCAACACGGACTAGCTACCTGAATCCTATGTGATTGATCGGATCGATCGTACGTGCTACTGTAGCTACTGATCGATCGATTGTGACGGTGCATGTGCAACGCACGACACCAACTATTTGATCAATATATTTTTAATTAATTTATCCATATATTAAATCTAGATATATTGCTTCAACTATAAATATTGTTTTATGCTTTTTACTCCAAAATTTCCTCATATCGTGCACACACGACAGTCGACACGTACACGGCTAAAAAGAATCATACACCCAAAAGTGGGCCCGTCTGGGACTTGTTCTGAAAGCCGCCGCGGCCCGGCTGAAAGAAATATCTGCCCCACTCCAGCCCAGCCCAGCCCCTCTCCTTCCCCATCCCGTCGTCTTCGAATCGGGGATCTCGCGTTCCCCCAGAAAGAAGCCACGAACCCAACTCTCTCGAAATTAGGGTTTCGCAGACCCGGCAGCATCTCGCCGACCGCCGCCATGTACAACGGAATCGGCCTCCAGACCGCGCGCGGGTCGGGCACGAATGGGTACGTCCAGACCAACAAGTTCTTCATCCGGCCCCGGGACGGCGGCGGCGCCCCCAAGGCGCCGTACCCCGGCTACGACGACCCCAACGCCGGGGGCCTCGGCGGGATGCGGAAGCCGAACAAGGAGATCCTGGAGCACGACCGCAAGCGCCAGGTGGAGCTGCGGCTGGTCCTGCTGAGGGACACCCTCGAGGAGCAGGGCTACACCGAGGGCGAGATCGAGGACCGCGTCGAGGAGGCGCGCAAGGAGGCCCAACTCGAGGCCGTGGAGGCGGGCAGCAAGGCGCCCGCGGGGCGGCCGGGCCAAGGGTATGGATCTGCGAATTGGCTGTGTTTTTCCCCGTGTCCGTCAGCTATCGTTGTTTTTCATGTGGAGTTGTTGCAGACGAGAGACCAGTGATAGATATATATGCCAATTCATTCGTCTAGTGTTTGAGTTTATTTCACATTCAAACAGAATTGGTCCTTCAAGTATGGTTTTAGACAATCTATCTATAGCTTATTATGCTAGTTGGTAGTGATACGTGCTCTGATTCTGGTCCCTTCTCCTTCTGGTGTATGCTTTGTTATTTTTGCTAATCATATGTTCAGTAATTTGCTCTGTTTCTGACAAACGTTTATCTCTTCTCAGGATTACGGGCACACAGAGCCACCATGTCGCCGCACGGAAGGAGAAGCAGCTCGAGACGATGAGGGCTGCTCTGGGGCTACATCTTCAGGTTGCACCCAAGAAGAAAGATGACGTGGACAGTGATCCGGAGTCTGGGGAGCTTGTACCCGGGAAGGAATATGAGGGGATGGATATTGATGTTTACCATTCAGTGGGTTAAGATAATCTTTTAGATGGTACTAGCTAGTACGAGGCGTGCTCTGCCGGGTGGTGTTCAACGGTTTGATAGTATGATTGAGTGTGCATTATTTCATCCTGTTATAGCTGAATCTGAGTTTTCTTGGTTAAGGTAGCATGTTTGTGATGTCATTTGTGCGTGGCTTGTTTTTCTCATCCATGTGTGTTCCCTGATAACTTGAAAAAGTCAGCTACAATGGCTGCCATACCAATTCCAACTCTAGTCTTATAAACACACCAAACCAAGGTGAATAATGAGTCCCTTATATTTGGCATGATGGTCATTGATCTGTAGGTGTTATTGGTTCATCTATTAAAAACGACACTATTTTATAGGTGAAAAAATAATGGAGAACCAACAAAGAACTAATAATATGTTAGATTGTAATGAGAAAAAGAACAGACAACTCTAATTCCAGAAGCAGTCTAAGTTATCTGCTATATCATATACATGTACATAAGAGAAGAAAAAAAATGCCAAGATACTGCACTATTTATTCCTAATGAATGCAATTGCTTGCCTCCGCCATGTCTTCATATGAGCAGAATGAATGGTTCTACTGTGGGAATGTCCAACTCCTCTTGTTAGTGCTATCTATACCTTGGCCTATAATCAAATAAAGCACCGAGGCTATTAAGGCCCTTAGCATGTTCTGGACCTTCTGTGCACACTATCTGAAAGATAACAAGAGGGAGGCTATTTATTATTCCCTCCGTTCCTAAATCTAAGATGTTTTAGCCTTTTCCTGATTCACACATATCTAGACGCGTTTTAGTGTATATATTCACTCATTTTAGTCCGTATGTAGGTCTACATTGATATATCCAAAACATCTTATAATTAGGAATGGAGGGAGTAATCAAGAACAATGAATTAAAATTAATAACACGCAAGGATCCATTGACCATATAGTCTCATAAGGAAGCATCTATTGCACCATATTTTCAGGCAGAGGTTTGGGAGCTGTACAAGGGCTTACAGATAATGCCATTGAGCTGGGCTAGCATCAAACAGCACCATTTATAAATCACTGAGCATCCATATACCAAATTCCCCATCTTACGATTTTTTTTGTGGGGATCTTGCGAGATAAATTCATAGTAACATTTAACTTGATAATTGCAACACCGTCCTCATATGATAAGAATCATTCAGATTATTTCAGTAAGTATATGATCTGGGAAATACACAAAGCATAAGCCGTGGGCTTGAAGGCAGTACCGAAATGACCAGCCATGAGCTGCATTTAGCTGGTAACTTCGACCGACTCAAACCCGTTATCAATGGAAGTTTTCACCGCATCCATCACAACCTGTGTCTTCCTGGTAATACCCGGCCACTTCTTCTCAACCACGGCACCGGCATCCCTGATGCCCTGCACCAACCTGCAGAACTCCTGGACCATGAGAGCTTCCTGCGGCAGCTCCGTCGCAACGACATGCCTGCTCGGCCGCGGCACCCACCCAGTATGCAGCTCCGCAAAGTTCGACTCTGACGCCACGCTGAACGGGCCAAACTTTTCCTCGTACGGGATGACGAAGTCTGTGACGTGGAGCGTACCATTTGTGCCGACGATGGTGATGTCCATGGTAAGGTTGGTGAGGAAAGAACAGTGGAAGGTGGCAATCTTGCCATCAGCCCAGTAGAGGGTTGCGCCACAGGCAAGGAGCACGCCGGCCTGGTTCTTAACAGGGTCGCTGAGGGCGATCACGTTCCTGGGCAACTCGTAGTCTACAGCCCACAAGATTGCACGGATGCAGTACCACCCGACGTCGCCGAGTGCGCCCAGGGCGTCGAGGTCCGGCTTCACTCTGATGTCGTTATGGAGAAAGTCTTCGTTTGCTCGGAAGCTGAACACCGAGTTTATCTGAAACAACAGGAGATAAAACATTGGTTTTTTTTATCTTTAACGGTGAAACTTTACATATGGCAATTGTAGAAGAGTCAAAATTAAGTAGAGACATGCTTATCTATCTATCTTTAGTAGTTTTCCGTATTCAATCTGCTTAGTGTTAACTTCATCGCATCTTCTTTGATTGCTGTTGAATTCACTGTGTGATTAGTGTCCAGGTCAGACGAAATATTACAAAGAACCGACGAAGGGTCATTCTCAGAGAACTGTAATGGTCACTTGAGATGATTTCAAAACCCAACTGAACTAAATCCCCCTTTCATCCGGTTCCTGTTCTTGATAATGGAATTTTTGCCGGACAGTTCTGGCTAAGTCGTTCATCTATTTCTGGCTGCTAAGTGGTAACCACCTGGAATTGCGAAATTCCACGCTTTTAACATTAAGACTACAAAGTTCAGAGACAAAATAGCAAAGAATGTGTGCAGGTGAAAATAAAAAAGAAGACTTCATTTTAGCGTCATTTAGCATTGAATATTGTCGTCATAGCCCCTAGAAATATATACTGTGCACAACAAGATATGAGGTGCAGATGTATCCAGCCACATTGCTGAGGGTGTAATTCTGCAATCTCACTTGAGTCGGGGTTTTAACATAATAATTTCTATAGAGTAATATATCAGACTCAAATTCCAGCTAGTATACATATGGAATTCTTCTAGATGTGGCATTTTTCTCCCCTTTCTCAGAATATACCCATTTTTGTTACTGTTAAAACATACGGATTGGAATCTCACATCTTTAAACTTCGCTAGAGTAAAGTGGGAAATACATATGTAATTTGGTTTTATGGAGATCCTTTGTTCATTTGGTGCTTCAAATGACGAGGTTGCAAGAATTACATCTTAATGGTGTTTTTTTGTTGAGAATCATCTGAATGGTGGATTGCATCTCATGTTGCCATTTTGCACTGTTGCTGACACAACGAAGTCAAATCTCCAAGATAGACGCAACCATACTAACTAAATGATCCAGAAGAACTTCAATAGTGTAGATTTTGGGAGGCTACATGTGTAAATTTAATGAAGACACCAACCATTCAGATTCAGGTGCAGATCAGACATTGAAGCATCAAAACTTTATCCTTCAGACAACATCCAAATTCAGTCTGTTGGAAACTGAACTAGGAACAACAACTTCAGTAGATGGTAACTGTACGCTAGATTATGTGAACAGAAGAAAACTATTTGGAAACTAAATCGCCATAAGCTCCAGAAAAACTTAAGATGTCTCCATCTAGCTAGGATAGAATAAAAACATTAATTTTTTAAAGAGCTTACAACTCTGACGTCGCCGATGGTGGTCTGGTCATCGAGGAGCTCGCGCATCTTGGCGGTGCGGGGGTGGTGCATCCACATGGTGGAGTCCATGAACTGGACCCCGTTCTCCTCGCAGGCGGCAAGGATAGCGTCCAGGTCGGCGGCGCACAGCGCGGTGGGCTTCTCGAGGAGCACGTGCTTGCCCCGCCGTGCGGCGGCGACGGCCCACTCGACGTGGAGGCTGGTCGGGAGGGGAAGGTACACGGCGTCCACGTCTGGGTCGTCGAGGAGCGCCTCGTAGGAGCCGTGGAGCCGCGTGGTGGCGAGCGGGAGGCTGTTGTCGGCCGCGAAGAGCCGCGCCTTGCCCTCGGAGCGGCTGCCCACGGCAGCCACCGAGGCGGCAGGGGCAAGAAGCATGGCGCGCGCGAGCTTCCGCGCGATCGTGGCGCAGCCCATAATGCCGAACCGCACCGGCCGCGGCTCCGGCTCCGGCGCGACGGCGGACGACATGGTGACGGCGAGCGGAAGGTGTTCGACGCTTGGCCTCGCCGCTCTGGGTGGGTCTTCGGGCGGGTGTGTGGTGTGGGTGCGAGCGCGACGAGTGACTCGTGCTACTCATTAGCAGTTGGATCTTCTGTGGTGGACGAGTAAACACGCACGCACACGTCTATATATCGTTACTCCATAGTTTTTTTTTAACTGTAAAGTTACTCCATAGTAACATAGGCTATTTTCAAGTAAAAAGAAGAGGGGGCCATTTTCACATTAACATAGATATTCTTTTTGCAGGATACATCATCCGTATATGTATATATGATAAAAAAGAGTTTCTCAGAGTACCATCGGATTTTTAACTTTGCAATAAATTAAGATTGTGCGCATCTAGAGGCCGGGAGTATGTTCCATTTCGAAAAGGAAAAAAATAGGAAGGCAGCTGATCTAGCCACAAGCGGGTAAGCATACATTTTCTTCTGCCTCATGTTATATGAAGTTTTGCTCAAACAGATAGCCTCCCTCAAAGAGTCACATCGAAGTTACCGGCTGATGCCCAACCCAACCATCATAGTTTATTCTACATGTTAACTAAACCCCTTTAAATCGAGCTTGCACTGTATATAGCCGGTGAGCAATCCAATTAGGTCATGTGTGTTTAGACTACCTTATATTTCTCGTCTAGTTTTTGTGTTATGTATGACGTATGCTACAACTTAGAGCAACTATAATATGGTGACATAGACAGGATGTAAGAGATGGGACAACATGTTTTTTTTCTTACTTAATTGGAGTAGAGAGGATAAGAGAGAGAAGAGAAGAGGGTTATAAACATTATTTAGCTCTAAGATGAGCTCCGACACCTTTAACTAAGAATAAGATAAACGCCATATTAATAACATAGCATGCAAATATGGCTAGCTATCATATAGTGATCTATTGATTGGATATAAATGACGTGCCACCTCGATATTGCCGGTTGGTGGCCTTGCTCCTACATGTCAGAAAAAAAGACGATGGGAAAGAACCCCCTCTATAGATTCACTCGGGACACATGCCATCTTTGTAGGTTAGGCTAATGGGATAAAAAAAAAGTGATCACATTACCAATCCCATCCATGATAATGCGTTAGTGCAACTACCCCCGAAACGGAAACCTGCCTTACCCTGTCCGCTTTCCTAGTGCTTCATCCTCGAGGAGAAAGAATCTAGTCGGTTTAATCATTCATCACTACGTGTGATTTTTGCCAAACAACTAGCCTCCTTTGAATATCCACGTCAAAATGATGCCTTGGGGATGGGTGGGGGGAGGGGGGGCATATGCCCCCATGGTACTGAAAAAAATTCGCAAAAAATGGTTCATTAATGTTATATGTTCAATATTAGTCTAGTTTACCCACATCAATGCATACCTGGGATTTCATTATCCAAATCAGCTAATTTTTCATTGGGCACTCTGTTTAAGAAGGACGCCGGCCATGGCGCGGGCGCGGGCACGCGGCGGCCGGCCACGGGCGCCGGGCGCGAGTGTCGGTGCATGGGCTCCGAATTCCCCGCGGCAACGAAGGACGGTGGCGGCCGGACCGGCGCCGATGAGGCCTCGCCGGTCAAATGACGAGCCTGAGGAAGATAAGAAGGCAAAAAATTTGTGGAGGACTTTTGTGCAAATGTAGCCTGCGCCACGTCATGCCTGACAGTGGGCCATACCGGTCAGAAACAGTGTCAACTCGGCTAAAACAAGGTCACAGAAAAAATCGGTGGTTTTTGTAACTTGTCAACGAAAAGTGGTGGCGATTTGCGAATTCGGTGGAAACCGGTGGTCTTTTGTAGCTTGACCACCAATTGTGGTGGTTTTTTGCAATTTTCTCTTTAAGAATACATACGCGCGTGACAACTAAGCCGGGGCAACAGGGGCGTCGGTTTTTAGATTGACATGTATAGTCCTTTGATAAACACACAATATATACAGCTAATAAGAGGGAACCTTACTAACCTACTAAATCCCAGGCCAACTAAACAATGCATGTCATCACAAATAGGTCATGTTTTCATCATAAACACTTAAGATAAAATGTATTGGACAACTTATTCAATACAACTATGGTTAAGAAAATTGGCTCTTCGTGCGCAAATATATTTGAGCTCGATGCAGACAATTTCCTCAGTGGCGCAAGTAGACTCGAGACTGTGAAAAGTACGTACGAAACTGTGAGACGACGCAAGAAGCTAAAACTAAGCACCATGGTCATTAGCGTAGGTAGTAAGGCGTGATCAGGATAAACATGTACGCCACGGTGATTTTATCTACAACAGCCCATATTAAACCAACACAAGTCAAATTAATGGAAGCCAAAGATGAGCCATGGGTATAAGCATCTTTTTAAGACCCAACAACAAGAAAATGTCGAGAAAAAACAAACGTCTCCAAGACCCCTCCAGAATCCAGATCCACCGTCAGTTATGCACTAAAACTGTATCGTAAACACTCAATGGCTCCTTGGTCTCGACGTACGAAAATGTCTGGTTGATCAAGGACAAGAATGCCGTTACTTCCTCGCCTCGATCCTTTTGTGTTATGTGCACCACTCCGTCGTGCGACCTTTCGTCCATCGTGTGCCGATGCAAGACAAAGTATCTACTCCAGCATTCATAAGATAACGTTAGAAAGTAGTTGCCGTGGACCAAATGCGGCACCACAAGATCCCACCTCGTCACCATCTTCTTCTCTCGCCGGAGCATGTCCACTTCCAAGATGTACCGGCGGCTCCACCTCTCGCCCTCCTCCAGGACCCACACCGTCACAGAGTTGCCGTCGGCGTCGCCCATGGCAACGCCAAGCCTCCCGTGCACCTTCGATAGGCGGCGGTAGGTGCTCGCCATTGCCGCCGGTACCTCTAGAGGTGTGACGCGCTCATGTTTGAGGTCAAACGACATGATCTTCCCAGCGTCCTCGGTGAGCCAGTACACCGTCAACGTCGGTAAGGCTGCTTCCGCCGAGGCTGCACCTTGCATCGGTGTCGGTGTGCACGTCCCGCCATGACGCCTCACCCAGCGTGAACACTTGCACTGTCTCACGCTGCCAGAACTGGTCCGAGTGGCACGGGACATGAACGACCTTGTACCGCGGCCCCGTCATGGTGTGGTGGTACGCGAAGCAGTACGTCTGATGCCAGCTCCTCCCGTTGTTGTTGTCTAGCTCAACGGTGGCGCTCGGCATCGGCAGTGGCGGGAGAAGCAGAAGCTCGCCGGTGGACGGGTTGGCCACGATGATGGCCCCGCCGGGCGTGAGGTCATCGCACAGGCAGACGAGGCCGTTGCAGCTGCCGACGATGCTCATGCTACTGCACCGTGCAGCCGTGGTGATGTCTGTCTTCCATAACAGACTCCTTGCGCCCCCCGGCGTGAGGAGGTCGACAACGGTCATCAAACCCTTCTTGGGGACGGCGATGAACTTGGTGCGGCTCCGCATGTCCGTCGCCGTACGCTGGTCGATGAGCTCCCGCCAGTGCCGGCAGACGACGCGGAGCCGGCGGCGGGTGTTGGGCGGAAGCCGCGCCAGGATCTCGGCGAGGACGTCGTCCCTGGGTAACTCCCAGTTGCTATCATCGTTCTTGTCCATAGGTTAAACGCGAGTGCATGAAACGGTGCGGCCTGGCCGTCGGACGTCGATGTGTTTCCGGCTCGCTGCCGGCCGTCGTATCGCCTTAACCAGAGGTCTGCACGCTGGTCTTGTTGGGTCTCGTGCCGTACGTGTCGCCGCCGTTCCGTTGTATAAGTAGGTTGATCGGCTTCGTCTCCGCTTCGGATTTGGTAAACCGAAAATACTGGGCTGGCCAATTCAACGTTAGATCGTTTCCGAAAAGAAGGGCCGGACGAAGGCCAATTAGGTGACGCCCATGTTGCTGTAGAAAAACAAAGGGTCTCTCTAATGCTCAGCTGACTGAGAATTAAGCTAATTCTCAGTCAGCTGACGTCATTAGCCTATACGTGGTAGTTATTTTGCATGGTGATACTTATTTCGTTTGATCGTACAACTTTACGCATGCATGCATGGCCCGGCCGGCCGGCCACTCCACTAGCTTCAACACGGCCAGAGAGATAACCAAACATTACGTTGTGGTTTTTGACCTTTTCTTCTCCACTAGCTTCTACGGTACAAAAGAACATTTTTCTTTTACTTGTCATTTTCCATTTCATTTCATCTTTCTAGTATTCCAATGATTTTTTTTAAATCATACAAAAAATAAATGGGAAATATAAATGAACGTTATGTTCAACCGTGAATAATTATTTCGAACATTGTGAGTTTCTCTCTAAGTGAATTTTTAAAAGTTAAAACACAATATTTACATGATTCGAAAACATGTTCATATATTTAAAAAAAATGTTTGTGGATTCAAAAATTGTTCGCGGGTTCAAAAAAGTAGTCCACGTCGATATGTTTTCGCAAATAAAAAAAGTTTGCTGGTATTAAAAAAGTGTTCACTAGTTAAACATATATTTTTGTCAACTCAAAAAAAGTTTTTACCAGATAAAATAAATTCACACCCTTATAAAAAAAGTACACAAGTTCAAAAATATTTTTGACTCAAATGCAAAAAACATTAGTCTCGAGATGTACAAATATTCCACTTCTTCTACCGTAAAAAATATTATGTACAAAACTAATAAAAACAAAAATATAAAAAAGAAGTTAAAAGGTAAAAAACAATTAGGGAGAACAAACTAAAAATAAAAAAGATAAAACGAAAATAGGAAACAAACACCAAAAGAAAATAGAGAAACTATAGCTGGATCGATCCACTACATAACACCTAAGGCGTAGATGAGTTAACTGACGCAAAAGGCGTCAAATCTCAGTTGCAAGTGTATCTCCAACTAGGGAGAAGAAAAAAAGAAAAAATCTCAGTTGCAAGTGAAGTTGAAACCAAGAAATATTTGAGAAAATCTCAGTTGCAAATACAGTTGTAACCGGGGTATCCACAAAAAAATCTTAGTTGCTAGTACAATTGTAAATGGGGATTAAAAAAACAATCTCAGTTGCAAGTGCAGTCGCAACTAGGAGCAAAACAAAATCTCACTTGCACTTGTAGTTGCAATTAGGGTGCATCCCCTCGAGTAAAATTTCAGTTACAACTGCAGTTGTAACTAGAACAAAACAAAAAGATAGAAAATCTCAGTTGCAAGTGCAATCATAACTGGGGCAAAAAAAATCTCAGTTTCACGTGAAGTTGCAACTAGTGGGCATCCCCCGAGAAAAGTCAGTGCAGTTGCAACCGAAACAAGAAGAGTAGAAAAAAAACTCAGTTGCAAGTGAAGTTGAAACTGGGCATACTTTAGAAAATCTCAGTTGCAGTGTAGTTGCAACAGGGGCAGCCCTCAAGAAAAAAAAATCACACTTGCAAGTGCAGTTGCAACTCTGGGCATCCTCGAGAAAAAGCTGAGTTGCAAGTGCAGTTGCAACTAGGATAAACAAAAGAAAAAATCAGTTGCAATTGCAGTTACAACTGGGGCATCCTCAAGAAAAGCTCAGTCGAAATATAGTTGCCACTTGGGGACAAAAAAAAATCTTAGTCGCAAGTGCAGTCGCAAAGTGTTCACTAGTCAAATAAGTACTTTTGCCAATACAAAAATGGTTTCATGAGATAAAAAAATTCGCATGGTTATCAAAAATTGTTCACAAGTTAAAAATATTTTAGAAACACACTAGTCTTGAGATCTAAAAATATTCACTTCTTCCACAGTAAAAGTATTATTCATAAGGTTTTGTTTTCTAAAATAAAAAAACATAGAAGGAAAAAAGTAAAAAAAAATCAAAATCTCAAAAAAAAAAGAGAAGCAAAGGAAAAAGAAAAACGAGCAGTAAATAAAAAGGAAAACGAAAAAGGAAAGAGAAGAAGAAACTAAAAATAAAAATTATAAAAGAAAACAGAAAAACACCAAAAGAAAACAAAGAAACTCTACCACTACATAACACCCTTAGGCGTAGATGGGTTAACTGATATTAAAGGCATCAAATCTCAGTTGCAAGTGCAGTTGCAACTTGGACATGGTTGAGAAAATCTCAGTTGCAAGTGCAGTTGCAACTGGGGTATCTCTCGAGATAATCTCAGTTGCAAGTACATTTGCAACTCGAGAACAAAAATAGGAAAAAAATCTCAGTTGCAAGTGCAGTTGCAACTGGGGAAAAAAGAAAAAAAAAACCTTAGTTTCATGTGCAGTTGCAACTAGGGGGCATCCTCGAGAAAAATCTCATCTCATTTGCAGTTGCAACTAGAATAAAAAAAGAAAATCTCAGTTGCAAATGCGGTTGCAACAGGGGAATAAAGTCTCAGTTGCAAATGCGGTTGCAACAGGGGAATAAAGTCTCGGTTGCAAATGTGGTTGCAACAGGGGAATAAAGTCTCAGTTGCAACTAGGGGACATCTTATCGATAAAAATCTAAGTTGCAAGTGTGGTTGCAACTGGAACAAGAAAAGAAGAAGAAAAAATCGGTTGTAGGTGCAGTTAAAACTAGGGCATACTTGAGAACATCTCAATTGCAAGTGCAGTTGCAACTGGGGACAAGAAAAGAAAAGAAACTCAATCGCAAGTGAGGTTGCAACTAGGTCAAACAAAAGAAAGAAATCTCAGTTGCAAGTGCAGTTGCAAAGGGTGCATCCCTCGAGAAAATCTCGGTTGCAAATAAGTTGGAACTAGAGGACAAAAAGAAAAAAAAAACTCAGTTGTAAGTGTAGTTGCAACTGGGGCATGCCTCATAATATCTTAGTTGCAAATAGAGTTGTAATCGAGGAAAAAAAGGAATTTTTTTTTTCAGTTGTAAGTGTAGTTGCAACTAGGACATCCTTTGAAAAAAAAATCTCATTTGCAACTCGCGAACAAAAATAGGAAACTAAAATCTCAGTTGCAAGTGCAGTTGCAACTGGGAAAAAAGAAAAAAAATCTCAGTTGCACGTGCAGTTGCAAATAAGGGTCATCCCCGAGAAAAATCTCAGTTGCAACTAGAATAAAAAAAATAGAAAATCTCAGTTGCAATTGCGGTTGTAATAGGGGAAAAAATCTCAGTTGCAACTAGGGGACATCTATCGAGAAAAATCTCAGTTGCAAGTGCGGTTGCAGTTGGAACAAGAAAAGAAGAAGAAAAATCAGTTGCAGGTGCAGTTGAAACTAGGCCATACTTGAGAACATCTCAATTGCAAGTGGAGTTGCAACTGGGACAAAAAAATAAAAGAAACTCAGTCGTAAGTCCAGTTGCAACTAGGACAAACAAAAGAAAGAAAATCTCAGTTGCAAGTGCAGTTGCAACGGGGGCATCCCTCAAGAAAATCTTGGTTGCAAGTAAAGTTGTAACTGGAGGAAAAAAAAGAAAAAGAAAAACTCAGTTGCAAGTGTAGTTGCAACTGGGGCATGCCTCAAAAAATCTTAGTTGCAAGTAGAGTTGCAATCGAGGACAAAAAAAAGAAAAAAAATCTCAGTTGCAAGTAGGACATCCCTTAAGAAAAATCTCATTTGCAAGTGCAGCTGCAACTCGACTTGCAATTTTCAAAAGCTCAGTTACCATCCATTTGCAACTGAAAAATCTCGGCTGAAGCCGAATTTCAATTGAAATAATCTTAGCTGCAACCGGATTTGCAACCGAAAAACATTGACACATAATAAATTCTTGTAACCACTTCGCTAAAATAAAGCCCATGATCGTACTCGACAAAAGGAACAAATTTTGAATCTATACACAAAAACCACAAACCAACAGTTGCTCATACGAATCTTGGTGGTATAGATCCAACTGCTAGAAAGTGGACTAAGTTTTAACTAATTCTCATACGACTAGGAATCAGTAACGCAAAAAAAACTAATTAAGAAAACTAGATTTAAAAAATATGAATGAACAATATTTAAGCACACTAAAGTCTCAAAGAAACAAATCTGCGCACCGCTCAACACAAACAAATAATAATATAGAGATAAATTAGAAAGGGAATGGGAAAATAAACATTAACAAAAAAGTATAAAGCAATCAAAAACAAATCATATTTTTTCTTTTGAGAATCAGCAAAAGCAAATAAAAACAAGCCGATAGTTCCTTGCTCTCTTCAACGACAAAAGAACACAATTGCAAAAGAAGAAAGCAAAACAACACAACACAAAAAAAGGCCATGGGCATACAAAACAATAAAAAAAACATCATGGTAGCGGTCGGTATAAGGCCCAGCCAAGTGCAATACCTCTGCGCCTATAGTTAAGACTTCGGACATAGCATTAGAGTTTACACAAGGGAATTATAGAGATAAATTAGAAAGGGAATGGGAAAATAAACATTAACAAAAAAGTATAAAGCAATAAAAAACAAATCATATTTTTTCTTTTGAGAATCAGACAAACCGAAAGTTCCTTGCTCTCTTCAACGGCAAAAGAACACAATTGCAAAAGAAGAAAGCAAAACAACACAACACAAAAAAAAAGGCCATGGGGATACAAAACAATAAAAATAATATCATGGTAGCTGTCGGTATAAGGCCCAGCCAAGTGCAATACCTCTGCGCCTATAGTTAAGACTTCGGACATAGCATTAGAGTTTAGACAAGGGAATTATAGAGACAAATTAGAAGGAGAATGGGAAAATAAACATTAACAAAAAAGTATAAAGCAATACAAAACAAATCATATTTTTTTCTTTTGAGAATCAACAAAAACAAATAAAAATAAAACCGACAGTTCCTTGGTCTCTTCAACGGCAAAACAACACAATTGCAAAAGAAGAAAACAAAACAACACAATACAAAAAAAGGCCATGGGCGTACAAAACAATAAAAAAACATCATGGTAGCTGTCGGTATAACGCCCAACCAAGTGCAATACCTCTGCACCTATTGTTGAGACTTCGAACATACCATTAGAGTTTAGACAAGGGAATTAGACAAGCCAGACAAAAAATGCACAAACCTTAGCGCTAAACAAATCGGATGGTTAGGCCGTTGAGAATTAGCAAAACGGAAGAAAATTAACAGAACACAAGAAAAAAAATCTGCACACGAGAAATGCATGCGACCCCATCTTTTGTTACGCAGCCGAGTAGGGAGGGATAAGGGTAGCTACAGTACAGAGAGGCGAAACAGAGGCGACCGGAAGTTTCGAGTGCTCGCCGGCGTCCTCCGCCGCTCCCCTCTGCCTCCGGTCGCCGCTCTGGCGCCGTGAGGTGGGGGGGAGCCCCGGGTACCGTCTGCGAGTGTAGTTAGTACCTATTTAGGTGTGTGTACCTGACGGTGGCGTCGTTGGCGAGGGCGATGTCGCCGGTGAGGTGGTCGACCTTTCCCTCTTCCTCGTTACGGCGGCGACGCCGGGGAGGTGTTGAAGGTGGTCTGTCCGGTGAGCTTCGCCACCTTTGCTTCCTTGGCCGGCCGTGGCGGCGAGGGAGGAGGCTGGTGGTCGGGGTGAGCTGTTTCTGTTGCTTCGGTTGGTTTTGGGCGTCTTCTCCGTCGGTGAGCCGACTCCGGCGGACCTTGGTGGTGCGAGGAGTGGCGTATGGAGTGGATGGCTCGCGGTGGCTGGCTCGGGCGATGCTTCCGTCGGCTGGAAGAGGGGTGGAGCAGTGGAGGAAGTGCTGGGATCGTGTGCGTTCATCGAGTCAAGTTGTCGTCGCGGTGCGGCGGCCGGGCTTTGCGATCATCTTCGACATGGGGCGGCGCTTCTTCCTTGGCGGATCGTGGTACGGCGACGGCGGCGCCGGCTGAGCGTCTTGGGCGTGCTGGAGGATCTGATTGCGTTCTTTCCTGGGTACTCAGGGTCCTTTGTGCATTTTGCAGGGGTCCGTTTGTAAGTTCTTTTTCTTTTTGGACTTGCTTGTAATCTGTACTCAGTTCTCTATTATATGAATCAGATCCCGTTCAAAAAAAAAAAATGCATGCGACCCAATCTGTAGACAAAGAAGAAAAACAAAATAAAGGCCCAGCATGCAAAGTCTGGATCGATCGATCCTCTCGCCCGTGTAGTTGGTTAGCTGCGCACGTACATGTCACGTACAGCGACAAACAAAACGAAAAAAGTACGAATCTCAAGACAAAATTGAATGGTTAGGAAGTTGACTGAGCACTAAGTAATTAGCAAAACCCAAAAACAAAAGTACGTTCAGAGTGGAAAAAAGACGAAACTAAATGAAAAATCCTTTCGGCAGCACACATGCCAAATGATATACAACGAAATATCTGGTGGAAACTCCGTGTATAAAGTTTTATAATTACCAGAAAAAAATACTAGTACAATATGTTAGGAGAGAGTACTTTTCCAGAAACATGCATAATTTAAAGTTCTAACCCGTTCATTTCAGATAGTTTCAATTTGAAATTTACATGCTTATAGAACTGTACTCTTCAAACGCACTGTACCTTTTAAGATGTTTTTGGAACTTTTAAACACATGTTTATGTGGCTTTATCTGTAAGTTGCTTCCAGCGGATATTTTCTCAGAACATATACCCTACAGCTATTTCTTTGAACAGGATGCGTTAACCTTGAACAGCTTTTGTCGCTTGCTACTTCAGTCCTCATGATGAAAAAATAATATTCGCAGGCAAAACGCTCAGTACAAACAGCTCTTGTATTTGGTCAAGAAACATCAGATGATCACGATGTAATTAAACTAATCTTTCCAGTAGAGTAAGGAAATACAGATGCCACGCCACAATCAACTTCCAAGTAAACTCATAGTTCACATTTCGATTTGAGAAAATATGGTTGTGGTAATTTCCCATCCCAAATGTAGTTCCCAAAAAAAATCTTACTCGTTCATAGAATTTACACAAAAGAAAAATGCTAAAAGAGATGCATCTTGGGTGTGCGCTTCAATCCATATTTTATACACCGAGATTTCAGGCCATTCAGCTTCCCGTAGGGAGGACATTCTTTGGATATGTTCTGTATGTCAAAAGCAAAATGTAGCTTTAGCTGCTAGCAATAAAGGCAACCCGAGAGGGTACACAGATTAACTCAGAGTTATGTATAACGAGTTAACGACCTAGTAGTGATCTTCCTGGCTGCAATACTATCAAACATTTCATCAGTAGTGTACGCTAAACAAGTTTTCTAATAAATTACATGAAAATATACTAGTAACTTATTGTACAAGTCATTTTGTCCTGGGTCCTTCAGAATGAATACCTCTATTCACATACAGAAGAAGTAAAATAAGAAACATATATAGCCCCAATTTTTTCTGTCAGTAATAGCCCCCCCAATGGAGCAATTTAATAGTATTTGCTATCAGTAATACTACACTACTCCAAGCATTAAGTCAATAAGAATGCACCACGACTGCAAAAGTCAACAAGACTTCACTCTCCTGCTGTGTTAAACATACTACACGGCACACACACATTACTCATTATATACTGACTTTCTTATTAGAACCGCATTTCTTACAAAGTAACCACTGTATGTCTGAAATTTGGAGGACAAACATGTGTGAGGGTTAGGAAGTTTTGGATATCAAACTTGGGTCAGAACTAAAGTTTCTCTAAGCAGTTGAGCTCAGGTGAAGGGATGAACAGACGAAAGTTCATGCTTAAGAGTAGTGTGACCAAATGTTTGACTTGATTATCTCTAGTCATAGTTGTCCTAAGTAGGTCTTGAATTGACCCGCATTATCTTCTTATATGAAGTCGGCATTTTGTATCCATCCACCATCTTAAACTCCTTGGTTTTTTCAATATTGCTATATCCGTCATGTAAACTATGCATACAGAAACTAAGTGAGTATCATGTCAGCATCTAGAACGTGATGATTAGAACCAGAGTCCATAGTTTCAGAAACTGGGAACAGAACAGTTTTGGTCTGGCGGTAATACAGAATACCAGCTCGTTTGACAGTGTTACTACCGATTTACTTTAAGGAAAATCTAAGATGAGTCTGTTTTAATTGATTCCAAACAGTTAAAGCCGGTCGAGACTGATTCCAGATTCCCTAGTAAAATCCAGGAACTGGCAAGTTCTATTACAAGCAAGCACCAATGGTTCCTGGCCCTAAAGAAAGTAAGAGTGCAGTAGCACAAAAACCAGTACTGGCGAAGCTGCCTAATTAGTAGGATTAATTGGTTTAGATTCAGAGTTCTCGGTGAAAGAAATCCGAAAATGGGACCAAACAGTAAAATTTTCCAACTGCTAATCCCTTATGGTGGGGGGTGGGGGGCTCTCAGGCTTTGACAATCTGTAATAAAGGAAGGATAAAAGGAATTGTGCCAATATCATAGCTTAATGAAGATGCAAAAAGGCAAATAGATCTACATTCGCCTAGTTGAGAACAGAATCATGGTGAACCAGCATATGCAATAGACTTACTTTTGCGTAAGTAACTTCGCCAATTCCATAATCAGAGTTAAGAAGAAAGGAGTACTTGTTTATAGATATACACAATCAGGATTGATATGGATAGAATCAGCCGGAAGCAGAGATGTCTGAGACCTATATGTCAAACTTACTTCAGCCAATTAAAGTTCATTGCATACTGCAAAATATGTACTCCCTCTGTTCATTTTTGTAAGGCATTTCAGATATTTTAATATAACCTCGATGCATATCAAAATAAGTGAATCCACACACTAAATAAGACTCTTATTGCAAAATGTCACAAAAACCTTTCTCTGTCCAGAGAAACCAAAACCAAGTTTTGTTAGTGTTCATACGTCTAGATACATGTATTTTTTAAAGAAGAAAAAAGGTCTTATAAAAGTGAACGGAGGGAGTAGTTTAGTTTCTTCTCTAGGAACAAAACAAGTAAAGATGGCTTTGAAGGGGATTTTTTTGTGGCTTTAAATCTTATGGAACAACAATTAGCAATTAATGATCTATAATACGAACATCTAAAACATAGAAACACAAATTACGAGTGGAAACATACATTTCAGGGGGGAAATTGCCTGCTCGCCCCACATGTTACTTTGGGACCTCCAACACACTCTCTATCTGCAGGATTAGCTGATCAGCAGGCAACGCTCCCTCCTGGGTAACAGCAAAAAAAATAGAGCCCAAAAGGTCACATTATTACTTATTTTCGTTAGCATTGATCGAACAAATATTCATGTAAATGGTGAAAACATAGTACATCAACTTACAAAGCGATAACAAGGTTCTCCGTCCTTGAAGATTATGAAAGTTGGTAATGCTGCGATATTGTAACGATTTGCGATGCTTGTGTATTTCTCTGTATCAATTTTCACAATGTTAATCTTGTCACTCATCTTCTCATGCACTTCTTGAAGTATGGGAACCATGTATTGGCATGGACCGCACCTAACAAAAAGAATAAAAAAAATAAATGCAACTATACAACATAACGGTATGGATTTTACCGTTATTCCTACAACATAGCCATGCAATTTGAATGATCAATGATACTGTAATAAACTGTACACGATAGAAATGGGCATTAGCTCTTCCAGTTTGCACAGTTTGTACTGGAAGATGAGTAACTATTGAGACTGTCTCAAATGCACTTCTTCATCAAACTTATATGAACATAATTGACCAGCAAGGCAAAAGCATTCAAATTAGCAATATTCACTTCAGTTGTATATCACACTTATTTGTGGACTAAAGCAAAAGTACCATGATAGGACTTTAAAATCCACATGATGAACACAAAAGAAGAGGCACGGTATAGAGCACTCATGTAGCACACAGAGACATTTAGGACCACGATTTCGCTACTCACCAAGTTGCATAGAAGTCGACTAGTAAAGGCTTTTCAGAGTTCTCCAATAACTCGTCAAATGAAGAAAACGTTTCCTTCTTAGCTTTGACCTATCGAAACAAAAAAGATATACACAGTAGAAAATAAATAGACATATTTCGAAAATAATAAGTGGCGTAAAGCAATATCAACGGAATACTTTTCAAGCCCATGCCAATGTCTGCAGGAGACCATCCAATTCCAAGGGAGTTGCAGATTTCAGTATGTTAGCTGATTATTAATACTGAATAAACCAGAACACTGTAGCAACTGATGGTTACACGTTTCAGCTTCGCCTATGTCAAGTTAACAAACTTCATGGAAAAGACATGGGTGATAGATGAGCCAACAGAGACATCACATTATCGATTCATCATTACTGAATACCAAAACTATGCACTGGTAGTGCAATTGTGTTGTTAACTTGTTAGTACTAGGAAGATTGAACTGGAAATCTTAACATAATACACCAAGTGGCAATGTATAAATGTTTGCTCCAGATTTCACATCGCAAAGCAAGTTTCTCCTCTACCGTCTGGTCCAAATTAAAATTCGTTACTAAAATCCGCACACCGGGGCATCCCTTTCCATAACAAACGGAATGCTCTGCTTTGGGCGACGGGGTAAACCGAACGTGAGGACGTACTCACCAAGAGCGCGGACCCCCGGGGAGGCGGCGCGGCAGCTCGCCGGAGCCCGAAGGCCGGCGGTGGGGAGAGGCGGGGCGGCGCCCACCGCGAGGGGCTCGGTACCGAAGAGCGCGCCGCGGGTCGGGGCGACGCCAGCGCGGCGGCGGCGGTGGTGGTGGTGAAGGCCGCCATGGGGTTGGCGCGCCTAGGGTTTTTGGCCGGCGAGCGTGTGGTGTACCGTACCCGCTTCTCTTATCAGCGCTTTCGGAGGAGGAAGAAGAGGAGAGAAAAGGCCGGCGCCTGCGGGGTGGACCCGGTCCAGTCACCTCCAGCGTCGTCCTTCGATGAAACGACCCCACAGCCAGTGTACAAAGGACAATGTGGGCCCCACATGGCATGTTACTTATACTTTCTTTCTGTGGAAAGAAGTATACATCCAACAGGCGCGCTATAACTTTTTTGCAGCGCCAAAATAGACGTTTAGCGCGTTGTGCGCATGTTTTGCTTTAACAACCGCGCTATAGTATCTCGCGAAAATGGGACGGTTTTCCAGACGCGCTAAACTCCAGCGCGCGAGACCAGCACACATAACATTTGCACTCAAACATACAACAAGGAAGATCAAACATACACCAAATAGTTCCTCATCAATCTTTCGTGAGCACCGATCATTTCCCTCCACAATTTCCGATGACCAAAAACTGAACCACCATTCTTCGGCTTTTTGTTGGTGCGGATAGCTAGGATCATGCGACGTCCTTCTCCTCTTGAAGATCAAATTCTTCATCGGAAGAATCGTAGGACGAACTCATCTACATACATTAATTTACACTACTTTAAATCTACAAACTAAAATGCAACCAAATTTATCTAATAAATCAAAGTTCATATCTAAAATTTACCTTGCAAGTGTTTTACCAAACACCTTGTGCGCGCGGAGGTGCCAACGGTGACAGAGATCCACCGTTGTTCGGTTGACGACCTGCACGCTGGAGGGTGGCGGCGACGAGGGGGTCGAGGAAGCAGCGGCGGCGCACTGCTGAGAAACGGCGGAAGCGCCGGCGGCGTCAGTGAAGGCTAGGCCCGACTCAGCGTCGCGGCGACCTGCGTGCGGCCATAGAAAGCGGCGGCACGCTAGGGAGTAGCGGAGGAAGCGCCGCCAGTAGGTAAATTGAGAGCGGGGTCGCCGGAGGAGATGGGGGAGAGATGCGAGTGGTGGCTCGAGCGGCGGAAGACTTCAGATCCGGCGGTTAGTGGCTCACGCGCGTTTCCCCTTTTGTCCCGCGCGCTGGACTGGATGCCTCAAATATGATGCGAAATGTACCGCTTCGTCCAGCGCGCGGGTCGCTTTTTCGCGCGCGGGGGGTTATTGCGCTGCCGCTGGAGGACTGAATTCGGCCGCGCGCGCGCTATATAGGCGGTTTATTCGGCGTGCGGTCCAATTCGCGCCTCTGTTGGAGATGCTCTAACCCCCATAACTTTCACATTTGGGACAGAGAACCCCTCAGCTCAAAAGTGGAGCACATAATCCCCATATCTTTGTAAAATCGGACAGAGAACCCCCTGGCCAGGTTTGGCTGTTTTGCAGGGTGGTTTTGCACACCTGGCTGCCACGCTGGCAAAGTAAGGTCGGGCTGGTCGAAATGACCTCCTTGCGACCTGGTTCGGTCAAACCATGTTCGTCGGGTTGGTCTCGTCGCCTCCCTTGTTTCCCTGCGGTGACGGTTCTTCTGCGTGGGCGGCGGCGGCGACGACAGAGCAGTGACGGTGGACGATCGGTGGCATGTCGGCTAGAATCGATGCGCTCTCATGATTCTAGGGTTCCTCGGCTCTGCCCTCTTTCTCCCGTGGCGGTTGGCGCACAGCAGCTGACCATGGCGGGTCGCAGCGGCAGCGGCAGCATCGGGGCGCAGCGACGGGAGCGTCGCCTGCACGTCAGCTCTGTCCCCTATCGGGCGCTCGTCCTGGACGCAGCTTGGAGACTAGCAGGAGCTGGTTGAAGTGGTTTTGCATCAAATTTCCTTTTTTGTTTGCACTGTATGTTGGGATTATGATTTCTAGTTGATGGAATCTGAATGTAAGATGTACTCTCTCCGTTCCAAATTAATTGACGCAGTTTTAGTACAAAGTTATACTAAAACTGTGTCAATTAATTTAGAACGGAGGGAGTATGTAGGCATGTTCGGAATGCAATAAAATCAGAAATATTGACATCAATATGATTCATTTTTTACAGCATTTTGATTAAATTTTCAACATTTACTCTAATGCAATTTGATAACAAAAACTGGTAGCTTTTTCACAGCAATTCAAGCTAACAAAAGGACGTGATCTGCAGTCTTCATTGTACATGATTTCAGCAAGTCAGGCTAACAAAAGGAAATTTATAAAGGTCTAGTTTCAGCTTAAACTTAAGCACGGTTCACTCCTCTGCATCTTGACCTGAAGTTGCTTGTTGCTTTGCGCTACCAAATAGCCACCACTTGAGCCTTTCTTCTGTGGGCACTTTCTCAGTTGTTAGTGCCTGGGAAGTAGAAACCTGATGTGGAGCCGCCTGGGAACTAAAAACCAGGTGTGGAGCCGCCTGGGAACTAGAAACATGAACTGGAGCTGCCTGAGAAGTAGCTTCATCTGGAGCATGGCCAGTAGTTCTTTTCTTTGCTGTTTTCTTGCACTACCAAGGGAGCTAGTGTTTTCTTGCACTACCAAGGCCAGCAATTCCTCTGTCTGGATGAACTTCTGCCGACAGTTAAGCCGTTGCGATATACACGCCGACAGGTTATTTGTAGCAAAACATGTACCGACAGATGTCTTGTAGCTATATCTTCATCTCAGACAACAAATAAACTATCGGGATTGCTCCAAAGATACTCCGACAGATGGTTTGTGGGTATAGTTATACCTTTTCCTACAGAAGTGTGTTGGCAAGTTCCTACCGTGGTGTAGTTATTATATAGCCGCAAACCATCCATAGATATCTGGGGAGAGCACCACACCCATTTATTAAGACATAAAATATTTACAAATGTCTTACATATTTGCATAGTTAAAAGATTATTTATTATAATTTTCTATTACACTAACAAATTTGGGTACATAATGGTGATGCTATCTAGGAATAATCAATATTTTCTTATAGAACTCAAGCGTCTCATTATGAATCGAAATGGGCTGGTATTTTTCCAAGAAATCTCTGGCCAAGCTTCCGAAGTTTTTCTTAACACCAATGAATTCTATTAGTGCTAGAAGAAAACTGGTGTCACAACAATAATTTCAATAAACATGAACAATTTCACCTTGTAAGTTATGTGCATCTAAATTTGTGATATATTTTTGACTCGATCAAGTACCAAGTACCTCTAGAACATAGGAAAAGGAAGACAAAATACATGCATACATGTCCAAAGATTGGTTTTGCGTCGCTTAGATGCATCATAGTGTATATGTATGTATTGTGGTCCATTGTAGTATCCTTAATTAATATCTTTGCAGATATTTCTTTGTCTAACAAATATCATGACATGGAGGAAGTGCCTAACTTACTTGGCTCGAAGTGTTGACGTACAACATATCCCACATGGACATTGACACATGCCTCTTTTTATACCACACTTCACTTGATTCGTAAAAAGGAAAAAAGGCGGCGCAAAACGGTAAACAAAAATAGAAACATACGCATAGATGTGCGACATGATAGATCGTGTAAACAAGGTTTATTGTGATGTGCACTTCTATATGCGAAGGTACATTCATTGTGACCAAGAATTCTAAAATAAGAAATTTTCTGTACTTTAATACCAGCGGGTCGAGGTGGTCGCTGATGGTGATAATCATGAGAGTTGGTTCCACATGGATAGCTAAACAAAGTGCACTTCTTCTCGAAACAAGTTTTCGCCCCGCTAAGTGCACTTCTTCTCACGGCGGGGTCAGACGGCTTTGCAGCGAGCAATTTGATCTCTGATGATAAATTAAGATGCTTGATCAATGATCAGGCAGATGAACTGGGTTGGTAGTTTATCGTATCTGAATTTGCGTATCATAGCGTCAGTTGTATGCCGGCGATCGAGTGTCAGCCTACGCACCCCCTCTGGCGTGCGTGCACCGAGTCCACACGGTCCGGGTCCACCAGCAGCGGTCCACGACGGCACTTCCCTGACCCGACCAGCCGAACCGGAAGAGCGACAGCAACACGAACCAAGATCTCCGCACTCCCAAAATCCCTCGCCCAAATCCTGCTGCCGCTAGGGTTCGTGGCGGGCGGGGAATCGAATTCCAGCCCTCACACTGCGATCCGCAGCGCAGCGCCCTCCCGCGGATTCCCCAGCATGGGCTCCCCGCAGGACCCGTTCTACATCGTCCGGGAGGAGATCCAGGGCTCGGTAAATCCCCTCCCTCCTCCGCCCCTCGCTCTTCTCATCTGTCGCTTCCAGTCAGTCACTGCGAATTTCGACCAGCACCTAGATTCCATGGATTTTTGCTGCTGCTGCTGCTGTTCGGTTGCATAGTGACATGTAAATATTGGTTTCTGTAACCTCTGTAGTTCGTAGTCCAACATGCTCTTCAGTACGGCTGACGGAACCACCAAATAGGTAGGTGAACCGATGTATGATGCTGGCTGAGAGCGCAAATTCGTAGGCAGGCTTTACGAAGCTGAGTAAGAATGTCTAACGTTTCAAACACTGCCTGACGATGGCTTTGCGGAATGAGAGCTCTCGAGGGAGGTTGTTCTCTCCTCACTGTATGTATGTGAACAGCAGTCCTGTGTTACCTTGGCGATCATTTTCGTGACCCTGCGGTGAGAAGAGGTACTACCATGAGCAAGGAAGGTTTTGAACTGACTTTTTGCTAGATTGTTTAGTGGTTCTGTGGTATGGGGATATATCGTAAATGCGGAATTTAAGCATGCTTCCTGAATATTTGATACGGTATACACCTCTGTAGCTGGTCTTCTTTATTTGATACTCTATGTATTCTTAGACTGAATATTTGAAAAGATCAGTTGTTGCAGCGTTGTTGCTGCTAAGTGAACAAGTGATTTATTCTCCTCTCCTGTTAGTCCCGACGATGAAGCTCATTTGTATTTATGTTGCTTACAACTCTCCTATAGTTTTAGAAGCATACTGTATCAACATCTATTCTTCTTTTGGTCCTGAAGGTAAAGAGACTTTTTTTTGCAGATTGGTAAGCTGCAGACTAGTTTCCGTCAATGGGAGCAAGTTGCTTCAAATACTGGAGAACATGTGCATCTGACAAAAGAACTTCTCACCACCTGTGAAAGCATTGAGTGGCAGGTATGAAAGTCACAGCAAAACGATGCCAACAGTCATTCTTATAAGAACTTCTTTGATATATATCGGACCTGAATCTATATGGCGGGCTATGCATCTAACATATCGAGTCTGAATTTCAGTGGGAGCTTTATACTTGTCAGGACTGACTGGTTTTTGTTTATGTTGAAGGTGGATGAGTTGGAAAAGACAATCACAGTTGCATCAAGAGATCCAGCACATTACGGGCTCGATGAAGTTGAACTCTCCAGGCGACGGAACTGGACTGGCTCTGCTCGTAATCAGGTGTTTCTTGATATTCCTTCCTTCAGTTTTGGGCTTCCAGTTGCCAAAAAAAAGTTTCAGGCTTCCTTTGCCTTCAATATAACAACCGAAATGTTTTGAGGATTGGTTCTGAACGAATTGTACAAAATTTATTCAGTGCTTTCCTTTAAATATCTTAGAGTATTGCCAACGAGACACATCTCTCCTTTTCAGAAGAAAAATACGGGACTCGTGAGTATGCATGAGTGACGCTGTTACAGCTGAATATTGTATCCTTTAGTAGGGAAAAAGAAGACAGATTGGAATGTTATTTATGTTACTAGTTTTTTTATCTCTGTGCTTCGCTGTGTGAAGTTTATTTATTTGTGTGCTCGTATCTTTGGACAAACTCATCCAGGTTGGTACTGTCAGGAGAGCTGTTGAGAAGGGGAAGAACAATTCAGCAATGGCAAGACATCCGGACCTAATGGGAACAAGCAGAACTAACCACTATTCTTCCCAAGACAACGATGACTATATTGATTCAGAATCAGATAGACAGCTTCTACTCATGAGGTGAGTCTGCTTACTTACTTTTTATTTACTGTGCAGATATGTTAGTTAGAAACATGCTACCATTTTCCCTCTGAAAGAGAAACCTATTATTTGTTCAACATGAGGAATAGGATAACCCACTCTAGATTCTCGTTTTATGTCAGTAGGTATTGTTTAATTTATATTTACTGTTGTTCTTCCATAGCAAAAAAAGTTTGCCGAAGTAACATGCCCATTTGTAGTTACCTCTGCTGAAATTCAGTTTTAGGCCAGCATGAGCATGCTAAAAAACTTTACCAAGGATTTTTTTTTTAACACTCACTAAGTAGCACATGGGTATTGTGATTACAATCTACATAGTGTCTTTGTTGCTACTCATGGATAATACAGTCTTGTAATCAACTTAATCATCCTATCTTTCTCTGCCCACACTCCCGCCTTCCACGAAACCTGTATGAGTAGGCTTCTAGTTATTGCTAAAATTTACTGTTATGTATGAGCTGCACAATTTTTTTCAAAGTGTTGTTGTTTCTGCAGTACGAAACACTTGTGTTATGCTGTCAGACTGCCTGCTACTATCATATTATTCCTTGACCTTTTTACATTAGATAGGTATTAAGGATTAGTTTTGTAAACATGAAACATCCAGGTTATATACTCTGCTACTGTACCTGTAGAGTTCATAGTCTGCATTGCTTTGACGCTCGTACTGAATTTCCTTCAGGCAGCAGGATGATGAACTTGATGAGCTCAGTTTGAGCGTTCAGAGGATCGGAGGCGTAGGGCTAACCATACACGAAGAACTATCAGGACAGGTAGTTTGCTACTGGCGGCGCAGGCTGCTAAAGATGCTAGATTTGTGTGGATCGTAATTACTTGTAATGCGATAAATCTATAGTTAGAGACATTTTTGGTTTGATTTTCAGTTGTTCAGTTATTTGTTCTTGTTACCGGTGCTAGGAAGTAACCTTCTGTTTTTATAGGAAAGGATCCTTAACGACCTAAGCCTGGAGATGGAGACAACTTCAAACAGACTCGACTTTGTGCAGGTCATTTCACCATCTTCAGCACCAAGTTACATTGCACTTGTGCTCCATCGTTTCTGGTGAACAAGTATGATGCGTAGTACATAGTATCTCTGACACGATTTTTATCATTCTTCCTCGTGCAGAAAAAAGTAGCAGCGGTGATGAAGAAGGCCGGCATCAAGGGGCAGATCATGCTGATCCTCTTTCTGGTCGTCCTGTTCATTGTACTTTTCGTTCTAGTGTTCTTGACATAGCAATATGGGATATTGTGATGTGCACCTGCTTACTGTAAGTTGTGTAGTAGGAGTAGAATTACATGTACAAGTTACTCATTTTACCTGGCTGTTGTGTATCCACATTTTGAAAGGAAAAAATCTCGCAAATTTCCACGGATTTCAGACAAAATAAACATTGATATTTAGATGAAACTAACTGGTTGACGTGTGTTATACCACACCGTTGTATCAAGACAGAGATGTACAGCTACACTGACAGCCTCTAAGATCATCATGCCTTGCCTTGACTACTTTTTATTTTGGACGTAATTAACAGCTAATAGTCCACACTAGTCCTTACTAATTATCACTCACTGCCGAGTGCCGATCGAGCAGCTATACTCGGGGCTGGCAAGCGAGTAGTTCGTGCATAAGTCTAGAAGCCGATGCTCTCTGCGGCGGCGGCCTCGACGACGGCCTGCGCGAGTGACGACCACGAGAGGCCACCGCCGACGGTGCCGGGGTTGCGGGCGGAGCAGTTCCTGCGGACCTGGCCCTGGTCGCCGGTGAGCACCTTGATCTGCCCATCTTCACCATGGACACGCTGAACTGGTCGAAGAACTCCCGCTGGCTGCGCGCGAACCGCTCGACGACGGGCCTGGTGGCGGTGTTGGTGAAGAGGTCCTGGTCGGAGACGAAGAGCCCTCCCGGTTCACCAGGTTGACGTAGTACTTGTTGTCGAAGACGTCGGGCGTGCGCACGTCCAGCACGGTGCGGCGGTCGGTGCCCTTGGCCGGGCATGTCCGCTTGAGCCGGCCGAGGAAGTCGGGGCTCATGGTGGGGTCGGGGCGCGGGAAGAGGCGGTCGTCGAAGGAGGTGCAGTGCGCGAGCCCACGGTGTGGCCGCCGGAGAGCGCGACGAGGTCGGTGGCGTCGAGGTTGAGGTTCTGGAGGGTGGTGAGGAGGGAGGGCACGGTGGAGGAGGGCGCCGGGAGGCCGGAGAGCACGTCTTGGACGGTGGCGAAGCGGGGGCTGTCGCGCCGGCCGAGGGGCACGCGGTAGGAGGGCCCGCCTGTGGCGGCGACCGAGTCGCGGGCGGCCAGCGCGAGGATGTCGGAGCAGGAGACGACGGCGCCGCCGCAGGCGCGCTCGAGGCGGTCGCGGATGTCGTTGATGGCCTTGAAGGAGGAGGGGCGCAGCGTGAGGTTGGGCGGCGCCTGCTGCTCTCCCGGCCCTGTGGCCGAGCCGTCGAGGAGCACGGAGGCATCGCAGCCCTGCACCCACCAAGGTACGGCGACGGCGGATTCAGGCATGTCATGTAGCATACCAACAAGCCAACAACGAATGTATGATGGAGGAGTTTGCGTACCTGCACGAAGCAGTCGTGGAAGTGGAGGCGGAGGAGTCCGGCGGCGATGCCGGCGTCCTTGCGGACGGCGTCCCTGACGTAGTCCCGCACGATGGACTCCGCCCTCGGGCAGCTCCGCTTGTAGAAGTCGAACGACAGGCCCCTCGCCACCGGCGGCTGCTGCTGCCCCAGGTCGCCGTTCACGCCGGCACCGGCCTCCTGCTCTGCCGCGGCGAGCGACGAGCTCGCCACTGCCACCAGCACTAGTGCCGCGAGCAGGGTCCAAGCCATCTCTGCTATGCTCTCTCCGTCTATGTCACCTTGTCAGTGTCACTGGGCTGCTCTGCTCTGCTACACGGCTACGTGGTCGCGAGAAGTTTTTGTTTTATAGGGACACTTCTGGTTGAAACACATCATACATGATGGATGGTGACGAAATGATGAATGCGCGCTAGGGCGGTGAGAAACGAACAAGGGATCCTATCTCCGCCTTACGTCCGTGTTTAGGTGAAGGCAGAAATTCAGTGTCTGCACTGCAGTCGGTGGGATAATGCTACTATGAACTCTGAAGTCGTAGTGTTGTGTTGATCTCTCGTTCTCGTATTTTTTTTTCCAAATATAGCCTTTAATCAAAACTGATCTGGTCTCTCCGAAAACTACTTCTTAGGGCCAGGTTGGCTCCATAATCTCTTGCGCCGACCCTGTTTTATTTTTTTTAATATTGAGAAAAAATATGCGATTTTCACAAGTTTGGTGCCATCCTCTTTGACGTCGATCAAGAGACCAGATTTAAAAATTGTTTAAGAAAAGGTCATATGTGCGTTTAGTTTCTTAAAAAGGCTAGATTTATCGAAAATACGTCATTCTCCGGAGATTTTTTTTTCGAAATGGGGAGAGCCAAGCCTCTGCATCGGGCAATACAAACAACCTTTTATTGCAAAGTTTAGATATCTCAAGTGTTACAAATCAAGGATCACATAAGGTTGAGACATCAACCATCGAAAAAGGACAAGAAATTCAAGAGCATCCAGGCATCCCTAATGCATCTAACATGTTGCCACGAAACTCTGCTGAAGATATCCTGGATAACCGCCAGTAGCCGGGTACATCCAGTAGCCATAAGGTCCCACTGGTTCAGTGGTAACAAGGCAGCCTCGATCGATTGCTCGTCCATGCATGGCGTTGACACGTGGAGCATGTGTTTGATGTTTGTTTAAGTTCGACTACTAAACCAACGACAACGAAATCTATTGCAGAAACTTGATTTTTAGGGAAATATTTTTCAGAGAAGTTTTTTTTTAGCCGAATTTTTCAGAAAAGTTATACGACTGAAATAGTGGCGGATCAGCCCACCCTGAGGTTGGCCCATATATCATAGACGAAATAAGCCCAAATAACATGTATACCATTGTTTCTGTTAAAGTGGACCGCCCTGAGATTAAAAAAAACATAGATTCGTCACTAAACTCATTTTCGAATAAAGTTTCGAGTGATATATATTTTTATAGCACATGAACAGAGTTTTATTTATCAAATTGATTGTTAATGTTAGAAAACGAAAAAAGGGTGTCATATGCATTAGGATGGAGTAAGTCCGCTTCAATAATTCCGGGTTCCCGTGAGACTAGAATAACAACCCCACAGGGGCCGTGGAGAGGCGATTGAACGTAAATTTAGTGATTTCCCATAGAGATTTAACTCACCGTATTTTCCATGTTTTTTACAGTACTGAACAATCAAAAACATGTGCATTTCACGTTTACTTCTCGTACAAACTGAACTTTCTTTATTATAATAACAGAACTGCCAAATCTTCTATTTTCATTCTGTTTACTTGGGTCATGTTTGCTAAAATGAGTCGGCAGTTTATTTGTGCTGGGTAGTGAAGTAAATGTTTTTTAGTTGCTGGACCTGGGACAACTTTATACACAACTTCTTCTTTTCCCTTGTAGCACTTCATTCGACGAAGAATTGACCTATAGAACTAGTGGAGGTAAAAACACACAAGATAATGACAATGCAAAGTATTTACATTTGATGATTAATCAATCAAAACTACATTATCATGTTACCACAGGTTTTTCTGAGTTGTGGGAACTATATATTATTTCCTCACACAATCGTCAACCACGCACAACTCTTGTGTAGAACAAACGGAACACCAGCTGGGAGCCTGGGACTGCAGAGCCACAGTGGAGTATCTCTTTTTAAGCTTTTTTTTGTCTCTCATTGAACGAGAGTCCAAGAATAAATATACTAGCTACCAACCCCACCATGAAAAGTAAATCAAGCATGTGCCTTCTAATTATCTTATCTAATGGTAGGGAGGGGAGGGCCATTGCCCTCCCCCTCCCTTGCGCACCCTCCCTCTAACCTATCCATTGACAAATCGGAGATGAAGTTAAAAATGTCACAATATTAAGTGGTTCATAGCCTATTGAAAGCTCAACACCCAGTCAACATGCCATTACACTGACCAATAAAGTTATGTATTTTCCTACATGTGCACTTTGGATTCTTGTTCGCCAACACATCTTTTGTTCACAACAAACGAATCAATGACGAGCACGCACCGTCGGAAACAGGCCGCGTCCGGCTGTTTTTAATGTTTAAGTTCGACTACTAAACCAACGAAAGATGAAATATATTCTGAAATCTTTTGTTTTTAGGGAAATATATTTCAGAAAAGTTATAAGACTGAACCAGTGGCGGGTACAGACTACAGAGGATGAACATGGTGATCTATGACCCACCCTGTGGCTGGCCCGTATATCATAGACGAGAAGTCCCAAATAACATGTATAACATTGTTCCTGTTAAAGTTGCCCACTCTAGATGAAAAACCTTTCTCTAAAAAGATAAAAAGGCTGGGTTCGTCAATGAACTCATATTAGAATTCAATTCCACATGTATTTCACGTTTACTTCTCGTACAAACTGAACTTTATTTATTTCATTGCTTTTGTTTTGGGTCATGTTTGCTATAATGAATAGGTAGCTTATTTGTGCTAGGCAGTCAAGACATATGTTTTTTTAAGTTGCTAGCACAACTTTATACACAATTTCTTCTTTGCCCTGGTAGCACTTCATTCAACGAAGACTTGACCTATGGAGCTAAGTGTAGATAAAAGCACACAAGATAAATACTGTGCAAATTATTTACTTTTGATAATCAATCAATTGAAACTACTTATCATGTGACCACGGGTTTCTCTGAGTTGTGGGAACCGTTTCTGTTTTCCTAACACAATCGTCAACCACGCACAACTCTCATGTAGAACAATGGGAACACTACTTGGAAACTAGCTATAGGTGGATGATGAGGATTGGACCTCTAGGGTGGCCCGATCTTCACGGATTGACGAACGAGTGGACGAACTCACGCAATAACCCGAAGAACACCAAGAACACAAGAACACACACAAGATACAAGAACCGTTTCCCTTACCGGTCGGTCCAACCGGCCCAATAGAATCCACACGAAGGTGGGAGATCGGCAAGTAGATACAAGAAGGGATCTTGGACGGTTGTTTCTCCAACGGCCAACCAAGCCGATCCAATAAAGTCACCCGAGGATGAAAGATTGGCAAGTAGTCAAACTACAAGTAGAGGTCTTGAATCCACGAAGGGATCTTCTCCACTAGGGGAGGAACCATCCCCACAAGGGGAGGAAGGAGACCTTTGAGAAGAAGGAGTCTAGCTCTACTCTAATCTCAAAACATAGTCTATCCAGATCTGAGATGGGGAACTCCTATTTATAGTGTTGACCAACAAGGGGGTAGGTGGGGGAGGTTACATGGGCCTCCAACCCGTGCTGATTCCCGCAGCGGCGGTACTACCGCTTAACCCAGCGGTAGTACCGCTGGTGCGGTTTGACTTCGCTCTTCCCACCTCGGCGGTACCGGCGGCGGTACCGCCAGCGGTACCAGTTGGTACCGGACAAGCGCGTCAGACGACGATTCTGGCGGTAGCAGTGGCGGCAGCTCTCGAGCGGTAGTACCGCCTAACCCAGCGGTACTACCGCCGCCTGGGTCTTTTCTCCTCTTCCTTCGTCTCTTCCAAGCCACCGTCTTGTCGGACTCCATTCCTCGTGCGCCTTGGCCATCTTCCCGTGGAGTCGTACTCGTCATGACTAGCAATACAAAGTGACGATGGTCAAGTAGTATACCATTCCAAAGTGTCATATCGAGGTTCACATAGAGGAAGGAGTTCACCTTTGATGTCCATGGTGACTTGTGGAGTGTTGGAGTACTTGACATGGTGATGGACGTGACTCGGGCTACATCATCTCCCGCCCCTTTAAAAAGAGTCGTCCTCGACTCTTGCTCTTCATCATCATGCAAAGGAGGTAGATGTGTTGTCGAAAAATGTGACTTCACCATGCCTACAAACACTAAAGACCAAGCAAACCATGTGTGTGTAAGAAAAAGGAGCATATCAACAATGACATGTCCATTCTTTGTTATAGCACCGTTAGCACAACACAAGAATATGAAAAGGTAGTGCAAGTGCAAGGTCAAAGTGCAAGCAATCCAATGGAACACCTTAAAAGTGTGGAAATACAAAATCTCCATGAAAAGCACACAATCAAGAGTGTCCAAAATATCATCATGGTGGCAAACAAAGCACATGAAAGAGCAAGTTTTCTTCGAATTTGTTGCAACACCAAATTGGTATAAGCCAATAAACTCATGATAAGACATGCACAAAATGTCATTATGGTTGCAAACAAGCCATTGGAAAGAACAAGTGTTCATCATATTTGTGGCAACCCATAAATCATCCATGTGAAAGATCAAGGAAACATGCTTGTCATAAAGGAGACCAAAAGCAACATCATGATTGCAAACAAACCATAAGCAAGAGAAATTGTTCAACTTGTTTGATGCAAAACATGAGAAAGATTTGAAAGTTGGATTCGATCCACAACTCACGTGTATGCTCTCAAGAGCTCGTATTGTCAACTCATGCTCAATGGAGGTTGACATTATCATGCGGTTACCGGCACACACAAGACACCATATGAAGAGATTATGTGCACGGTATATGAACACATCATCCATCATGACGCGTCTCTTCATTTGCACATCACCAACCACACAAAAATCAATTGGAAAATATGACATATGTGGATGGTCGCTATGCAAAGTGAAGGATGGAACAAGGTCCATAAGAGAAAACGAAACATCTCCAAAATGTGAGAAAGCTATGGGGCAATCTCATTATCAAGCATTTCAACATTAGTGCAAGCAACACATGTGAAAGAGAAATTGTTCAACATGTTGCAAGCCACAATGCGAGAAAAATAGAAACATTCATAACAAGGCATGCTCATGGCAAAATTATCACAAATAGGTAATTCCACTTGATCAACATTGGTTTCAAACAAAGTATCACATGGGAATAAGAACGAATCATATGTGACCTCAAAAGAATCATCCATAGCATGCAAGCAATCATAGTTCATCATGTCCACAAGAGGGATCATGGTCACATCAACACCCATACCTTTGTATTCCCGCTCATGTGAAGTAGGTGTTGAAGTAGTAGGGGCTTCCATGTAGCCTACTTGTTCATCTTGAAGTAGACATGGGGTGGCATCATCATCATCCTCCATGTACATCTTCTCCATTTGAGGCACCGTCAAGTCGAAGATAGGCGTCTCATCATCCATGGAACCTAGCACACAATGAGAAAACACACTAGAGGTAGAGGTTAAGTTGTTAGAAATCGAAATGGCCTCACAAGACCTATCAACTACCTCTCGCAACTCAAGTGGTGTATCACTCATGCCCTCAAAGTGAAAGCACTCAAACTCACATATGGTGGAGGCACTCAACTCACTCTCACTCTCACTCAAGTGGGCTAAGTGGATCTCATTCTCACATGGGATTGGTACAATCTCGTAACTCAAACTCATAGGGATAGGCTCGGTTTCCTCAACTCCATACGCCTCCAAGGTTGAAGGGAAACTCCCATGCTCAACCTTCTCAACCAACTCACCTCCAAAGGTCAATGCCAAAGTGAGGGCATCATCACTCGACTCCTTTGCCGAAGGGAACATCCCATGCTCGGCATCATCATCACTTGACCCATGGTCATAGGTGATAGCATTCTCCATGCTCGCCTCCTTGGTCGAAGGGAAAATCCCATGCTCGACCGTCTTGTCACCATCTTGGTCACCGTCTTGTTCACCACCTTTGCACTCCCACATCATGTGACCTCTTCTATTGCATAGTGGGCACAAGAGATTGGGACATTCTCGTGGATCATGGTCTTGGCCTTGGCAATTGTCACATAGGAGGTCTTCATCTTGCCATATGGGGGCCAATGTTGTGGTGGTACTTGGTGTAGAAGTCATATCAAGAGAAGCGTTTGAGAGGGACGCCGTCTTGGTTGTGTCCTCACGTTTGTGACCATGCTTCTTCCGGCGTCGACGTTGGAGTTGCTCGATGAAGGTGTCGAAGTTGGCCATGATCTCGTCTGTTATTGGCGCACTTGGAGTGGTAGCACTAGGGGACACCATAGGATGTGCCTTTGTCGCCATCTTCTTCTCATGTCGACGTTGACGCTCTTGAGCGGAGGGGTGTCGCCGAAAGTCATTCGGATGCTTCTCCTCATGTTTGCGTCGGCGTGCTTGTTGCCTAGGTGACCTTGACTTCGAGCTCCCACTCGAGCTTGGTGATATGTTTCGAAGCTTGGCGAGTGAAGAGATGTCGTCTTGGAGCTTGGACAAGTTGTGGTCGACCTTGGCAACGTTCTTGTGGCGCCTTGATGAGCTAGATGGGTGTAACAGCCCCAAAAATTTGAGTACCAAATTTTCACTTTTGTATCCTCTAATGCATCATGGCATGCATGCATCTTTGCATCAACTTTTGATTTGCTAAACAATACCCTAATTTGGTTTGTCAAAAGTTGGAAAATTAAAATGCCAAACTTGCTCAAACCTTTCTACAAAGCAATGCAACCTTCAAATTTGCAAATTAAAATACTTGACAAATTATAATTGTCCAGGAAGTTCCAAGAGATCAAAGTAATATCCTGCCCTTCATTCAAAATTTCTAAAGAAATTGCATTTGGAAGTTTAGCTAAAATGCCTAAACCAAACTCCATGAACAAAGTTTGACCAAAACATTTTATTTGCCAACCCCAATTTTTGTGGAGTTACTAAATGTTAAGGGGAGCATCCCCAAATTATTTCATAATTTTTGGAGGTGGATAACTGCCTCAATTAATTCAAATACGCCTGCTGCTGTTTTAAAACAGTACTGAAAAGGACCTAAGCGTGATAGTTTTAAAAGTGGCAGGGGGTTTTTCGCAAAGTTGCGGTTGTCTCTCTCTCCTCCCGCCAGAGACGCGCGCGGCCATGCCGCCGTGGCGTGCTCCGCATGCCCGGCCCCCCCCCCCTCTGCCTTTCCCGTTGCAAGGAAGAGAAGCCACACCGGGCCCCCACCTGCCCTGCTCCTCCTCCCCACTCTCCCACTTGCCCCTGCTCCTCTCTCTCCTTCTTCCCCTCGGGCTCACCATGGCCGCCATGGCACCGAGCTCGCCGCCGTCCGTAGCCGACGATTGAAGCGCTCCCGAGTACATCCAAGGAGCCCACAAGCTCCGCCGCTTCTCCCTCTCCGTCCTCGCCGGAGGAATCGAACCGGGAGGCGCGGAATCGACGCCGCCGTCCGATTTCCCGCCGACCACCGCCGCCGCTCGCCGCCCGATTCTGGCCGCCTCCGCCCACCTCCGACCACGCCGTCTTCCCCAAAGTGTTCAGGTGAGCTCCTCGTCCTACGTGACCCCTCCAACCTCCTTCCCTCGCCCGGTAACTTGGGCTCGCCATGAGCCGTGCTCCGCCTCCGCCATGGTTGCCGTCGTGCCCATCTCCGGCGACCAGTTTGGTCCGTGGTACACCCGTAGTTGCTACGTACCGTGCGCGTTGGAACCATCCTTTATCTCGCCCCCTCGCGCGCTCACTTGTTGAGCTGGTGCTCGACGCCGGCGAGGTCACCGTGTGCACGCCCGCTCGAGCAGAACCGTGCCGTAGTTTTCAGTTCGTCAGTGGCACGATCGGATTTTCCGGTTCAGAAAACAATCGGACTATCCGAGTAAAGCCAGTACCGGTGTTTCTTCAGTCCTTAGCCGTTTGTCCCAGAGCTCACTCCACACGGATATTCCGAGTTCAATAAAATTCGGATATTCCGAGTTATGTCAGTACGAGTTTTGTGGAGTCCTTGGCCAAAATTCGAGTTTGTGTCTCCGATCGGATAATCCGGTTAGGAAAAATTCGGATTTTCCGATCTGGTCCTGTACCAAAAGATTCTCTCCTGTCTCATGCTTTCCCTCTATTTGGTTAAGTAATCCTAGTGTGGTTTAAAATAATTTATTAAAGTCAAATAATCAAAAGAGGAAGTAAAATAATTAGAAGCACATATTTGAAATAATAAATTGTAAAAGTAATAACTTTTCACCGGGACATCCGAAAATTGTGTTCTTCATGCCAAAATGTTCAGAAAAAGGTGAACTGTTCAAAATCATCATCTCATGCATATTTGATCACAATTACAATAATGTGCTTCTAGTAGGATTAGAATCACTAAGATAAATATGAGGGTAGTCCAAATAATACCAAATTATTTGGGACGCTCATTTAAATTGATGACCATGTCTAGGATCTCTTAATTGCATTAAAATGTCATATCATCATTTTTGTATGCATTGCACAAATGCCATGTGTTGATTGTTGTTTCTTTTCCGGTGTTGTTTGTGCTTCGGTAGATCGAGGAGTTGAGGTGCAACCACAATTCTTCGACGGTTCTTACTACCTTTCGTATCAACAAGGCAAGCGTAACCCCCCCTCTGAGCATATCTTATCCTATTTTTCGCAATTATTTTCTCCACTATAATATTGCATGCGGTTCTAAATGTCTTTTGCCTGGATTAGAGTATCCTACTAGTTGCATTAGAATCCTGTTGCCAATACCTGTTTTACCTTCCTATTACCATAGGTTTGTATTGTTGGCCATGAAATACTTACTATGCTATGCAAGTGCTTAGCCATGCCTAGTGAAATGCCTAGTTGTACTAGGGATGGTGAATGCTGGAAACAGGTGTTAACTTGTGACAGTGATGTGATGGTGGAGAATTGTGGAGGTGGATAATAAAATGCTAAGAAGGTGGGGATGAGAGGCCACATGGAATGTGGTGGGTTGTCTCGTTCTTGCCGCCTAGGTGCGAGTTCTGTACCTCCTGAACCAAGACTGAGCGTGCAACCATGCGTGAGGCCTATGCAATTGCAGGAACCCTCATAGACTAAATAACTCGAGCGGGGCTAGCCAGGGTCCTCTAGTTTGGCTTTCCATTTGCGCGTGCGTGATGGTGTTGAACGGAGATGAGGATGGTGGTGTTAGGAAAATAAGTGGCCGTGGGGCGGGGTGTGGTTATCCTGGCAGTCCTACCGCCACTGATGATCCTGGAAAGTCCTTAACGAGGGAGAAGTCGACACCGTTCCCACCCAGCCGGCTTTCCAAGGAAGAGAGCTAATGCGCAGGTAATGGGCCGGGCGGTACGCGTGGCAAACATTTGTACACCCCTGCAGGGTTAAATCTTTTCGAAAAGCCGTGTCCACGGTTAAGGACGACTTGGGAATGGACGATGATCATAGAATAACTTAAACGGAATGATTAAAAACTGGGTACTAGAGGTACCAATTTCACGAATGTAAGGTTGACTTCCTCGAGGGTGATTCGGGGAGGTGCCTATGATGAACAGGTACAATGATGTGATGGTGGTTGTTGTTGAGAAAGTGATCTCAAGAGAAAAGAGTTACTTCTTACCCCTCTTTGAAAATGTTCTAATAGTCGATGCCTTTGAGTTATGTTTTTCATAAATAAAATCAGCTTTATGCAAAAGAGCCATAAAACCTTGACAGCTAATCATCGAGCATATATTAGCTCTTAATCTTGCGAGTTCGTCGAACTCAACGTCTTTGCTTTTGTTTCAGAGGAGGACTTCACCGACTTCGAAGGTGGGTTCTTTGTGGACGTCGACGAGTAGTCTGGGGTTCCCAGGTGGCAGCTTGGGACATCCCGGAACAGCTGGCGCTGGATGTTTATCTGCAGGCCTCTTAGGCCATATGATGGTTCTTGTTGTTTAGAACAACACACTTCGCTTCCGCATGTTGTAATGTTGGGTCTGTGACCTCTGTTTGTCATTTGCTATCTTTCTCTGTATAAGAGTTGAACTATATGATTTTTGTGTCATAGAGTCTGTGATGTGCCAGTTGTTCCACAAGTCTTGATCTTACTATTATGCCTTGAGGGTTGCGCCCGTGTTAAGGCATCAATCGGGGTGTTGCGTTGTCTGGAGTGAGGTGTACCCAGCAACGCCTGCCAAAGGTTTTGGCCGGGGATTGGTAAACCCGTAACCTCCGCTTGTATCGCTTAACCAGTGACACGCAGCATCACTGTATAACAGTCGGGTCAGGGCGCCACAATGGGCCTTGACTTGTCTTGGCCTTGTCGATGCACTTCTTGTGGCGCCTTCTTGTTGTTGAAGGAGAATGTCGAAGCTTGTCGCTCTTGGCGACGGCCTTGTCATGGCTCCTTCTTGAAGTTGATGGAGAATGGCGAAGCTTGGCACTTTTGGAAGTAGATGGAGCTCCATAGGATGAACTCATGGTGGCCTTCTTGT
The DNA here is from genome assembly GCA_947311845.1 of Poa pratensis. Taxonomy (NCBI): domain Eukaryota; kingdom Viridiplantae; phylum Streptophyta; class Magnoliopsida; order Poales; family Poaceae; genus Poa; species Poa pratensis. The sequence goes on from CAMZMU010000127.1 coordinate 7,099,716, forward strand.
CGGAGCACCGTCTTGAGCTTGAACCATAGAAGTAGGTTGTGCCATGACGCTTGGTGGTGCCGCTCTTGAACATGGTGGTGACGGGGGTCCTCTCCTCTTCCATGTTGTCGAAGTCGCCGCACATGCTACAAGAGTAGTAGTCGTAGACGTTCTCCACCATGTCATCGGAGTGGTAGTCGTAGTGGTGGCGCTCCACCATGTCGTTGTAGTCGATGTTGGTACCATGTGATGAGGCATGTGAAGACACTTGCGCCTCATTGTCGTTGGAGCTCATGTAGTCGGAGTCGTGGTAGATTCGCACGTACTTGGAGTCGATACAATTTGATAAAGGTTGCTTGACGTCATGGTACCGCTCCTTGTCGTGGACGCTTGAATAGTCGGAGTCGTAATCGGAGTAGTTGTAGCGGAAGTCTTGGTGATGATCCATCATGTCATGGGGGTCATTGTCGGTGTAGTTGTCGTAGTAGTCCCCCATGTCCTCAAAGTTTGAGGCATCATAGTTGTTGTGGCTCATCATGTAGTCCTCCTCATAGGCTCCATAGTTGCATTCGCTCTCCCTAGACATGTCAACTCACAAGACAAGTGTATATATGTGGAGTGGAAAGGAACTAGAACACAACCTCTCACCTTGTAGATAGTATTGGACGTCGTGGACAACCAATGGAAACGATCAGAAAGTAAAATGCTTGTGTTCAAGTATCCAAAGCAAACTCCAAAACACACACGGCTTGAAAGTTGGTAGGAAGGTATGGTAGGTGGAAAGCAAATTGAACCAACCGGAAACCAAGATTTTGTCAAAGCAAGTAGAGAACCACGATGATCACAAAGCAAAACAAGTCAATCTCAAAGATAGGAAACACACGCGCGGAGAGATAAATGGGACTCGTGCAACAAAGAAGTGAGCTAATGAATCATATGATCCTAGCGAAGACTATAAGCTCGTGTTGCACAAGTACAAGGAGAGCTACTAGCTCGATTGCAATTTATTGGTGGGCTACAAGATTTACACAAAAATGCACCACCTACTAGATGTTCATCGAGCTTGCGCTTTCCTACTAGATATGGCAAGTGGTGTTTCTTTCTTTTCTTTTCTTTCTTGCTCTTTTTGCTTCTTTTCTCTTTTTGCTTTTTGCTCACTCACTTTTTGATGCCAACAACAAGATATATCAACTAGCGCATACAACGTTTGCTCGAAAACTACACGGTGCAAATGTGCAAAGCCCAAGCAATCACTACACCGTGGTAGAACCTTGCCAACACACTTCTGTAGGCAAAGGTGTACCTATACCCACATGCGATCTGTCGGCGTAGCTTTAGAGATACGCCAACACATACTTTGTTGGCCCAACTGTACGTACGACAACAGAACATCTGTCGGTGTTGATATATCTGTTGGCATAGACATTACTACAGCACATCTGTCGGCAGAAGTGCTTAGAGACAGAAAAAGTGTCGGCGGAAGTTTCCACGTGGCGGATAGCGAGCGAAGCGGGAGAATTGGGCGGGCGAGCGCGGAAATTTTCAGCCCGAAATCGCATAGGTCCAATTATTCTCTTCTCTACAGACCGAGAGTACCCATCTCTCTCTCCATTCTATCCCCAACAAGCATCTCCTCCCCAAAGCTCACATCTTTACCCTAGCCGCCGCCACCGCATAGCTCTGCTCCGTTCGCTGGCTCCTCACCTCCGACCACCGCATCTCTGGCTTATCTCCACACCTCTGGTTGCCGCTGCCACCACCCCGATCTACCTCGTCGTCTACGCCTCCCGTGCCCACTGAAACCGCCGCCGCCTCCAACCTGTACCTTGGCCGTAGTGCTACCCATCTAGGATCTCCAGCCTGCTACACCCACAAATCCAACCCCGCCAGGCCGTCCTCGAGCCTCCCCTACCATCGCGTTTACCATTCCTTAAATCAGGTCGCTGCCTCCCCATGTTTTCTCCTTTATGATGTTTCATTCTTTGTGCAGATTGATTTGCAGAACTGAAATTTGTGGCATCTGAGTTGACGATGTGAATCGATCTATGGTCGGCTTGATCTGCTCTTGCTTCCTTGATTCTTGGGCAGGAGCTATTAGATTCATGTGGAAGTTTGCTTCCTGGAAGGTACAGTCTGATTATTGTCCATCTTCTCTCATTCATCGAAAAGATTGAATACATCGCTTTATTTACTGGCACGAAGAGTTGCACAGCTGAATATGAGAGAATATCCATCCCGTGGTTGTTTCCAGATCTGAAGCCACTGTAGTTGTATGTGGACGTGTATATCTCTTGCGACGAATCTGTCCATGGAGAAGTTCGTTGAAAACTTGTGTGAAGTTTGCTAAATAATTTATTTTTGTTTTTATTATACTAGTATATCTAATGAAATTTTGAGGTTAGCTGTTGGAGTGGGAGTACGAGTTTTTTCTGGTCGATTCATTAATTCCATAGTGAACCAAAAGTGAAAGTGTAAGCATTTTCTTCTTGAAATACTTAGTTGCATGCATATTATTTTGATGTTCTAATCACCAACTGAAATTATTTATAGAGTATAATCTTTGCTTACGTTTAAGTACAAGAGATGTGCATAGTTCTACAATATACAAGATTTTCTTAGACTCGAATATTGGTTTGCAGTAAACATATTCGCTAAAATAGATTTTGTTATACTTTATAGGTACGTCCAAGCTGACCCTGCAATTCACAGACGATTATCCCAACAAGCCACAAATTGTTCGGTTTGTCTGAAGGAGCTTTTCACCCGAATAGTTAGTTATTTTTATGTTTTTTCAGTAACTGAAATTCTAAACCATTCTCAGAGTTTGAAGCCTTCAAGGTCTGACATATATTGGTTTAATGTTTCTGTTATCTATTCAGTTTATGGAGACGGAAGCATCTGCTTGGATGTCTTACTGAACCAGTAGAGCCTATATATGATGTTGGAGCAATATTGACCTCTGTCCAGGTATTTAGTCCATCTCTCTTATTGTACCTATATATCCATTTGTTAGCTTAATTTTGTTCCACTACTTCTTATGGGTTAAAGTTAACTTGCAATAGACAATCTGTCATATAAGTAACATGCCACAAATAAATAGCTACCAGTGACTAGTTTGATCGTACATATGCCAAGTTAGCAGCTGCAGCCTTTTTCCTTTTTATTGTGGATGGAAATATTATGTGCCTCCATTTACTTCAAATATAATTGTTCCATGGGCTATCTCTCTTGGATAGTATCTACACGGTAGACTTACTAATTTCGGTTGTGTTCTGCTTGGCTGGGTGCTTGTTTTAATGCAATTGTGCAGTCTTATACTTCCTTTTGACTATCTCAACGTGGCTAAGATGCTTAAATAAGACATTCGTTGTATTTAATAGCAATATCGGTCCATTGAATCTCATCTTGATGAACAAGATAAACCACAAAAAACCACTGCATCTTTTAACATGTCCTTGAACCTTTCCATTTTACTTCGTGACTTTGTAGGGTATGTACAAAAGGCAACCATGTTGTACAGCATAATATAATCGAATTGATGATTTAACTTGTTCTATTTTCAGCATGATTCTTTTCAGCAATGCATGCTTTATTGGTATACTACTTCCCGCTAGTTACAAGGGTCACACACTTATGATTCATTGGTTGTTTTTATCCTTTTTTTCAATGGGCAGGTAGCTAGATTTTCTCAAGTAGTGCATGCATTTTCCTTTTGGATGTTCATATATTGAATCAATTGACCTAGTTGACAGTAGATGCCATAGGATCGATATTTCATTTTGTTTATATATATTGAATCACAGCCTTGCTTACTGTGCACTTGTAGCGAGATTTCGCTATTGTTGGACAAGCAACTAAACCTCACTTGTTTTACCATATATGTGCTGAATTTCGCTTTGTAAAGAGATGCCTATAGGATATTTCATTTTTTTAATATATTGAATCAAAGACTAGCTTCTTGTACACTTGTAGTTAGATTTTGCTATTGTTGGACAAGCAACTGAAACCTCACTTATAAGCGTATTTGTGCTAAATTTTGCTCGTAAAGAAGAATGTATACATTCTGCTTGCCTCAATGCTGACAGTAACAAGTAGATACACTTTCATCGATAAAAAAGAAGTTGTGTAGTGGTAATGGCAATTTAGCTGCACTGGTTTCTCAAGAACTTCTGTCCCTTTTTTTCATCCCCATCACATGGCCTGATTGGCAGCTTACCTCGTACCTACGATTTGTTTGCCTGTGACAATTTGTTTGAACATTTGATATGCTATTTAGTTATAAGTCCATCTGATGCCGTGTCTGCTATAGTTTTTGGTCATTTAGCAATATTTGAAAGCACTAGAGTATGACAATTTTGTGTGATCAATTTGCAGGTACTTTGCCTCACATGGATGTCATGACTTTGAAGTGGTTTGGACCAATGTGTGTCTGAAGTGTCATTGACCAGCAACCTTGTGCTCATGGAAGTGACAAGCAGAAATCTTTGTTGTATTTTTCTAATCTATAGGCCAGAATCTTTAGCTATTTATATAATAAGTAGGCCAAAACAGTAGCTATGTCAAGAAGTGGATGTTTGTGTACGTGTGATCAATATATTGATGATATTTGTGGATATATGTACTTGTGCGATGTTTGTTGCTCTACTTTTTTGTAAACTGTTCATGATATATGGATTTTGATATCGATGTGATATTGGAGCAATATATATACACAATGTGTGTTTGGTTGTATGCAGGTGTAGCAACAGAATTAGGGTCGGCAAAAAGTATACCTACATCATTGGTGTCGGCGTTGCTATGGTGTCTCTGGACAGATTGTGTCGGCATAGGTAGTGCACACCAACAGTGCAAGTGTCGGCATAGGTGTGCTGGTCACCGACATGCTATCTGTCGGCGTAGGTGTGACAAACGGTGACATAAATTCTGTCGGCATGTTAATTATGTGTCGGCGAAACTTTCACCGACTGCTTTTGCCCCGACTCTTTATCTTCTGTCGGCGTATCTCTTCCCAACTGATTATGTGTCGGCGTAGGGGGCCTTTGCCGACAGATGGATCTGTCGGCAAGTGTCTACCGTGGTGTAGTGAATCATCAAGAGCTAGCCTCAATAGGACAAGATAAACACAATGGTATGATGGCTATCAAAGGAATGGCAAGGGGTGAAGGTTGGCAATGTTATACCTTTCGTCGATGTTCTTCACCCGTTGATGTAGAAGCTTCGTGCTTGCCCACGAATTTTGGTGGTGGTAGATGATGGATCTTCCACAATGGTGACGAAGGCCTTGATCGTAGCTTCGAAACGAGCCGAAAAACACCAAAAACGGAGTCCGGAATCAAAAGATATGGCCAGAACAATTTTCAGAATTTTCAGTTTTTCTGGAGGTACCGCTTAACCCAGCGGTAGTACCGCTGGTGGTACCGCTCGAGCGGTCCGAAGGGCAGTTTTCGGCGGTACCGATTGGCGGTAGCACTGTAGCGGGCGGTAGTACCGCTAGAATAAGCGGTAGTACCGCTGCGGGTCGCAAACGCGCCCGAGAACGCGAAAATTCGCGATTTTGGCGGAAATTCTCGCCGAAAAACCTCAAATCGAAGGGGCAAATGATGGAATTAGGCCATGGGAACGCAAAGGAAATTAGATCAACTCGTATAGCAATAGATCTATGGATCATAACTTGCAAAAACGCACTCAAATCTCAGATCGATCCAAAAGCAAATTGGGGCTATTTTTGGTGGAAATTTTTGAATTTCTCAAAATCAAAAAAAAATAAGGGGATTTGGGGGTGGAAACACATGTCAAATCCGTGGCAACCATGCTCTGATACCAAATGATGAGGATTGGACCTCTAGGGTGGCCCGATCTTCACGGATTGACGAACGAGTGGACGAACTCACGCAAGAACCCGAAGAACACGAGGAAGAACACCAAGAACACAAGAACACACACAAGATACAAGAACCGTTTCCCTTACCGGTCGGTCCAACCAGCCCAATAGAATCCACACGAAGGTGGGAGATCGGCAAGTAGATACAAGAAGGGATCTTGGACGGTTGTTTCTCCAACGGCCAACCAAGCCGATCCAATAAAGTCACCCGAGGATGAAAGATTGGCAAGTAGTCAAACTACAAGTAGAGGTCTTGAATCCACGAAGGGATCTTCTCAACTAGGGGAGGAACCATCCCCACAAGGGGAGGAAGGAGACCTTTGAGAAGAAGGAGTCTAGCTCTACTTTAATCTCAAAACATAGTCTATCCAGATCTGAGATGGGTAACTCCTATTTATAGTGTTGACCAACAAGGGGGTATGACTGCTATAGTTTTTGGTCATTTAGCAATATTTGAAAGCACTAGAGTATGACAATTTAGTGTGATCAATTTGCAGGTACTTTGCCTCACATGGATGTCATGACTTTGAAGTGGTTTGGACCAATGTGTGTTTGAAGCGTCATTGACCAGCAACCTTGTGCTCATGGAAGTGACAAGCAGAAATCTTTGTTGTATTTTTCTAATCTATAGGCTAGAATCTTTAGCTATTTATATAATAAGTAGGCCAAAACAGTAGCTATGTCAAGAAGTGGATGTTTGTGTACGTGTGATCAATATATTGATGATATTTGTGGATATATGTACTTGTGCGATGTTTGTTGCTCTACTTTTTTGTAAACTGTTCATGATATATGGATTTTGATATCGATGTGATATTGGAGCAATATATATACACAATGTGTGTTTGGTTGTATGCAGGTGTAGCAACAGAATTAGGGTCGGCAAAAAGTATACCTACATCATTGGTGTCGGCGTTGCTATGGTGTCTCTGGACAGATTAAGTGTCGGCATAGGTAGTGCACACCAACAGTGCAAGTGTCGGCATAGGTGTGCTGGTCACCGACATGCTATCTGTCGGCGTAGGTGTGACAAACGGTGACATAAATTCTGTCGGCATGTTAATTATGTGTCGGCGAAACTTTCACCGACTGCTTTTGCCCCGACTCTTTATCTTCTGTCGCGTATCTCTTCCCAACTGATTATGTGTCGACGTAGGGGGCCTTTGCCGACAGATGGATCTGTCGGCAAGTGTCTACCGTGGTGTAGTGAATCATCAAGAGCTAGCCTCAATAGGACAAGATAAACACAATGGTATGATGGCTATCAAAGGAATGGCAAGGGGTGAAGGTTGGCAATGTTATACCTTTCGTCGATGTTCTTCACCCGTTGATGTAGAAGCTTCGTGCTTGCCCACGAATTTTGGTGGTGGTAGATGATGGATCTTCCGCAATGGTGATGAAGGCCTTGATCGTAGCTTCGAAACGAGCCGAAGAACACCAAAAACGGAGTCCGGAATCAAAAGATATGGCCAGAACAATTTTCAGAATTTTCAGTTTTTCTGGAGGTACCGCTTAACCCAGCGGTAGTACCGCTGGTGGTACCGCTCGAGCGGTCCGAAGGGCAGTTTTCGGCGGTACCGATTGGCGGTAGCACTGTAGCGGGCGTAGTACCGCTAGAATAAGCGGTAGTACCGCTGCGGGTCGCAAACGCGCCCGAGAACGCGAAAATTCGCGATTTTGGCGGAAATTCTCGCCGAAAAACCTCAAATCGAAGGGGCAAATGATGGAATTAGGCCATGGGAACGCAAAGGAAGTTAGATCAACTCGTATAGCAATAGATCTATGGATCATAACTTGCAAACGCACTCAAATCTCAGATCGATCCAAAAGCAAATTGGGGCTATTTTTGGTGGAAATTTTCGAATTTCTCAAAATCAAAAAAAAATAAGGGGATTTGGGGGTGGAAACACATGTCAAATCCGTGGCAACCATGCTCTGATACCAAATGATGAGGATTGGACCTCTAGGGTGGCCCGATCTTCACGGATTGACGAACGAGTGGACGAACTCACGCAAGAACCCGAAGAACACGAGGAAGAACACCAAGAACACAAGAACACACACAAGATACAAGAACCGTTTACCTTACCGGTCGGTCCAACCGGCCCAATAGAATCCACACGAAGGTGGGAGATCGGCAAGTAGATACAAGAAGGGATCTTGGACGGTTGTTTCTCCAACGGCCAACCAAGCCGATCCAATAAAGTCACCCGAGGATGAAAGATTGGCAAGTAGTCAAACTACAAGTAGAGGTCTTGAATCCACGAAGGGATCTTCTCCACTAGGGGAGGAACCATCCCCACAAGGGGAGGAAGGAGACCTTTGAGAAGAAGGAGTCTAGCTCTACTCTAATCTCAAAACATAGTCTATCCAGATCTGAGATGGGAACTCCTATTTATAGTGTTGACCAACAAGGGGTAGGTGGGGAGGTTACATGGCCTCCAACCCGTGCTGATTCCCGCAGCGGCGGTACTACCGCTTAACCCAGCGGTAGTACCATTGGTGCGGTTTGACTTCGCTCTTCCCACCTCGGCGGTACCGCCAGCGGTACCAGTTGGTATCGGATAAGCGCGTCAGACGACGATTCTGGCGGTAGCGGTGGCGGCAGCTCTCGAGCGGTAGTACCGCCTAACCCAGCGGTACTACCGCCGCCTGGGTCTTTTCTCCTCTTCCTTCGTCTCTTCCAAGCCACCGTCTTGTCGGACTCCATTCCTCGTGCGCCTTGGCCATCTTCCCGTGGAGTCGTACTCGTCATGACTAGCAATACAAAGTGACGATGGTTAAGTAGTATACCATTCCAAAGTGTCATATCGAGGTTCACATAGAGGAAGGAGTTCACCTTTGATGTCCATGGTGACTTGTGGAGTGTTGGAGTACTTGACATGGTGATGGACGTGACTCGGGCTACATCAGTGGATCAACATTCTGTGGCACACCTTTTTGCGGTGCGCCACAGAAGTTTATCAGTGGCGCATCCCATGTGGTGTGCCACAGATATCTGTGGCGCATGGGACGGCCGTGCGCCACTGAATATGGCATTTCTGTGGCGCATGCAATCCCATGCGCCACAGAAATATCGTGGGCCCCACCACCCACAGTTGAATTCGAGGCCCACCACCCATTTCTGTGGCGCATGGGACTTGATGCGCCACATAAACATGCATTTCTGTGGCGCATCCGATCCAATGCGCCACAGAATTAGGGTGGGCCCCGCCCCCAATGATTGGGTGGATGAACTTTCTGTGGCGCATGGACCACGATGCGCCACAGAAATGCATGTTTCTGTGGCGCATCCAGTCCCATGCGCCACATAAATGAGTGGTGAGGCCCACTGAGCTGGATGGGTCGAACCGGACCAGGGTAGCACGAAGCGGTTCACGCGGCCAACATGAGCATCCTTCTTCTCCCTCGCGTCGCCGCTCCTCTTGGACTCCACCACATCCTTGTTCTCCCTCGCCCGCCGCTCACCGGCGACCTCGAGCTCTCGCCATTTCCATAAGGTAAATCTGCCACGATCTCGTCCCTTATTCACTCGCTCACCCCGTCCCCTCGCCGTCGTGGTTCCCTCACTCCCTCCCACCTCCGCCCGGTCCCCTCGCCGACGACCGCCCCGAGACTAGCCACCGCCCTTGCGTGGCCCCCTCCCCACGCTCCCCCGCACCAACACCAACACCCACCGCGCCAGGGGCGGATCCACACCTCTGACATCAGGGGCTATGGCCCGGGGTGCATGAATTTTTTATTCATTTATATTTGTGAAATGATTGGTTAATCTTGCATTTAGCCTAAGTATAACACTAAATACAAATAGAATAGAGAAAACTCGTTTGCTCCCTGCTTCTCTAGCTAGGGATCGATTCCAAAGCACTTAGGGTTTACGCTCACAATTTCAGCTCGATTTTGATGCCATGGATGTGGTGATGCCGTGTATGTGTGTGAGATGTGGATCGGGAACATCAGGAAAATCGGGAACATCGGGAAAATCGGGAACATCGAGAACATCGGGAACATCGGGAAAATAGGGAAAATCGGGAAAATCGGGAACATCGGGAACATCGGGAAATCGGGAACATCGGGAACATCGGGAAAATCGGGAAAATCGGGAACATCGGGAAAATTGAGAACATCGGGAAAATCGGAAACATCGGGAAAATCGGGAACATCGGAATATCGGGAAATTCGGGAACATCGGGAACATCGGGAAAATCGGGAACATCGGGAAACATTTAATTTTATGCATTTTTTATGTAATATGACTTGTATGACTCGGATCGTTTTCTTGTTTCTGCTTCAAGTTCATGATCCTTTTTTTTGTTTGTACAGGTGCAGAGGTTCTTGTGTGTGCTTCAAGTTCAAGAAGACGCCCTTTGGTGAGCTATTGGTACCCCGATCGAGAAGTTGTGTGTGCTTGTGTTGATCTGTGCTACCACGACCATCGTGTCGTGGTTGTTTGTGCTCCGACCATCGTGTCGTGGAGATGCCGGCCGGAGATGCCGGTGGAGATGTGGATTTTTTGTGAAATGTCTGCAGGTACCCCGAGAGGCCCTTGAGTTTGCCGGAACGTCGATTAACTTCCGTTACGGCAAATTCGGGTACTCCATATGTCCCTTTTTTAGCAAAGGTCATGCCGAAATTTTTCGTGAATTTTGGCATGACTTTGCTAAAAATAGGACATATGATTTGTGAAATGTCTGCAGGTACCCATGAGGCCCTTGAGTTTGCCGGAACGTCGATTAACTTCCGTTCCGGCAAATTCGGGTACTCCATATGTCCTTTTTTAGCAAAGTTCATGCCAAAAAATTTCGTGAATTTTGACATGACTTTGCTAAAAATAGGACATATAGTTGTGTAGCTTAGATTGTAGATAATTTTAGTTGTGTTCATTGTTGGTTTATATTGTGTAATTTCCACATTGCTAAAAATGAGTTTGAAAATTGTGTTGTTGATATTAATTTGATATGGTACTATGTTATTTGATAGTTGCTATGAATTTGTACTTTATTTAAATTTGCTTGCTATTTAAAAATTGTGTTTTTAGTTTATTGTTCTCGGCGACGATGTCACTGTTGGACCAGAGGGGCGATGTCCGCGACTGGACTCCGCCGGGCTGGCACTGGGAGGTGCTACCTTCCGGGACGCGTATCTTGGTGAGGAATCCGGGTGACGTCGTCGACCCGGATCTTCTTTGGTGGCGGTCGCGTGGGCCATGCTCGGTACAGAGGGAGCCGGCCCCCGAGGAGGTGGTACGTCGCCGTATCAGGGAGGAGGACGAGCACGTCCGTCGCTACATGTATTTGTTGGATAGGCAGTACAACAATGGATGGTCGTTTCTTCAGAGGGTTCCTCCTCACGTGAGTATGACCCTGTGAGGGTTCCTTATCTTTGGATGCGCAGCGCCCGCGGCTCAGCACCCCGCGGCTCAGGACCCGGTCGAAGTTAGTTTCAGAGGTTCATGCATGGGAGAGGAGATGTATTAGTGATATTATTCGCGATGTATTAGGGTTAAATAAAATGGACCAAATTATTCATGGGATCAAGATGTATTAGTTATACTTTTGCATATTTGATCAATGTCCCTACATGCATGAATATAATTTTGGCATGACTTTGCTAAAAATAATTTTAGTTCTGTTCATTGGTTTATATTGTGTAATTTCCACATTGTGTAGTTTGTAGTATATAGTTGTGTAGTTTTTTGATTCTAATGAATTTGTTTTTAATATGTTTTAGTTTCACGGAATGGCCGGGTTTAAGGGTGTGAGGGCGTCTATAGGAAGAAGCTTGGTCGGTATGTATGGATGTCAGATCCATATCAACAAGAGGAAGCACTGGGCTGGGCAGTTTAATACAGCGGAGGAGGCGGCGCGCGCCTATGATTATTTCGCCGTACACGAGTACGGTGATAAGAAGAAAGATAAGGATCTGAACTACCCAGCGGATCGCCACCGTGTGAATGAGTTCATACCGGATGGGATCAGACAGGTGGAAATGGCCAAGGAGATGGAGCACAGGTTGGCTGAGGCGCAGATCGCACGTCGCAACGCACGCCCCCAGGACGACCCGTATGTGAGGCATCTCCTGCTGAACGAGCCAAACTTGATGTCCTACCAGCAGTTCGCGCTAGTCCTTTTGACGGTGCTGGTCCTTCGTACGGCACCGGTCCTTCCCACGGCGCCGGTCCTACTGACGACGACATCACTTCTCTTGGGATCTGGGCGGAGGAGGAGGAGCTGGGAGAAGGACTGGGATTCCGACTCTGAGCAGCGGCGGCAGAAGCGGCAGCAGGAGCGGCAGCAGGCGTCGGAGGAGCGGCAGCAGCAGCGGCACCAGGAGTGGCAGGAGTCGGAGCAGCAGCTACTGCGGATGTTCGGGCCGCCGAACCCCGATGCTTATCACCACAGCGACCCTAGGCACTGGGTCGAGGTGAATAGGCGGGACGACGTACCTCGTTCCGCACTCTTTCGGGTCTGCCGTGGGGGAGCGAGGACACTGATGACCCCGCAGATCCGATGTTCTGGGCCAAGCTGAATAGTCCTAGGGACGACGACCCATAGAGCGACTTGTCCACTTCTTTCCGTACTATGTTTTATGTTGACTTGTCCACTTATCTATGTAGATGATGTTTCCACTGTACTTGGTTAAGACTAATGTTTTATTTTCATGCATCACATGGTTGACTTGTCCACTTATGTTGACTTTCATGTGGTTGTTTGTGCTCCGACCATCGTGTCGTGGAGATGCCGGCCGGAGATGTGGATTTTTTGTGAAATGCTTGCAGGTACCCCGAGAGGCCTTGAGATTGCCGGAACTTCCGTTCCGGCAAATTCGGGTACTCCATATGTCCCTTTTTTAGCAAAGGTCATGCCGAAATTTTTCGTGAATTTTGGCATGACTTTGCTAAAAATAGGACCTATGGGGTATTGCGACTAATGCATGGGCCGGGGTATCTTAGTACTTAATTAAGTGATTTTTTTCTTATATTTGGTGTACTAAATTCGACGTTTTTTTCTTATAGGTGCGAACATGGCTGACAATAACGAGGCCGGGGGTTCTCGAACAGGAGGCGAGGAACCGATAGAGGAAAATAGTATGATTCAGATGGTCATCGCACAGGCAGTGACAAAGACGTTCACGTCGCTCTTTCCTACCGTCTGTGAGGGTGTCAGGGTTTGGATTCAGGGAGGGAAAAAAGGGCCTCCCCCAGTGATCAGCTTCGGCTCCAACAAGTACTCAATCTATGTGGGTACAGAAGATACACCCCCAGCATCCCCAGAGGTAAAGAAGAAGAAGCACAGGAAGAGAAGTAAGCCAACTCCTAAGACGACTATCCGGGGGTATGAAGACATGGTATCACCCCGTGCGGATGGCGTGACCCGAGTTCATGAAGCTGGTCAACCGATCCTGACTCAGGATCTGCTCCGCCTCGCAGACGGATGCATGCTCTCTTTGCAAAATGCTATCTTGACGCTAGAGGGCAACCTTCTTCAAGAAGAGGATCCAAATTACCCGGTGTTCACTGTCAAGGTGCCAAAGGACTTGGCCGACTTCGTCCATGAAGCCCCCGCGGATCTGTTCTTCATATCGTACGAGGACGTCTTCAACCTGTTTCACTATAGATGGCTGGACTATAACTTGGTCCGCCTATACGCGCTCAACCAGGCGATGAGGATCAGGAGAGATAATACCCCGTACGTCAAGGTAGTGGATCCCTACTACATGCGTGACAGCCAGCTGGTGGAAGGATCAACGACACGGGCCATGGCCACGGACTTCCTCCAGAGAATCATGCTGAACAACCAGGATAAGAACAACCTTCTTCTGCCTTTCTTTTCCGAGTAAGTACACATCCGGTCGCCGCCGTCATATCTTATGCTTTCTTATAGATTTCTTCCGTTGTTGATCCTTTCCAACATTCCGTTTCAATTGTGTTGAGCAGGACAAGTACTGCATACTCATCGTCCTAAGCCCGAGGTGGTCCATTGCCACTTATTTCGACTCGGGGAGTCTTAAAGGCTACACCAGAATAAAGAGTGTTCTCGATGAGGCTCTCGAGGGCTATGCCCAAATGGGAGGCCACTTCCACAAAGACAAGAATTCCCGGGAACATTTCACGAAGGACAACAAACACATTTTCCGGCATGGGACCGGGTTCTATTGCATCAAGCATGCGCCTGGCAGCGTGAAGGATGCCTTCTACGTCCTCCATCACATTAAAGGGTTTGTCCGGGATGCAGAGCAAACGAGGTGGCCATCGAGTCTCCAAGAATGGACCAAACTTAGTGGGGAAATCACCGACACTGACCTTAGAGAAGACTTCCATCGCATCCAGATGCAGTTATCGCAAATCATCGTGGAAGATGTCATGACAGAATGGGGGTCCTTACACAACGCCAGAGGTAGGATGTATTATAAAAGAAAGCCTTGCCTCACTCGATAGAAGTGCTTCTTTATTTTATTTATTATAGACTTATCCACTTAATTAGATGAATAAATCATACTCTATTTATATTATTAACCGAATATATATCCCAATCCATCTTCAGGGTTGTCTAAGTGGGAGATCGAAGAACGCCTAGACAGGCAAAATGACATGAGGACGTGGATGACGAAAGACTGCTATAAACCGTTCCCGGAGCCGATCAAGAAGAAGGCTCAATCCTACCAGTGGAGCTAGACGTGTTCTCCGTTAGCGACCCAGCAAGAGACCCCAGCAGCGACCCCAGCAGGAGCCGGCGTGATACGTGGGCCCTAGTGATTGCTTAGACATTAAGGGATCACTAGGCCCCACTTATCATCGTCGGCTCCTGCGCCCCACGCTGAATCTGGCTTCTCAGTCTTATTTGTACTATGACTTATGTGACATGAGATTGTATAATTAATTTGGCACTTGTCACTATATTTATGTATCTCGGGCTCTAAGTAATGTGATGACATAGTAATGTGTCTGTTTTCATATACCGTGTCAAATATATTATTGTTTCTATTATATCTATATAAATCCTGTATATATACCTGTATTTCCTGTAATATACCTGTATTTATACAGCAGGCAGCAGCAATTCCAGAATACCTGTAAATTATTCTGTGGCGCATGTATTTTTTTCTGTGGCACACGCCAGGGGATGCGCCACTGAAATATATTTCTGTGGCGCACCTGGGTGGTGCGCCACAGAAACCTGGATTTTCTGTGGCGCACCCAGGGATTGCCACAGAAATATATTTTAGTGGCGAGCTAACTGTGGCGCATCCTCCATGCGCCACAGAAAGCGTTTTTGGTGCGCCACTGATGGCATGTTTCCTAGTAGTGGAACCACCAAGCCACGTGAATATCTCTTTTTTATCCTTTTTGTCTCTCATTGAACGAGAGGCAAAGAATAAACATACTAACTACCAACCCGCACCAAGAAAAGTAAATCAAGCATGTGCCATGTAATTATCTTATCTAATGGTAGGGAGGGCAATGGCCCTCCCCCTCCCCCTGCGCACCCTCCGTCTAACCTATCCATTGACAAAGAGTGATGAAGTTAAAGAATGTCACAATATTAATTGGTTCATAGCCTATTGAAAGCTCAACACCCGGTCAACTACATGCCATTACACCGACCAATAAAGCTATGTATTTCCCCAAGGTAGTAAGTCGCTTATCAATCGGATCCGGGTCTAACTAAACATGAAGGGAGCAGATAGGCCTGCCCATAGAGGTGTATTTTTTTTTGAAACAAACATAGAAACTAAACTCGTTAGTACGACATCGAGATGTTCATCAGATATGGCCAAACTATCGCTTCTCACCCAAATATGCCATGAGATTAACCTAGGTTATGTTAACTCGAACATTGCTAATGATCTAAAAGATTTGAGCAGACCACTCTTGAAGTCTTTAGCATGAATTTTCATCCTCTCATCGCTTCACCTTATAGCCTAATTAAACTTTCTAATACTAATATATGCTTGATGCTCCAGATTTCACTTTGACACAGATTGTGATTAACATGTAGTGAAGTATGACTATTTTAAGCCAAACGGATGGAGAGAGAGAGAGAGAGAGAGAGAGAGAGAGAGAGAGAGAGAGGGGGCAGTATATTTCGATACTCACCCTCACATCTATGCTATTTTAAGCCATAGACGTGGGTTCGATGTAGTAGCCCACGGAATCCTTTTTATATTGCATTGGTAGGGTCTTTAAGTCGATACCTCTTGATTCTGATATCATATATAATTGATATAGCAGCCAACTCAATGACTCGGGCAATATATTCAGTAATCTTGTGATACCAAATGCTAGGTTAATATTAGACTGTTACGTGGCTTGCCTCGCCTATATGCATTTCTCATTTTACTTCTCTTGTGTGGGAACAAGGCTAGTATTCATTCTGAAAGATCAAGGATAAAAGTACCAATATAAGAACTGAGTTGTATATATGTCTTCATGTTATTGGAAACACTTGTATTGGGTTCACCACTGGCCAAGTGTTTGATCATTTCAGATCAGTTCGCCAGAGAATTGACGAAATATATATAACATGTTGGATGCTTTTATATTGGACCCTAGCTGGTGCTCGATGCTGACTTTGAGAGCAATAAGTGTTCCTAGCAGCTAAAGCTATCTTTGCTTTTTGATTACATACGGTGCTCTCTATGGCTTGATCCTCTGTCTAGGCAAAATAGCCTGAAATCTTGGCGTATAATGATATGAAACTATGGAAGCGCACACCTAAGATGCATATCCTTAGTATGTTTCTTTTGTGTAATTCTTTCGTCTACAAAGATTTTCTTGGGAAACTGCATTTGAGCATCTGGTTTTTATGTGCTCCCCTTCCGAGTGAAAAATTACCCCTTTTTTTCTCTCGAAACGAGTATTTTTTTACCCTATCAATATTTATTAAATTGAAATTGACACCGTAAATTAATGTAAGATTGGTTACCTCAAGTTAATTGTGACATGGCATCTATATTTTCTCAGTGAGTTTCTTGAAATACATATTTATAATTTGTTCTCGTCTTTTTGTGCAGTGATTGTGGATTCCAGCATCGATCTATCATAGAATATGTTCTTGACCTGTCGGTAAGAGCTGAAATATCTCATCGTGATTATTTGATGTTTCTTGCAAGAGCTGTTTGTACTACTTAAGTGTTCATCGATGAGTATTTTTTTTCTTTTATCAGAACTGAAACTGGCGAGTGTTACTAAATATAATATTTTTGGTTTACTAAGCAAACTCATTAGCTATATATCTCTTTAAACAGTTAATCTTAGCCATCACCTAAATTATTAAGAATCTTGCCACAAAAAAGAGATTTACAATTAAGGGCACATTTTGTTTTCGAACCGGAGAGGTATACATGTATGGTCTGTTAAAGGGAGCGGAGAGAAGAGGGCAAATTTTCGGCACAGGGGTATAACAAAACCTAAAAATATGCTTTTAATTAGGGAGCAAATTTGGAAATCAAATTTCCAAATTTCAAATAATTCGGAAATAAATCATGGACATACATATAATGGATACTTTGGAACTTAAATATGACCATTTTGGTATGAAGGAAAATCACCAAATATACGGGCTCCGTCCTAAGTTCCAAATTTGCAAATTAACACAAAGACATGTGTAAACTTGAGATATGTGTGTAGTTCGCAATGTTTTATAACTCGTTATGCAATTTTGCACGATGTATCTATCACATATATGCCTACACACGTGATTTATTTCGCAATTTTTAGAAGTTTGGAAATATGATTTTGAGTAGTGATAAGTTATACGGAACCTAGGTTCCGTTGATGATTCTCGAAATAAGAATCACTTTATTGAGTGCTGGAAAAGAAATTCTCCTAGCTAGCTAGTTGTCGAATTATCGCATACTCTTTTCACAAAGATCGAGTGAGAACAACACGCTCACAGGAATCTTGACAATTTTGCATATCAAACTACGTACAACCACTTGTCAGAAGTGACAACATTTCGCTAAGAATCATTGATATGTGAAGCTAAGAAATATTTACTTGACCTGTCGGCAAGAGCCGAAATATCTCATTGTCATTATCTGATGTTTCTTGCAAGAGCTGTTTGTACTAATTAAGTGTTTCATCTCTGAGTTGTTTTTCTTCGTTTATTAGAACTGAAATAGGCTAGTGTTACTGAATCTAATATTTCTGGTTCACTAAGCTAAATCGTTAGATGTCTCTTTAATCGTTAATCTAACCCATCATCTGAACTATTAAGAACCTCGCCACAAGAAAGAGAGTTACAATTAACGACACATTTTATTTACGAACTGGAGAGGCAGGTATGCATGGTCTGTTACAAGGAAAAAAAAATTGCACACACATAATGGATATATAGATATATACGTGCAAGGTTTGAAACTTAATTATGACCATATGTGGTATGTACAAGTATCACAAAACAACCTGCTTCCACATTTTGTAACATAACACAAAAACGAGTAACTTTATGATATTTGAACAGTACGCAATTTGTCATAACTTGTTACGAAAATATGCACAGTGAGTTTCTATCACATACCTACACACGTGAATTACTTCGTACTTTTTGGTAGCTTAGAAATGCGTATTTTGAGGAGAGGGAAGTTATCGGGTTGTATAGCGGAACCTTTGATGATTGTCGAAAGAAGAATAACTTTTCTGAGTGCCGCCAAAATATGCTCCTAGTTGTCGAATTATCACACTCTCTTTCCGTAAAGAATGAAAGCAACGCGGACACACGAATCTTGACAATTTAGCGTATCAAGCTATGTATAACACCTGTCAGAACTCAGAAGTGACAACATTTTACTAAGAATCTTATATGTGAAACTAAGAATGCTCATTTTCACTACGAAATCCTGACAGAGCGGATAATCTTTTTTTTTCCTCGTCACCAATATGAATTCTTGGAACCTAAAGTTTTCTCCAATGTTCTCCAATTAATCGCTACCGTTCATCAACTCCTGTCACTGCCACTCACCACGCTATAAATACCACTCCTTCCTCAACACATTTGCTACAACTAAGCAAGCAAGCATCGACACCTACTTGCATCGATAACACTTGCTAGCAAGCAGCATCTGGTTTTAGAATGGCGGGCTACTACAACGGCGGCAGGACCATGTCCTACCCCAACACCGACGAGTGCTTCGACGGCGGCCGGACCATGTACTCCAACAACACCGAGGAGTGCTACGAAGCCCCCAAGCACGGCCACGGCCACGGACACGACCACGGTCACGGCCATGACCACGGCCACGGCCACGGCCACGGCGACGAACATGTACTCCAACACCACCGACGTCGAGTGCTTCGACGCCGGCAGGCACGGCCACGGTGGCCGCGGAGGGATGAACATGTACTCCAACACCGTCGAGGAGGAGTGCTACGGCGGGGAGCAGGGTCAGCAGGGGTACTACAAGAAGGAGGAGAAGCAGCACAAGAACCGGGAGCGCATGGGCGAAGTGGGCGCCCTGGCCACCGGCGCCTTCGGCCTGGTAAGCATAACATACCAATAAATCCATGTGTATTTGATGAACTGAAGATGATAATTATTATTTTGAGTGGGTGCAGTACGAGGGTACGAGGTGAAGAAGGACCCGGCGCACGCGCAGAGGCACAAGATCGAGGCCGGCCTGGCGGGGGCGGCGGCGCTGGGCGCCGGCGGCTACGCGTTCCACGAGCACCGCGAGCAGAAGCAGGCCAGCTTCGGCGGCGGGGCGCACCGCCAGGAGTACAGGATGCCTGTTCAGAACCACTACTGCAACTAAGTAATGAGCATGCAACCGACGTCGTCGACCGTATCGGCCGGCGAACAGCATGCTGGGATGGGCAGCTACTACGTATAGACTGCAATAAGATAGAGGCTCATGGAGGCATGTGGTTGCTTAATTTCGGCTTACTTGCAATAAGCAAGCTGCATGCGTGCAGCTGATCACGTTATCTGGGCTGTATAGTACGGTGGCGAATATGTACGTGTGTATGTATTTCCATGATCTCTGAATGATAAACAATAATAAATATTAGTATTCAGAATATGCATGGGGTAATCTGATGACGGTTAGTTATAAGGAGTATATCTATATGTACTACCAATAAAAACAAAAATCTTACAACTAAATCACACGCACATGCCGATGTCCATCGGGGTTAGTATTCTTAACAAACACCAGACGGCGGTGACCAAGTTGGGCACGACGTCATCTCCAGCTGTTGTACGTATATATATTCTTGACAAGATAGACAAACAATAGTAGTCGCCCCATACCAACTTTCTATCGATCTAGTTCTCTCTCACCCCCCCCCCCCCCCCCCCCCCCCCCCCCCAAAAAAAAGCTTTACCGATCGTGTAGATGACGCCGGCGGCCGTGCAACAGCAGGTCCTCCTCCCTGAATCCATGCTAGAGCTTTGTATTGCTGCCTCGCAAGGATTTCCACCGTCTCCGCTGCCTGTCCCGCACCTGGGCAGCCACCCTATCCTCCGACTACTTCATCGACCGTAACCTTAGCACTTGTGGCATGAAGCGGATCAACTACGACGACCTCATGAAGTCCTTGGCCTTCGAGTGCTGCGTTTACCGTTACAAGGAAGAAGAAATCGAGGCGAAAAAGAGGGTCAGGGGGGAGGAAATCGAGGCGAAAAAGAGAGCCATGAGGAAGAAGAACAACACAAAGAAGACGAATCAGCGGTTATTATGACAAGGTAGATGAGATCGATAAGAGAGAGGAGTGCCGCACGAGAGGCTACGTGCAGGTGGACAAGGACTACCACTTCAAGCTGAAGGACATGCGGGCGGGGAGGTGGCGAATAATAGACTTTAGTTGGATGAATTTTGCCAACCGCCACGACCAAGTCATACACCACACAATTTCATACGGCGGTCTCCATCCACGCATCTGACAACACCTCATGGAGGAAGGAGACCCGTCGGATACTTTCGGAGGCCAGGACGACACAAAAGGAAACATCAACATTAGCCCGATAAGTGATCTTGGTAAGACGGAGGATCAAATTGACCAAGAAATTGTCGCCTTCCTGAGAAGAAGTCACAATATCGACCCAAAGCCACATGTAAATCATTACTCGACATTATGTTTGTACAACGTAGAAACAATCAGGTTGAAAAATCTTTCCGTGTGGTGTACCCAACCAAGCTGGATATGACGCGGCTTGGGAAGATTGGCATGATTCAGGTTGGGACAAGAGGAGTAGCTTTGCACTTTGAAGACTTGTCTAAGAAAATGGATAACACCTATGAGTTGGTGGACATCTGGGTTCGTGTGCGGGGCTGTCCTGATGAACTTCGTAGAGATTATCTTGCTCTCTTCGCTGTGGGATCTCTAATTGGTATGACTAAAGATGTGGACCTGGTTTTTACTCGTGCTCATGAGGAGGTCCGCATGTTCGTTTCTTGCATTCAGCCATCAGCCATCCCACGAAGGGTTGATCACACCTATGAGGGTGTAGGGTACATGCTGCAGTTTAAGGTGGAAGGAGAGGATGGAGATGAGAAATGGATGATATACATCCGGATGATGGGGATGATGGAGACGACAAAAAAATGATAAGCAGAAGGATGATGAGTATAATGGTAACGATTCTTTGGGTGACATAAATAAGAATGACAATAGCAAATCTTGGATAAACAGTCAGGTGTGCAGCAGCAAACTGAAGCTCCTCAGCCTAAACAAAAAGGTCTAGGACTGCTGGACACAATTGTTTTACCAGCTGAACCAATTCGTTTCGGTACTGTTGTTTGGGAAACATCTACTCCTGCTACAAGTGTTTTCAAACCTGCTAGCAAGAGTGCTTCTGCTCCTAGGAAGAGCTGGTGGCAGATGGTGGAAGAGGAAGAGGCGGTAAAGCTTAATATACCCGGTTCGCTCCACCGATGACTAGGGCTGCTAAGGCAGGAAACCTTCTGTCGGTACACTGCCGGCAGGGGCAGCTTTTTCGTCGGTTTTCCCTGCTGCAGCTCAAACGCCAGCTGGGCGTGCGGCACTTCGTTTCCTAGATGAGACAGCCGACCAGATGGTGGCCGAGTCGTTCGGTAAATCGTCGCATGAGGTGATGGGTCTTAATCGACGTGCATGAAGTGCAGTCGAATGTTCAGGTTGCTACAGCTGAGGTTCAACAGGAGACTCACGTTGGGAAGGGTCTAGCTGACATGGACTCGGAGCGACCTAAATTTTGGCACAATCATTTTACTCCCTAAGAAAGAAGACGCTGTTCAGATTCAGCAATACCGTCCTATTTGTCTTCTTAATGTGAGTTTCAATTTTTTTTACCAAGGTAGCGACCTTGCGTATCTCTTTGGTAGCTCAAAAAGTAATTAGACCCACACAAACTGCTTTCATGCCGGGGCGCCATATACTAGAAGGGGTAGTGGTGCTCCATGAGACCATTCACGAACTTCATAGAAAAAAAATGGATGGGGTTATTTTTAAAATAGATTTTGAGAAGGCATATGACGAAGTCAAGTGGCCTTTCTTGCAACAAGTGCTTCGTATGAAAGGCTTTAATGACAAATGGTGTAACTGGATTGACCATTTTATTCGAAAAGGATGTGTGGGTGTCAAAGTAAATGATGACATAGGTCATTATTTTCAAACTAAAAAGGTTTAAGACAGGGCGACCCCCTATCCCCTATTTTGTTTAATATAGTTGCTGATGTTTTAGCTATTCTAATTGCAAGAGCAAAAGAGGATGGCCAAGTGGAGGGACACATTCTCATCTAGTTGATGGAGGGGTCTCTATTCTGCAATATGCCGATGACACTATTATTTTTATGGAGCACAATTTAGAGAAAGCATTGAATATGAAGTTAATTCTATGCATTTTCGAACAACTTTCTGGCCTTAAAATAAATTTTCACAAGAGTGAAATTTACTGTTTTGGTAAAGCAAAGGAAGTAGAGACTGAATATATGCAACTTTTTGGTTGTGAGTCGGGTGCCCTCCCATTTAAATATCTCGGCATTCCTTAGAAGGCTGAAAAATGGAGAGTGGAAGCCCGTGGAGGACCGATTCGAGAAAAAACTTGCTTGTTGGATAGGCAAATTACTTTCATATGGGGATCGCCTCATTTTAATTAATTCTGTCCTAACAAGCTTGCCCATGTTCCTGTTGTCCTTCTTCGAGATACCTAAAGGGGTATGTAAAAGATTGGACTTCTATCGTTCACGTTTCTTTTGGCAAAGCGATGGACATAAGAAGAAATATCGCCTAACAAAATGGAATATCATTTGTAGACCAAAAGATCGAGGTGGGCTTGGTGTAGAAGTTCTTAGTCTAAAAAATAAGAGTCTTCTTTGTAAGTGGTTATTTAAATTGCTGAATGAGGAAGGCGTTTGGCAACAGCTACTTACAAATAAATATCTACACACCAAGTCGCTTTCCCAGGTCCAAGCTAACCCTTCGGATTCCGCCTTTTGGAAGGGTCTAATGAGAGTGAAAGAAGAGTTCTTCACTAGGGGATCCTTTGTCTTAGGGAATGGACAGAACACGAGGTTCTGGGAAGATAAATGGTTAGGAGATGCACCTCTATCACACCAGTACCCAACCATATATAATATTGTTCAACGAAAACATGTTTCGGTTGCTTCAGTATTACAGGGTGATCATCCAAATTTAGCGTTCAGAAGGTCGCTAACCGGGAACAAATGGGAGCGTTGGCTCCATCTTATTCACCGGTTAATGGATGTCCACTTGTCTAATGACAAAGATAGCTTTGTCTGGGGTTTAACGGCTGCTGGAAAGTACACAACTAAATCGATGTATACTGATCTCTTAAATGGTCATACACCCTTTCTTAGAAAGTATATCTGGAAGCTTAAAGTACCTCTGAAAATTAGAATTTTCATGTGGTTCATGTATCGCAAAGTGTTGTTAACAAAGGTTAATTTGTCAAAAAGAATTGGCAAGGTAGCAATAAGTGTTGCTTTTGTGACAAAGCTGAAACAATGCAGCATTTGTTCATAGCATGTCCTCTAGCTCAGGTCATTTGGCGCATAGTGTATATGGCGTTTAATATCACACCCCCAAAGAATATTACTAATTTGTTTGGCAATTGGTTAAATGGGGTCACTAAGAAGGACAAATCCAACATAAGAGTAGGAGTTTGTGCTTTACTTTGGGCCATATGGCACGTGCGAAATGACATTATTTTTAACAACTCGAAAGTTTCTTCTTTCTTGCAGGTTATTCCTTTGGCCACACATTGGATCTGTACATGGTCACTTCTCCAGCCTATGGACCGACGCCAGGCTATGGATTTTGGGTGCAACCGTATGGAGTTGGTTGCCCGGGATTTCTTCAACCAATACGGCTGGCAGCTTAATTATAGATTAACATGTTAGAGCATAGGCTCATCATGTTACTAGCTTGGTTCCGATGGTTGATACATGTCTCCACTTTGAGTGACCCATGAGTTGTAATAAGTTCTAAACAGATTTTGAATAAGTTAATAAAGTGGCCATATGCATCATTTCGATGCAGAGGCTAGGATATTTTCCCTTTTCTAAAAAAAAATTGTAGATATATCCACTGACCATCAATTTGCTTTGTACTTCCTCCGTACAAAAATAAGTTTCTTAAATTTGCCTAAAAGTAAATGTATCTATATATGAAACATGTCTAGATACATCCGGTTTTGGGCAAACTTGAGACACTTATTTTGGGACGGAGGGAGTATATCTATTGCAGTTTTTGAGTTATCTGGAAACATGTGGGATGACAAGGATCCCTCAACAAGCCACTCAACAATAGCAAGAGTCTGCTTTCCAGGAGGTGCGCTTATTGGGCAAGAAGACAACTTCAACCACTCTCAAGGCGGTGACGCGTACATGTTTCAACCAACAATTTAATGTTTTACATGTAGAATCAACCAACTCTATCGGGAAGCTTTGCAATCATTGGTGCCATATATGTTTATGTTTCTATTATAAGATTATAAATTAGGTTTGCTGCCGCATCTCAACATGCAGTACAAATGTAGAACATTGTATATAGCAGATGGTCGACACACCACAGATTACTATATTCGATTACTGCATGTCAAACTTCTACTAGTACAAATGTAGAACAACAGTACATTCTCATCTTTGAGTCTCCTATGACCCTCTTGTCTCTAGATTCTCATCGATGGAACACATTCTCTCTTAGGAAGGAAATATATATAGTTTTTCAGAAGGAAATATAAATATATATATAGGAACTAGTATAGCTTTGAACTTGAGAAGTTCATGAAGCAAAATTGGAGAGGAGCTCCTTGAGAACGGTGGCGGTGCAGTGGCTGATTATCTTCTCCAAGCCACCAGTTGTGAAAACTGAAAGCAGCTTAGTATGAGATTTGATGAACTCCAAGCACTCCTCCTTCAACCACAAGCATCCTCTGCGCTCAGCCACGCCAACAATATCCGCCACCGAGGTGGCGCATATGTAACGAACGGCCAATATCTCTTCACAGATCGCCTTGAGCCCATGGAGATCATATTGGTCGGAGGCTTCAAGCAACTGCAGCAGCCACGCTGTTTCTCCTTCATCTTCCATGTTGTTCTTAAGGTCAGGCTCGGGCATTGCACCGGTGTAGATGAAAGTAAGCAAGCCCGCAAAGACATCTGCGTCGATGCCATGTATCTTCACAACGCTGGGGGCAGTAGCGCCCTCATCGCCTATGTTGGCAAAGAGCTGTGCCTTGAAACGGCAGATCGGGCTGCAAGCACGCACCGGTGCGCGGCGAAGCTCTTGCCGTCAACCTCGAAGGTTACGTCAGTGCCCTCATGTGTTAGAGTATATGTGTACGTGTTGTTATGCTAGTATAGGATAGAGATAGGATACGTATCCATACGGTCTTGACTTGACTTTTATTCCAAGATGATCCCTGTACTCCTATATATACTCGTCCATGAGGCTCAATAATACATCCAACATATTCCGCATATCCCTCTCATAATTCTACATGGTATCAGAGCGGCACGATCTGACCTAGCCGCCGCCGCGCTTCCGCACCACGCCGCCCCCGGGGAGGTCGATCTCCATGATCTCCGCCGGGGGCCGCGCAACCCGTACGCAGGGTTCGTCCGCCGATCCGTGATCGGCTGCCCTGTAAGTCTTTTTTCTGATCTTTTGATCGGTTTTCTTTTTTGGTTCACCGATCTTAGATCGGATTGAGTCGCCCACTGCCGTCGTCATCGCCGCGCCTCCACTCCGACCATCGGCATCGACGATCTACACCGCGCCCGTGCGCCTGCCACCTGCGCTGCCGTGCCTGCCTCGGTAGGCCGTCACGGCCTCACGGCAAGCTGCCGCGCACCGCGACCGGCTGCTGCGCCTTCCTCGGGAGGGTACTGCGGCCGTCCCCCTCGGATCGTCTTCGTCGTCATCGCACGGGACTTCACCGACAACGCCGCCATCGACTCCGATCTACGCGTAGTCCCCGCCATGGCGCATACGGCGCACCGTCGGTCTGATCAACCGATCTCTCGCCCGTCTCTGCCAAGCACGTCCCCGAGCACGCGCCAACCACCGATCGAGCTACGGGCTGCCGCTGCGTCACCCCTACAGGCCGCAGCGCCACGGCCTTGGTCAGCGCCTACCGGCGGCCAACGCGCCTCCCAAGCGTGTACGTGCCGGTGGCCTCCAGCCGCTGCACCGACTCGCGCCTTGTAGCTATGCCGCCCCCTCGGGTCGTAGCGTCGCTGCACGCAGTCTTCTTCGCCATCCCCGTGCATCGACGGCCTCGGCTTCCACCGCGCCATCTCCCACGGCGCGGATCGCCGCCGTCTGCGCACGATCTTTGTCACGCCGCCGGGTTCTTCCTCACCTCCCTCGAGCACCGCCGCCGCGCTTCACAAGGTAACCTGCAGGGCGACCTCTCATTGTCGCAGGTCCCGCCGACTACCCCATCATCGATCTAGGCGTCCCGCATGACCACCCCAGGTCACCGCTGGTTCCGCCGCCTTCTACGTCTACGTCCACTACAACTTCGTCGCCAGCGTCATCGCCTCGTCCCCGACTACACCACCTGCTACTCTACTCCGACAATCGCGGACAACATCGGCATCTCTCCCTCGCCGCTCTACGCGTCGCAACCGTCGTGGAGTCCTCCTTTGCTAGTCTTTCTCTGACATGGCGATAAGTTTATGATGGTCCCTGCCCCTCGCACGCCTGGTACTGGCAACACCAGGAGTGCCTTCGTCCCCGACGCGTTCCCGAGTCTGGCAAACTCGGATCGGCGCCTCGTCTTCATCGGCTTCGACAACGTCTTCTACGGCATCGACCCCTCTACGACCGCCTCGACCGCGTCACCGACGAGTTCTTCTTTGCGTACTCAGTTCTGGCAAAACCGGAGTATGCCTTCGTCCCCGACGTGCGCCTAGTTCTGGCAAAACTAGGGCCGCACCTCGTCCTCGACGGCTCGAACTGAATCGGCTACGGCGTCGGCCCATCTTCGACGACTGCCTTGACGCGTCTCCGTCATCCTCCTCGCGCACTATGCGCATGCGGCTTCATGTGCGGCTTCCTCGACACCGGCCACGACATCGACCACGGCAACCCCTCGCGCGGCTACCCCGACCACAGCACCGCCCAACGCTCTCGGCTCCTCGACATCGGCACAAGGGCTACCACCTCGGTTGAGCATCATCAGCGTCCTCTACAGTCCAAGCTTCGCGCCGCGACACCGTCCACGACACTCCCGCTCGGACTGCGGGGGTATGTCAGTCCACTGGATCTACTTCGGTTTCTCTCCAGTCTGACCGTCCGCGACGTTCCAGTTGTTCACGGCGCTCCCGCTACGACTGCGGGGGGATGTTAGAGTATATGTGTACGTGTTGTTATGGTAGTATAGGATAGAGATAGGATACGTATCCATACGGTCCTGACTTGACTTGTACTCCAAGATGATACCTGTACTCCTATATATACTCGTCCATGAGACTCAATAATACATCTAACATATTTCGCATATCCCTCTCATAATTCTACATCATGGCATAGGAGAAGATTGCCGAAATGGCTCCTAATCGTGCCGGCGCCCTGCTCCTTGGTGTTCTGGACGACGAAAACATCACAGCGGATGGTGAAGCCATCGTTTTTCATGTGTCTTGATCTTTCCAAAACCTCCCTTTTTGCGAACACCATGAGCATTGTTAAATTTTGCGAAAGTTTGGCTTTGACGGTTCTTCGTTGACGCTCGCAGCTCAGGCTGGTCAATGAAACTGAACACAAACCGAGCCTCCACGCTCTCACTGACAGATGGGTCAAGGACAAGAAAAACCGATATGAATTCCTCATCTTTCTCATAGGTACAAGGGTAAAACTCTAGATACCAGCGATGGCCTCCAACAATGAAGGAACTAGAAAAGATGCAGCCGCTGTCGGATAGTGCTGTTTCTCTGGCACGCGAGTACCCTTGGACTACAAGCAAATGGTACCCGCTGCCCGCGCCGGCGTCCACGGGCGACAGGGCAGGGTCACAATCGCACAGCTTGCCATCGACGATGACGGACACGCCAGCGAAAGCCATGTTTGGCAAGACTCGGTCGGTTGATCTGTGAGAAACATAAGCAGAGAATCATCGTGAGAGTCAGACAGGGTGCAGTACGTACCCGGTCGCCGCATAATTTGAAAATAATAGTTGAAGAAACCTAGCTAGGGGCCTGCCGGGAGAGCTTACTGATCGAAGAACGGACGATCGCCGGCGCCGGACGGACGGCAGGAGAAGATTGACGAATGTGGTGAGACTGGAGATCGAGAGCAGGGCTGAGACTGGCTGCATTTATATGTACACACTCCTCCCTCTCTTCTCGAAACCTCTTCGTAGCGCCGCCCTTCTGCCTCCTTGATAGCTGAAACATGCACTACACATACATGCATGCTCCACAGTTCGGGAAGACGATTGATCGCGAATTTGCTGCGCCTGACTTGAGAGTTGAGATCGATCGATTCATTTCGTCTCGTGTTCACACACGTGCTGCATGCACGTCTGCGGTCCAGCTTCATTGTTAAAAGTGACACTGCGACCGTTGGGCACGTGACATGAACAACGGTACTCCCTCCGATCCGTTAAAAGTGACGTAAAAAATCAAACTACCATGCAGAAATCAACAGTACTGCCAGTGATCGGCACTTTTAATGGATCGAAAGGGAGTATATTAAAAAACTAGTGCAGAGCCCGACTTGCGGCATGCAACACTACCAGTTTTATTACCGAGTACCAAATATACTTGCCAATTGCCTGAAAATACTCGGCATTCCCACACTTGGAAAATAACCCTCGACAAACACTATTGCCAAGTGTCCAATATGAGGATGCTGGCAAAGTTTTTTGCTGAGTATTATATCGCTACACTCGGTAAAATAAAGCGATTGACGACCATCCGTCCGAAAAGGAAGTGGACATGCGGCACTAAACGTTGCCGGGTGTCTTCCCCACCCACTCGGTAAACACCGGTGTCCTAGAAGCCGATACACGTCGAGTAGTGCCACCTGCCTTTCCTATGGCTTGTCCATTTGCAAAACGTTATTTACATTGGCAATGGGCAAATCATTTACTGCAATGGGCAAAAATGATTAGTTACACTGCAATGGGCAAAAATCCTGTGTTCATTTATTGCGACGTGCTGAAAATTTCCAGTGTGCTTATCACTCCAGTGATTAGTTAGAACTTTATCATCACAACAAATAGATCGAGTTACAGGCAGCAGAACATTTTCTTTTCGTTCTGGTGGTATATACTTTAATACATGCTGTAAAAAGGAGCGAAAAGGGAATAACTGTACCGAGTGCTTCAAAAGGGAAATGCTTGTGTTGGGGAATTATCGCATACTCTTTCAGGAAAGAGTGAAAACAACACGCGAGCCCAAGAATCTTGACAATTTTGCATATGAAATCCTGACAGAGCAAGCAGGGCAATATTTTTTTGTCATTTTATTGTCATCACAAAATGTCCGGGAACCTAGGTTTTCTCTAGAGTCTGGAGTGCTAGGAAGGCCATAAGTTAATAATGCTCCAATAA
Organism: Poa pratensis; assembly: GCA_947311845.1. Taxonomy (NCBI): domain Eukaryota; kingdom Viridiplantae; phylum Streptophyta; class Magnoliopsida; order Poales; family Poaceae; genus Poa; species Poa pratensis. The sequence goes on from CAMZMU010000127.1 coordinate 7,129,575, forward strand.
TAGAGGCGATCGCCATAGATCTTCACTGTCCACCAATCCCCACGGTTCATCATCTCCTGTCACTGCCACTCACCCCGCTATAGATACAACCCTCCCTCCGCGCCATTTGCTACAACCAAGCATCGACACCTACTTGCATCGATCACACTAGCTAGCTTAGCATCACCATGCCCATGCGCAGGTCCATGGCCTACTCCAACGCCACCGAGGAGTGCCACGACGCCCCCAAGCACGGCCATGGCCACGGTCACGGCCACGGCATAGCCAACATGTACTCCAACACCACCACCGACGAGTGCTACGATTCCTGCAGGAACGGCCACGGCAACGGCAGGATGAACATGTACTCCAACACCACCGACACTGAGTGCTTCGATGCCGGCAAGCACGGCCACGGCAGCGGCAGGACCATGTCGTACTCCAACACCATCGAGGAGGAGTCCTACGGCGGCGAGCAGGGGTACTACAAGAAGGGGGAGAAGCAGCACAAGAACCGGGAGCGCGTGGGTGAGGTGGGCGCCCTGGCCACCGGCGCCTTCGCCCTGTACGAGGGGTACGAGGTGAAGAATGACCCGGCGCACGCGCAGAGGCACAAGATCGAGGCCGGCCTGGCTGGGGCGGCGGCGCTTGGCGCCGGCGGCTACGCATTCCACGAGCACCGCGAGCAGAAACAGGCCAGCTTCGGCGGCGGAGCGCACCGCCAGGAGTACAGGATGCCCGTTCAGAACAACTACTGCAACTAAGAAGTAACCATGCATGCAGCCGACGTCGCCGATCGCTGTATGCCTGTATCGTGTCGGCCGGCGAAGGGGGTTCAGGCTCTACGTACTTCTTGCAATGCATGCATGTGTGTTGCTTAATTTCGGCTTACTTGCAATAAGCTAGCTGCACCTCTGAATCACGTACGTGCTCTGCGGTGCATGTCCGTCTGGTATAGAACAGTGGCGAATATATATATATATTTTTTTTTTGAGACTAGTGGCGAATATATAAGTGTGTATGGATTTCCACTATATCTGGCCATCTCCAGCCTGGCCCGGCCCAAAAAACCAGGGCCTGGGCCTTAGAGTTGAGAACACATATCGCATGGCATGGGCTTTACATATTGGCGTTTTAAAGAAGAGGCCCGGCCTGAGGTGCGAAGCCCAATGAGATTTGGCAGCCAACTGGTGGGTCTGTGCCTAAATTATAGGCCCAAAGTTCGGGTCTGGGCGGGCCTAGGCCTGGGATTTTGGTTGCAGGCTTTGTTAGGCCCGGCCCATGGTTAGGTAGAATTTCAACAGTCTCTCAAATGAATAAACAGTACGAGTTCATGGGGTTATTTGATGACTGGTCAATCTGGACACCATGACAGACATACACCCCTATCCATACCATTTTTTTGTAGATTTAAAGTTTCTCTTTTTTGTTTCTCCCAAGTCCCAACTAAAGATAACTTTGCAGGTCAACAACGTATTGGAACTACAATGAACGAAAAATAACTTTGGATTTTCCGTGCACCGTAAATATCTAATATAACGAATTGACGTAAAAAATATTAATTTAAGTTTCATGCTTACAATTTAATTTTTGTACATGGCAGTTCCAACTTCGAATATATTGTTGACCCGTAAAGCTTCAAACTTTTATTTTCTTTCGCTTGTGATAACAGAGAGAGAGAGAGAGAGAGTTTGTGCACGGATCTCAGCACAAAAGTTAAGGGTATGAATAGGAGTGTGTGTAGCTATCATGGTGCTCAAACATAAGATTCCCATAAGTAACAAAAACGAAATTCTTAGAAAACCATAATGAAAAATCCCAAGAGTGTTAAAATTGTTTGTGCTGATTGTGTTTGAGAGTTAGCTTAGCATTACCGCTAGTTTGTCCACCGTTTTTTCGTTCCTGGTTCTATATCCCCTACTTTTAATTTTTTTTAATCTCACTGATTGGTTGGAGTACCATTTGTCCACTAGCGCCTGCCTCGGAGCACATCCCGTAGGTCACCACTAACCTTTGCGCCTTCTCCCTGTACAATCTGATGCCAACCCCTGTTAAAGTGGCCTCCCCACTTGTTGTTGTGCTTGTTGATGAAGCAGGAAAGCCTACAACAGTGAAAGGGTCACCACCGGCAAAGTCAAGGATGTCTCCCGCAAAGGGGAAGGGGGAGGGCGGGCCTTGCACTCGTCAAGGACAATACCAATCTTGCCAAGCTCCACCAGAGTGGGGGAGGTAAGGCGGTATAGACGGAGGGTGAGCTGGCACAATAACTCGGGTATGAGGCTAAGGGGTAGTACCTAACCTTCTTGGAGTAATTTCTCGACTCCGACCCAGTGGCAGCTGTTGTGCCATGGGATTGAGACCGCGTGCCAAATAAGTGCGTCAACGACTGGCTCAACGGAATTTTGGGAACTTCCGCACAATGACGCAGGAACCAACGCGAGGAGGCCTTCTCCACCCAGCAAGACAAGCTTGCAGCGAGAGATGAGAGAAACAACCCATGGCTGAAGGAATAATTGAGAAATGGGCCCAATTTTGAATGAGAGCAAGTCTGGCACAGTGCAATATCTTACATACTAGTTATATTTAGCGTGGCGTCACGCCACGCCCTTGGTCTTTTGTTTTCTCTGTATAATATGTTTTATTTGTTGACGAAAATGTTCGTTAAATTTGTTTGTTCGAACATGTTTTTATTTTGTTATGAATAGGTACCATTTTTGTGTCTGTTTTTTATATGTTGTGTATAATATTTAAATATTGAGTGGGTTGAAATGTTAAAACATGTTTGTATCTGGAAGTCAATATTTAGTTGAATTCGATTTTGAAGCAATCTATAATTAGAGTAAATGTAGTTGCATTTTGTGGGAATATTCATGTAGTCATCTTTTTTTTTCTGTAATGTAACCATGTAATTAGAGAGTTTTAAGTTTTATATTATTCTACAATTTTGTTAGCTGAATTGGAATGGTTAAATTGAGTTGATGTGGTGTGTCTGTGTTTGCCATTAAATATTTAATTTAGGTCGATAGTTGCAGGAAATTCATTTCTTGGGTACTTATCAAATTCAATTTTGAATGAAGCTATAATTAGAGGGAGTGAATTTTCATTTTCTTGAAATATTGATCTAATCAAACATCTATTTTTAAATGCGGTGGCTATTTTGAGGTTGGCAAAATTGTGGAAATAGCAGAGAACATGTTTTAGCTAATGAAATTTGGAGTGTGATATTCAATTTTTTTTTATGGTCGCGTGTAGAAATTGCAGTCAGTATTTTGTTTGACGATGGATTATATAAAATTTTAGCGGGAAAACACGTTTAAAATTTGTGTCGAAAATATGAGAGTGGAATCATAAATATTTGTTGAATTTTAATAATTTCCAAACCTTCTTTTTTGTAATGCATACAATTGTCAACTTAACTTACTTCTTAAATTTATTAGTAGTTATGTGTAACTGCAGTATAATTGCTTTGCTTATGGTGGTAACTGGTAAGTATGAAAAAATATGTTAAAATAAAACCATACTATATCATTCCAACTAAACTAACATGTTTAGAAGCATTGTAATTTAAAATATTGTAATTGTGAGCTTAACCCTAAAAATAACTATTTAGGGGAAAATACGTACTTATTTGCTGTAAATGTAAAATAAATTTAAGTTGAAATGTGGTGAATTTGAAAATTTTACTTATTTTGAAAGCGTGGAAATTTGAAGTTCGTTGAAATGCAAAGAGAGCGTACGTCCGCAAAATTGTTTAGATGTTGGAAATGTCGTGTGGTAAATTCAAATGTGGGAATGTTCTTTTTTACAAAGTGTGGGAATTTTGGGAAATATTGAATTCATGTTAGATGCATAATTTAGCTCAGTAATTAGGGGGAATGCGTTATATGATTTTTGTGAAATTAGTTCTACATCCAATCCATAATTTGGGGATATGATTTCGCATTCTCTGCAATTATTTAGCTAATCAAGCATTTATAGAAAAAATTGCCTTCGTATATTTATAGGAAGTGCAGTTGTATCCTTTTGTATTTGTTTGAAATATTGACTCTTTTATGGGTTTTGGGAAGTTGTTTTTTTTATTCCATAAATAGGAAGTATTTATTTCTTCTGGTCGGTCGGCTGTGTTACTCTTATTTTTCAGGTAGGTAGATTAATAATATTGTTTTTAGCACCTTTTATTTTATGCAAATTGGTTTGGTAAAATAGTTTTATCTGTTAGCAATCCAACATTTTTTGTAAATATAATTTTCAAAAGGGATATCGTTCACGTTAATTTCTCTGATGTAGTCAAAAATTTCTCTGATGTACCTATTGTGTGGAGGGTTTGGGAATATGTTAAATTTTAATATTTTCGACATGGTGTTTGCATTTTTCGGAGTAACAATTTGGAAGTTGTGGGTTTTATAATTTTCAGCGTTTTGTTGTATTTCTGGAAGTTATGACACGTTGGTCCTACACGTCAGTTTTTTTTTTTCGTTGTGGAAAATCGTCAGCAGGGAATGGGGAAAAATCTGACTTTGTGGGGCCGTGATGACGTCACCGTGGTGCGTCACCTGGCGGCGGCCGGCGCGCGCCGGCGAGCTCGCGCAGGAGCACGCGAGCACGCACGCGTGTCTGAGATCACGCGGAGGCGCGCGAGGAGGCGGAGGGGAGCCGGAGCGGCCGCGGTGCTGGACCATTTGGTCGCTGAGCCCACCGGCGGCGAGGCAAGAGGTGGTGAGCGACGGCGACCGCAACGGCCGCGATTCCGACGTCGATCCGGGGTTTCGGCAGCCGATAATCGGCGAGGAGGAAGGGGAGTGACGGCGAAGCCGCCGGCTGGCTTCGATCTGTGCGGGGAGCGATGCAGCGGCGGGGCGGAGCGGCGGCGAGCATCGCGGCGTCGCGGAGGAGGAAGCGGACGGGGGTGAGCTCTGTGGTATTTTTGCAGAAAGGCCCGTCACGCAGCACACGAAGAGGAAGGAGAGGCGAGGGCGGCGAAGGCCGCGGTGGTCGGCGATTTGACTGGGGAGCACTGCAGCGGCGGGGCGGGCGGCGGCGCCGGCGCCGGCGGCGAGTCGGTCGTCGCGCGGAGGAAGAAGGAGAAGGAAGGGGGAAATGTGGCATTTTTGCGAAAAGGATCCCGGAGTTTTGCGTATTTACAAAGAGGTCCCTAGAGCGGAATTTTCTGTGAAGAACGTATGATTTCCGGGCGATCGCGTGCTTCTCTGCAAAAAGGCCGAGCGCGCTGTGTGGCTGGCGTGTGGGGCCCACCCCGGCACTGTAGCTACTGTAGATTCCTACAGTAACACTGTAGCTATTCTACAGTGCGCGGAGCGGTTTCAGCGCGAGAAATCTTTCCTCTTTCATATAGGTGGTATTGGGCTAAGAGTGTTGTATGCAACTATTGTCTTTATCTGATAGAGGAGGGGTGGCAACTGGCAAGAACGATAAAAAAACCTTCTTCAGAACGACCCCGTGTTATTTGTTGAGACGTGCTGAAATTTTTCATTCTGATGCATCTTCCTGATTATTGAGAACCTTATTACAAGAAATAGATCGTGTAACAGCAGACCATTTTCTTTTCATTATGGAGATATAAAAAACATGTTGTTCAAAGGAGTGGAAAGAAGAATAAACTTTACCGAGTGCTGCAAAAAAAGATGCTTCTTGTTGGCGAATTATCGCATACTATTTCTGGAAAGAGTGAAAAAAACAAGAGCACAAGAATCTTACAATTTTTCATATCAGGTTATATATTTTAAACAATTTACATTGGAGATTTGGGCGAAAAAACTAATACAAGAATTTTCTGGAAATTTGTAAATACTGGAATATTCTAGAAACATTATAGAGAATTATGAGAAAATAAGAATTGCAATTCAGTAAAATGTTAGCGTGTGTATGGTTTCCATGCTGTTGGAAATCATAAAGTAGTAATATAAATTACTAATAGCAATACTAGTGATTTCTGTTTCCTTAGAATTTCCTTCTGAATTAGCACACACGCTTATGATTATTTCAAAACTGCACAGAAACTATTAAGTGATTCTAGCACTTTGTGATAAATAACTCAAAGATCGTTGGTCATCAAGGAATTTAGAAAGGCTAAGATATTTTGGGGTTTTGTATGATATACTTATGTGTGTATGGATTCCGTGACCCTGGAAATGATAAAACAATAACATTATGGGTTTTTTGTTGACTGAATAACAATAATACGAATTTGGATAAAATAGGGGGAATGTGCATAAAAACGAAACTCATATAACCATGAATAAAATTTTAATAAATTTACAATGGAGATTGACGTGGAAAAAAATTAACAAATGATTTTTTTAGGAAATTTATAAATGCTGGAATATTCTGGAAGCTCTCATGTTGGAGATTCACTAGTTGGTCTCTAGTTAGCACGAGAGGCTCTCATGTATAGATATTTCATCATCTTAGATAATGACAATAAGAGTTGAATTGCAAAAGTTATGAAATGGAAAGCTCTCACCAAATATGATGGAACTGAAGAAGACAAGAAGGCGGATCTGATATTCACTTTCACGGGGAGAAACCCCATTTTTGTATGGCAAGATTTTCCTTCAATCTTTGTATCCTTCCCTTTTCTCTTGGCTTTCTTCTTTTTCTTCACTTCTACGGTGGTGGGTAACCCGTATTCTTTGTATCGTCTCTTGGTGGTTGATGGATGAGGGGCTAAACACCCTTTTCTTCTTCTGAAAATTAAAAAATGTCCCTAGATCATAACCCATAATTCTAATGAATGGGTGTGTTCTTGTACATTTATTGATTTCCGAAAGGCTTCAAATCATCTTCACACAACCTACATGAGAAGGATTATTACAATATCTTTGTCAAATCTCATTCTCACTCTAACCTCTAAGGCCTCAGATCAATATCCAAACCATGTATGTCTCCCATGCAATTCACTCCATAAATAGCCCACTAACTAAAATCACACTATCGGTTCAACAGAACGCGAAGCGGTACCCCTGCTCGCCCCGAGAGCTCCCCGTGATTAGGTTTCCCTCGTCTCCCGTTGGTGCGTCCGCCGATTTGCCCCACATCTGTGGCCTTTGGGTCATGGAGGTGTGGTGGATCTCGGCCCTCATCGGCGGGAGGGCTCGGTTTTCGGGTGTTAGGGTCAAAATTTGTTGGGGCGGCGCTCAGATGACGGCGGCACGCCTCATTTAAGTAAGTTCTCCCCGGCTTCAGTCTCATCTCGGCGGTGATATCGAGAAGCCTGTGGGAGTGGTGTGGTCTCGAGAACTTCTTCTGGCGGTGGCGTTCTCCGGATCGTCAAGGAGCTTAATCGGCAGTTCTTCCTTCTTCTTCGGCTCTGTGACGGATGTGGTCTTCTAGACCCGTTTGGTGACTTCTCGTCCGCAACCACCAACGTCAGGCCGGCTCAGGAAGGAGCGGCAGCGGCGGCGCGCCATCGACATGGTCTGGAGGTTAAATACGAAGGGCATCTCAAGGATTTTGATGTAATTTTTGTTTTTGTTGAGATGTTTTATACTGTTTGGTGTTTCTTTTTATTCAGGGTCCTTTTCCAAAAAAAAGTAAAATCACACTGACACCACTTATGTTTCGGTATCTGCTAGATATCTCATTTTATATTTTGATTTCGGTGGTATGTTTTCTTATGTTTGTTTTGTTGATGCTTATGCATGTTTAGTCCCACCTTCCAAGGACATCGAGCTATATAAGGTTGTTAGGGTTACTCTTATTCATCTCATCTGTTTCTTCAGAACGATCGCGTGTTCATTTATTGAGAGTTGCGACATGGTAAAAATAACCAGTGTGCTTATCCGTCCAATGATTAGTTAGAACCCTATCATTACAAGAAACAGATCGAGTTAAAAGCTCAAAGCATAATGATTTATGTTCATTCTGAAGGGTATGCATGTTGCATGCGGTATTAAAGGGAGCGGAAAGAACGGAAATTCATTTTGGCTTGTGGGACTATATGCTCCTATTATGAAAAAACATATTTCACAATGTCAAAATATTTAAATTTGGGTGTACATATAGACATTTTATGAAGGCACACAAAATTTCGTAAAAAAAAGACATTTTTTGTGCGCTGTGTAAACAAGCAAAAACATGTCTGGTAAAAAGTCATTTTGAGCACCGAATTTGTCTTTTTATACAGAACACAAAAAAATTATGTTCCAACATAAAATGTTCAGAGGTACACTCGAAATCTTATTTCATAATGTTTTGACAGTTTAAAATAGTTTTAAAATGCACTTCCCATAATGAGACTAGATGGACCTATGAGCCAAAACACCATGTCCGCGGAAAGAAGAATAACTTAACCGAGTGCTGCAAAAGAGAAATGCTTCCTGTTGGTATCGCATATACTCTTTCCGGATGGAGTGAAAATAACGCGAGCACCAGAATATTGACAATTTTGCACATCAGGCTACCCTATATGCCTGACGGAAGTGACAAAAATTTGGTGCTGAGAATCTTTGGTGTGAAGCAATGAAATCCTGACAGAACAAGTAGGACAGAAGAGATTGGTGATTTTCTTCTCATGAAAATGCATGTGGACCTATAGGTTTTGTTGAAGTAGGACAGAACAAGTAGGACAGAAGAGAATGGCTAACTGAGTATGCAGGCTGGGCCTCTTTCTCGCTTGTTCGGCCTGAGGCTCTCGGCTCCCACGGTAAGTATTATTTTATTTAGTACACCCAAGGTAATTAGCTTCTATGGCCGGATGCCAAAAAAGACCATGGTCTCCCTGCCCAAAAGGCCCCTATGCTACGACCTGTCCTGTGTGCTGCATAAAAGCCTTCGAACGGAAGTTATCGTTTTTCTCGCCGCTTCAATTTTTCTGCGCCCTGATGCACAACAATCAGCCTAACCTGGTGCACAACTATGTTAAGGAAGCTAATCGCTACCGTGAATGAAAAGCGACCCTGATGCCTGTGCATCAGGGAGTCTCCATGCAGCTCCGCCCCTGCTGCGAGCAGAAGAAACCCGTCTTCCGCGACTGAGTAACCATGCATGCATGCAACCCACGTTGAGCGGCGAAGAGCGTGCAAGCATGGGCAGCCTCTACCTACGTACGCATAGACACATATAAGCTAGAGCGTCATGCAAGCATGTGCTGCCTAACTACTACGTAATCTTCATTTCAGCTTATGATCACGTACATACTCTGTGGTGTACATGTGCGTCTCGTTCGCGTATACATAGTTGTGTATGAACTTCGTGATCTTAGAAATGATAAATAATACAATTAACAGTTATTAATAATATGGGGTTGTTTGTTGATTGAATAACAAAATAGTACTAATTGGATAAAAAAGGGGGAGCCCCCCCCCCCCCCCCCCCCCTAAAAACTAAATTTACTCATTTACGATTATGGTCCACATCAAAACTGCACCGGAACAAAGAGGGTTGGTCGGATCGGCGAGATCTTGGAGATCCTCATCGCCTTGACTCTGTCGTATGGAGAGATCTGCTCGCATACTCACCTAATTTACGACATTTCAGTTTTTGTTGCCTCGGGATCCTCCACCTCCTTCTGGAACGACTTTTGGTTAGACGGCGCCACGCTAGCCGGCCGCTTCTCGGCATTTTTCTCCCACTCAACTAAACACCATTGCTCTCCCCCACTCTCCGCCTGGATCTTCAGCCCCGCATATCTTATGCCACCACCTCTGAGCTCTTGACCTTGCAATCTCTCTTAGCTGACATGACCCTTGACCCTCAGGGTACAGACGTTCGAGTTGTGCGCATCGATATGGAAGAATTTTGCGACGAATCATTGTCGTTTCTTCCTTTAGCTGGCCGACCGCGGTAGGCTGTTCACAAACCTCTGACGATTTCGGCGAGGCTTGACGAACCCAGATGCTTTCCCTTTCTGCCGTAGTGCGGAATATACTGAGCACCCTCTGCTGCATTGCGCTTCTGTCTAGTTCTTTTGGACGGCGGTGCTGGCTCTGCATGTCAATGTGGCTGATTGCTCTCGTCTTCACGATCTTTGGGATAGTTCTCCGGCATGTAAGGTCTGGTCCATTGTTCTTATCTACTCTCTTTGGAACCTTTGTAAGCGCCGCAATACCAAAGTGTCCCGGAACTTCCACGACCCCTCAAGCAGTCTTCACGAGATGCACCGAAGATCTGATGGTTTGGTCTGATGGATGCAACTCGGACTGAAAGGAATCTTTAATTCAGTATTGGGCTGTTATGTTTGCCCACCTTGGCTCTTCTGTGTAGGCCTCTATTAGATGTTGTATAGCTTTCTCTTGTATTTTCTGTTTTTTCCTCCTTTTTGGTTTTCGTGACTTTGTTCTGGATTCTATCCTATATCCTATAACTAAATTGGTCATCCCACTGAATTACTCTAAACATGAGGCCTATCAACCTCATCATAGTGGCCAGGTCAGCAATTTCCGTTTTGTTTCTCTGGAAAAAAACCGTTATTTTGGTGTCCTACGTTTGAACCAACCCACTCATCTTTTAGCCCAATCTCTCGGATAGTGGTTTCTTAGAGCCTGGCTACATGGAGCCTGGATTTTCAAAATCGAAAACGGCATTGTAAAGTTTCAGAAAATTCTATACTAGATTGTAGATGTAGATGATGATGTATTCTAACAGTGTGCAAAAATCCAAACCTTGAAACTCTGTATTTTGGGCTGTGCAAAATTGACAAAATCGTGCACCTGAAAATTTGAACAATGCAAATTTTGAAACCTTAACATTTTTCAGATTTTGTCATTTTTTGTAGCCAAAAATACAATGTATTTCACCTTGATATTTTCCCCATTGGTAGAATGCATCATTGGTCACATCTAAATTTTTTTCAGATTTTTGAAACTTCAAAATATCAAATTTGAATTTTGAAAAATACCACAAGCCCAACACTGTTTCTCTTCCCCACCTCCTCCCTCAATCAATTTCCACGGTAACACTCTCAATTCCTTTCTCTCTCTTTCTTTCTCTCTCTCTCTCTCTCTCTCTCTCTCTCTCTCTCTCTCTCTCTCTCTTCGTCGCCTGCCTGCTGAATCCCGCCCCTGTAAATTCCATTATGCGCCACCACTCCTTGCCGATCACCACTCGCTCGGTGTTCTTCCATTTCCTCATATTCCTATCCATTTTTGTTTGTTCAGAGGAATTAGAAGCACCGCTACCTCACACTATCTCCTCCCTTGAGGTTGCTGTTAAATATATTAAAAATTTAGCAATTAATTTAATCCACAAAAATAGGAAACAGTTCATGACATAAATAACTAGTACTGATCGAACTTATCAAGTAGTCTACTCGTACAGTAGATAAATAGATCAAATCTACAGTAAACATTAGGTACAAAAACAGTAGCAAGATCTCAAACATAAGAGGATAGAATTATGTACGGGGCAACGCTAGCAGAACCGTTAACCGTTGGCGTCCGTGTTGTCGACCATGTTGTCGATGAAGAGGTTGTCGATGTCTGGGAAGAAGTCTTCGTTGGGGAAGTACTGGATGCCAGTATTCGCGCGAGTGCGCTACCGAAAAACCTGATCGCCCCTCTCCCATACAGGATCAGAAAACGACAACCCAGTTTTTTTTTCATTTTTTCAGATTTTTGAAACTTCAAAATATCAAATTTGAATTTTGAAAAATACCACAAGCCATGTAGCTAGGGCTCCAATTTAGGTTTCCGATTCTCTGGCCCTTATGTACAGCAAGAAACTAGCCCAACACTGTTTCTCTTCCCCACCTCCTCCCTCAATCAATTTCCTGGTAACACTCTCAATTCCCCCCCCCCCCCACTCTCTCTCTCTCTCTCTCTCTCTCTCTCTCTCTCTCTCTCTCTCTCTCGTCGCCTACCTGCTGAATCCCGCCCCTGTAAATTCCATTATGCGCCACCACTCCTTGCCGATCACCACTCGCTCGGTGTTCTTCCATCTCCTATTCCTAGCCATTTTTGTTTGTTCAGAGGAATTAGAAGCGCCGCTACCTCACACTATCTCCTCCCTTGAGGTTGCTGTTGAATATTTAAAAATTTAGCAATTGATTTAATCCACAAAAACAGGAAACAGTTCATGACATAAATAACTAGTACTGAACTTATCATATAGTCTACTCATACAGTAGATAAATAGATCAAATCTACAGTAAACATTAGGTACAAAAACAGTAGCAAGATCTCGAACATAGAGGATAGAATTACGTACGGGGCAACGCTAGCAGAACCGTTAACCGTTGGCATCCGTGTTGCCGCCCATGTTGTCGATGAAGAGGTTGTCGATGTCTGGGAAGAAGTCGTCGTTGGGGAAGTACTGGATGCCAATAGTCGCGCGAGTGCGCTACCGAAAAACTTGATCGCCCCTCACTCATATAGGATCAGAAAACGACAACCTAGTTTTTTGGCGCATAACACAAAATATTGGGATAACTAATGTAACATATCCATATCATCACGACATGGGCCCAAGTTATTAACTTTCTGTTAAAGAGACTAAGAATTTGGTTTGTGTTTTGTGCAAGTAATCACCCAATTGTCGATGTTATGTGCAAAGAAAAGCTAGAGTTGTGGTTTTGTGCAATAAAAGCCCAAATAATTAGTGCCATGTGCAATTTCCTTTCTTCCAAGGATTGGCGGTGCAGGATCTCCTCCGTGCGCGCCCTACTGGAGCGAGGGATTGGCGGCACCGGGATGCGGCGGCGACTGAGGTGCCAGCTGTCTGGGAGTGCACGTCAACCCACGGGAGGGGTGCAGCGACCTCCAAGTAGAGCTGGGCCACCTCAGTCGGTACACGAGTGTGCTGCTCGCGGCGGCGGGTGTCCCGAGCAGCAGCGACAGCGGTGCGGCGAGCCGCATCGGAGGAGGTCCCTCGTGAGTAGGAGGCCTCCTTGTCATTGCGGTCTGGCTTGAACCAGGTAGGCCGCTTCATCTTCACAGCCGACAGGGACAGGTATGGTTTCCATGATGTTAGAAATCACAAAGTACTAATTATAAATTACTAATTACCATCACCGGCGCCGGCGTTGAGCACTTCGACGCTGGTAGGAACTTTCTCCCGCGGCCGGGTTGAGAGAGCTCACGAGAGAAGGAATGGTGAAAAAGTACATGTGAATGTTTGCCACAATTTTTTGTCTTCCTGTTGCCCCCATACACAGAGAAATAAATAGCCTACAAAGTCAACTTACACGTCAAACTAGACTCCTATGTGACCTGACTATGATGTCATGACTCGCCATCCCTGTAGACGACGTCACAGACTCGAAACCACGTCCTATCAAAATCTGCGAGAAAATTGTGAAAATCTTCATTGCATTGCATACCACTTTATTTTGGACGAATGAAAGGGTAGAGGTTAGGTTTGTGCCTTGCATTCATACTTGTGAAAATCTGCGAGATTTAAAAACAATTTTATCAGCTGCGATAAAGTGATCAAGGTTTGTCTTTAGTCGATAAGTTAGAGTTAGATTTTGAAATGACCTTTTTCCATTTTATTAGTTTTGGGTGAGATTTGAATTGAAATTAAAAATGAAAAGAAAACATGACCTGAGGTCATGATGACATCATCACATACAAATTAAAATGAGTTAATTAAATTCATTTCCAAATATTGATAAGAGATACAAATTCAAAAGTAGAAGACAATATTCAAATACGATACAATAAACAATAAATATTATTCATATTATATTTATCACATTGGGAATAATACAATATTCAAAGTGTGAAATTACAAAGAATTATAGAAGACCTAAACTAAACTTGGTCCTGTACTTGCAAAATAAATACAAAGATAAGAGAACTGGGTTATGGATAAAACTTAGCCATCATCCGAGAGATGAGGAAATGAGCCATTTGATTTTGCATCTAGTTATTTGAAGATTAAGAACTAATCTTGATTTCGAAATGGTTATTATAGAGGGAGTTTATTTCCATAAACCTAAAAACATGAATACAATGATGTCTTCGTCGGGAAGAATGGCATCCATTGTCCATTCATACAAGAACGACGTCCATCTATACATCATCATCTGCTTGACGTCGATTATAGTGAAACCGAATACAACTTTTGATGACGTTGTATGAAAATATCGGTAAGACGTCACATAGTTGATCTTTAATTAATTGGTGAAAATACCCCTCGATCCCTTCATAATTATAATACATTTTTTCTTATTTTCTGAAACGCCTGTATCTAGACGGTGTTTCGGGCGCGTAGCTTCACTCGACCGGTTTTGATTTTCATTTTTCTATAGAGCTAACTTAACCGCCATGGACTCTGGAAAAACACCTTAACCGCCACGGGATCTTTTTCACCTACGTTCACACACTAGAATTCAACACGTTTTCAGATGAACCATGTTGTCCTTGCAAACGCCAAAGCTAGTGAGGTATCTAGGTACAAGAGTTAAAATACGAAAATCGGCTCAACTCAACTGACTAAAAGCAACATCACACGTAGGAAGCTTAGGTAAAACAAGCAGGAAAACGTGCACAAGAGAAAGTAATGTTTAATTGGACTGGTGAGATAAATCAGAACATGTCTATCATTCTACGGTGACAGGGACGATTTCCGTGCCGGCAGCACATCCACATAGCAAGGTCGATAAGGGAATGAACCATAGACACCACGAGCTTGGTGCACATGGTCTTTCATTAGCTGGTAGCTGTTACCTAGATACTGCATCCTTGATGTGTCGAAATGATACGCCACCACCGCAGTGTTAGTTAGGTGGATGAGCGCATACTTTTGTGGATGGAATCCCATGATTTGGCAGCGATCACCCATCCTTGGCCGACAAAGGTGAGCGTCACCTATAGCAACATCGATGAAGTTGTCCTCGTCGGAGTTCCAGGAATCTTCAGTGCCACTTGTGCTACTTAGGTCTGCAGCTTCGGTTTCATCATCTTCCTCCTCCCAGGAATCTTCAGTGCCACTTGTGCTACTTAGGTCTTCAGCTTCGGTTTCATCATCTTCCTCCTCCCAGGAATCTTCAGTGCCACTTGTGCTACTTAGGTCTTCAGCTTCGGTTTCATCATCTTCCTCCTCCCAGGAATCTTCAGTTCCACTTGTGCTACTTAGGTCTTCAGCTTCGCTTTCATCATCTTCCGCCTCATCGTCATAGTTTTCGGCTTCGCTGTTGTCATTTTCCTCATCGTCATCATAGTTTTCATCATCGGACATGTCACCCTCACTGCATATGCTTTGTGCATGGTTATTATCTTTGAACAGGCTGACTAGATCATCGTACCTGCTTTCAAGAACAACCCCCCATGTCACCGTCGGTTTTATTGCAAGAGGGTCAACCATATGACAGTGTGGGTTGAGGTTGGCCTCGTGTGCAAGTATCCACCCTAGTTGACCTTCCGTCGATTCTTTTAGCATCCACACTCGAAGTTGCGGATGTTTGATCGCCACGTAGTGAATCCCTCGTTGGTAGCTTGCGAGAACAGAATTTGTCGGCAGTGTGTACCAGCCATTTTTAGGGCAAGATTCCTCGGGCAGCTCAACCATATCATATGTCCTGTTTAAGGGGCGTAGGATCATGAGGACGCTCTTGTGGCAATGCATGTAGAGAGACCCGCGCCAGTACTCGGATGACCACACCGTTTCTTCATAGGGAGGAGGCAAAGTGGTGACCAAGTCGTAGAGGTGCCCTGGAGCACAACGTCCAGGCGTGAACTCCCGGTTATCCCACTGCCCGGTGCGCGATGAGTACACGCTGAAATAAACCGCCTTTTCCTTCAGTTCCTCCCTGGGCCCCTCCTGGCCTTATTCCGGTCTCGCTGGTAACGATTCCTCAAATAGCGTATCTGAAAATGACGACGATTCGAGTGATTTCTTTTCCAACCCATCTGCCTTGGTTGGGGAACCAAACTCATCCGTCTCTTCTCCAAACAATACAGATGAATATGTTCCGTTATCTTCTTCAATGGAGTTGGGTAAGTAGTACTCCATCCATGCTTGCTCCATATCTGTCTCTTCTTCAAACAATCCATCGTCATCTAGCTCCTCTTCTTCAGACAAGTGCTCTTCCCTAAACAACGAAAAATATGTCGGCAGGACCCCCTGAAAGACGAACACCTCGTAGTGCAGCGAGACGGCCGGGTCGAAGGCGAAGAACATGGCGCGGTCGGGGGCATCCCAGGAAAGCGGTGCACCGTACCGTGGCCGGGTTGCACACGTAGTAGCCTCCGAAGCCCCCCTCGTCCTCGAGGAGGAGGAGACCGTTGCAGGAGTGACGCAAGGTGGCCCATCCGTGCCGAAAGACGGGGCGTCGAAAGACAGGCTCGTCGGCGGCGCGCCGTCGGTCCTGCTCGACCAGCGGGGCAAAGATGGCCGACTCGGACAGGCACCCGTTCTTGGTGAGGAAGATGCCGGGGAAGGCGCCTGCGGGCCGGGAAGTAGTGCGGGAGTAGGAGGTCTCGCCCAATTGATTAGCAAGAAATTTCGACATGCCCACCCAGTTTTTGGATCACATGGCAAATTACGATATCATCATACAAGTGACTGGAGCAGTAAACTAGCCGGCTAGAGTTCCAACTCAAAGAGAAATGCAAATTAAAATTACAAACACCCAAACCATTACACCTTCGGGGATTTCACTGAATACTAGTATTACTACAAGACTCCAAACAGTGTTTTGTACACATTGTACACATCAACAGTATGGCAGCACGACCAATGCCGCCGCCCGAGCCAGAACGGAGGCACCGCTAGGCGACCGGCGAACAACACCAGCTCCTCTAGAAAGAAAGCAGCTGCTGCGAGAATGCGATGTAGCACCCAGCGACGACACTCCCTGAAATCGTTCAAGCTCATGATCCGTCCACTCCCCATGGGACTGTGCTGAGTTTTTGACGATTGTGGTCATTGGCGGAGAAAAGAGTGGAATATGATGCCATAAGTAAACAGGTCGTATCTATTTTGGGCCCATATTACCCCCGATCTTAGAACAGATATTAATGCCCAGATTTCGACCATGCTTGTCTCCGTGACTCCGTGTCCACCAAATCCACATCAGATGACAAAACAAGCTACATAACAATAAATATGAAGCTCGACATGATCAACGAGAGCCAAAATGCAAGCTATATACTAGGATTGATGGAGGCTAGAGAGCCATCCAAGGAGTGACAAAGGAGCAATCCTTTCATGATGGATGGGTGAGCTTATAATGTGCAGAGAGCTGAGGTTTGTAGTTTAGGGTGGATAAGATAAAGTCATGGAGAGGACAACTCGGTGGGGTGTACGAATGAAAATGTGAAAGAGAGCGGAGTACTGGGTGCTATCACCACCTCCTATATCTTCAAGGATAATAAACATAAAAATTTGTACATCGATCGTATGTGATTACGCTAGCCACATGTCGCGTCATGGTAGTACACCTGAAAGTTTATTATCGCGAAGGATCAAGTGTCCTAAATTCAGCAACTGTCCAATCTCGAAAGGAATTCTTCCCTCTAGTTGATTTGATTCCAAACTCATGTATTCCAGATTTGAAAGTTGGCCTAAACTCGGAGGAATCTTACCCACCAACAAGTTTCCGGAGAGATCCAAGTACTCCAGATTTGAAAGAAGGCCTAAATTCGGAGGAATCTTACCCACTAGCAAGTTTCCGGAGAGATTCAAGTAGACCAGATTTGAAAGAAGGCCTAATTCCGATGGAATTACACCCGCCAGCAAGTTTGTAGATAGATCTAAGTAGGTCAGATTTGAAAGAGAACCTAATTCCGATGGAATGGCACCTACTAGGGAATTTGTGGACAGATCTAAGTGAACAATATGTGAAAGAGAGCCAAAATTCGGCGGAATCTGACCCACTAGCAAGTTGTTCGAGAGATACAGGTACTCCAGAATTGAGAGAAGGCCTAAACTCGGAGGAATGTGACCCACTAGCAAGTTTACTGAAAGGTCTAAGAAGCCCAAGTTGGAACAGTTGGTGAGTGAATCAGGAATCATCCCAGTAAAATTGTTGTTGTTCAGACAGAGCATCTCCAACATTTGGAGATGGCCGAGGACAGGTAAGGGGCCAACCAAGTTGTTTGCTGAAAGGTCGAGAGATTCGAGCAATGTCAGGTTTTCAAGGGAGGTCGACGTGATTTTGCCCGCTAAATCCCGGCCCGAGAGGTCGAGCGAGGAGACCCGGAACGGTGGCGTGGTGGTGCAGAAGACACCCCTCCACCGACAGAAGTGGGAGTTGCTGGTCCAGCTGCTCAAAGCTCCGCGTGAATCGTTGGTGATGCCGGCCCGGAAGTCGAGCAGCGCGTGCCGATCCATGCTGTTCTCGTCGATCTTTTTTGCGCAATGGACTCCATTACAGAGCACTAGAAGCAGCAGTCCCGGCAGCAAAAGCATGCCGAGGTTTGCCGGTTGCTTGGAATGATACATGGTTAAGGGTGTCACCTGCAAAATATGCATGTCGTCAACTCGTAGCTATTGGGAACAAGCTTACGATCCATTCAGAAATATGTGCAAGTTCAGTGTAATACATAATGACACGGAAAAACGCACCTCTACTCGGCCGCCTGGAAAGAGCAACAATGCAGCCGTCTCTGCTTGGTTAATTCTGCCGGATGGTGTCTACCGTGTGTGTGAGCAGAATTTATATATGCTCCTCTTGTAAGAACATGTTTACTCCCGCTTTGGGTCTTCAGTAAACGCTACTTTTTGAGTCTTGAGTAAACGCTAGTACTACTTTCACTTTTTCAGCGCGCTTCTGAGTCTAAGGAAACGCTAGTGCTACTTTCAGTGCGCTTCGTCAAATCGCACTCACAAAGAAGACGTGTATATCTATCTTGTCCATATGGAGTTGCGTGCTGGAGTATGCAGTTGTCCAGGCAAAGATTTTTCCGGCATGTCCACAGAAAACGTGTATATAGTATACCAACATACTTTTTTCTGCGAAACACAGCATACACGCGTCTACATTCAGCTCTATGAGCATACATATACACACCCTACCTCGGTAGCACCTAAGAAATACTGAGCCCAACAAAAACTTCATCCTTTTCACGATATCCATTGAGCTGATCGTGATCACCGACGATGCGATGGCTCACCCGATCATCCTGTTTTTTTTTTTTCCTTCTCTCGACTAGCAAAACTGGCTCACGTACCAGACTAGAAAACAATTGATCGCACAGTAAATCAATGTTCCGAATAAAAAACTGATTTTTTTCTTTAGGGTATATACACAGATTTTGGATCACATGGCATATTAGAAGTATATACAGGAGATATGCATAAACTTGTTCTCTACATGCAAATCCATAGGTACAAGAACTTGACAATCGCTTTGGTTTTGGTCCATTAGCATGTGCAGCCAACCGAGTGATGCCAGTAGATAATTGGCAAGACCTAGATTTCGACCTGCTTGTTGTCATGTCCACCAAATCCGCGGCCGAGGAAACACAAGCTACTACATACAATAAATTTGAAGCTCGGTTGGACAATTGAGCACCGAAAAATCAAGCAACATATTAGGACTGTTGGAGGGTACAACACAGCGCAGAAGTTAGCTTAACCATAAAATAGCCATTATATACTCCCTCCGTTCAATAATAACTGTCTCAAGTTTGCCAAAAAAATGTATGTATCTAAACATAAAACATGTATGGATACATCCACTTTTTGACAAACTTGAGACAGTTATTATCGGACGGAGGGAGTACTTTCAGAGTACTACCTAGTAAAACGACATATGATATATCACATACCACTTTCAGAGTATTCAGAACAAACAAATCGGTGGCTCATAGGAAATGTGTAACGATACAGGAGAATAGTAGTGCAAGATCCAACTTAACTAGTATAAGAAAACTAATCTCCATTTTGCATCAAGTAAAATCACACGGCAACCACACGACACCGACGGTACATAATGGTCTCAGACATCAAAACTCATTTAGTGGGGTAGTAGAGGAGTGGCATTGTCCAGCTTGATGCTTAAACCTCCTGGACGCTCAAACCTGCAAAGAAAGTATATTACGGTGAGTAGATGCAAGATTAGTAGCACACATGCGATATCTGTATGCACATCAACAGTTGTGGAGCAGTAAAGAATGGAACACGAGGCAAACAATAAAAAGACCAGATATGATGTCAAACATGAATAAAGTTGAGGACCAACTACAAACAATGTGAGCACAACCATGAACTACAATGTACTAGCCATGTACAAGTCTGCACAAAACTGAACAGCTTTCATAACATAGCTGGGCATCACATCAGAGCCGGTGCAAATTAGAAGAAACAAAGATAGTGCACCTAGCAAAGTGTTAAACTGATATGTCAAGTAATAGGACACACTAGCAGTGCAATAACGTTGCAGATGAACAAATAACTGATGGTCAATGCTGAGAGTGGTCAGCAGTGATGTGCGCAACATAGATAAGTCGCCAATTGTGTATTAAGTTGCAAATCACCTGGAAACTCAATTGTTTGAATCATAGAGTAGGGTGCCTACGCTACAATTATTTGGTATTGCTCATTGGTATTTGTTGTTCAGACTGTTTCAGACTAAAACGAACAGTTTAGCTACTAGGCACTAGTCATAGGTATTGCTGACAAAAAAACTGGTTGTGAAAGGTCGCATTCCTTGGATCTCATAAACTATTGGCCATCGCTGATGAACTTATTCCCAAACTAGTTATAACCACAAGCCATGAGTCACAAGAAATAAAGACTAATATGGCTTGAAGCTAAAACTAAACAAGCATTCATCTTCATCGGGACATTGCTACTAACAAATAAGGACACTGCAATCATATTGATGTGCCTCAGATCTCATAGCTAATATGGCCATCACCGACAATTCCAAACAATGGTTTTAGCCCCAAGCCATCAACAGCTCATCAGAATTGTATGACAGATGGCTTGAAGCTAAAACCAGTCATCAACCATCTTTGAACCTAAATTTTATCTTCACGGGGACATCAACTCTGAGTAACTGAAAAATGCAGTGCCAACTAAAAGAATAGAGAAATTTCTCGTTGGTGTTTGTTGTGCCATTCCTGGGATCTCATAGCTATTGGCTATGACAGATGAACTTAAAAGCAAACTAGTTTTAACCACAAGCCACACGTCAAAAGATATAAAGACCAGAATGGCGTGAAGCTAAAACTAATGAAACATTTTTCTTTGGTACTACATTTTTTCATCATTTGGGGCACTGTGGCACGCTGCTACTTGAGCTAGATACTACAAACACAACTACTCAATATGACAAAAAAATTACACAGCTGCCAGTGAAACCAAAGAGAAGGAAGGATCCTGCTGCAGTGATATTGATGTCCCTCGGATCTCATAGCTAATATGGCCATCACTGACGATTCCAAACAATAGTTTTAGCCCCAAGCCATCATCAACTCATCAGAGTTGTATGACAGATGGCTTGGAGCTAAAACCAGTCATCAACCATCTTTGGACCTCGATTTTATCTTCACCGGGACATCAACGGCATAAACACTGTGTAACTGAAAAATGCAGTGCGGACTAAAAGAGACATCCATGTTTCTCTTGTGCGAACGAATCGAACTATAATACACAGCTCAACAGAATAGTAAGCAGAAGGAAAGATCCTGCTGCAGTAATATTTATGTCCCTCGGATCTCATAGCTAATATGGCCATCACTGATGATAACAAACAATGGTTTTAGCCCCAAGCCATCATCAACTCATAAAGACTGTATGACAGATGGCTTGGAGCTAAAACCACTCATCAATCATCTTTGGACCTAGATTTTATCTTCACTGGGACATCAAGTGCATACACACTGTCAACGTACAACTGACAAATGCAACGCCAACTCAAAACAAAGAAATTTGGCAGACACAAGCGTGCAGCACAGCCAAACAAACATACAAATCCAAGTAGAGTTTATCATCCCACATTACATGAACATACAAGTGTACTTTCTACTAAAAGAAATTGGCTCGGCATGGTGAATTTACGTACCTGGCGGGAGGGACTGCTTGAGCTTGTTGGCCTTGTCGGCGTCGAAGACGCAGAGGGTGTAGAGGTACCGGGAGCAGCGCACCTTGAACTTGACGGCGTCCTTGGTCCGCTTGATCCGCACCGACCGCGCGTCCTTGCGCCGCGCCGTCAGGAGGAAGTCCTTGATCTCGTGGATCTGCTTCGGCTGCAACGAGGTGACGAACCAAAACAAGACGGATAGTTTCGTTAGCACATATACATACTCATGGAAGGGAACGTCTCCTTGGTGAGGAGATGAGGATGGTTCTCACCATGGCTGACGACGAGGGAGGTCGCCTGTAGGAGGAGGTGGAGGTGGAGGTGGCGGCGGCACGGGGGGGGGGGGAGATGGGGGAGATGAAGGGAGACGGAGAAGACCTCGCTGCTCCGCGCATTTATCCTGGGGGTTAACCTAAGCCCAGGTATAGATGGGCCAGACGGGCCGGCGCGAAGGAAAGGGCAGCCCGATTCGTTTTTTTTGGTTGCCCGGTTTTGTGGAAAATAATTACTCTCTTCACCTTTTTCTTGAATAGGAGAAATGGTTCCGAAAGACTACAGCTGCATTAAAAAAAACAGTGACAACTTTAGGTAGACCTGGGCCCCAAATAAAAGAAAATTATAGAGGGTCCTTGCATTTTACTAAGAAGCCACGCAGACTCAACACCCCGAGAACACCCAAGGCCATACCCAAGACATCACTCTGCACTCTTACCACTATCGGAGAGAAGAAGACGTCGTGACTATTTTGGCAGGAGCAAACATGGGACACTCCAAAATAGATTAAGAAGCCAACCGTCCGAAGGGCCGCAACAACACGATGCTAACAGTCAGCGTTAGGGTAGCCTCATCGTCTACACGGCACAAGGTCAACGCTCTCAACATTGTAAACCTTTCGGAACCGCCGCCCCAACATCTAGTTGCACCGCCACGTCTAGCATACTGCCAACACTACCTTCCGAAACCGCCATCTCAATGTACCATCTCTCGCACTCGAGCCATGCCACCGCACATGCTAGTTGCCCGCAACCCAATCTGCGCATGGCAAACTGCTCCTAGACCAACGACTCCGGATGTTGGGACCATCTAGCTTAATCAACGCCCGCAACCCAACATATGCAACTGTATTAATCAGTGCTTAGCAAAAAAAATTGTATTTAATTTAACATCATAGAACATTATGTACGAAAGCACCATTTTGACACTCGAGCTCACTTGGTCCTGCCCGACTTTGAAATTCAAAAAAAGTATATGAAAACTCTTTGCAAAAAAAGGACAACGGACATATGATAGTGTACTAAATATGTGCAAAGATTCATGGTGAAGTAAAATTTATGCTGCTCTGTACAAAAGAATTCATTACCCATTCGTTGCAACAAACATATCCAAAATGAGCACTGATTTTGTTCTTTTTGCACAGATCACTACACATGGTATTTCGTCACAAAACATTGAACATAGTTAGAAAACTATCTTATGTTTCTTTTGCTTTTTTCAGATTTTTTAAAAGTGTTTTATATTTGTTTTTGAATTTGAAAGCGGGTAGGTGCAGGTGAGCTCACGATTTTGTAGCTTTCTTCTAGCAGTAGTACTAGATATACTCGGAAACAAACCGTGGTCAACTAGTTATTCTACATGGAGTCGGTGTCCGAGTCGACTTCCAATCGTGTTCGCTCCTCTCAGGCTTTCCTTCTATAAGCTTCACTATACGCGCCCTCTAGCTGCAGCATCACGTTCTAGGTCAGCCGCAGATTGAGCACCCGTGCACCTACGGCCATGGGCAACAAAAAGGCGGTTGACGAGGAGGAGGAGCGTTGAACTCGGCGATCGCGGCCATGTCGGGCGTCGAGCTGGTGCAGCTGTGGAATGGCATGATAGACGAGGATAGGGTTGTGGCGGGGGAGCTGTTCATGGAGGCGCTCCTGCGGGACGCGGCCCCCGGGTACGGGCACCAACCTAAGGAGGATCGACCGAAGGTGCAGGCGCAGCCACGGCAGCCGCCGTCAGCCGACAAGCCGAGCTCGCCGCCGTTCACCGCCACCCGCATGGTGGTGCTAGCCCTGCACGCGCCGGGTGCGCCTCTGGCTCCCGCTCAACCGAACAACAAGACGACGGCGAAGACCACTGCCGCTCCCGCCGCTCAAGGCGGGAAGAAACCCCAGTCCACGCCGATCGGCCGTCGGAAGGAAGGTTCAGAAGACCACCCGCAGGCGCGCTCCTTGATGCAGAGCCACGCAGCCGCCGGCGTCCAAGCCCGACCAACAGGCGCCGCAGAACTCCTACAAAACCGTGACGGTGCTGTGCGCGCCGCCGCATCTGGCTCGCGAGATGAAGAGACCGTCGACGACGTCCACAGAGTGCGCCACGCAAAGCAAGAAGCATCGTGCTGTCTAGTTGATCTCCCGGCACGGCGCATCGGTCGGATCGTGTTAGATAATTAGATTTGTTCTTGTTCGATCGATTACGTGATGAGTATGTAAGGATCGATTACGTGATGTATGTACGGATTGATTAACTGACGGAGAAGGATTTTTCACTATTAATATTGTTGTTCCTGGTGATTGTTAATGCGGCACTGAATTTCAAGTTTGTAAGAATTCCATCGAACTTACATTTACATCAATGTCCCACCTTATTCTGATGGCTCATGTCTTTCGTCTCGATTGGAAAAAGATAGAGCGTGCGGGTATTTTCATTACTACAAGGACTTTTACAGTTTTACGGTTGGGACAAACAATTTCATTTTGCAACACGATATCAGAAACGAGTTAGAGTTGCACATTTATTAAGAAAAGTGCAACTAGTATCGGAAACCGGTCACAAGTTGAACATTTCATCACAAAAGTGCAACTCGTATCGAATAATGATTGGAGCTCCTCACATATTGTCAAAAATTATAGCTAATATGAAACATCAATTCCTAATTGCACATTTATTCAGAAAAAATTCAACTCGTATCGAAAACCGATTGGGTTTGTAGATTTCTTAAAACAGTTGCAACTCGTATGAAAAAACAGTCGTTAGTTGCACATTCTTATGAAAAAGATAACTTATATCAACTGGAGTTGCGCATTCATTTAGAAAAGTGAATTTCGTATCGAAGGCAATTTGCTCTTTTTGCATGTTTGTGGAGAAAGTGCACATTCTTATGAAAAAGATAACGAATATCAACTGGAGTAGCGCATTCATTTAGAAAAGTGAATTCCGTATCGAAGGCAATTTGCTCATTTTGCATGTTTCTGGAGAAAGTGCAACTCCGTTCGAAAACGAGTGGTTAATTGCACTTTTCTCGAGAAAAATAAGTCATACCATAAATCGACCGGAGTTGCACATTCTTGTATATTTCTCAAAAAAAAAATGCTACTCATATAAAAATAAAATCAAATTGAGTTGCACATTTCTTGACAAATATTGAACTCGTATAGAAAAACCGGTTGCTAGTAGCCGATTTCTTGTGAAAATTGTAAGTCATATACATATCAGTTGAAGTTGCACAGCTGTTGAGAAATTCATATTGAAAACCAAATTCTTCTTGCACATTTTTTTCCAGAAAAGTGCAACCCGTTCCGAAAACAGGTGGCTAACTACACCTTTCTCTTAACCAATGCAAAATTGTATCAAAACTGGTTGGATTGCAAATTTGTTGAGAAAAATATAAATCATAGTAAAAATCAGCTGCTATTCATACATTTATTCTTAAAGTGCAAATCGTATTGAATACCAAGTAAATCCTTTTCTGTAAGTGCAAGACATATTGAAAACCGGATGGAGCTTCACATTTTTTATGTGAAATTGTAGCTTGTACTGCAAATCAGTTGGAACTGCAAATTTTCTTGAGAAAAATAAGAAGAAAAAAAATTCGGATTTGCATATTTTTAAAAAAATATAACTCATGTTGAAAATAGGTTGCTATCTCCACATTTCAAGAGAGGAAGGGCAACTCGTACAAAAAGGTTGATGGTTGCATATTTCTTGAAAAAACCACTCATCTATAAATACTCGTGTAATTCACATAAATACTAGTTGATAATTGCACCTCTTATAAAAAAAAAAATCACCTCGTATGTAAAATGGTAGCAAGTTGCACATTTCTCGAGACAAAATACAACTCATATTGAAAAACGTTTTGAGTTGCATATTTCTTATGAAAAGTACAACTCATACTACTAGGCACGCAAGTGTTAAGAAACAAATGCTACATATTTTGGAAAAGATTGCTAGTTGCGTATTTGTGTACACAAGTGCAACTCTATCAAAATGTTGGTTGTTAGTTAAAAGGTTTTTGAGAGAACTCAAATCGTGAAATAACAAAGATAGAAAAAACAAGAAAAATATATATCTAGAACATTGGTTTTAATTTTCTTGACGAAGTGATCGCTCATTCATAAAAACTGAACTAAAAAATAAAAATATATTAAAAAAGAAGCGAGTAGAACAAACGACACACAAAAACGGAAAAATACAATGCACATCGTGAGAAGAAAACAAGACAAAGCTCCAAAGCCCTGTATTGCCTCTAGGCCTCTAGCGGTCTAGCCACGAGCGAGTGAGGACACAAGAAAAACTAGAAAGAAAAAGGACGTTGCTACGTCGTGGTCGACCACGATCCAGCTTATAGCGTGGTCAGTCCGACAGCCTAATTAAGGAAAGTAACGATTCGATCGAAAAGGAAAGAGTCCACGCACGCGTTGGTTCTGGGCTTCTGGCCGGCCAATCCACGTGATCGCCCCGGCACGTTGGTTTTAACAGCCTCAGGTTGCGCGCCCAGGTGCCGTTTTTGGCGGGACCAACAAGAGATCTCCCGCGTTGCCCCCAGGTGTTCTTCTTCGACCTTCACACCCTCCCTAGTCCATAGCCGCCTGAAGAGGAACACTAGTTCCTCCCCACCCCCAAATCAAATTACATCACGCGGAAAGAAAACCTTCCATCCTCCTTCTATGCCTTTTTCTCCAGTTTGCAAGAAACAAGCATGGAACAAATCAGACCATAGTTCACATCCCCATAACAGATCTCTATCCAGAACTCATATCTTACGAATTACATCTCCATCAGCAAGCTAGAAGTTTCAGCAACTCAAAGATTCAGCAAAAGGGTTCAACAAAAAGTTTTAGCCAATAGAAGATTCGTCCAGATGTAAAAAAATTCAACAACATCCCTTTTTCTCCCCTGGCAGCATCCATGCTCCTTTTTGATATACCTGTGATGATATGGACATGAAATTCTTGTCAAAAAAGTGTGGGGGTGTGCTGTGGTGTGCAAAAAAAGAAATTGAAGCAGAACCAGAGGCAAAAATCTGTGGTGTGCAGAGAAATTACTTATATACTTTGGAAAACTAGATGTACGCTGACCTAAATCTTGTGCATGTGCTGTCAAAAATCTGTGGTGTGCAGAGAAATTGAATGTAGGACCCTGGGATTTTACTTGGCGAAGTAGATGTAAAGTTCTTAAAATAAAATCGAATGTAGTACCCTAGAATTTATCTAATACTTGTAGCTGTGCTGTCAAAAACTGTGGTGTGCCATATATTTGGTGTGCAATCATTTCCATTGGCAAAATACATGTAAAATTTGAAAGGATGATCAGGTTTCTTCACTAAAAAACAGAAAATGTAACTGTAAGGATTTGTTAGGAGTAAAATCTTTGAACTTCAGCAAAATTCATTGAAAATGATTGCACAGTACTTAACATCTAGTTAGTTTTCGTTCAGTGTGATATAAATAAAATCTTAGTTTATTGGATATGATTCAGAAGTAAATTTTTGCATAAGCTAAGAAACTTTGTTTTGGCTCCCACTGGCACAATTTTTTTGATATGATCAGAAGCTGTTACCTCCAGTAGTAGAACTTACATTTTTTCTCAGTGTGTAAACTGCTGGACTGTTAAGAATTTCTTGAACCTGCATTTCAATGTCATGAAAAATAAACATATGTTGGAAGAAAGTAATAAAAAGTAGTAGACAATGAAAAAAGAGATCTCTTGTACATTGTTTTGAAATTTATGACAGTAGGGAAGGCCCCTACTGCCTCAGTATATTAAATCAGAAGCAAGTTACATATTTACATCATGCCCCGGGCAACATTGGATCAACGATTCAAGGCTCGCACTGGCACATTGGACAATTCACCGGCAAGGGAGCAGCAACCTTCAGGCAGCGACATCACCTTCGACGGCGCCGTCATCAGGAGACAGCGACCTCGATGCCGGCCATGGCGACTAGGTCTTCTAGCGGTTAGACCCTGACGCGATCTGTAGTAATTCAGGTATGGCTGCATCCCTCCCGATTCTGGACCTTCCTCCGTCGTCAGTCACATTGATAATGGACGCTGCTACATCGTGGTCGACCACGATCTACCGTATAGCGAGCTCACCCCGACAGGCCGTACATGGAAAGGTCGTATGCGCTAAAAACGGCAAGTTTCCTCTCTCTCGCGCGCTGGTCCCAGGTGCGATCTCCCCATTATTTCCCCAGGTTCCAGATCCTGACGGCCATTAAACCTAGCTCCCAGTTGCCTCCCCCATCAAAATTACATCAAATTCACCGCATATAGAATCAAAACGGATAACTGAAGGAGATCATCCCCCGAGCCTTTTAACCCTCTCCTCTCTCCCATAGTTTGGGAATTACATCCTGTGCTGTTGGCAAGATCTGGAAGCTCAGCATCTCGCCCAGGTTTGAAGTTTACATCCTTCCCCAGCATTCTCATGCTCTGATCTTCTCTGCCCCATAGTTTTCAGTTTTTTCTGAACTTTTCATCACAAATTTCATCAGTTAGAACCTGTGGTAGGAACATCCCTAGAGAGGAATTTGGTGCACTAGGTGCAGTGCTAGTTTTACATCTCAAGAACGGTGTTAATTTAAGAAAATTAGACTTCAGTCATGAGTTTACATCTGTGGAGAAAAGTGTTGTTGACAAGCAACTTTTGTGTAGATCATGAACTAACATTAGATCCTGTAATTTACACTGGATCTTATATATGACAAAGATGGACTTTGGTCAGTAATCGAAATGTTACACCCTCTGGGTTGTTTGTGCATGGAAACTCGTGTTACCAACATTTAAATTCTTTTGCACATATTACTGACATCTCTCCCGGATGTAAACTCCACCAGAACATAAAATAAACAATAAATTACTTTCAAGAGACTGGAGTAATAACAGGTGAGTAACCGTAAAAACACTACAACAGATAGGCTAAGCATATGTTGGCATGCAATTTGGTCGCCGGAGGATGCGGTGGTACACTACAACAGATAGGCCAAGCATGTTGGGCTTTCGGTGAAGATCAACTCGTCCAGGAAATCCGCAATTGACCACCAGAAAGACAAGGCTCTGTTCATATCTAAAGAAATACTTGAGATTGCATAAGAAGATCCCTAGAGAAGAAAGGTAATTCATTGACCTACTTCATGAAGTCAACCTGACTTCTGGTAGGATCATGCAGCTCATGGGTGAACTGTATGGGAGTGCTAAGAATGTGCCTTAAGATAGCAAAGTTGTGAGAAACTACAGGGCTAAACTAGGGGGAAGTTACAGGCAGCGAGATGTTCCATAGTTATTGGATTATTTTGAAGAGCTGAAGAAGGAAGATCCGAACTTCTACTATTCTACTATAAGTACAAACTTGATGATGAAGACATGGTGGTGAATATCTTTTCGGTTGACGGTGCTGCAAGAGAAGTGTACAAGAAATATAATTATTTTCTTTCATTTGCTACAACATACATGACGATGGCATAACGAGCTTCTGTTTTACATTTTACATCCACTAAAATTTTTAATGGTCATTCGGACTGAAACTACGTTGCATATTTGAACTGCATTAACTAATTGCCTAAAAAACATCAGTTGACAAATGAACAAGCAAAACAAGGACCAAATAAACTGAATTGACCAATTCACGCAATCATCAATAGAAAGCCGTCCTAGGCGACTGAATCACATACAATTACATCCTGCAGGAAAATCATGGATAAAAAAGGCTCCCAGTAATGAATTCATGGATAAATAACATCCAGTTCACATCTACTAGATGTAAAAATTACTTACATTCTACCACTCAACATGCAAAAAACTGCATCTAGCTAAGAGGTTGCATTTGCATACCCCCCCTCCGTCCGGAAATACTTGTCACGGATTTTTATAACTACGGATGTATTGAGACATGTTTTGGTGTGTACGTACATCCGAATTTAGACAAATCTAAGTCAAGTATTTCTGGACGGAGGGAGTACAAGACAAACCGAACAGCTACTGGCTCTGTTCAACATATATCTAGCATCAAAATGGATCCTCATGCTTAAATCTGAAAAATCAAACTTACAAATATCATCTATAGCCAGGTGACCCATCCTAGTAATCCAAAAAAGAATTTACATCCCAGGCCCCCACCGCACAAAAAAATGTAGCATCTCTCCATATAAAAACATACATCTACAAACCAGATATAAATTACTTACATCTAGACCTAAGTATGTAATTTTTTCGCATACCCACAGCACAAAACTCAGATGTATGGGTTGCATTTGCATACCCCTCCATGCAAGAAGTTACAAAAAACTAACAACTACCCAGATCCATACAATTTACATCTAGCTGTGCTTATAAAAAAGGATCTGCATATTACATACATCTTGCATTTGCCTTAGGGTGTAAAGTTTATAGGCCGTGAGCCCGTGACAGAAGAAAAAGGATAATCCTTATGAGTTTGCTAGTGCAGTTTCAAACTTACATTTAGAATTCAGACCTTTACGGCTGTACCCAAAAAAAAAAAAGAATCATGCTCATGTGTTGCAACTGCGATTCAGACTAACATCTAGCATCTATTGGCCAGGTGCCATTTTAATCGCAAATTTACATCCGGCAGCAGCACAATAAAAAAAATCCGGTAACTCCTTCTACTGACCTGCTGTTTCGATGATGAATGAACAAAATCCCAGACAGTGTTAAAAAAGGACCAGTCTCTTTGATCTGTCGCAAAAATTAGCAAACGGTTCAACTTTTTTTTTGCTGGAAACAGTGCCCTCGAACAAACCCCAGTTCTGCACACACCAAAGTTTCAGCAGGCGATGATACAGTTAAAAAATCTAGTCTAAAAACCAGATTTGTAAGTGGAAAACGAACATAAACGCACGAGATGAACATCCTGAAGCATCGTGCTGAGCTTGAAGAAATCGACGAACTCGCAGATCGGACGTCGCCGGTGAAGAAAACTCTCAATACGGGAGCGCTCCCCCTCCACCTCCACCGCTCCTCTACCACCCCCTTCCCTACCGACGGGGTGCTTCTCTGCTCCAGTACCCCTTCCTACCGTCGGCGGCCACGGACCGAGCGATGGCGATGGATGCGGCGCGAATTGCCGGAGAAGGAAGAATACGGGAGCGAGTGGGGAAACGATCGAGTAAAAATGCTGGAGGCACACAGCGCAACTGCCCCCCGCGAAACGATCCACGTTGTCCACGAGCGCGTACATCCCCGCGCGTCGTTGGATCCGGATCGCGCGGCTCCGAACGGTGAGCTCGCGATAGACCAGATCGTGGTCAACCAATATAAAGAAATTGCGAAAGAAAAAATGCCGACATGATCAGTGAGGCCTAACACCAGTGTCGTGATGAGCCCAGCTTAGAGTTTCCGCAGAAAAAAAATTGCCTTATCGGCAAAACATAGATCAAAACTAGTAATCGGATCGAACGGTTGGTCGTGTCGACTGAGACATAGCAATTCCGTTTTTCTTTTAAATTTCAAACACATCAGAGACACAGAGCACAATCAAACCTCGTTTAAAAGAGTTTGAACATTTAAGATTGCTTGGTTTAAAAAAAATCGTTAAAACACCTGCCAAATTATCAATATCGAATTAGCCACACAAACTAGTTGTAGCCAGGTGGTTATCGCCCAACAACAAAAACAGCAAATCCATCCATCTCAAATATTTATCCAGTTTGTGTGATCAACTCCATAGTCCATACTAGTTCGACAATATCATTATTTGTTATTCAGCTTTTTAGTTGCACAAGAAACTAAACGCGCGTGCACTCGCTCTGTCTTTCACTCTGACTTCAAAAGTCCAAACCGTTATTACCAAGTTTGCTAATCAAGCTGCAAACACCAAGCTGAAGGAAAACAACCCAGAATAACAACTAATTTAACCACCCTGTTGGCTGTTGATCAACTACAGCGCCAAGGTCTCGGCGACGGTCTCCAGCACGGACCACGGCAGCTCGTCGTTGCTGCGGGCGGCGTTGGGCGCGGAGCAGTTGGTGCGGATCTGTCCCTGGTTACCGGTGAGCACGTTGATCTGCCCCATCTTGACGACGGAGAAGACGAACTGGTCGAAGAAGGCTGCCTGGTCGACGGCGAACTTGGTGACGGTGGGCTTGGTCCTGGCGTCGGTGTGCATGTCCTGGTCGGAGGTGAAGAGGCCCTGGCGGTTGAGCAGGTCAACGTAGTACTTGTTGTCGAACACGTTGGGGGTGCGGATGTCGTTGTTGGTGGTGTTGACGACCTTGAGTTTCGGGCAGGTGAGCTTGAGCTGCCCCGCGAACCACTTATCCATGGTGGTATCCTGGGTCGGGAAGAGGCGCTCCTCGAAGGACCCGCAGTGCGCGATGCCGAGTGTGTGCGCGCCGGAGAGCGACACGAGGTCGGCGGCGTCGAGGTTGATCTTCGCGAGGAAGCTGAGGAGCTTGGTCACGTTAGAGGTCGGCGGCGGGAGCGCGGCGGAGATGGCCGTGGCGGGCGCTGGAGCGAGCCCGTCGCGGCGGCCGAGCGGCACGGCGTAGTGCGGCCCGCCGGCGAGGTGGACGGAGTCGCGGGCGGCGAGGGCGGCGATGTCGGCGCAGGAGACGACGGGTCTGCCGCATGCCTTCTGGAGCAGGGCGCGGACGTCGTTGATGGCCTTGAAGGCGGTCGGGCGGAGCGTCTGGTTCGGGATGGCCACCTTCTCGCTGTCTATGGCGCCGGTCTTGTCGAGGAGCACGGAGCCGTCGCAGCCCTGCACGAAGCAGTCGTGGAAGTGGATGCGGATCAGGGCCGCGGCCAGGCCCACGTCCTTGCGGATGGCGTCCCGGAGGAAGTTGAAGACGACGGACTCCGCCTGCGGGCACTTGGCCTTGTAGAAGTCGAACGAGAGGCCTTTCACCAGCGGCGGCGTCCTCGCCGCGGACGCAGCAGAGCTCGCCAGAGCTGCCGCCACGACGAGGAGCAGGACACGAGCGGCCGAGGGAGAGGAAGAAGCCATCGTGATCGATGTAGCGAGCTCTCTGTCACTGCCGGCTAGCTATGGTGTGTTGCAAGGTTGGAGACGGAGTCGGGGTTTTATAGGGCAGGCAGTCCCCATGAATCTGACATGATGGAGCTCGTGCATGCACCCTGCCTACTAATAGATTTTTCTCGTGTGATTTCTACAAACTAGTCAAGATTTTGAATGGATGACTCATGACTGATTGAGACGAAGCTGCAGGGGAGCAGAGGCACGCGTACACACACACATCCGGAGAGAAGAAAGCATATGCTGATCCCTCAATTGAAGGGCATCAACGAAGGCGGCTAATTAACGATCGATGGAGCCAGAGAGAGCAGTGCTAGCCATAGGTGCATGCTAGTGGAAGCTTTCGGCTTTGAGATGTCAACATCTTCTTCTTGCTAGAGACAGAGAGACGTGATTCATCACACTGAGAAAATTAGTCACACAGTACAGTACTGGTCGATCGTCTTAACTTCTTCCAATTTGAAAGTTCTTCATCTGGATAAAGCTAACTTTCTACGTGGCATGGGGTCGGCTTTAGCTAATCCACACATGCTTTACATTAACTCAAGCACGGCTTGTGCTTGCCACGGTTCATGCACTTGTTTTGTCCTGGCCGATTGCATTTAATACCTCTCCTTTCATGAGGGGACATGCAATGCCAAGTTGGGCTATAGAGCCATCATCCACGTAGTGTTAGGGTCGGTAGGTCATGTTCATGTATAGCATGTATTGTACACCGACACCACCTGTGGTGTACACTTGAACAGCTGATCTGTCTGATGCTAACGAGTTGTTGGCCAACCCTAAACCCTAAGGTCTTAAAATTTGGTATCAGGGCCTCCATTGCGCCGCCGCCTATAGCCAAGCCATCGTGCCGGAGCTGTGGGGATTTGTTCATACTAAGTAGGAGTACATAAACAGTGCAGGCCTCATTGAAATCCCAGTTTAGCTAATTCTGCCTCCTCTGCCATGGCATGTCTGCGTTCCAGATCTTTGGCACCGCGGGCATCCTCGTCTCCTCGCCCACACCGCCCCGGTCGCCTCCATAATAGTGTCGACCATGACAACTTCATGTTGTGTGGCGCCCTCACATAGCCATTTCCTCTGGCTCGAGCCTACGCAACTATCTCGATAGCTCAACAATGGCTCCGATGAAGACCAACGTTGAAGGAACCCCAGTCCACGCCGATCGGCCCCTGGAAGGAAGGTTCAGAAGACCACACGCAGGCGCGCTCCTTGATGCAGGAGCCACGGTAGCCGCCGGCGTCCAAGTCCGATCAACAGGCGCCGCAGAACTCCTACAAAACCATGACGGTGCTGTGCGCGCCGCCGCATCTGGCTCACGAGATGAAGAAGCCGTCGACGACGTCCACAGAGTGCAACACGCAAGGCAAGAGGCATCGTGTTGTCTAGTTGATCTCCCGGCCCGGTGCTTTAGTCAGATGATCGTGTTCGATTTGTTTTTTTAGAACCAATCGTGTTCGATTTGTTCGATCGAGTATGTGATAGTATATGTATGTATGGATCGATTATGTGAACCATTAATATATATTTTTTGAAAAATTGTTCATGGGGATTGTTGATGTGGCACTGAATTTGAAGTTTGTAAAAAATCGATCGGACTTTATTCTGATTAGCTCATGATTTTGGTCTCGATGAAAAAGAAAAATAGAGCGTGCGGGGAATTTTAATTACGAGCCTTTCATGTTAGGAACAAAATAATATGGACCTTCCAGCCAACAGTCTAATGGCTCAAAGTAATCAATACTACAGAAGAAATGAGTGGTATTTTTTCACTGAATGGAAAATTTGGCAGATCATAAAAAAATAGCGCCTGAAGAAAAAAGAAATAACTCCCTCCGGCATTCACTAGGCCGCGTTGTCGCTCACGCATCTTCCTATCTCCCCCCTCACTCACTCGTAGGATACATTTTGGTTGCAAACTATGCTCACAAATTTTGAGTTGTAGAAGGAGTTCAAAAGAAACTGAAAGAGCCAACCTGTTGATTAAAAGGCGTGTCTGGTTGATAGCCACATCTAACCAAGTATTTAAAATCTATTTATTTGACACTCTATCTGTGCATGTCACTCCTTCATAAAGTGTAGTTTGTCAACCACCCAAACATGCTACATACATTTGACATTGTGGTTTTAGAAAAAAAATGGGATTGACGTGGAATATGATAGCACCTTATGCTTTACTTTAGGGTAACATGTACAATATAATCTACTCTACTAAATAAAAACTAGCGAGGATGGGAACCTGATCGATCTACTCACACACTCTAGAGCTCTCTATTTTATTTGTTATTATTAGAACTCTCTTTTTCTGACATCTAAGGTATAAATCACACTAGAATTTCTATTTGTTTGCACCCTTAAAACTGACGACCAAGTATCCTAGAATCTAAATACAGATATTCGTCAGATGTCACACATACTTATATAGTACGATCAATTTGGCGGCCACAATACAACAATTGGAGGTGCAATTTTGTTTTGATTTTATCTTTCTCAGACTAGCGGACTTGGCTGGGAGAAGATTATGTCTTCATTTTTCCCGGCTATGGTAGACTTCGTTGGACGAAAAAACTCTTTGTGAAAGACAATGCATCAAAAAGAATATAACTTATGTAACTCATATTGCAAAATGCTTCTAAATTTTGCAAAATTACATAGTGTAAAAAAATACTATTGTATATGAATATTTAGTAGCACTATTGTGTGGTTAATTCTAAAAAGTTTTAGCATGAAACTACACTAGCAATGATCGTACTTTGAAAAACGAGTTACATAGGTAAGAAAGTTTAGTATAAAACAACCTCCATGAGCAATACCTGTTTCGCCGACCCACTCGATGACCTATTTCTTGGGAGACATGTCATAAGATATGTCGATGGCCGATTGCATCATGATGAAGCATTGCTCCTTTTGTGGTGATGTTGTACAATGAGGCCAAAGAGCGTGCGAAAAAGTTGGTAGGGCCTTACAAAGAAGAGGAGCACCGTGTGCATGTGAAAAAGATAGGTGAAATAGAGAGCTCCAATATCATGGCCAAGTGCTTCCAAGTCAAGAACCCTCGATGATGAACTGATCCTTGCTTGGACATGTATGTTGTGCTTCCTGACTGGCGATCTCTAGGGAGGTTGGTCAGAGCCATCCAGAACTTGTGGTTGTCCTAGGCATGAAAGCGAAAGATTCGGCGACTCCGGCCACTAAGGCGATGCCCCTTGGGGCCCACAGTGTGAGCTAAATAGCCCCAGTAGGAAGAAGAGGAAGCGCCGATAAGTGGTTCCCCCTTCCCATCTTCAATCTTAGAGGGGTGATCACTTGGCGATTCCATAAGATGTCCGACGAGAGTTTGTAGGCAAAGTTTTCAGGTGACATTCCGTTGGAAGAAGTGCCTCTTGCCCCTGTGCGAAAGCAAGTTGCTATTTATGTTTGTGTGCAAACTAAGCCGAGGGATATATTAGGTGAAAATGAGACTAAAGTTTTGCCTTTTCCCTGTTGCTAAATGACTTTAATGTGTACTTGCATGGTATCGGGGGGCAAAAATTAATATTTTTTATTGGTTGCATAATAGCCTAATACAGCTCTATAGCTATTAGCTGAAACGTTAGATGTCCAGTATCTAGAAAAGAGTGCTTACCTTAGTACGTTTTCATTTTTTTCTCCGACAATATTAGTAATTAAAACTTTTGTATTACATTTTGATGACTAGAGTATACTAGTTTCATGGCGAGCCTTCCCTATTTTGCTAGAAATCATAAAAAGACTGTTCAATAGAAGTGTTGTAACCTTAATTAGACCGAATTTCACCTAGGTAGTCCATTTGATGGAGAGTTATTATGATGCATAAATACCTAAGAGAATATTGACATAATTTGGAGTATGTGAGGTTTCAAATATTATAGGTCAACATATAGCATGTGTAGTAATTTCACAGACCCGAAAATAAGCATCACTTTTAAAGAAAAAACACATGGTCATACCGTACAGTATATATATATATATATATATATATATATATATATATATATATATCAATTTCTCGCACCCGTACAGTATATATATATCAATCTCTTTAAGGAGAAAGCGACACAACGATTTCATATTTTATTTGGTTTAGAAGAGCTGGCAAAACTTCATAGTAGTATTTAACAAAAGACTAACTTGTACAAAGTAAGAGCTATTTTTCTAGTACAGTAAATGTTACAAGTGTTATAGACCCAAGTTTTGCTTCTCATACATTACTAATGACATCATATTTATAACATATTAAAAAGTATTTTCGACATGTCATGAATTATGATAGTCCGATACTTAACTCTCACACAACTTCATTTGCATACCCAAAGTAATGTCGTGCTCTCTTAAAGATTTACATGCACCACTTCTTTTCAGCTTCTCTAGCGGCTTCTGCGAGAAGCTAGTGGGGAGAAGCTCAAACAAAATTATAAGTCAGAACAAATTCGGGGCCCAAGCTTCTGGGATAAGCTTGTAGGTAGAAGCTTCTCGCAGAAGCCGAAAAGAAGTGGCCCATGGCATTACCTCTCCATGACATTAAATTATTACACATAATTGAATGATATGAATACTTGCATATATTTATATTATGTTGAAACCATTTTAACCACATTCCAATTATTACAGTCAATGACTCCAAGTTTCGAGACTATACTATGTTATTCGATCGGGTGTCTAACTCTTTTCTTCATGTTTAATGTAGTTCTAACATTTTGGATAACAAAAAAGTGTATAAGTTTGCCAGGGTAGTAGCTTTAAGTTACAGTAGCATGTAGACTATAATCTACAGTCCAAAATAGACAATCTCGAGGAAAGGGACAAGATTGATCTACTCATACACTCCAGAACATGCTATTTTCTTTTTTGTTTTAACAAGACTCCTATTTTTCTTATACCAGTGATATACAATATCTCTAGAATTCTTGATTCACTTTCATTAAAAAATAGAACCATGTAGCCTAGAAATCTTTATTGAGATATACGTTAGATGTAACACATACATATAACTATGATTCATCTCACAGCCAATATGACTTAATATGTGGATGCGTGCGATTACTTATATATTTTAATTTTCTCATATCTAGTGGATTGGTGAGACGAAAAAAATCTCCATTTTTCTCGGACATGGTGGACTTGGTTAGATTAAAACATTATCTGCAAAATACTCCATCTGTCCCAAAATATAGAGACATCCTAGTATCGTAATTAGTGTTGTCTCTAAGTGGGTTAACTTTAATACATTATCAACGTAGAAATTTAAAATTAAAGCTTGATCGACCAAATAAATGACCAAAGGTACACTACAACAAAAATGTCCATGAACTTGAATATTAAATCGAAATGAACACATCGGTGGGAAAAATGGTTTTAACATTCAAGGCCCAGTAGATGGCTTAACAGTTTACAAATATCACGGTAGACCACCATGGAGGGCCTAGTATAGTTAGGCCTGCTAAGTTAGCTTTCTTCATGGGCCACGCTAGGTACACTAACTTGAAGGTGAAAATAGTTATTCATTTTGTATGCTAAAAAAAGCTATTCCATTTTTTTTTCATGACTGTCAGACAAAAACAGAGTACAACCAAAATTCATTCAAAAGGACGAATTTTTTTAAATTATTTGTTTAAATATATATGTATATAATTCGTTAAATTGTCTACCCAACAACCTACCACAGTGGATTAGCAACATCGACTTAGCCACACAAACTAGCTAGCTAGGAGCTTAGGAGAATATCTCCCAACAACCATAAACAGCAAATCCACCCATCTCAAATGTTCATCACATTTTGTTAAAAAAAGATGTTCATCAAATTTGTGAGATCAACTCCATACTATTCGACGATCTCATTATTGTTATTCAACTGGTCGAGTTGCTCAACAAAATTAAACACGCATGCACTCGCTCTGTCTTTAACTCGGACTTCCTAAGTCACTCCAAACCATTATTATCAAGCTGCAAACACCAAGCTGAAGGAAAAACAAGTCTGATTAAAATCGATCGACTAATAATGAAACCACCGTGTTAATCAACTACAACGCCAAGGTCTCGGCGACGGTCTCCAGCACGGACCACGGCAGCTCGTCGTTGCTGCGGGCGGCGTTGGGCGCGGAGCAGTTGGTGCGGATCTGTCCCTGGTTACCGGTGAGCACGTTGATCTGCCCCATCTTGACGACGGAGAAGACAAACTGGTCGAAGAAGGCGGCCTGGTCGACGGCGAACTTGGTGACGGTGGGCTTGGTCCTGGCGTCGGTGTGCATGTCCTGGTCGGAGGTGAAGAGGCCCTGGCGGTTGAGCAGGTCGACGTAGTACTTGTTGTCGAACACGTTGGGGGTGCGGATGTCGTTGTTGGTGGTGTTGACGACCTTGGGTTTCGGGCAGGTGAGCTTGAGCTGCCCCGCGAACCACTTGTCCATGGTGGTGTCCTGGGTCGGGAAGAGCCGCTCCTCGAAGGACCCGCAGTGCGCGATGCCGAGCGTGTGCGCGCCGGAGAGCGACACGAGGTCGGCGGTGTCGAGCTTGATCTTGGCGAGGAACTCCAGGAGCGTGGTCACGTTGGAGGTCGCGGCGGGAGCGCGTCGAAGATGGCCTTGGCGGGCGCCGGGGCGAGCCCGTCGCGGCGGCCGAGCGGCACGGCGTAGTGCGGCCCGCCGGCGATGTGGACGGAGTCGCGGGCGGCGAGGGCGGCGATGTCGGCGCAAGGAGACGACGGGCCCGCCGCAGGCCTTCTGTAGGAGGCGCGGACGTCGTTGATGGCCTTGAAGGCGGTGGGGCGGAGCGTCTGGTTCGGGATGGCCACCTTCTCGCTGTCGATGGCGCCGGTCTTGTCGAGGAGGACGGAGCCGTCGCAGCCCTGCACGAAGCAGTCGTGGAAGTGGATGCGGATCAGGGCCGCGGCAAGGCCGACGTCCTTGCGGATGGCGTCCCGGAGGAAGTTGAAGACGATGGACTCCGCCTGCGGGCACTTGGCCTTGTAGAAGTCGAACGAGAGGCCTTTCGCCAGCGGCGGCGTCCTCGCCGCGGACGCAGCAGAGCTCGCCAGAGCTGCCGCCACGACGAGGAGCAGGACACGAGCGGCAGAGGGAGAAGAAGAAGCCATCGTGATTCGTGATTGATGTAGCTAGCTCTCTGTCACTGCCGGCTAGCTATGGTGTGTTGCAAGGTTGGAGATGGAGTCGGGGTTTTATAGGGCAGAGTCCCCATGCATGAATCTTTTTTTTTTTTGAACAACCCATGCATGAATCTGAGATGGAGCTCCAAAGTGAGCACGAGCTCGCTTGCTCACCATATCCCATTCCAATCGAGCCATTCGTTTCTCTCCCTGACGTCATATAGCTAGTTGTACTATAAGCTAGTGGAAATTCGCAGTGGAATACCTTCCCAACCACCTGGAGCGTACGAATCGGACGAGATGTAACCGTTACCGCGTGGGGTCGTTTGGTTAGGTTGGCCATCAAGACGGTTGAGGAAGTGAAGTTTCACCCTCGTCTACAGTAGCGAGAAGGAGCGGATCACCTAATCCTTGATCTACGTGTTTATGCCAACGCGATTAAGGGCGAATGCACCCGAGCTCGATTCATCCGTCGCCAGTACGGACCATGAGATGGGATAAATTCCGAACACAGACGGCAAATCTATTAACCATACATGTTTTTACTACGGATCTGTTGCTCAAGTCGATAACCCGAGACAACCATGCCAGGGCACAGGCAGGGGCGCTGACAGTAATTAACAGCATAAGTATTTCACCGATAAATCTTCATCAAGAAAAGTCAACATGATGTACGAGCCATAGGCTGCATCGCATTTAACTCAACCTCGCGAGCCCACTGTACTGGCAATAAATTTGCATTGCACATGTGCTCTACTCTACAGAGTATACCTGCAAGTATATCAATATACTCCCTCTGTTCCCAAATATAAGATGTTTTACCTTTTGTCGACATTCACATACACACAAATGTATCTAGACATATTCTATGTGTAATTACACTCACTTTACTATGTATGTAGACAACATGTGTAACACCTAAAACATCTTATATTTAGGAACAGAGAGAGTAGACAAAAGGTGAGCACCAGCATTCAATGCTCGACCGGGCCGGCTAACACACACGAAAATTTCGGGAGCAGGCGAGCGCGAGCGCCACTCGTCCGCGTCACTCTTGCACGCACCTACTCCCTCCGTATTAAAATACTCACTTTGTCCAAAAATAAGTGTCTTAGGTTTGCACAAAAGTAGATGTATCTAGACATGTTTCAAGTCTAGATACCTCCACTTTTTGACAAATCTAAGACACTTATTTTTGGACGGAGGGAGTATAAGACTCAAAACTAACTTACCACACACATGTATCTAGACATGTTTTAGTACAAGATTGATACGTGTGTGGTAAGTTGATAAAGAGTCTTATATTTTGATACAGAGGAGTACCTACTAGCAAGATTTTTCGCATGTGATTTCTACAGAGGAGTCAAGATTTCTAATGGATGATTGATTGAAACGAAGCTGCAGCGCAGCAGAGGCACGCGTACACACTTATCCGGAGAGACGAAAGCAGATGCTGGTCCATCAACTTGCTCGGGGCATCAACGAAGGCGCGCGGCTAACAATCGACCGGGCCGGAGAGAGCAGTGCTAGCTAGTGGAAGCTTTCGGCTTTGACATGTCAACATCTTCTTCGATCTTGCTAGAGACAGAGAGAGATGTGATTCATCAACACTGGAAAATTAGTCACACAATTAAGTCTCCTACAGTATTGTGTTTACCACCTGTGCTTGTCGTCTTAACTTCTCGAGCCCTTTTTCCAATTTGAAAGTTCTTCATCTGGACAAAACTTTCCACATAGCAGGGGGTCGGCCGGCCGGTCGGCTTCGGTTAATCCACACTATGTAAGTGGTCAAAATATAATTTATACTTAAATAAGCTCATAAAATTAGCATAAAATTATAGTATGAAATTATGTTTTTCAAAGATAAATATGACGATATCATCTATACATTCTTAATACATATAATTTAGCATATACTAGTGGTTAAAATCGTGTATCAAAAGTTTCGCTAGGTTCAGGAGCGATCAAGAGCATTGG
Source organism: Poa pratensis (assembly GCA_947311845.1). Lineage (NCBI taxonomy): Eukaryota > Viridiplantae > Streptophyta > Magnoliopsida > Poales > Poaceae > Poa > Poa pratensis. The sequence goes on from CAMZMU010000127.1 coordinate 7,171,844, forward strand.
CTTTCTGACGCCAAATTCCGGCGGCTCTCGTCCGCTAACGACCTCATAGTTGTTGGTACTGAGGGGGGTTGCCGGACCTCGTTTTGCGGACATGTTTATCTCGAGGGTTAGGTCCTCAATAGTTTAGGTTTTCTACTGTGTAGCGCCTTGGCTCCGGTGAAGTCAAGACGGTGATGAATAAAAGTGTTCCGGATCCTTCTGTGATGCAGTGTTCTAATCTGTGGTCGGTAATGCGTCTGGGTGGTAGTCTATTCAAGCGGTGATGGCGTGGCGGCGGCAGCATCCTTGTGGTGGACTTGTGTCCTCGGACTTCCCTGTTGCGATGGCGTTCGCTCCAGCATCAGAGCGGAGCTCGGGGTTTTTTTAAGGGCATGTGCAGACGGCAGTCTGCATCAGTGGCAGCTGGAAGGTGGTCAGTCCTGTGCTGCATTCGCGGTGGGAATCTAGCAGACTTGGCTTCCTCTGATGACGTCGTCTCGCAGGGGTGCTAGGTCTAGAGTTCGATGGCATGTCCGGGGTGCTGCCTAGGTCTAATTCTTTCAACGACAATGGCTTTGTATTTGGCGAGCTACACTAGAGGTCCGTAAAGCTGATATGCAGCGTTAGAGTATCGTCGAGTTCGGGTGAAGAGGTGATCTGTTCACTTTTGCTTGGATGGCCGCTACGGCCTACGGGTTCACCGAGGCCGAGTGACTAGCGTTGGTATTTTGCTAAGGGGTTTCTTCGATCTGATTGCAATTTTCCTTCTTACTTGATGATCCTTTTTTGTAAAAGCTAAGTTTTTCCTATTCTTTCCGTCCTGTCAATTCGGTATGTACATGACTTGTAACTTGATGATTATTATGTGAATGAGACACATGTTACGTGAAAAAAATTGTGTATCAAAGACCGTGCAAAAAAAAAAGCGCCCCTTTTATTTTTGGATGGAGGGAGTATGGACATTAGACACAACGATTTATGTGGTACTACTAATGACTTGAATGAACCTAGAAACCAGCTGCATTATTATTCCTTGAATAAATGTTTTGGTTGCAACATGAAATTTCTTTAAATACTTAATTTACTATAACCGGAATCAAGTGAAATGTCGTATTACACTAGGTTCAACGATTGATGATGAGTAAATCTAACCGATGAATTACATTATTTTGTGGAAACTCACCACTTCAGGATCTTTTAGGTCAAAATTTATGTATGCAGACATAACGAATGTGCACACAATATTTCTTCCTAAATGTATTTTCTACCTAAATGTGCCTCTTGAGATGAAGATGTTTATGTGCTTCCCTTACAAAAATGGTCATACTTACTGAACATATTCTTGCTAAGAGAAAATGGAATAGTTCGAAAAAATGTGGGTTTTGTGATTCTGATAAGTCTTTTCATCATTTATTTATTTTCTTGTCCTTTTGCATGCTCATCTTATATGGGGAGTTATTTGCACTGGTGGTCACACAACTCGACAGCTATGTGCACTTAAGTCACACAACTGGATAACTGAATTTTTTGGTCACACAACTCGTCATCTGGTGCACTTAAGTCACTGACCCCACCTGTCAGGCCATTTTCCGTTGAAGTTGATGCTGACTGGACACGTAATTTTGCAAAAAACCCCCTGTATTTTTGTACATTTGCAAAACCCCCCCTGTATTTTTTTCAAAAAACCCCCTGAATTTTTGAAATGTCCAAAAATACAGGGGGGTTTGCAGATTTTAATTTTAATATTACTCCCAAACCAATATCGCGAATATGTCCTTGATATATTTAGATGTGAGATTGAGGAAAAAACAAAATCTTACTTTCGTGTGTGCTTTCATATGGAACTGTGGAAACGACATTGTAGCTATGTGCATCGACTGATGTAGAGAGCAGGATTTAGGAAAAAGGTCAAGTGAGGTCGCATCTAGCTCAAACAAAAACATCTTACGTCTTTTCTACTGACCTGGACGTAGAAGACGTTGATCGACCAGTATCTTCTTTGTGTAGAGACAGACAGACGTGATTCATCACACTAGAAAATTAGTCACACGCTCACACAATTAACTCTCCTACACTCTCAATCACTCATTAGTCATTACTACAGTACTACTGTAGTTAATTAATTAGCTAGACACGCCTCTCTTCTTCTACAGTACTGTACTGGTCATCTTAACTTCTTGAACACCTCATCCACTTTTGAAAGTTCTTCATCTGGATAAAGCTTTCTGCTTAGCTTGGGGCCGACCGGGCGGCTTTAATCCACACATGCCTAAAAGTAGGTTGGCAGTGGCGTGGTTCTCAAGGACTTTTTCTGGCGGTGGCGGTCTTCGGATCATCGTGGAGTTTTATCGGCGGTTCATCCTTTTTCTTCGACTCTGGGACGGATGTGGTCTTCTAGACTCGTTCGGCGACTTCCCGTCCGCAACCAACAACGTCAAGCCGGTTCTGGGAGGAGCGGCAGCGGCGGCGCGCCGTCGACACGGTCTGGAGGTTGAAGATGAAGGGCATCTCAAAGATCTCGTTATAATTTTCGTTTTTGTTGAGATGTTTTGTACCGTTCGGTGTTTCTTTTAATACCAGGGTCCTTTTTGCAACAAAAAACCAATATCTTCTTTTTGCTAGAGACATAAAGACGTGATTCATCACACTAGAAAATTAGTCACACAATTAACTCTCTTACACTCCCAATCTCTCATTACTAGTTACTCCCTCCGTTTTTATATAAAATGTTGTAGCTATTGCACATGTTATCTAGATACAAACTAAAATAAGTGAATATGGACACTAAAACTTTTCTAGATACATGTGAATGTGACAAAAGGCGAAAACATCTTATATTTAAAAACGGAGTGAGTTATTAGCAAGACATGCCTCCCTCCTTCTACAATACTGTACTGGTCATCTTAACTTCTTGAACACCTCATCCACTTTGAAAGTTCTTCATCTAGATAAAAGTTTCTGCGTAGATTGGCAGCTTTAGTTAATCCACACATGCCTACAAGTAGGTTGGCAGCTAATTAAGAAGCAACTGCATGGGTGCTTCCTTATCAAAATTCATGCACGGCTTGTGCTTACCACGATCAGGTTCAGGTTCATGCACTTGTTTTTCCTTTCCTGGCCGATTGCATTTAATACTTCCCGACACGTAATGCCTAGTTGGGCTATACTATGGCCCAATTATCCACCACCTGTACACTTGAACAGCTGATGTGTATAATGATAGTGAGATGTTGGCCAACCCTAAACCTAATGTCTTAAATTTGGTATCAGAGCCTTCCTTGCGCCGCCGCCTACAACCATGTCTTTTCTGCGCTCCAGATCTTCGGCATCCTCGTCTCCAGAGCTACGATAATTTGTGATGTAATTTGCCGCTCTGCGATAGATTTTGGTTATCAGCTTGCATGGCATATAACCGCAAAAAAAAAAAAGCTTGCATGGCATATGGGGCCTAAATGGGCAATCCAGGCTTTATTCAAGGATCAGTCTGGAGTTGTCAATTTGTGGCTGGTTTTTAGTCTCTTGTGTTGTATGATCAAATTTAAATTTGGGTCTTGTAGGTCTGAAACACTACTGGGCTGCTGAAGGGGTTGATCTAAAATCTTCTGGGCCTTTGATAGGCCGGACTAGTACCAGGCTGTAAGATTATCTTGACAATACACCTATCCACTAGCAAACAGTTCATGCACACGGTTTTAACGTTGACGTCGCCACGCAAACAACACCACGGCTCTCGTGTTTTTGTTATTTATCTTTATTTAATTGTTAACTTTTTGTCCTTGCTTCGGGCAGTGCAGGATACGGCGGTTCCGGCGCCTCATCGGGCAGCAGAGGATGCGGGCAGGTCCGATGCACCTGCTCGCGTATGGGCCGGTGGACGGCGTTGGGGTGTGGCGGAGGAGGCACCCTCAAGTCAGGCAACGGAGGTGATGGCGTTCGAGGTGGAGAGGCAGACGAAGCTGTACAAGAAGGTCATGCTGCTACATATTTATCAGCGACGAAGAGGGCCATGGTAGAGCCGACGGGTTGGAGACCGGAGCTTCCGACGAATCTGAGCCTGGAAACTCAAATTCGCATCCTACAGGGTCGTCTCAATGCCAGGAACCCCTAATCTCAGCCCGAAGAAGAAGCACAAGAAGATAATACCGAAGTTTGTGTTGAAAGAAGAAGATGTTGAAGAAAATTCAAAATTACCGTGCTGACATGACACGATTTGGATTAACTGGACTAAAAAGTCCACTCTTAGCAAGTTTAGGTACCAAAACTGTCCAATTTACAAGATGTGTGACTAAATCGTCCATCTCGTGCAAGATGTGGGACTAAAAGTGTTAAATCCTCTTTAAATTTGGGTCTTGTAGGTCTGAAACACTACTGGGCTGCTGAATGGGATCAGCTAAAATCTTCTGGGCCTTTGACAGGCCGGACCAGTACCAGGACCTATCCACTAGCTAACAGTCGTCATGCACACGGTTTTTACGTTGACGTCGCCACGCAAACAACACCATGCCACCACCACGAGTGGAGAAACACCGCTGCTCTCATGTTTTTGTTACTCCCTCCGTTCATGTCTCAACCTAATTCAAATTTGCATGTATCACAAGCTAGCCCAAATTTGTATGTATCACACTAAATTATAGATACGTGCAAATTTGAGTTAGGTTGAGACATCCTTTTGTGGACAGAGGGAGTATTTATTTTTATTCATTTGTTAATTTTGTGTGTACCCTTTTGGAAAAAAGTGATCATTTGCTAGGCCGAATAAAAAAAAGCTCATTCGTCTAGCTGAATATAAAAAAACAATAAAGTTGTGCAGACCATATCGGTGAGAAAAAGATATGCATGGTATATAAAGAGATTTGCCAGCGAGCGCTTATAGCTGTTTTGCTAGCTTCTTTCTTATTGCTGCTGCTATTATTGTGTGGCTGAAATGAATGAAATGTGAGATGATTCAAATCGATCGATAGATAGCCTGATCTAAATGGCAGAGAAGTTTCCATATTTCTACCTTTTCTTGTTGGACGGGCGACAGTCCGTTGAACTACCAAAAAAGGGTTAACCAATGCGATCGTGACATTGTAGGTGCTTGCGATGGGACAGATGTGACTTCCCTCATATGTAATGGGTGGCATAGCGTGTGGAAGAGTTCCTTTTTTTAATCCATTTCTTTATTACCCCAGAGGGGAGAAAGAGATTTGCATGGTAAAAAAAGAGATCTGCCATGCCGGATATAAAAATAGGGAATCAAAATTGCTGTACACACCATGTCGGTGTGCTGATTTGGGAGATTAACGCAGCAGACCTTTCACCAATCACGGCTAGAAAGAGACATGCATACACTCTCACATCATATCTTATCACGATATTTTGTTTAAATAGGATTGCTCACCACATATGCCATGTGGTGCTAGTAGGAAACGGAAAACCCCATTATAAAGTGGTGTAAACTTACTTATGTAAGCCGTGTGGTACTAAATATTTGAATTTACGTATGATCCTTTGCTGGCTACAACTGCTACGTAGTTATTGGGCTGAAGCCCGACGTAGTCTGCGCCATCAGCCCATGCCAGCTAAATTCACAGACGAATCGAACTTCGTGAAGAAAACAAAAAAACAGACGAATCGATCTCCTAGGATAGCTATGGCTAATTTTCCTAACAAATTAAAAATAGGTTTAGTTAATGGTATCTTTGGCAATTGGCATTCCCTGCTCCGTCATCTATCATCACTTTGAGCCGCGGGATTAACATATATAAAGGCGGCATATATACGTACTATGAGGAAGAAAGGTATGCTAGAAACAAAGACATGAACTAGGAAAGAAGAAAGTGTCACCAGGTCTCTGATACATACTGACTACGTATATATGCATGTGAGAATGTTAACCTGACGAAGCTAAGACAGTACATGAACAAGATAGATACAACGTGCATGTATGTATTCAGTATGTATACCCTTCTTACCGCGAGCGGATTTTTTGCACCCGGGTAGCACTGATCCCGCCAGGCGGAGGGTGCTGATAGGTCCATTCTGACGTGGAGAACTGTGCCAGATCTCTGTTTCCAGTGAATACGGAGACACTGAAATTAGATATACGGACCGACCTCGTATTGTCTAACAGTGAATTTTGCAGAGTTAGGTGATGGGTATGGCCCGCTCTCATCAGATGTGCTGGCGGCCTCGTTCCGGCGGCGACCTTCCTCTGTCCAGGTCAGGCTGCGGCGGCAGCCAGAGCGACCTGGACCGACCTCGTGGCGGCGTCGCCTGTGCAGGGCGCCACGCCTCCGCGTTCTGCCGGATCGATTCAAGTGTCATCGGTCTTACTCTGCCGTCGACGGTGCCGCGGCGGAGTTCACCAGCTCCTGTGTCGCCCGTCTACCTGGACCAGGCTACGGATCGCTCGACGGTGGAGCGGCCTATAGGCCGGGGGTGCTGCGCACGGCCATCCGCGGCTCGTTCCAGTGTATTGGGTGCTCGCCGGCATCGGTGCCGACCGCCAGCGCGACGGAGTGGTTGACATCCTTGACTGCGGCATGGTTCAGCTGAGCATCGAGCTCCCCACGCGCAAAGGGATCGATCCAAGTGCCATTTGCTGTCTCTGGTTAATCTGTTTTAGCTAGCTGCGTAGGATACTGGCTGCATCTTGCCCCCTATATAGGAGTAGATGCCTAATAAGTGTGCCCTGTGCGTGCTTGTGTTAATGCTTACGAGAGAGCAATTTTTTTTCTTTCTAAAAATCATTTGGTATAATTTATATGCGCTACAAATATCTTGCGTTAAACTAATCATTTATGTCACGGTTACGAGTTTGAAATACGTGAAATACCATCAAGTGTCTAAGTTTTGAACATGTATTCGTCGGAAAGTGCTTTTGGAGCATAGGCTCTGTGGAGCCGGGTTTTAAAACAAGATTCTGCCAAAAAAAACCTAGACGTTCGCAACGATGCATTTTAGGATTTTATAAATTTTAAACCCGTAATAGTTTGTATTCCGGCCTATAGAAAAATGACAAACCCTGACACATCTGAATAATTTTGAATTTGCACTATTCAAATCCTAGATCTGAAAATTTGTCATTTTTATACAGAACAAAATACAAAATATTTCGCACGAAAGCACTTCTTGACCCCGAGCTCCACTGCTCCCAGTTTTTTTTTTAAAATTGAAAACTTTATTTATCACAGAAATTCTGAAAAAAGCATACAAGTACATATACATGTTTACCATGTACGCAATTTTTAGAGAAATATATTTTCATATGTGACCCGCGCAAAAAAGACAAATCTACCAAGTAAAATGAGTTCTTCTTCACCCTTCTCAGATCTATGATTTTGTGATTTTTTTCTAGCCTACAATATAACGTATTATTGAGAGAAATTATGCAAAGATGTAAGTATATGTATCCACAATTTTTTTGTTTTTTTTTGAAAATTTGAACTACCATTTTTTATTTTTTTACAAGGCAGGAGCACCGGAGGATTGCCAAAAGTCGTCACGGTTATTTTGCATTGAATTTTTTTTCACATTTTTTGAAACAAAAAAAAATGTAGTTTTTGATTTTTCAAAAAAAGCGCCGTGGAGCTCGTCTTCCAAATCACCGCACTCCTTTGGGCATCTACGGAAGGGGGTGGGAGGAGATGCGATGGAGGATTGAGATGCTACTTCGGATACCAATAGGCCTCTCAAGCATCAGAAAGACACATGTGATTCATTATGTTAGCCAAAAAGGTACTAAATGTTTTTTATGTGTATTGCAAGCAAAATTTATTGAGACCGCATAGAATTAAGGCAGTTAAAACTAATTTCATCGAAATTGGATAACCACTTCTCAGTATCAGAACATGTTAGCTATAATCTACTGTGAAATTATGGTTGTACTAATGGAAGTACATTGTAAAAATTGTAGAAATGTTTATAGCGGCAAACTCCATTTATTCATGTGAAGTTAATATTTGCAATACTGTAAATTAAAAAAAAAAATGTGAAAACTTATTGACAGTGAAATGAGTTAGCGAGTGATTTCTGCATCGGCACTTGAGATATTGTTGAGATATTGTGCCAACGAGTGAATTTAGTTTTATTAATTTCTGCAACTGCACAGCTATGAGCTGGAAGCTTCAGGTCTACAAACTGACCGTTTGAATAGACAACAGCCTGCAATGGTGGCGCGCGGCAGCAAGCTGTCGCTGGTTGGCACAGTTGCATTCTTGTGCGGATGTAAGAGAATGAGGCGAGCCTGATCAAAGTGATCGGACAAGGAGCGAGGTGCCGTGTTAAAAAACCAAGCATGAACGCTGTGCAACGGCACAACGCCAAGCTTGCTTCGCACGGGAGATGACCGTTGCTATAGGTGGCTGTGCCATCTACACAGCACAGTTGCGGACGGACGTGACGCAGCATTTAATGCTCTGGGGGCCGGAATACAAGCTGGATAAAGAAATACAGATTCATATACAGTTAAGAAACTGGGGTTCTACGGTGCTATACAGAACAGGTGGATGGCTAGATCGAGGAGACGGACGGTCTACCGTGATCCACCTGGCGGGAGCAGTGCTGCCCGGGAGCCAAAAGGCTTTTTCGCTTCTTACCTCTTCTACCACTCTGCGCATGCGCCATGGGCCGCTGGGGTCCTCGCTGTCGTGCGGAGCCTTTTTTTTTTGTAATGTACATACTTGTATTCAAACGAAAACGAGTACAGCATACAGACAAGCATACATACGAGGAAGAAACAGAGAAAACAGAGGACAACACAGCTCGCACTCTCCTTCTTCAACCTCTTGATCGACCACCAGCCGAGCCCTGCGACGCCGGAGACGACGAAGGACACCGCCGAGAAGATCGACCACCCGTGGAGCAGAAGAACTCCTAGCCCTGGGGCGTTGTTGAGCCGCAATAATCGCCGTCTCCGAGGAGCTGGACTTGGAGGCGATGAACGAACATCGGCCGGGGGAGGCCCTCGAGCTCAAACTGCACCAGATCCGGGGGCAGCGCCCCAGATCCTCCACCTTCTTGCCACATACCTGCAAAGCCGCCATCTTGAATCCTCCCTTCCCGCCGCCAGCTCCGCCGTCACCGCAGATCTGACGGGAGATGATGGGCTCGAGCACCACGCCGGGCCTCGAGCCACCACAAGTCGAGCGCGACGACGGCTGGCCCCGAAGAACACCACCGCCGGAGAAGACCGCGTCGACACCAAAACCTCCACCGCCCGCACCCCTACCTCCAAGGCGCCGCCGACGGGGACTCCACCCCAACCTACCGTATGTACAGGCCCGAGACGGGGATCCCCCACCCTCCCGCCGCCGAAGCGGCCGACGGAGGGGAGGAATCCCGCGTCTCCGCGGCACGGACGCGGTGGCTCGGCGAAGGTCGCCCAAAAATCGCCTTGTTCGCCTCTTCAACAGTGACGGGAGAGGGAAGGGATGACTAGTACTCGAGTTAGCTGATTCGTGCGGAGCCTTCTATTGGGTCGCGAGTCTCGACTTCTCTGTATCTAAAGCGAAGTACCCCTACTACTACGAAATCACTTGCATTCTTGCACGATTTCTCTTATTTATACATCTATTTCATTTTATAAAAAAATGGGACTAGGAGGGATGCAACCCCTTATATATACCACTTGCCACAATTATTGGAAAACATATATTATATTTTCACAATTTTTTGTGTTAGTTTTTTCTAATGTTTAAGAAAAGAAGAAAGATATCAGGTCGATCTTCATTTATCGAGTGCATGAACCTGACGAGTGTAAGCACAAACAATATTCAAATTAAGATCGCCCATGCAGGTACCTCTTAGCCGCCGGCCTGCTTTTAAGCAAGAGTAAGTTAACTAAAGCCCGACCGACCCCATGCTATACGATGAATGATGACAATGCCTGTTGAATAATTTTCTAATGGAGAGGGGCTCGAGATGATCGGTGCATCAGAATAAAAAACTAGTACATTCAGCTAAGCAAGCAATATGAGTGTATGACTTATTGAAACATGATAAAAGATTTACAGAAATTCAAATTGGCTTCCGAGGCGCCACCTGCTTCTGACAGAATAAAAAATAGTAATATATTTTAAAAAATTTAAAAAACATTGGTGAGTGACATATTCAAATTTTCTATATGTGTGCCAAGTTTCGTGTTAAAATGACATTCGTAGTGCTCTGTTCAAAAAAGAAATCGGTGGCAAAATTCAGATCTCTCAATATATTTCTTAATTACTGGTTTTTTTGATAGAGCACTATAAATGTCATTATTTCACCACGAAACTTGATACATATGTAGAGAACTTGTATATATTCATCACAAGTTTTTTCAGAATTCTTTGAAATGTTTTACTATTTTTTCGATTTTTTATTCAGACAGGATTAGGTGAACTCGGCAGTCAGTTTGAATTTCTGAAGGAGTCACGCATTCACACGTTGAAGTATGGCTTAAGAGACGGGAGATAACAAAGAGAAATTTATGAATTTTGTCCTGCCATTATGTCGAGTGCATGAACCTGAACCTGATAGTGGCAAGCACAAGTACTAGTAGAATTAGTAAAAATGACCCACTCATGCAGCTGCTCCCTAGCCGCCACCCTGCTTTTAAGCATGTGTCTTTAGTAAAATTACGATGAATCATGACGAATTGATGCGTCCCCACTCTTTTATGAACTATACTGCTATAAAAACCCATGTGTATGTACGCATGCCTTAGATTCAGGAACTTGCTGCTATAAAAACCCATGTGGAATCTCCAAGTTTGGCACACCCCACATCCTACAGCATCACAGCAAGAGCGAGCAGTGACACAGAGCTAGCTAGATCACGATGGCTTCTTCTACTCCCTCAGGGGCTCGCCTCCTGCTCCTCGTCCATCTCTGCGTCCATCTCTGCGTCCGCCGCGGCGGCGAGGAGGACTAGTGGCCCACTGCCGCCGCTGGCCAAGGGCCTGTCGTTCGAGTTCTACAAGGCCACCTGCCCGCAGGCGGAGTCCATCGTCTTCAACTTCCTCCAGGACGCCATCCGCAAGGACGTCGGCCTCGCCGCCGCGCTCCTCCGCATCCACTTCCACGACTGCTTCGTGCAGGGCTGCGACGGCTCCGTGCTCCTCGACAAGACCGGCAACACGGACAGCGAGAAGATCTCTCCACCCAACGTCACGCTCCGTCCCACCGCCTTCAAGGCCATCAACGACGCCCGCGCCCTCTTACAGAAGGAGTGCGGCAGCGCCGTCGTATCCTGCGCCGACATCGCCGCCCTTGCGGCCCGCGACTCCGTTCACCACGCCGGCGGCCCGCACTACCCCGTCCCGCTCGGCCGCCGCGACGGGCTCGCACCCGCGAACCTCACGACCATCCTCGACGCGCTCCCGCCGCCGAGCTCCAACGTCACTGTCCTCCTCAGCTTCCTAGACAAGATCAAGCTCGACGCCGACGACCTCGTGGCGCTCTCCGGCGCGCACAAGCTCGGCATCGCGCACTGCGCCTCCTTCGAGGAGCGTTTGTTCCCCCAGAACGACGTCACCATGAACCAGTGGTTCGCCGGGCAGCTCAGGCTCACCTGCCCGGCGCTCAACACGGACAACACCACCAACAATGACATCAGGACGCCCAACGTGTTCGACAACAAGTACTACGTCGACCTGCTCAACCGCCAGGGCCTCTTCACCTCTGACCAGGATCTGCACACTGACGCCAGAACCAAGCCCACCGTCACCAGGTTCGCCGTCGACCAGGCCGCCTTCTTCGACCAGTTCGTCTTCTCCATGGTGAAAATGGGGCAGATCAACGTGCTCACCGGCGACCAGGGACAGATCCGCACTGACTGCTCCGCGCCCAACGCTGCCCGCATTGGCGCTGAGCTGCCGTGGTCCGTCGTCGAGGCCGCCGCCGAGAGCTTGGTGCTGTAGTTGATTTGCTATGGTTTGTTTAGTCGATCGGTCTGTCTCCAGATTGTTTTTCTTCGCAATCGCATCGCTGCTTGATTAGCGAGCTGGTAGTAGTGTTGTTTGGAAGTTTGATTCGCAATGTACCTCATTACATGCACGCGTGTTTAGTTTTTTTAGCAGTTTGATAATAACGATATGGATAGATTTTGGTTTGTCGAACCTATCGCCGATGAAAATATTCTGAAAAAGGTAATACGTCTGGCTTCTGTTTCTTGTTCCAGGAGAATTGCTCAGTTGGTATGGCTAAACCATGACGTTTCTACTGGACTGTGGTAGGTGGTTTGGTCGAGCACTAGGCATTTAACCATTTTTATCGAGAAAGGCATTCGTAGCCCGGGCTACATGGAGATTTTTATTTAAATTTTGAAAGCGGTATTTAAAGTTTAAAAAATTCTAAAAATAAATCTGGAGGTAGGAAATATTGTATCCTATAGTTGTGCAAAGTTTCAATCCGAAATTCGTTTTATTTTGGAGGCACATAAAAAAGATAAATTCTAACAAAATCTGGTGGGTACTATTCACTTACCCATATCTATAATTTTGTCTTTTTTGTGTAGCCTATAATATAACGTATTTAGGATTGGGATTTTGCACACTTGTAGGATATATTCGTCGTGGCTACATCTACATATTTTTTGCAGATTTTTCAAAATTTAAAATTTATTTTTTGAATACCCAAAATAAAGGGCTACATGTAGACTAGGCAACAAAAACATCACTCTCCATTTTTATGCCCTTTTGACCCAAAATAGGATGTGCTTGTTTATGGACACGTTTGAAATAAGAAAACTAGAAAATTATGTTCATCTTCCCATAATTAGTAAAACTGGCCCATGGATAAGAGGCCTAGCGGACTGATCATATTTGGGCAATCCAGTGCGACCACTCGTCATAGTATTGGGCTAATGGGACAAATTGTGAACTTACGCTCCCCTTCGAGTATTGAATTTTTTTTCTTAAGAGAAATCCTGATTTAAGGAGCCTGCGCCGTCGTCGTGAGCGTGCCACCTGCTCGGCCCGGGCGGCGCTGGCGCCTCGTCTTCCTCGTTGTCTTAGAGGATGATCACGCCGGAGCGCGCGGCCTGCTCGAACCGCGCCTGAAGGCGAGCGACGCGCGCCATCAGCAGGCGCTACCGCTCGGCCTCCTCTTGCTCGTGCATGCGCCTGGACCAGGCGCACGCGAAGTCCTCGTCGACCGGCAGGACGTCGTTCAACGACATCTGCTCGGCGAGCTTCTGCCCGAGGAACTCCTCGGGGTCGCCAGGCGCCTCCGAGGTCAGCGCCGACCGGACGTAGTCGCGCGGCGCCGACCACGCCGGCTCCTCCTTCGTCTTCTTAAGCAGGAAGCCGCCGGGCTCCCTCTTTGGCATCATCAGCGGCTGCTGATGGGAGAATGTATCTCTTTGTTGGAAACCCTAAGCGGAAGGTATGATGTAGTGCAGCAGAAATTTTTACTTGATTGCAAAACCTAGATTATCGAAACAATAGGACTTGGAGAAGGCTCTAGCTTGGTGTCAACGGCGCCGTTTATGATTATTGACGTGTACCTGCGCACAACACAAACACACTATTTTGCCCGAACAAAACAGAAAGGGGTTTATTGCAAAATGAGTTGTATTTCAAATTTTCTTCCCTCACGACATGTATTTCCGAACGGAGGGAGTTTACCAAAACTAAATCAGCTCTTCTTTTATTGTTCCACCGATCGAGCAAACGACCGAATCAAGTCCATTGGTGTCATGCACATCCCGTTGAAAACCAAAACCATGCTGCCGTTACAGTCAGATGGTGACTTAAGATTCACGTTCGTAGGCAAAATACGCAGCCAGGCACATACCAAAATCAAATCACTATTTCCTTACTTTCCGTACAGTTACGGAATTACGCCAGCGTGTCGTGCGCGCCCCGTTGTATTAGCTAGTGTCGCACGCATCTATATAACGCCCATCGATTCGATGAAATCAACCACGTACGTAATGATAATTTCACAAAGAGCAGCAAGAACAAAGTAATGGCCGGCTGGCGGTGGCGGCAGCAGACCCGAACGGACGTGGTCCGATCTCCCCGACGACAACCTCGCCGATGTCTTCCTCAGGTTATCGTCTCTGCGCGACCAGGCACGGTTCTCCTCCGTGTGCACGTCATGGCGCGCCGTCGCGTGGCTGCACCCGGCGCCCCTTATCCCGGTGCTCCTCCCGTGGACTGAAGGCAACACCGCAAGCGCGGCCGGAGGATGCGAGCGTATGAACTAGAGGGAGGCAGGTCCTTGCGCGTGCCGCTCCCATGGTTCGCGAGGGGCAAACGGCTCGTCGGGTCATACCACCGAGGCTGGATCGCCGCCATGTCATCCAACATTCACCAGGTCATGATCGTGAATCTCTCCTCCGGCGCCCAGGTTAAGCTCTCCACCAAACAGAGGGTTATGGCCTGCACATGCAAGGTCGAGACGAGTTCCCACCACCCCTGCACCGGCATTGAAAAAATCATCTTCTCCGATTACCCGGACTCGAGCGGTTGCATCCTCGCCGCAATCACTGGAAGGTTCAAACTAGCCGTCTGCAGGCTTGGCTCTCCTGACAATGGATGGACCCCTCCTAGCAATGGGAAGACACCACAAGGATGCCAAAGGGACATGCTAGACAAGGATTTGACGGACATCGCTTTCTGCAGAGGGAAGTTGTACGGACTCGTGCGCCACAGCTGGGAGGTGTTCAAGTTTGACATCGCTGTGAATCCTATCGACGGTGCTCTAGCGGTTACCAGCATCCCCTTCATGTACATTGAAAGACCCTCCGTGTACAAGTCTGCGGTGACCTGCCATGAGAGTCTCACCTAAGGGGGAGATCCTACCCAAGTCTCCCCTCTCATACATCTTCGAGCTGCGCGGCAAGCTGGCGATGGCGTTGGAGACCAGTTCGGCACCTGACCACAGCGAGGAGGCTCGCTTTTTCATGGTGTTTGAGATGGACGCAACCCCATGGGGATACATGTTGACGGAGGTGACGACCTTGGGTGACCATGCCTTATTCTTGGGGTCAACATACTCCAAGGCAATACGTGTGCCGGAGGACCAATGTGGCGGCGGGTTGGAGAAGAACCACATCTACTACCAACGCGATTTTTCCACAACTAATAGGATCTCCACATACTATCATGACCGTTGATTATGCATCCAACGAACCATATTATTCCTGTAAACTAGAGATAGATCTCACAATTGTATTGATTGGGTGCGGTTTTACATTGTTTATATAATACATCAAGAACCGACTTAGGCTAAGCTAACTTGGAGTACAAGTCTAATGAGAGTTCGTATAGGATACAACTTGTATAATCTAACATCCCCCGCAGTATCAACGTGGGGTTCGACAACGTTGAGACTGAAACGTATGTCGTTAAATGGAGTTGTAGCAAGCGCCTTGGTGAAGATATCAGTAAATTGAGCTGTAGCAGGCACATGAAGAACTCGAACTCCCCCCAGAGCAACCTTCTCACGAACAAAATGAATATCAATCTCATTCTCACGAACAAAATGAATATCAATCTCAATGTGTTTGGTCCTCCGGTGCTGCACTGGATTGCTGGACATGTAAACAGCTGAAATGTTGTCACAATAAACAATGGTGGCCTGCTGAATGGGATGGTGTAACTCCGATAATAACTGACGTATCCAAACAGTTTCAGCAACAGCATGGGCGACAGCGCGATACTCAGCCTCCGCAGAAGAACGAGAGACCGTGACCTGCCTCTTAGAAGACCAAGAAATCAAATTGTTACCAAGGTAAACACAATATCCGGACGTGGATCGACGAGTATCGGGACATCCGGCCCAATCTGCATCAGAATACGCTGTCAACGACGTAGGAGAGGAAGAGGTTATATGGAGACCATGATCGAGAGTTCCTTTTAGATAGCGAAGAATACGTTTGACATGATTGTTGTGTGGAACACGAGGATCGTGCATATAGAGACAAGCTTGTTGAACGGAGAAGGAAATTTCTGGCCTAGTAATAGTAAGATATTGAAGGGCACCTGTGAGACTGCGATACAAAGTGGGATCATTATAAGGTTCACCTTCAGAAGATAGTTTAATGGCTGTGTCAGCAGGAGTGTGAGAGGGTTGACAATCAAGCATGCCGGCGCGAGTTAACAGATCAAGAATGTATTGGCGTTGAGATAGAAAAAGGCCGGTAGAATCACGTGTAACAGCAATTCCGAGGAAGTGATGGAGAGAGCCAAGATCAGTCATAGAGAATTCAGAACTTAATAGAGATATAATGTGAGCTAGAAAAGGTTGAGAGGAGGCCGTAAGAACAATGTCATCAACATAAAGAAGTAGATAGGCAACATTAGAATTTTGGTGATAAACAAACAGAGAGGAGTCAGAGACAGATGGCGCAAAACCTACTGTTTGAACAAAAGTAGAGAAACGTTGGAACCAGGCTCAGGGTGATTGTTTGAGACCGTAGAGAGATTTTTGAAGGAGAAAAACATGATTTGCATTCGAGGAATCGGTGAACCCAAGAGGTTGCTGACAGTAGACAGTTTCATTTAGAGTACCGTTGAGAAAAGCATTTTTTACATCGAGTTGGTGAATAGGCCAAGAAGAAGACACAACAATGCTAAGGACAGTGCGAATGGTACTAGGTTTTACGACAGGAGAAAAAGTTTCATCAAAATCTATGCCATGTTGCTGAGAGTAGCCACGACAAACCCATCTAGCCTTGTAACGAGAGAGGGTCCCATCGGAATGAAATTTGTGACGAAAAACCCATTTACCAGAAACAACATTCGCACCATAGGGACAAGGAATAAGGAGCCAAGTTTGATTGTGGAGCAAAGCGGTGTATTCATCTTTCATAGCAGCAAACCAATTAGGATCCAAAAGAGCATCTTTGTAGGTTTTAGGGATAGGAGAAATAGAAGGGGTGACATGAAGATTGAGACGATCAATTGGTTGGCGAAAACCTGTTTTGGAGCGAGTGCGCATGGTGTGATCGTTGGTAGGGGCGATGGTAGGTATAGCGCGAGGTGGTAGGACGGGTAGTGAGGTGGAAGAGGTGTCCGGCGCAGCGGAAGAGTCGGACATAGGTGTGGGTGGTGATGAAGAGGTCGGTGTTGGAGGTGGTGAGGGCGGAGGGTGAGAACTGGCTGTGCGGATGGGTGAACCTGCCGTGGCAGGGGTTTGTGCAGGTGGTTGTGCCGTGGCAGGGTTTTGTGGAGGTGAGTGTGCCGTGGCAGGGTTTTGGGCAGGTGTTTGTGCCGTGTCAGGGTTTTGGGCAGGTGAAGCGGCCATGACAGGGAAAAAACGGGAAAGGGCTGCCGGGGACCGTGCTGGAGAAAACGATGATGTGGGTTGGGGAACGTTGTCAGGTGTGTAGCGAGTGGCGAAGGGAAATACATGCTCAACAAAAGTAACGTGGCGAGAGACAAGAACACGACCAATGAGTAAGTCGAGACAGCGGTAACCTTTATGTTCATCGGAATAACCAAGAAAAACACAGGGAAGGGATCTAGGGGCTAATTTGTTTGGAGAGGTAGCAGAAGTATTTGGAAAGCAGAGGCAACCAAAGACGCGAAGCTCCGGATAGTTGGGATGGCAGAGAAAAAGAGAAAAGTATGGTGTAGTTTTAGGGTTAACTTGAGAGGGTCGGATGTTTAGGAGATAAGTAGCAGTTCGTAGAGCTTCGGCCCAAAATTTAGGTGGCATGGAGGAGTGAATTAGAAGAGTCCGGACAATGTCATTTAGTGTTCGCAAAGATCTTTCAGCTTTGCCGTTTTGGGGAGAGGTGTAAGGACAAGAAAATCGTAGAATAATTCCATGTTGAAGAAAGAAATTTCGGTTGTTATAATTATCAAATTCGCGGCCATTGTCACATTGAATAAAACAGATTGGAAGAAGGAAGTGGACAGCAACATAGCGTTGGAAGTTAAGAAAAATTGTATGAACGTCGGATTTATTAAGTAAAGGAAAAGTCCAAACAAAGTGGGTATAATCATCTAAAATAACAAGATAGTATTTGAAACCGGAAACACTTGTGTGTGGAGACGTCCATATGTCACAATGAAGTAATTCAAAAGGAAAAGTACTATGAAAACTGGAGGAAGAGAAAGGTAAACGAACATGCTTTCCTGTTTGACAAGCTACACACTCTAACGAATTATGACTATGGCGATTACAAGGAATAGAAAATTCACTAAGGAGAGACGATAAAACTGCGGTATGTGGATGCCCAAGACGATGATGCCAAAGATCAGCAGACGCCAGCATGGAGGAGGGTTGATCAACGGTAGGGGCGCCATGGATAGAATAAAGATCACCAGAACTATTGAACCGTGCTATCTCCGCCTTGGTTAGAAGATCCTTCACAGATAAACCAAAAGGATCAAACTCGATAGAGACATGATTATCGGAAGTGAATTTGCGAACAGAGATTAAATTTTTGATAAGTGCAGGTGCTACTAAAACATCACGAAGAAGGAGATTTTTAAGTGGCGTGAAAATATTTGCGAACAGAAGAACCATCACCAAGAGTTATTGAAGAAAAAGGGGAAGAAGCGTGGGATGACAGCATATTAGATGAAGCAGACATATGACTAGAAGCACCTGAGTCGAAGATCCAATCCATACCTGTGTTTCCCGAAGCAGCAAATTGATTCATGGCCTGAAGAAAAGCAGCTTGGTCCCAATTAGGCGTTGTCGAGGGAGGTGGAGGTGGCGCTGGTGGCGCCATGAGTGCAGGAGCATGCATCGGGTACGTCGAGTAGGAGCCGCCTCCAGCAGAAGGAGCACCATATGGGTATGTCGGAGCAGCGTGATAGGCATTAGCCGGAGGGCGCGATCCGAGTAGTCCAGGGGCACCGGTATGAGGCCGCATCCCAGGTGACCATGAGCCGGAGTAAGCGGGCGGGGCGCCGAACGTTGATGGAGGGGCCCATGGCATGGGCCAGGCCTGCACCATGCCGGTCCACGGATCATGAGGGGGACGCCACGCGTGAGGAGCAGTAGGAGCCATGGTCGGAGGTGGAGCCGGACTTGGGGATGATGCAGAGGGCGCAGAGCGCGGCGACTTGTAGATGGGGTTTTTGCCTTTGTAGTTTGGGCTCGGACGCCAGGTCGGAGGAGGCAGGGCCGCTGGTGGCGGCACGGTGGCTGGCGCAGGCGAAGGAGGCGGTGGCGGTCGTGGCGTGGCAGCAAAGACCTGGGGCCGCGCAGCCTTGCGAGACTGGGAGTGATCCGCCAGTTGGAGCATCGACCGGACCTCGGCGAAGGACGGCTTGGGCCGCATCATGGGGATGAAAGAAGCCTACTTGTCGAAGTCCTCGGAGAGCCCGATGAGGAGGACGTTGATGAGCTGCCGATCGTCAACGGGATCGCCAAGTTCCCGGAGCTCGTCAGCAATGACCTTGAGGTGCTGGCAGTAGACGCCGACGGGAGCATCTCCTTGGACGGCATTGCGAAGCTCGGTGTGAAGGCTGTTGACCCGAGCGTCGACATTGTCTTGGAAGAGTTGACGAAGAGCCGACCAGAGCTCGGCGGTGGTGGCGGCTTCACGAAACACCAGGTTGAAGATCTCGGTGGACACCCGTGTGTAGATCCATTGGATGATGGCGAGATCGTCCTTGACCCATTGCGGATCGGAGGGGCGAGGAACCGAGCCGGGGGCGACGTGGGCACGCAGATTGCAGCGGCCAAGGTGGACGTCGAAAAGATGACGCCAATGGTAGTAGTTGTGGGCAGCTAGGTCGAGGGAGATAGGTATGAACGGCGTGACATCCGCTATGGTGTCGGTGAAAGAGAAGGGAGTAGCCATTGGGGTAGTAGGAAGATAATTTGGGGTGGGAGCAAGGGTAGAGGAGGAGGATGTCGCAGCGGCGACGGCTTTAGCGATGGCGGCGGCCCGGCGCTCGAAGTAGCCGGGCGGCGGCGGCGGAGGAGGGGTAGGTGGCGAAGCCATGACCTAGGATCGTATATCTGATACCATGTAAACTAGAGATAGATCTCACAATTGTATTGATTGGGTGCGGTTTTACATTGTTTATATAATACATCAAGAACCGACTTAGGCTAAGCTAACTTGGAGTACAAGTCTAATGAGAGTTCGTATAAGATACAACTTGTTTTTTTTAGATAAAGGGATTTATTACTCAAGAGTTTAAGTATTACACCCGGCCTCTGCATAAAAATGCACACAGCCACAATTCATACGGGAAAATAAAAGCATCATAATAAAAGGCGAATTACAATCAGCAAAGATAATCAACTTGTATAATCTAACAATTCCAACTATTTTATCTATACCTAATAATAAAAGCATTAAGGTTTCTTGTGGTACGACACTTTTGTTTCCGGTTTTGCCCTCCCACCAAAAATCATATAACGCACTGATGCCATGCGTACCGTTTCGTTTCACTTATTTACGAAAACTGCCACGCTAAGTCAAACAGAAGAAATTCCCCTCCCCGACCTCCGATGCGTTCGCCCAGCTCCGCTGGTTTGTTCCCTCCCCTCGGTTCCCCAATCTCCAGAGCTCTCCTCCCGCTCGACGCCGTCCCCGTGCTTTGCTCGTCGGCGGAGTGGACCTCTGTCTCTGCCGCGGTCTACGACAAGCCGCTGAACCTTTTGTTTCGTTCGTGGAAACGTGCTCCACGTCAGCCCCACCGCACCCGCTCATCGCCTTGGACACTTCTGACTTCCGATCCAGATTTGGTGCCCCCAGTCGACCCGGGCCTCCGCCTGCAGGCCATACCGCCCGGCCGGCGCCGTACCTTCGCCTCGCCGGCTGTCGAGCCAGAGCATGGCAAGGCGGCTAACCAGGATGCAGACGCGGACGATCAAAGCCACACGAGCGGCGCCCCTGTCCCTGCCCCGTGACGGAGGTATCCTGGGCCACAAGAGCTTCGCCAGATCGCCTGCCACAAGCGGTGTGTCGTGCACGAGCGGCAGCCGTCATGGCGTCGTCGAAGGTGAAGTTCTCCGTGCCAAGGAGGCATGTTGTCTTCCGGCATCTCGCCCTCTGATGCGTAGGAGAAGAACTGAGCAAAGGGCGAGCGGTGCGGCCAGAGCTTCCTCGCTTCCGTCAGATGTCGTCTCCATTGTGTGTGGCGGCTGGCTGCTCCCCTGTGAGCACCTGCCGGCTGCTCGGAGAGCTGAGCGTGCTGATGCTTTGATCCGTCCCTTCTTTCTTCTACTTTTTTTTAAAACTGATTTGCTGTTGGCTCGTGATGCTGAAGCGTTATGCGGATGCATTGCTCCATCTAGCTTATTTTATTGCGTGGTGCTGATCTGCTTGTGTTATTTTGCTGCTGCAACGTCTGGATATTTCAATGTTCATATTAAAATATCTCTGAATCCTTAAAATGAAGCTTGAGAATTAGAACTAGCCTACTCATGAGAGCTGAGTTACAATGAAGGGTTTGTGTATAGAGATGCCGCAATGAACCTTAGTGTTGGAGATGGACTAATTTAATTGCTAAATTGAATGTCATTTACTACATTTTCAGGTAAATAGACCCTATGGGGTTGGAGCCGGAAGATGTTTGGTTCCTACAAACTTCTGCCACACAAAAAGCCGGACCTATCATCAGGTGGTACATATCAATTAGGGGTCTAGAACTAATTGATACTGTAGTACATATGTTGCAGATTTTAACCATGTAATGTTTGGAAAACTCTGTGGCAGTAGGGAAGTACCCATCTAATAGCTATATCTCACTGATAACCAAACTCAACTGACTTCTGTGATGCTTGACCTGGGCTAGATGCAGTTGTGCATGTGTCCTCTTTAAACTCCCATCCCATTTGCCTATAGCTAGATGTGGTGCGTACAAGCTATATGTAGTTAGGTCACGCACATATATATTTTTAGTTTCTGGTTATTTGTAACGGAAGATTCTTCTTTTCTTCTAAAACAGTTTTGGTACTTGAACAAACATTAGACACTTCTATTGATTACGAATTTATGCCTGTTGCAGTTTAGTACCAAATTGAGTGGCTGGTTATTTATTTTGGTAGTATTTTTTCCTAAATTCGGACATTTTATTTGTCTGCATAGAAGATTCCCGTATGATTATTGCAGTGATATTTAAGTAAGAATTTGAGAGATATGTAGTCGGTTGCTACCTGGTATCTTAATACTACATATGTCTAACTCTTTCTTCGATAACAGTTTCTGCTCCGTATAATCTTCTTTGCACTGCTCTTGGTATACCATGCTTTATTGTTTAGGAAACTGAGTAGTCAGATTTGATATGAACAAGTGGTTGACCCTTTATCGTTGGTTTATTGCTTAGTTCTAATGCCATTCGTCTTAGGAATTTTGCAGCTCCTTGACAGGTTTATAATTGAAGTCGTCTATTTACAATGATCACCCTCGCGCCACCGGCAACCTCCTGCCCGTGCGTTGCCACGGTTTGCTTTTTTTTTTTTGGCTGTACACGTAAACATAAACACATGAAAATTCATGTGTACAAAAATGATAGCCATAAAATATTCCAAAAACAACAAAACAATAAAATTTTACTCTTTCGTTGGACTTATGTTGGCTAGGGTTATGATGCTTGATCCATTTTGTGGCAAAATTTGTAGCGCGATAGCATCCAAAATTTGGACCACTATAGCATCTCAACAAACACAATCGACATAGGTCAAAACTAATGATAATTCGTCGGTGGAGTCCTACGTGTCGCGAATGTTGGAGAGGACAATTATGAGTTTACGTGGTGGATTTTTTTCTCCCATTGCAACGCACGGACATTTTTCCTAGTGTGTTAAAAAAATAAAAAATATGTTAACGCGTGGTTTTAATTTTTTTTTCAATGCATGCACAGAAAATTCATGTTAGTACATGAATCTAAAATTCATGTTACATAAATCCATCAATTATTGATAATGCGTTGACATTTGAAGATTCGTTGATGAATTTGTTGCACGAATCTTGATGAAATGAAGTGTGTGGATAGTATGTGGATATCATGTTAGTTGTGGTGTTGCATTTTCCCATCTACTACTCCAAGCAACACCGCAACAAGCCTACCAACAATGCTTTGTCGAGGCTAGGCCTTGGCTGCCTCGACGTGTACTGCTGGGAAAACCAAGCCGTGCATCGCTGGGGAAACCAAGCTGTGCATCGCTCCGGAGGAAAAGGACCAATCGTGCATCACCGGGAAGTCATGGGTTTGCATCGCCTGGCAAATCAGTCTGCGCGTAGCTTGAGAGGACCTGTTGTGCTTCACCGGGAAGTCCAAGCTTTGCGTCGATCCTTGGGGACGATGATCACTTCACGAGGATTTCATTACATCGACGATGATGGCCTTAATGGCTGCATGTGGCTTTTTCTGCCTCGGGACCTTTAGTTCCTCATTTATTCATGTACCTATATATGGCTTATCCTACCCAAAAAACATGTACCTCATTTATCGGACGCGGCGATTTGGGTAGTGGGTGCAGATGCACCCACTACCCAAAAAACATTTTTCCAAATGTCAAAAAATTCAAAATAATTTTTTTGCATGTAGTCCAACATATTTCAAGTCAGCACAAAATTTGGCATGGTGAAAAAACTTTTTTTGCAACCTGTGCAAAAAAGACAAATTCGGACATACCGAAATGTACATATACGTGTCGGAATTTTGTCCTTTTTGTACAGGTTGCTAAAAAAAAAAATTCACCATGCCAATTTTTGTGCTAACACATCACGCTGTAACGTACATCCGGATTTTTTTCTGAAATTTTTTGACATTCTAAAAAAAAACCAAAAATAAATTAGCTAATGGGTGCATCTAGACCCACCACCCGGTTTGAATATCCGTTATCCTACCTACTAGTTTACCATTTGTATTTTGCAACACATACTTTTCTATACCTCGTTCACTTGATAATTTGCTATTTATCGACCGATCCAGTTTTACATGGTCAAAATCAAATCATCAGTTCATCAACTAGGAACGTTGGATTGGTGTATCGTACAAAAATCGGACGACGGATACAAAGCAATTTCAAAATCAAATTCCAACACTAAATTTAGCATTGTGCAACAAATAATAGGTGCGCCGAATTTGGACCTCACATATTCTACTCTAATAATAACCATTAATCAATCTTCAACTTAATGCAAACATTAGATAGGAAGAATCGATGAACGGAGGTGTCAAAATTGTACGCAGGTTTTAGTGCTTTACATAGCTGATAAATTTGTTAAGCCCACACAAACTGCTTTTATGCCTAGATGGCATATTCTCGAGGGGGTAGTCATGAAACTATGCATGAACTTCACCGTAGCAGGTTGAATGGTATGTTTCTTAAGACTGATTTGCATGACAGAATTATGTGGTCTTTTTAAAGCAAGCCTTGGGTATGAAAGAATTTGAACGAACCTGTACTTGATTGCACAATTTGTTCAATTCAAGAGTGTGGGAGTAAAAGTTCATTACGACATTGGCCATTACCCCGAACAAAAAAATATTTATACATGACAATATGTATCCCATTCTTTATAATATTGTGACATATATGTTAAAAATTCTTATTGCCGGGGCAAACAAAGATGAACGAGTAGGAGGTTTTGTCCTCGTCTCGATGATAGAGGTGTTTCTATTCTATAATTCACTAATGATACAACTATTTTCATGAAACAAGGTTTACAAAAAATAGTTAACATGGGATTAAATGCCCTAGCAGAGCACGCCTTTAAATTAATGGTTCATGCACTAATCTGTTCGCGGTAGCGGATAACATGTCCAACAGGTAGCACGCAAGATACGCAAACAAACAAACAAACAAAAAAACACAACCATCAGCACCACAATGTTTTGAATTCTTGAACCTACAAGTGATATATATGCTCAGATTTTATGTACCGAATGTTCATGTCCACAATACAAATGGGGGATATACTATTTCAGAGGGTCCATCATAGTGGCCTTCTAGGAGGAAACTCGTAGAAGGCCCGTTTAGACCAACAGTATAAAATGAGAATAATTGTAGACGGCTCTTGATTAGACAAGATGGAGAAGAATTTCTACATGGTTATATGATACTTGAGCCGGTGCTCCAAGACTTTTTTTTCTCGTCTCAGGGATGTTGCCACGATCGTACTACTGCCATGCCAATTTAAAGAAGGAGAAGACTACCCATGTTGCCTTATAGAGTGGAGCATGAGACATAGCCAAAGCCACTACACAGGCATACAAATACAAATCCCGAAAGGCCCCAAAGATGAGATCCTTTCAAGTGTGGGAAATTAAAAAAAAACTGAGAAGGCTATCCATTTTTTGGTGAAATATAAAAGGTGGATCATTTGCCTTGTTGAACATAAAAAATAGAAAAAAAGATCCGTTTCACTTGTGATTTTGTTTTTTAAAAAACTACCGTTCGAGTCTAAGAGAAATTTTAGATTATGTTCCTACCCAGACTTTTTTTTGTCTTTTCCGAATGCTAAGGAGAAGAAGTGTTTGCAGAGTATGATTTGTCTTGTTGAATTTTAAAAATACAAAAATAGCCGTACACACCACGTCGGTGTGCGGATTTGAATGGCTAGAAGAGACAACGCATGCACTCTCTTATCATACCTTCGCTTGATATTTTTTATAAATAAGTTTGCTCACGCCATGTGGTGACGATTTGCCGCTGAAGCCCCATTATAAACTGGTGTAAATTTACTTACGTAAGCCGTGTGGTACTAGGTGAATCAACGTCGGAGCCTGCAGGCCTGTACCGCAACGTAGCTATTGGGCCACAGCCCGAACGATATACGTAGGCCGGTGTGCCTTTTACAATGCTCCGTCGTGGACTCCTGGGTGTGTTCTCTGTACCAGGCAAGGGGAAACACTCCCGGTGTGCCGAAGGCAGCTCAAAAAATGGCCAACATTCAACAATCGATCAAAAATATGTGAACGGCTCACCAGAAATTCACTTAGTCTCCCGCGTGCATATGGTCCTGTTATATTATTCAAAATACAAAACATATGAAAACACTTTACAAATTTTTTTTTGGCACAAACATATATAAGTTTTCAACATTCGTGAAAAAATTCGTAAGGAAATGACACTTTTTGTGGCATGCGCAAAAAAGACAAAATCTATGGCCAATAAGATTTTAAAATACATTTTCAATGCGCATATTTTGTCTTTTTGCATAGACCACGAAATTTTTATTTCCTTCCGGTATTTTGCACAAATATTTAAAACTTGTATATGTTTGTGCCCAATTTATTTCAGATTTTTTTGAAGAGTTTTCATATTGTTTTAATTTCGAAACATGTAACTTGTGACAAATTGCAGTTTTTTAAGAAACGTGAAACTTCTATAATAAATCGGCTAGACTTGCACATTTCTTCTGGAAAATGCAACTCCTATCGAATACCGGTTGGTAGTTGCATATTTCTCAAGGGAAAGTGCAACTTATATCGAAAACTAGTTGCACCTCGCATGGGAGAATAGTGCAACTTATTTCAAACAAAAAAACATGTGGTTAATTGCATGTTTCTTAAGAGAAGTGCAACTTTTATTCGAAATTGGTTGGAGTTGCATAGATCTAGTGAAAAGCGCAATTAATACTGCTGTTCATACAAAAAAGTGTTGGAGTTGCACATTTTAAGGAAAAAGTGCAACTATTATCAGAAAACCGGTTGACAGTTGCACACCTTTCTCGAGAAAAATGCAACTCATATTAAAATCCTTCATGTTTAAATGCAACTGTGGCGTAGCGAAAAGTGCAACTTGTATAAAAAATCATCCTTTTAAGTGTAACTAAGACATAGAAAAGGCGATACCTACATGAAATAGTCAAATTTATAAAAAATATATTAACCTTGATCGTAGTTTTATCGATGAGATAGTTGTGCAATGTTAGAAAAAAGAATTATATAAATGATATAAATGGTAAGAAATAAAAATTAAAACATACAATAAATGATAATAGTTGGAAAGCAGGAAATAACAATACTGAAGTAGAAAATATACTATCATTCGATAATAGTTTGAAAATATCAAATAATCCAGTTGAAAAGAAGCTAATTTTCACAATTCATATATGGTCGGTCACACACAAAAAAACTGCAACTCTAGTGATGAGAAAGTACAACTGGGAAATCCAATAAACAAGGGTAGGCCGACAAATATCATCAATCAAATCTTATTGAAAAAAATCATGCAACAAAACAAGGAGACAGAAGGATGTGGAGCAAGAGAACTTGTCCGTCGGGATGTGCCAGTCGATAACGATAAGAAAATCTAGAAAATAACGGCACCACTAAAATAAAATATCTGCATAGTACCTTCGCCAAGGAGTAATCTTACCAAGGAAAACCTTGCACAACATGGACATTCAACCAAATAGATTCTAAATCGTACCCGCTACGTAGTGTTGCAAATGTTTTTGGCAACTGGCTACGTCTTATAGTTCTAAATTTTAGAGATCACCTTTGTGTAGAGGTCATTTCCGTAATATAATAGCTTTGGCCATGTAGACATGACAAGATTTTAAATTGCTTGCTATTCGGATAGGGTCGTGTTAAATCGCTTGCTTGTATTTATAGGTGACGCCTCGGTGTCAGCTAGAAACCATCGTCCAACAAGAGTTTTATCGAAATGGCCAATAAATGTTTGGTGCGGCATACCCAGTGGCAAAATCCTAGATCCGCCACTGGCCTTTTTGAACATTAAAAATAAAAAATTGATCGTTTCACTTGTGAAGAAAAAAACTAGAAGTGTATCATTTGTCTTGTTGAATGTAAAAAAAATACAAAAATAGCTGTACACACGATGTCGGTGTGCTGTTTTAGAAGATTGACGTGACGGCATTAGCCATGCATGCAATCTAATATCATATAACACATGATATCCGAAGATTGACGCGACAGCATTAGCCATGCATGCAGTCTAATATCATATAACCCATGATATCGTTTGGATTAGGTTGCTCACCACATATGCCATGTGGTGACCATCGTCTGCTGAAACCCTTTTTTTTTGAACAAGGGTGTAAGCTGTTATTTAAGCCGTCTGGTACTAATAATGTCTCCAATCAACGTGGGAGACTGGCCAGTACCGTGACGCAGCTATTGGGCCACAGCCCATATCCTCTCATGTCGCGATGGTGATCTGGTCTTCGTGTGGCAGCTGCTCGTCTTCATGTTCGAAAAGGGCGTGCCCATCCCCCACATTCGGGATCGGATAGTCGAACATTACAGACCAAATAATCGTGTTCCTCACGGGGATGGGGATTTCCGTCATCTTCCATCACTTCGTTAATGGCAATGTAAATGGATCTTCCTGCCCTGCACTTTCTTCCCGTTCTATGCATTTTCCAGATGAAACAACCAAATTGCTCCTTGAGATCATGAAGAATTAATTCGGCCCCCAAGGGCCAGTGCTGGCATGGCACCAAAATTTGGATCGCACAACAACTAAGAATTAAGTTAAAGGCGTGACCGCCTGAGCTCGAACACCTACCGCCGCAGCGTCGTCCACCCCTCCCACCGACGCACATCGCCGTTGGAACCTTCTACTGCACCGTGAGCCTCAACTTCTATTGCCGGACCCAGACGACCAAAGCCAGTTGGCACCTGTCACAGCGTGCTGCTCGTGGACGATCCTCACCCTCTCCGCCATCCCGGTTCAGCAGTAGCATCCTCTCTACCGATGTTATCCGATTATGTGCTAGCATCAAGGTGGGCTTGTTGACATATTAAAAAAAATTCGCCCGTGGAAAATTGAAAATAAATTGCAGACTATCATTTGTCTTATTGAGTTGAAAGTAAAAAAGATACATCATAGCCGTATTGTAAAATAAATTGCAGACTATCATTTTTCTTGTTAAATTGAAAGTAAAGAAAGATGCAAAATAGCCGTACACGCCATGTCGGTGTGCAGATTTGAGAGTCGAACGCAACAGATTCAGCTAGATATCATGCTAGAAGATACATGCATGCACTCTCATATCATATCGCATGTGATATTGTTTTGATTTGGTTGCTCACCACATATGCGAGTATTAAATTGAAAGCAACGGATGATTGCATTAAGCATGGTGTGTAATGTAAACAATGCATGATACATATAAGTAACACATATAAGCAAAGCAAAGTTATTTTCTCCCTAGTGGCAACAACACATCCACAACCTTAGTCGTTTCTGTCGCTCAAGCCCAGATTACTGGAGGCATGAACCTACTATCTAGCATAAATACTCTCTCTTGGAGATACTAGTATCTAATTGGACAAATCATCTACTAGCATCGGAGAGCATGCAAGAACATAAATAAAACAATAGATAAATATATAAACAACTTGATCATAACTTCACAATTCATCAGATCACAGCAAACACAACATGTAGCATTACAATAAGAAGATCTTGATCATGTTAGGCAGCTCACAAGATCTAAACATGACAGCACAAAGTGGAGAGACAACCATCTATCTACTGCTATGGACCCGTAGTCCAAGGATGAACTACTCACGCATCTGTCCGGAAGCGGGCATGGTGCTGTAGAGCCCTCCGGCGATGATCTTCTTTTTTGACAGGGTGCCGAGAAGAGTTTCAGAACCCTCCCGCAATAGGATTTACGACGGCGGCGGCGACAAAATTTTTCGTGGAATAATGCTCGGATATTTAGGGTTTTCGGGAGGAGGTGAATATATAAGCGAATGGGCGGCGCAAGGAGGCACCCGAGGGCGCCAGACGACCCCCCGGCGCGCCACTAGGTGGGACCACGCCGAGGTGGCGTCTGGGCCACCCGGGGTGCCCCTTCGATTGCCCTTCGGACTTCGTCTTCGTGTCGGTGTAAAACTCCACCTCGTTGATTTTCGTCCAATTCCGAGAATATTTCCTGACTAGCTTTTCTGAAACAAAAAGACAGCAAAAAACAGGAACTGGCACTATGGCATCTTGTTAATATAGGTTAGTCCCAGAAAATACATAAAAATGATATGAAGTGTCGGGATGTAACCCCGGGTACTCCAAGGTTGTTGGTTCTATTGAGTTGATAGAAGAGATGAGAGTAGGAATAAGTGAGTAAATGGTAAGGAAAAGATAGAAAAGAAACAGCCTGGGCCGAGACTGGCATAGCCCAGGCCTAAATACATGCTATGAGCCGAGATATGCATATATCGGTGTCTGCAAATCGCCTGGCCCGAGTTCCCCAGCGCGGTTGGGCCGAGGTCGCCTACTCGGCGGACCGAGATCTCCAAGTGGGCTGGCCCAAGATATTCTATTCAGCGGGCTGAGGTTTCCAGCGAGACTGGTGATGTCTACGCACGCTTCTATTCTTGTAGACAGTGTTGGGCCTCCAAGAGCAGAGGTTTGTAGAACAGCAGCAAGTTTCCCTTAAGTGAATCACCCAAGGTTTATCGAACTCAGGGAGGTAGAGGTCAAAGATATTCCTCTCAAGCAACCCTGCAATTAAGATACAAGAAGTCTCTTGTGTCCCCAACACACCCAATACACTTGTCAGATGTATAGGTGCACTAGTTCGGCGAAGAGATAGTGAAATACAAGTAATATGGATGATTATAAGTAGTAACTGCAATCTGAAATAAAGATGGCAGCAAGCAAACATGTAGCAGAACTTGATGTAAACGGTGTTTCAATGCTTAGAAACAAGGCCTAGGGATCATACTTTCACTAGTGGACACTCTCAACAATGATCTCATAACTGAATAAGTAAAAGCTACTCTTAAACACTCTCTTGTTGGATAACAAACACCATTCATTGTGTAGGGCTACAAAAGCACACCTCAAGCCGGAGTAAACAAGCGCCACAACGTCATAAAGGAATCACACACGGTGCACACACTGTCACCTTTACACCGTGGAGAGTACCGGAGTTCATATTAAAGTAACCTATAGAGTGCATAATAGATAAAGAGTAACATCTACATATTCAACTAGATTAGCACAACTGAACACAAGTAAATACTGCTCGGGATTATTCTCCTTCTTGATGAAGCAAGAGTACTATGCGTAGGGCTGCAAAAGCACACCTCAAAGTCTGAGTAAACAAACACCACAATTCCCAAGAATAAGCCATGATAAATGTCTAAATTATTCATAGAGTCACACAAGTACCCACACTGTCACCTTGATACCGTGTTGTCACAATGACTCCAGAAACTAGACAAAATCACTTGAGTAGCATAAACATTATTAATGTATTCAGCGATACTAGCAATACACATGATCACATAAAGATCACACCATGGGAGAGAGAGATGAACCACATAGCTACCGGTAGAGCCCTCAGCCTCGGGGGAGAACTACTCCCTCCTCATCATGGGAGTCAGCAGCGGCGATGAAGATGGCGGTGGTGTCGATGGAGATGACTCCGGGGGCAATTCCCCGTCCCGGCAGCGTGCCGGAACAGAGACTTCTGTCCCCCGAAACTTGTCGTCGATGGCGGCGGCGCTGCGGAACTCTTCTGGAAATATGACTTGTTTTAGGGTTTTCGCGTCTGAGGCAATATATAGGCGAAGGGGCAACGTCGGTGGAGGCTCGAGGGGCCCACACCACCTGGTGGCGCGGCAGGGGGCCCACCGCCGGGGTGTGGTTTGGCCACCTCGGCCCCTCCTTCGTCTCTCCTTCGGACTCCGTGACGGCGCTGGAAAAATAGGGACGTGGCCTTTTGTTTCGTGCAATTCCGAGAATATTCGCAGAAGTACTTTTCTGAAACCAAAAACAGCAGAAAACAGGGAACTGGCACTGTGGCATCTTGTTAATAGGTTAGTCCCAGAAAATGCATAAAAGTGATATGAAGTGTATATAAAACATGTAGCAATGGTATAATATAAGCATGGAACATCAGAAATTATAGATACGTTGGAGACGTATCAAGCATCCCCAAGCTTAGTTCTACTCGTCCTCGAGTAGGTAAAACGATAACAACAAATAATTTCTGAGGAGACATGCTTTCACACAATCTTGATCATAATATTGTAAGACATGTAAGCTGTGATCAAATCATTCAAGGCAAATGTATATAGTTGATATCAAAAGACAAAGCAAGAGTCAAACAAGCTAAAAGTTTTCATGAACTATTGCTTCAAAGACATGAAACCGTACAAGGTTCATTAAAGATGATTTAAGTATCCAGCATAGGAGTTCTATCCTTCAATCCAAGCATCAAGCAAATTTTCATAACATAGAAGGATTCAGCCAAGTAAACATAAACATGAACGTCATGAATCAACTGTTTCGAAGTCTACTCAACCGGTGAGCGCAAGCATTTGGTATTGGCACCAGATGTTATGGCAAAGAGAACATTAATGGGGGTTTGGAAGGCCAATGGAAGAAAGTCTCACAAAGCTATAAGTGATCATTAGACAAGAGGAAGTCTTATAATCGAAGCTATGTAAGGAGTAGTGATTGCCATGCAACGGATGCACATAGAGCTATATGTGTATGAAAGCTCTCCAATGGAACTAGTGGGGGTGCATCCAACTTGGTTGCTCATGAAGACCTAGAGCACTTTTGAGGAAGCTCATCATTGGAATATACAACCCAAGTTCTATAGTGTAAATTCCCCACATAGTTATACAAGTAGAACATGAAAACTCTCTCACATGGAGTATAGGTGCTAAACATGAGCACAAATGATGACTATGAATACTGCAGGTGCTAAACATGAGCACAAGTGTGATAAAGGATAGTAATGTTGCCCCCTTTTTCTTTATTTTTTTTCTTTTTTTCTTTTTTCTATTTTTTTTCTTTTTCTGTTTCACTTTTCGATGGCCTCCATGGCTCTTTTCAGAGGGGCAACACTCTAATATGATTACAACTTTTTGGTACAAATAACTCATAATGAACAAAACATGATGTATAAAACTGTATGCCTCTGCCAGTGTAGCAGGATGTGCAATGATCTAGCGTAACATGGGTAAACCACACATCAGCTGTATAGAATCATGCAAAGCAATATATAATGATGAATGACAACAAGTCATGTAATGTAAATGGATGTTGCATGGCAATATATCTCGGAACAGCTATGGAAATGCTGTGGTAGGTAGGTATGGTGGCTGTTTTGAGGAAGATGTATGGGCTTATGTGTAGGAGAACAAGAGGAAGTCCTCCCACGGGGTTGGATGTACTGGCGAAGTATGCACAACTCTCAATGTGAGCAGAAGGCAATGCACAGCACCGAAGAGGCTAGCAAATATGGATGGTGGAAGTGCCAAAAACCGTAGCTTAACATTAGTCAAAAAGAACTCACAAGTTTATTGCAAACAACTAGCAGGTTCAACATTAAGAGCATGATTAAAATTCACTCCAAGAAGGGCCGTTCACGGCGGTACAAGTACCCCGTTAGATCCCTCGACCTTCAGCACAACTTAGTTACTACGATGAACTTTCAGACATGGAAAGCTATCAAGTCCAACTACACCTTCAACAATTTTAGTATAGTTTGTAGTACGGTACAAGCTTAAAGACAACAATCCACTAATGATTTTAACTTAATTAACCAGCAAGCTTTACCATCTAAATATCTCAAAACATTTGCAAAGAATCAAGTTATCAAAGTTTCAATGATCTACAAGATTATGCAAGTTTTCATACCACTACCACATGCAGCATTTTCTTTCTTCCAAGCAAACACCAATCAACTTATTAAACATAAACTCTCCAAATGATAATATAATGCAGCAAGAGAGTATTTATAAACACGTGCTAACAGCTCGAAGAGATGCATGAAAAACAGGAGCTAAAAGCACTGCAGTAGCTAGTTAAGAATACTCAACAAATATAAGTGAAGAACATGAGTATTCACATGAAAAAGCGGAGCGTGTCTCTCTCCCACACAAGGATTGCTAGGATCCGAATTTATTCAAACAAAACAAAAATAAAAGCACACAGACGCTCCAAGTAAAGCATAAGATGTGAAAGAATTAAAATATAGTTTCACTAGAGATGACCTGATAAGTTGTTGATGAAGAAGGGGATGCCTTGGGCATCCCCAAGCTTAGACGCTTGAGTCTCTCTGAATATGGTTGGGATGAACCACGGGGGCATCCCCAAGCTTAGCTTTTCACTCTTCTTGATCACATAATATCACCCTTCTCGCTTGATCCTTGAAAACTTCCTTCACACCAAACTCAAACAGTTCTCATTAGAGGGTTAGTGCATAAACAAAAATTCTCATATTCTGTAATGAACAATCATTCCCAAAGCTTCTGGACATTAGCTACAGCCACCAATGCTTTGTGGAGCAAAGAAATCCACACAAACATCGTAAAAGAGCGAATGCAAAACAAAAGGCAGAATCTGTCAAAAACAGAACAGTCTGTGAAGACGAATTTTTTCGAGGCACTTAAGTTGCTCAGATGGATC
This sequence comes from Poa pratensis, assembly GCA_947311845.1. Classification (NCBI taxonomy): domain Eukaryota; kingdom Viridiplantae; phylum Streptophyta; class Magnoliopsida; order Poales; family Poaceae; genus Poa; species Poa pratensis. The sequence continues at coordinate 7,206,067 of CAMZMU010000127.1, forward strand.
TGGCCATAATGAAAGTTGCGTACATATCTCAGGAAGATGCGTGATTTTTTAGAATTTTTCGAATTTTCTACAGGAGAAAAGCTCAAATTCGTGACAGCCAAAAATCTGTTACTGCGCAGAAATCCAAATCTTGCATCAACTTTCAATATAGAACTTTACTTGGCACAACAATGCGATAAAATAAAGATACAAAGGAGTTGCTACAGAAGTAACAAACCTTGACTCAAAAAAAAAAAAATAACAGAAAATAAAAACAATGGGTTGTCTCCCATAAGCGCTTTTCTTTAAAGCCTTTTAGCTAGGCATAGTGATTTTTATGATGCCACATAAAGATGAGAGTTGAAACATAAAAGAGAGCATCAAGAAGCATATATAAAACATGTTTAAATCTAACACTCTTCTATGCATAGGAGTCTTGTAAGAAAAAAATCAATGAAAACAAAGTGACTAGCATAGAAGCAAAACAAGTGTAACTTCAAAAATTTCAACATAAAGAGAGAAGACTTAATATTATTGTGATATATGAAACGTGTCTCCCTCTCTCATAAGGACCAGTAGGTCTTAAAGTACCCAGCAAATAAAAGCAAATCAAGAGAAAGCTCAAAACATTCATCATAAAGAGAAGAAATTTAGTAACATGAAGATTTCTATAACCATACTTTCCTCTCTCAAAATAATTTTCAGCGGCATCATGAATAAACTCAACAATATAGCTATCACATAAGCATTCTTATCATGATCCACATGCATAAAGTATCATTACTCTCCACATAAGCATGAACATTATCATTAGTAATAGTGAGAGTAAAAGTATCACATCCATCATTGTAATCATCATAAATTGGAGGCATAGAATAATCAAATGATTTTATCCTCAATAGTAGATGGACTGAAATATCATATTCATCATTGTAAACATCATATATAGGAGGCATATCATAATCAACATAAACTATATCCTCAATAGTAGGTGGACTGAAAATATCACAATGATTATAATCATCATATATTGGAGGCAAAGTATTATCAAAGCAAATTTCCTCCTTAAAGCTTGGGGGACTAAAAATATCATATTCATCACAACCAGCTTCCCCAAGCTTAGACTTTTCCATAGCATTGCAATAATGGTGTTCAAAGAATTTATAGTAATACCATTGCTACCATCATGCAAACAAGCCTCCATAGGTTTTTTAATTTTCTCTTCAAAAGCATCATGTCCTAATTCAATATAAAGTTCATAAAGATCTCTAATTTTTTTGTTGTTTTCCATTAAGCCTAACTAGTGAAAATAAAAACAAGAAACAAAAAGAATAATTGCAGAATCTAAAGGAAAACTTCGAGCACTCACACACTAGCAACAATACTAGAAAATAGCTTTGTAGCCAGAGGATGTGAATACCTTTTACCTTACCTCCCCGGCAACGGCGCCAGAAAATAGCTTGATGTCTACGTGCTTCTATTCTTGTAGACAGTGTTGGGCCTCCAAGAGCAGAGGTTTGTAGAACAGCAGCAAGTTTCCCTTAAGTGAATCACCCAAGGTTTATCGAACTCAGGGAGGTAGAGGTCAAAGATATCCTCTCAAGCAACCCTGCAATTAAGATACAAGAAGTCTCTTGTGTCCCCAACACACCCAATACACTTGTCAGATGTATAGGTGCACTAGTTCGGCGAAGAGATAGTGAAATACAAGTAATATGGATGATTATAAGTAGTAACTGCAATCTGAAATAAAGATGGCAGCAAGCAAACATGTAGCAGAACTTGTTGTAAACGGTGTTTCAATGCTTAGAAACAAGGCCTAGGGATCATACTTTCACTAGTGGACACTCTCAACAATGATCTCATAACTGAATAAGTAAAAGCTACTCTTAAACACTCTCTTGTTGGATAACAAACACCATTCATTGTGTAGGGCTACAAAAGCACACCTCAAGCCGGAGTAAACAAGCGCCACAACGTCATAAAGGAATCACACACGGTGCACACACTGTCACCTTTACACCGTGGAGAGTACCGGAGTTCATATTAAAGTAACCTATAGAGTGCATAATAGATAAAGAGTAACATCTACATATTCAACTAGATTAGCACAACTGAACACAAGTAAATACTGCTCGGGATTATTCTCCTTCTTGATGAAGCAAGAGTACTATGCGTAGGGCTGCAAAAGCACACCTCAAAGTCTGAGTAAACAAACACCACAATTCCCAAGAATAAGCCATGATAAATGTCTAAATTATTCATAGAGTCACACAAGTACCCACACTGTCACCTTGATACCGTGTTGTCACAATGACTCCAGAAACTAGACAAAATCACTTGAGTAGCATAAACATTATTAATGTATTCAGCGATACTAGCAATACACATGATCACATAAAGATCACACCATGGGAGAGAGAGATGAACCACATAGCTACCGGTAGAGCCCTCAGCCTCGGGGGAGAACTACTCCCTCCTCATCATGGGAGTCAGCAGCGGCGATGAAGATGGCGGTGGTGTCGATGGAGATGACTCCGGGGGCAATTCCCCGTCCCGGCAGCGTGCCGGAACAGAGACTTCTGTCCCCCGAAACTTGTCGTCGATGGCGGCGGCGCTGCGGAACTCTTCTGGAAATATGACTTCGTTTTAGGGTTTTCGCGTCTGAGGCAATATATAGGCGAAGGGGCAACGTCGGTGGAGGCTCGAGGGGCCCACACCACCTGGTGGCGCGGCAGGGGGCCCACCGCGCCGGGTGTGGTTTGGCCACCTCGGCGCCCTCCTTCGTCTCTCCTTCGGACTCCGTGACGGCGCTGGAAAAATAAGGACGTGGCCTTTTGTTTCGTGCAATTCCGAGAATATTCGCAGAAGTACTTTTCTGAAACCAAAAACAGCAGAAAACAGGGAACTGGCACTGTGGCATCTTGTTAATAGGTTAGTCCCAGAAAATGCATAAAAGTGATATGAAGTGTATATAAAACATGTGACAATGATACATAAAACAAGCATGAAACATCAGAAATTATAGATACGTTGGAGACGTATCAACTGGGCCGAGGCTGGTAGTATCTCGGCTGGACCGAGGCAGGCCGCAGCTTGGCTGGGCCGAGAGGCTGCCTCCAGTCCCTGCTGGCCCGAGACGACAGCCACTCCCGGATTGGGCCGAGATCCCTGCGGGCTGGCTCCTCCACTCCGCACCTCTGGCGGGCCGTGTGCTCCGAGGCTGGGCAGGCCGAGTATGCAGCCTCGGGCAGGTCAGCGAATCTCGGGCGGGCCAAAGCTCCTCCAGTCCCGGATTGGGCCAGGCACTCCAGTATCGGACGGGCCAAACTCTCCTGGGCTCAGTCGCCGTAGGTTGATTGTGGCTGGTTTATCTCGGACGGATTCCTTCAGCGGACCGAGATTGGTTGACCGAGGCAAGGCAGGCCGAGGTTCCTGTGACTCAGACGGACTACAATCCTCTGCATTCTGTCAGGGCGGCGTTCCCAGTTTCGGACAGGCCGAGGTCCCGCGTCCCGGCTGGACCGACACTCCAGCATCCCAAGCGGTTCCTCCGCAAGTACCAGATACCCCCTGCCACATCGAGAGGATAAGACGAGAAGATCCAGAAGACAAGCGCAAGAAGACAAGACCAGGGACAGGGACAAGACAGGCCATGCCTATCCAGGGCATGGCCAAGCGTGGCTACAGTGTGCAGGATGGGACAGCACCATGACACCGGAACAGTGTTGACAAGACCCAGTAGTCATGTCAGATACAGTGCACAGTGCATGGTATTCTTTGTCTACTTGTCCCCTGGGCACCTATATAAAGGGCACCAGGGGGAAGAGGCGCGACAGCCACGGACGGAATCCTCAGCCCCTTGGGCTCTCTTTTCTCCCTCCGCTCCCATGGAGCTCCTCCTAGCTAAGACCTCTTAGAGGCAGCATACACACAGCTCAAGGAGCATTTGTACCAAACCATATACAGAGAGGAGAATACACCGATAGGCTAGATGATGCAGTAGGGGGTTTTATCTCTCACGAGAGTCCCGAAGCAGGGTAAATCCTTGTGTTCATCTGTTCTTCCGTGTGCGCTCCTCAGCGCGCTATCCCTCCCCGAATCCTCTAGCGTCCATCGGCCCCAAACTCAAGCCTACCCCTAGGTATCTGTTGTTTCATACGACGACATGAAGTGTATATAAAACATGTAGCAATTGATATAAAACATGCATAGAACATCAAAAATTGTAAATACGTTTGAGACGTATCGAACCTACAGCTGGTTAAACCGTCGTTTGCAATCTCGTCCCTGACTACTCCTAGTCTTGGCCCTACGTTCTACCTGAGGCGTGGGACACCCCATGGTACAAAAAGAATTGCCGTACACACCATGTCGGTGTGCAGATTTGAGAGTTTAACGCCGCAGATTCAGCTAGCGATCGTGCTAGAAGAGACATGGATGCACTCTCAGATCATATCGCCTGTGATATTGTTTTGTGTTGTTTGCTCACCACATATGCCATGTGGTGACCATAGGTCGCTGAGAAACCTTTATAAATTGGTGGAAACTTACTTATCTAAGCCGTGTGGTACTAATATATGACTCCAATCAACGTCCAAGGGGGCTGGCAATTAATCGTGACGCAGTTTTTCTGTTTTTTGAGCAGACGAGATGCAGCTATTGGGCTATACTCCAAGATACCGGCCCCCCGGCATCCATCAGCCCAGTCCATGGAATATAAACGGGAAACGACAAGAGCTACACCGATACATACTTGGTTAGGTTTCAGCTCGGAAACATATATGCACGCGCGGTGTAGTCCATCGATCGATACACATAATTCACATGGCGGACGTGGAGAATCCCGACCCCGACAGTGACCTTCTCCTCGCTGTGACGCCAGAGCCCGACGAAGACAGCGAGTTCGCCGACGTGTGCATCGGAGCGTTTTGCACCTGCATTATCCTCACCGTCTCGGGCATCCTCGTGCATGCCTTCTGCCGCTCCTTCCACTCGTCCATCGCCGTTCGAGTCCTTGCCGTCGCCGGGTTCACCGTGGGGATCGTCGGCATCGGCTTGGGAGGCTTGTGATGCATCGTGAGCCTCGACATGTGTATCTGGGGGAACGCCAGGACGAGGTTCCACATGTAATGTAGAGCCCTAGTCCTTATTTGCTTGTTATCCTTATCGTTTTGTCTCTTGTTAGGAGGACATATTTTGTCTACTTGCTCGACAAGATCTGCGCTGATTTTAGATGACACAGTGGTGCTGAATTTAAATAAACAACCACTAATTTAGAACTATCGCAAAACTAAAGAAGTGTCAGTTCAATTTCCGAAACCTGACTGCTTACCACACGGGGCATAGCTACGCCACCCAATCCACAATGGATTAGCTTTCGCTGGGATGGGGTGGCGGGTGGGAGGCAGGGTCCACAGCTCCGCATCCAAGGAGTAAAGCGACGCCCTTTGGTGTCCCCGTAGACAGGACCGGACGAGCCGGCCAGGTGTTTCCCACTGAATCCACACCGAACCACCAACACCAAGCCAACACGGGCGACGACGACCAAAAGGCTGTTTTGCCGCACCAAGCATGGGGAGGAGTGTGCCAGAAAGGAGGAGGAGGGGCCGTACCGTCAGATCGGAAGCCAGAGGTGGAGAAGAGCATGCGGCCTGACCTTCGTCCGCTGGCGCCTGGGAGCCCGAGTGACCAAGCACGCCGGACACCAGCACCTGAGAACGGTGCCTCACCAGCCAGAGCCGCTGCACTAGAGAACCCAGCCAACCGGGTGAGACACGGAACGGCGAGATCCCTGTCGCCAGCATTACCAGCGGGCGTGCGGGCTTGCCCGGCGGCCTCTTTCTCATCATTTGCCTTGCCGACTATGAGAGTACAAAAATTGCCGATTATTTGGCTTTGGTGATATAAAAATTTGTTTAGTTGTAGAAAATTAATAAACATTGCAGGCTATCATTTGTCTTGGTGAAGCTAAAAAGATAAAAAAAAATAGCCGTATACACCATGTGCAGATTTCAGAGTTTAACACAGCACAAAACCCTAGTCGGCGACACAGGGCCCTTTTTCTCATCATTTTCCTTGTCAACTATGAGAGTACAAAAATCACCGATTATTTGGCTTTGGTGATCTAAATAAAAAATTGCCGTAATTTGAGAGTTTAACGCAGCAGTTTCAGCAAGCAATCGTGCTAGAAGAGACATGCATGCACTCTCATATCATATCGCATGTGATATAGTTTGGTTTTGGTTGCTCACCACATATGCCATGTGGTGACCATATAGATCGCTGGAAAACCTTTATAAATTGGAGGAAACTTACTTATCTAAGCCGTGTGGTACTAATGATTCCAATCAACTTCCGAACCTGCTGGCAATTAACGTGACGCAGCTATTGGGCCATAGTCCAATATACCCGCCGGCCTCCATCAGCCCAACCCATGTGGAATATAAATGGGAAACGGGAAGAGCCACTAGTAGAAAATAGACCTTCCATTCGGAGTTTTAGTCCCGCCCATGTTTGGAACCGGGACTAAAGCCGTCGTGTTTTTCTTTTTTTCATTTAATATGGAATAATTCATATCTTTAAATCCGTAAATCGAAATTTAACAAATAAAATGTCTAAATCGATTAGAAAAATTAGAGAAATCAAAATATGACAACTATATCATCTTTTGCATCACAAAAACTCATTTAACTAGGCAAAATTAGTTTCAAAAAATCGACATAAACACATTTAACTAGACGAAATTAGGTAGAAATCAAAAAAATTCCTAATATTTGGGATTATTCATAAAATGTGGATTACTCTTTGTAAAATTAGATGGATGCCATTTTGCATCATATCTTTTTTTGAGGTTTTTTTACTTTATTTGATTTTTTTCAAAAAGCGGTCAAAATGGCCACCATGAATCTCATCGAAAGAGGTCAAAATTTTTAAAACTATTGATATTTCTGTGATATAACCACTAGTTGTGTATCTTAAAATGATTTAAAAAAAAATTCAGACCAAACTATCAAACACTTGTAGTTCAAATTTGGATTACTTTCGGAAAATCAGCATAAAGTCATTTAACTAGTCGAAATTAGATAGAAATAAAGAAAATTCTTAATACTTGGGGATTATCCATCAAATGTGAACTACTCTTTGTGAGAATTAGATGGGCGCCATTTTGCACCATATTTTTTGTAGTTGGTTCACAAAAAAGTCATTTTTCCCACTTAGAAAAAGGAAAATGATATTTATAAAAATAATTACGAAAATCCCTTCGGAATCATTGTTTCCTATACCAAGATACACCTATTTGTCGAATATGAGAACTTTATGACAAACTATGCCGTGGGAATGGTTATAACTTGGTCATTTGGCTTGAAACTTATAGATGTTTATATGTGATAGAACTTTTTGTGAAGATTGTTTTTGAACAATTTGTCAAAAATCAAGTTTATCATTTTTCATAGCAAGTAGTACACATAAAAGGACTCCATGCCAGAGGATATCTTTTTTTGAGCTTTTTTTCACTTTATTTGATTTCTTTCAAAAAAGGTTGAAATGACCACCATGACTATTCATCGAAAGAAGTCAAATTCTTTAAAACTATCGATATTTCTGTGATATAACCACTAGTTGTGTATCTTAAAATGATTTAAAAAAAATTCAGACCAAACTATCAAACACTTGTAGTTGAAATTTGGATTACTTTCAGAAAATCAGCATAAACTCATTTAACTCGGCGAAATTAGATAGAAATCAAGAAAATTCCTAATACTTAGGATTATCCATAAAATGTGGACTACTCTTTGTGGGAATTAGATGGGTGCCATTTTGCACCATATTGTTTGTAGTTGGTTCACAAAAAAAAGTCATTTTTGCCACTTAGAAAAAGGAAAATGATATTTATAAAATTAATTTGAAAAATCCCTTCGGAACCATTGCTTTCTATACCAAAATACACCTATTTGTCGAATATGAGAACTTAATCACAAACTATGCCGTGTGAATTGCCATAACTTGATCATTTGGTTCCATGCTAGAGGTTTTCTTTCATAGCAAGTTTATCGATGTTTCTCTGATGCAAAAGATGATATGGATGACATATTTGAAATTTTCTCATTTTTCTAATTGATTTAGACATTTTATTTGTCAAATTTCTATTTACGTATTTAAAGATATGAATTATTCCATATTAAATATTATTACATAATCATTGTTATTTATTCAAAAAATATTATTACATAATCATTGTTATTTATTAAAAAAATATTATTAAATAATCATCATTATTTATCCAAATAAAGTTTGAAACTTTAAACAATAAAAAAGTATAACATCATGACTCAGGGGTTAATATGATAGATATGATACTAATAACAGTAAATTCTAACTTCTCATTTGGAAGCTCATTTGGAAGGAACTCAAAAGTTAAGTGTGCTTGAGCTGGAGCAGTTTGAGGATGGGTGACCGAATGAGAAGTTTGACCAGGGTAAGTATTTTGACCTGAGATTAAGTGTATAATTAGAGATTAAGTTTGTGGCTAAGTGGGAAATTTTGGAATAGAGATTAAGTGTGTAGCTAAGTGTATAATTAGTGGGAAATTAGGATGGGTGACCGAATGAGCCACGTGAAGTCCTGATCTTAGACCCAAAAAAAAATCCTCTGGAGTCCTTTAGTCCGGGTTGGTAATACCAACCGGGACTAAAGGTCCCAGCCCCCAGCGCACTGCTTCGCCCACGTGGAGGGCCTTTAGTCCCGGTTCGTGGCAAATCGGGACTAAAGGGGAGACCTTTAGTCCCGATTTGGTAGTCCCGGTTGGGAAACCGGGACTAAAGGCCCTTCCCAACTGGGATTGTAGGCCATTTTTCTACTAGTGAGCTACACCGATACATACTTGATTAGGTTTCAGCTACCTTCAGAAACGTATATGCTCCCCTCAGAAAAAAAAGAAAACGTATATGCACGCGCGGTGTGTAGTCCATCGATCAATACACATAATACACATGGCGGATGTTGAGAATCCCGACAGTGACCTTGTCCTTGCCGTGTAGCCGGAGCCCGACGAAGACAGCCAGTGCGGCGACGCATGCTTCGCAGCGTTTTGCGCCTGCGTTATCCTCGCCGTCTCAGGCATCCTGGTGTACGCCTTCTGCCGCTCCTTCCACTCGTCCATCCAGCCCCATCCCTAGATCCGGCGGTATGGTGCCTCTGAAGTTGTTGTCGAACAAACCGAGGTAATATAGATTCCTGAGCGATGTGATTGTGGCGGGCAGCTCGCCTTCCAACTGGTTGGTGTTGACATCCAATACTTGCAATTCCGTCATGTTGCCGATCAAAGGGGAATCACGCCGGTGAGCCCGTTGAAGAAGAGCGCCAGCCTCGTGAGCTGTGTGAGGTTGCCGATCGAGTTAGGTATGGGCCCCGTGAGAAAGTTCACAGACAAGTCCAACTCAAACAGGTTGACTAGCTTGCCGATCTCGGTCGGGATATGTCCTGTAAAATTGTTGTTGAAGAGGTAAAAGTAATTCAGTTTGGTTGCTTGGCCGAGCTCCGGCGGAATCTTCCCGGTAAAGGTGTTATTCTGTGCTTGGAATGATATGAGCTCCGGCCAGGATGTGAACAGTACGCCTGGGATCTCCCCAGTGAGAAAGTTCGACGATATGCCGAACTCCCGCATCTTGCGCATCCCGGCGAACGCCGGCGGCAGCGCACCCGTGAGTTGATTCATGGACACGTCCATGTAATTGAGGTTGGTAAGGCTGCCAAGCTCGGGTGGTATAGTGGAAACCAACCCGGCGCTCTTAATGTCTAGGCATATTAGCATCTGGAGCCGGCCAAGGACCGGCGGAATCAGACCGCCGAGCGGGTTGTTGCCGAGTTCAAGAGCTGTGAGCTGGGACATTGACCCAAGGAGATCGGGTATTCCTCCGATCAGATTGTTGGAGGCAAGCCGCAGGTCTTGGAGCTTTCTCAGCTTCGACAGAGAAGCCGGTATCCGGCCGGAGAAAGCATTGAGGGACAAGTTGAGGTACCCCAGGTTGGGGAGCATCTCCGGCAGCCTGTCCGGTATCGGCCCGGAAAGACCACCATTCTGCGACAGGTCCAGGTAGGTGACGTTGCGGCTGCTGAGAACGAATTCCGGGAAGCTGCCGTTGAGGTCGTTGAGGTAGAGCGACATGAACGTGACGGTGGGCATCGGCGAGAACTTGTTGTAGTCCGGGTTCTCTAGGTAGTTGGAGCCGAGGTCGAAGTGCTCGATCTTGGGGAGCCTACTCAGCTGGTAGGGGATGGCGTCGGCAAGGTTGTTGTTGTAGAGGCGCAGGTCGACGAGGCCGGAGAGGTCGCCGAGCTGCGGCGGGATGGCGCCTTCAAATTCGTTGCTTCCGAGGTCGAGGGAGGCGAGGGAGCGCAGTCGCGAGAGGCTTGCCGGGATGGAGCCGACGAAGTTGTTATTGTTGAGGTCGAGCTTGCTGAGGGCTGGGAACGCCGCCGCGTCGAGCGCGTCTAGCGTACCCGTGATGCCGAGGCTGCGGAGGCTGAGAGACTCGACGCGGCCGTCAGCGTCGCAGGACACGCCGCGCCAGGAGCAGAGCCCTGCGGGTTTTGCCCAGCTGGACAGCGCGCTCGCGTCGGTCAGGTTGGCCTTCCATGCCAGAAGGGCGTCGGCCTCCGAGGGCACCGTGGCGGCCACTGTCGTCGCCAGAAGCAGGAGCGCGACGGCGCGGGCAAGGTGCGCGTACGCCGGTGTCGCCATGTCTCGGAGTCAGATGATTGAGTAGGAAAAACTGTAGCCCGCCGGACATCACAACCGGCAACGATAATAAAGCGTCAACCGTCTCGTGAGTGGGTTTGTGTGGCACGAGCTGACTCGTAACAGTGAATACAAGTCGCCAGGAGCGACATGTCATTTTCATGGCGCACACTCGTCTCAGGTCAACAAACGACACCCACCCGTCCAGTGGCGGAGGACGGAAAAAATTTAAGGTCAGGCGACACATAATGATCCTCTCAGCACCCGTTATATATGACCTAAAAACACGGGTAAAGTATACATTGTTAAGAAAGAAAAAGATAAATGCCATAGAAACAATTGATCTGCCCAATCTCCATCGTAAAACAAGATATATTTTGTTACATAAAGTGGCCGGTAGAAAGGCCAGGATATAGACTTCTCAAATGATCTAACGTGCGCATAACGTCCATTAACTTACATGAGCGCTGAAGGCGAGCCCCACTTTTTTTTTTTGAGCTACCGAAGGAAAAAGGGCCTATGCTAAGCAAAGGAAAGAAGCCCAACTAAACAAAGGAAAAGGCCCAGCCAACTAAATAAGCAACCTAACGCTTCATCGTCTTCATGAGCGATACAAGAATAACTTCCAACCCTCTCTAATGGCGCCGCCGGCGGCAGATGAATTCCTCGCGACCTCTCCCCTGCCCTAGCGAGTTGGGACTTGCAGCCCCTTGGGTTTTGGGGCCCGGGGAGGCTTCCCGGCAAGCCCCACCTCAGGACCGAGCCTGCTGCTGCCGATGCAGCTGAGATGCATACATATAGTTGATTTTTTGGAAAAAATCAAGGTAGGGCGGGCGCCCTACCTTGCCCGAAGGGGTCCTCCGCCACTGCACCCGTCGCAGTCCGAACCAAGTGGCATACAGCACGACCAGTGTGCCGCGTGCCGCTTACGGCATCTTCGGAACACATCCATGGCAGCATCTTCGTAATCAGGCCAAGATTTTGGGTAACAGGTTGTTAAACGAAAAAAAATTATATCAAAAAAATTGAAAACTTAGAAAAGGATTCAAATTTTAAATTCTCTCAAAGGGTCAAATTGGTTGTGTATGCTCCTCGAGGGTGGAGGTTTGAACCCCTTACCTTCGTGTAAGAAATGGTAAGACCTTATTCCTGTAACATACTAACATCTCTGATGTTAATTAGGTAGCAATGCGTGGTGCAAACTTATTTAGTTGTACAGTACAAAAGTTTGAATTCAAAATTTGTTCAATTTCTTGGCCAGTAAAAATACTACGATTTTGGTTAATGGACATTCATTGCTCCTGTGGAAAATGAACCTTGCTCCTTATTCAAACTAAACAGAAGCAGCTACTCAGTCATGTGCGTGCGTGAAGGACAATATGGTGAGTTTAGCTTTTTCCGATAAACAATATATATCTTTATTATTAAATGAGAGATTGAGAGTTCAAGGTAGGTTGGTACGTCCATTTTCTGTCAAATTTTTTTGCCGCCGTCCATCCCCGATTGCGCACATGGGCCAAGGCCCAAAGAAACCTTCCCTTAAGAAATACAAGGATCAATTCAGTTCTTGACATGTGAAAAAGCGGGCCATTTATCTTGTTGAGATAAAAATAGAAAAAAAAACTTGTGTGGAAAATTGAAAAAGCTACTATCACTTGCCTTGTCGACTTAAGAGAACAAAAATAGCCAATATTTGGCTTGTGATGTATTTTTTTACTAGTGGAACCCCGCAAAAACTTTGGGTACAAAAAAAAAAAAAATTGCCGTACACACCATGTCGGTGTGCAGATTTGAGAGTTTAACGCAGCAGTTTCAACTATCGTGCTAGAAGAGACATGCATGCACTCTCATATCATATCGCCTGTGATATTTGTTTTGATTTAGTTGCTTACCACATATGCCATGTGGTGACCATATGCCGCTGAAAAACCTTTATAAATTGGGGGAAACTTACTTATCTAAGCCGTGTGGTACTAATTATTCCAATCGACGTCCGAACCTGCTGGCAAGTATCTTGACGCATCTTTTGGGCCACAGTCCAAGATACCCGCCAGGCCGCCAGCATGCATCAGCCCACGATACTACGTCAGGACTGGCTTGGTCCGGTCGAGCGCCACCAGCTCAAGGCCCAATGACAGTTTTGCAATCTGGTGCAACCTTCAGACTATTGAGCTGGAGATCATTTGCAAGCATCAAAGCTTCACGACACGCCAGAGATTCCAGAGTACCTGCGAACACCATAGCTGACGCTCCTGGAAAGTTACCGTCAGCATCTGTACAGAAAACAGTTGCTGCCGATCTTCCTCCCCTCACGTGAAAAACCACCATCAACATTTATCTTGACTGATCTAAAAAAAATACATTTATCTTGACAGAACCAGAAGGTGTTGGAACCCATCTGCTTCCTCCAAAAGTCTGAAAGAATGTCATGGATTTCTTAGCAGAATAAAAAGAAAGTCACCCCATTAGGCATTGTTTACTCCAAAGGTATTTTAGGAGATGAGAAGAGTGGGGATGGGAGGGAATTTGGTGAACAACCAATCCACACAAATGTTCTTCCCTTACAATACACTAGCATGGACTAAAGTTTTTGTGTTAGACAAAAATGAGATAATTGGTAGGGGATATTTGGGGATTAGCCTCTCCCATCCCCTAAAATATACTAGAAGTAAACAAACTAGTGGAGATTTTCCGGAATCCGGGATAAACCCCTCGCATCCCCTAAAATACACTAGAGTTAAACAAGGACTTAAGAAAAGAAAAAATATCTCCAAAAGGGAAACTATATCAGTTTTTTGTGAATAAAAAAAATTGCTGTACACACCATGTCGGTGTGGGTGTGCAGATTTAAGATACGCGAGAGAAATCACGCCCAGGGCATGCATGCACACTCAACTCCATATCATATCATCCCATTCAATTTGGATAGCTGACCACATTTGCCATGTGGTGCTCGGTGAATTCAGAGACCCGGTTATAAACGGTTAGAAACCTTCTTAGGCGAGCCGTGTGGTACTAATTGATTGCGTGAATATCGATCGGAACAAGCTATGTGCTAGCTAGTACGCCAGGCTTTAGCCCAATGGCCCATAAAAAGAGAAGTCGGTTTTAGGAAGCCGTAAAGCACAATATATTGGCCTACGTCGGTCCATGAGACTTGCATGAAAACTCCTCACAACAGCCTTTGCTCGAAAAAAAAAGCCGGTGGGCGTTGCTAGCTTACGCCCGCGCGAGCGGTCGCGCGGATTCCGACAGCCCCACACGGTGCGTTCCGACTGCGTCGTGACAAAATCCCCATCCGCATCCGGAAGATGATGAGCAAGCACCCCCGCCGTCGCCGCCGGCCGAACCGCCACCCGCCCTGTTCGAATCTCCTACTTCGTCGGTTCGCCACCGCCCGCGACCAACCCTCTTACTCACCTCCACCGTGACCAGCCACGGCTTTGACGGCTCCGGCTCGTGCCTTTCCTCGGTCGGGGATGGGGAAGAAGAAGGAAGGGGATTGGGAAGAAGAGCACGTGGGATGGGGAATAAGAAGGAAGAGGATGGGAAAGAAGAGCACATGGGCGGGACCCACCATGGCGTCAACGCATCCCCCGAACCGCGCGACGGCTCGCGCGAGCGTAGATAAACCTTTCCGCATTTTTGTTTGTTCATCGTCTCGACCTTAGAACTACACAACAGGAGGATCACTAAACGGTGGGGGAAGTTATAGTGTACTTGCCCAACGAAGACAGCAAAAGCTCGTGCTAGTAGTATGTGTTGCAGCGTGCCTCGCTTGAACCGTCGTCCTCACGCGCCGTGTCCCTCGTCCTAGGTGCTGCTCTTCCGCCACCCATGCACCAGGGTAAACAAAAATTTACCTTGTATAATCAGCCTATAAAACTAGTTTATTCACTTCTCTAGCCTGATTACTGCATGGAGCTTATCACTAGTGCACCCCATTCAACTTTTTTGTAGCTCCGCGCCACTGGTTAAACTATCACGGTAAGCTTCTTTACTCATGGAACTTCCTGTCGGGTGCGTCTCAATTTCTATGTCTGATGGCGCATGGCAGATTATATGCTCTTCTGCAGTTCTGCTATGTCCTCCTGTATGGGCGGAAATATATTCGCCTACTCCTGTATGTGCTAGCAACCTGGGAATCCTGTTCGTGCAGAACCATAGCTGTAGTTTTGTTTCCTGCTTTTATTTTTCATGTTGGCTCTGAACTCGTGTGGTTTCTATGTTATTGCAATGAAACCGGGGGCGAGGTCCCTTTTATTCTAAAAAAATATAAATATGTTCGCCTACTCGGCATCATGTTTAGTAGGGAGTACTAGTGCATAATTTGTGCGGGTGGTCCTCTCTTTCTCCTAAACCGATAACTCGTAGGCGTGCTTGTCGTCGCGTGGATAGCATGTGCGTCGCCCCAGTGCGTCTCTCTTACTTGTTTGTCATGGCCAAGTTTTTTTTGTATTTGATGTGTATCTACATACATGCCCACCGTGGAAATCGAGGATATATTATTTCAGACGGTCCATAGATCCAGAGGAGGAAATATAGATTTTATTTTAGACGGTCCACAGACTCAGAGGGGGGAATTCGTAGAGAGATTTATTTTAGATCAACGATGTGCAATGAGTGTAGTCCTAGAGGGCTTTTGTGTAGACAAGATGGAGACATTTTAATTTCTTGTGGAATATAAAATGTTGATAAAAACAAATACAAAAAATTGCAAAGATGTGCAACGAGTGTAATCCTAGAGTGCTTTTGTGTAGACGAGATGAAGACATTTTTTCTAGTGGAATATAAAAGCTGGATAAAAACAAACACAAAAATTGCCGTACACACCATGTCGGTGTGTAGATTTGAGAGTTTGGTCGCAGCTGTTTCAACTAGAGTCGCTACATGAGACACGCATGCACTCTCATATCATATCATATCACCTTTTGATATATTTTTTAAATAGGTGGCTTACCACATATGCCATGTGGTGACCATATGCCGCTGAGAAGCCATTATAAACTCGGTGTAAGCTTCCTTAGCTAAGCCGTGTGGTACTAACTATTCAAATCAACGTCGGAGCCTGCTGGGCAGTACCGCAACGTAGCTATATTGGGCCACGTACGGTCCAAGGATACCCAGGTGCACGTTCAAGATACTTGAGCCTGCCGGCATCAAGCCCAGGTCCACGTTCTGTCCGCTTTACAAACAAAAAAGAAACATAAGCAAAACCTTTGTGAAGCTGAATACAGATGCAGGGTTCGACAGACTCAGGATCTGGATCGTGCATGACCAATCTGGATTTTTCATTTAAGGTTGCCATGGGACTTTTCAATATGTGGAGGATGGTGCAACGGCGGAGGCGTGGGCTGCATCAAGCTCCTGGTTGAATCAGCCTCGTGAAAGTTGTTGACACTATGCAAAATGGAGGGAATTCGTTGAGAGCAACCACGGCAATCTACGAAGAATGTACTTTCCTTTCTCCAGCTTTGCACGTGTCTTTTTTGTCACTATCCTAGGGAAGCTAATAGGGCACGCATCACATGAACTTGCTAAGTTTCATGAGGTGAACCATGGTGTGTGGCATGGATCTAGTGGCGGAGCTGCTGTGTTAGCATTGGGTTCAGATGAACCCAATAAATTGCATAATATCCTTCACTAATCTTATGTTAATCATTGCTTACTAGTTAAAAATTCACTATAAACAGGCGAATGAACCCAATAAGTTCATGCGCTAGCTTCGCCACTGCATGGATTTGCCCGTTTGCTTAAGTGACGTAATCGCAAACGATGTATCTTTGATTGCTAAGTAATAAAGTTGTCGTGGTGGCTTTAAAAAACACCCTATGTCCGCCGTCACGTGGTGGTTTCTGTTTTATTCTCGTGATTTGGTACGCGACTCGAGGCGGCTCCGTCTTAGTTCACCTGCTTTTTTCCTTGTTCGTGTGCATGACTTGTGGATGACTTGTGGCGGTCATCTGACATCATTGTTTTTTTAAGAAACTAACTTTTAAGATTGTTTCCTTCATACAATCTTGCGTGAAGGCCTTATTGGACTAGGTCTTCGAGCCTTCGACGTAAGCACCGTTGCGTACAAGAAGGATACGGATTGACGCCTATCCTTTAGAAAGAGGAGGTGGAAGAACATACATAGTGGCGATGATCTACAGGTTGGACAAGCGGTGCTAACACCGCCAAGACAGCGACGCGTAGAAATCTGAACAAATTATAGTAGTTGGACAAGCAGTGTTATTTGTTTCTTTTTAGTGTTTTCACACCTATTTTCTCACTTCTGGACCAAGTCCTAAATTTACAGATAATCATGCTGTTTCCCTCCCCCACTTATCATTAAGTCCGAGTCGTAGAGAAAGAGTGAGATGCATTTTAAAAATTCATCATAGACTTTCCCTATGATTTGATAGAAGTAAGAAACAAAGAGTCATTAGTAAAAAAAAACAGACAGGACCGACGGATTTACCTGATGTAAAGAAGACCCTAAAAGTCTCCGGTTAGTCGATTCTCTTCATTTACCACTTTCCTCTCTCTCCTTTTTTCCACTAACTCAATTATAGTTTATTGGATTCTTGTTTAAAAGAATCAAAATAGAACTAAACTAAGAACACATAAAAAGAGCATAGAGGATCAAGGCCATTACCAAATGCTCCCAAAACTCGGCGCAAAGAACCAACCAGATTGCCCCAGTGGATAAATAAGGAATACAGAAACAAAAACCGCGATTGGACCAGAGAATGAGATTGCATTATAAGGCCGCAATTGAACAGACCGAGCAAGTTCAAATTGGCGTAACATGAAACCTATTAGTGCAAAAGCCCCGTGGAGAGCTACAAAAGTCCATAAACCGCCTAATTGAAAACCCGCTTATACTGAACAAATTATAGGTGTTGATCGATAGGCGATTGACTCTAGTTGATGTTGAACGAAATTTGTAAGTTGATGGTCTCTATGAATTTTGCTCGATGTTAATTAATTAAATAATAGTAGCATGTTTGGTTTTAAAACTTATTTTTATAGCGTGTAATTTTAGTGGTACCCCACTAGTATATCTGTTAATGTCACATGTGGGATGCACGCCGCCTGTACGCATTCTAGAAAATCCCCGTATATGTTTTTCCGCAGATTCAACATATGTATTCTTTGGCCAACATTGTTCCCTTGTTTTCTTCTATTTCGTTTTAGACTATTTAGTTTCTGTCCATTCCCGTAAAATATCGTTTCGTTTCCATTATGTCATGTACATTTGCTTTTTCTACCGAAACATACGGAAAATTTCCATTCCAACTGTTTTGACCCCTATTCCTGAAAGCTATATTTTACCCATCTCATTCAACTGCCTCATGGTATGATGAAGAATGTATGCTACTATTTATATTGAAATTTTATACTTTCACCATACGTCAACTTGTTGTTAAATAAATTATGTTATTATTAATACATCCAACTATATTTTATCATAACTAGCAACATGAAGAATGGATAAAATTCATTTATATTATGACGCAAATACAATTCTTAGTAATAAACTCAAATCATATTTAGTTTCAAAGGTTTTGTATTATTTAGACTGGGGTGTTTGAAAAATACTTTTGTTGCCATGTATTATACCATGTATTGGAGGAAACAATATTTTCAAATTATTCTACAAAATAATTTATGCATGTTGATGTATTAATATGCGCTTGTAAGTATCATTACCCTTGTATCCTTAAATATCAATGGAAGTTGGAGCATGATTTTAGATATGTATTAATACGGAAAATGAATTTGTAAACATATCTTGAGTTCAAGAATAGAAAGTATGGGTATCTAAATAGAGAATTCTAGAGCGTATGTAATGTCCATATCCCAGCATCCGAGGTATGGAGTAGTAGATAAGCCTCAAATCTCCTTGTCGGTCTCGCTTATTGGCACTGATCATTCCTCAGAAGTTTCCATCTCTTCTGGGGTAAGAAGCTAGCCTATGAGCTTTACTTTATATCAAAATAATGCTATTTGTAGCATTCATTCATGTGTATTTAGAATTGGTAGTGTTGTTAAATTCAATTTTACATTGATTCGCTCGTGCACAATTACACACGATTAAAATGGAGGATCTCACATGATTTACCAAACGGTCGCCATGTCGTGGGGGTGGGTGATATGGTAGTCAATTGCACAAGGTTCATAAAGCCTTTTGTGCGATAGGGCTCACCCGTGCGATGATGAAGCCTTGACACATGGCTCACCTGTGCTCGTATTGGCAAGATCGCACTGGCCTAAGGATAATTTCTCGTGTGTTCTTTAGTTCTTATCGCAAACACTTTTATTAAATTCAATCGTGTGTGCTTGAATGGCCATCGCACACAATTTTAATTCGTAAGACCATGCTCGGGGCAACCTCAGTTTTTCCTTAGAATTTGTTCCGCCTGCATTTCTTTAATTTCTAGGATTGGAAACTATGCCAATTGTTTCTTAGGATTAAATGCACTAAATTGCATACGAAAATTTACATAAGAATCATCCTTTTTCTCTTTCCACAATCAAACAACCTTTCAAAACCACCTTATAACTCCGATGTTCTTTGAATCCTGCCAATCAAAAAGGCAAGTTGCATTTAGGGGCGGAGCTACAGTGTAATTATCGGGGTCAAATGACACCGACGCCAAGTAAAAATCCCTTGTATCTATAGTGCATAAGCAAGAAATGACCCCAATAAAATTGATGCAAGTTTGTGTTACTCATGTTTCTGACCCCAACGACCAATTACTCTTACTTCGCCCTTGGTTGCATTCAGTGCTAGAACAACCCCCTCAAAATTTATGTATTTGGATGTTTCAAAAAAACACATAATTTGCAGACACACGGTACCACACAACCAGAACATTTTCCCGGTTGAATTTCAGTATATACAAATAATTCATACGTTCACCTAGCCTAGAGAATGGGGCAGTAGCCCAATGGCTTGGGTCGCAGTGGCACACCCAGTGATTTGGGTTTGACCCACGTCGGTGGCGGAATTCAGGAATACGTGGATATTATACTATATCAGCACCACCTAGGGCTAGTCCTAGTCGGATTTCATTCACAAACTCATGTGCAACGCCGGGAATCTCGATGGGGAGAGGTAAGAATAAGAGCTTCCACACGTACACCAGTAGCAGTACTAGATTGCTTGGTTGGTTTTATTTCTACTTTATTCAAGGATTTTTAAAAGAATTTGGCATGGACATGAACTTCCAATGGTGGTGTGCAGCGACCCCCATGCCCCTGTCAACTAGGAACTCTAGATAAATATATTTCTCTCTCCCATACATGGGTCTACACCTTATTTGGCAAAGCACACCATGCAACACTTGGCAAAAACCGATGATGCCGAGAATCATGTCACGGTAGTCGGCAAAACAGATGGTACAAGTGGTGTAAGCTTGTTGCCGAGCATAGCCTCGGCACTCTGCACACTCATTTGGCGAGCACCATGACTATGGTACTCGGCAAATCGAAGGGACACGTGACACGATCTAGTACCAACTATTTGCCGAGTCGCCCTATGATGAGGTGATGAATTGTAGTACGGTTGTGCCCCGATATGGTGCAGGGAAATGCGGATTCATGGGGTCCTGGCCTCGAGCGGGGTTTTCGAAAACCAATTACTCGTTTTATAGGTCGATCGGGGTTGATGCGTCGCGATTCCATTTGGAAACGGGGAGGGGTTTTTTAAGAGGATGTCCTTAGAATGCGTAGCCGCAATTCATTTGCGCCACTTGTAGGTTTTTTCCTACTAGTGCTAGTCTTGCCCCCACTTTCAACCCGAGGCGTGAGACACCCAACATAGTGCCCGCGATACAGATACCTCGACACTCGTGATATTGAGTTGTTGTGGAGCCGGGTGTGATTGATATAACTTTATTACCTTTTTTATAAAAATGCAGGCATCCGAATACAAATTAGGAAGGGCCATCCTTGGGAAAAGGTCATTTCAAAGTGTAGATTAATAAGTCCGAGCAGAGGATAATTTATTCATGAATATAAGAAATTAATACAAGGATCAATTCAGTTGTTGACATGTGAAAAAGCGGGTCATTTGTCGTAGATATAAAAATAGAAAAATCACTTGTGTGGAAAGTTGAAGAAGCTACTTTGCTTTGTCGGCTATAACAGTACAAAAATAGGGATATTTGTCTTGGTGATGTAGGTTTTTTTACTTGTCGAACACTGAAAAAACTTTTCATAAAAAATACAAAAGGAATTGCCGTACACACCATGTCAGTGTGCAGATTTGAGAGTTTAACGCAGCAGTTTCAACTATCGTGCTAGAAGAGACATGCATGCACTCTCATATCATATCGCCTGTGATATTTGTTTTGTTTTAGTTGCTTACCACATATGCCATGTGGTGACCATATGCCGCTGAAAAACCTGTATAAATTGGAGGAAACTTACTTATCTAAGCCGTGTGGTACTAATGATTCCAATCGACGTCCGAACCTGCTGGCAAGTAACTTGACGCATCTATTGGGCCACAGTCCAAGATACCCGCCAGGCCGCCAGCATGCATGAGCCCACGATACTACGTCACCAGCCCAATGACAGTTTTGCAATCTGATGCAACCTTCAGATTATTGAGCTGGAGATCATTTGCAAGCATCAATCCCTGCGAACACCATAGCTGACGCTCCTAGAAAGTTGCCGTCAGCGTCTCTACAGACAACACTTGCAGCCGAACTTCCCCTCTCACGTGAAAAACAACCATCAACATTTGTCTTCACTGATCTAAAGAAAAAATTACACTTATCTTGACCGAAGCAGCAGGTGTTGGAATCCATCTGTTTGGTGTGTTTACTGATCGACGAGTATGTGATATTGATAGGTTTTCTCAGGCTACGGAGCGCCTCCAGATAAGACCCGTTAAAAGATTGTGTCGATAAGGGACTATGATATAGTTCTTCATGTATAGCTTTTATGCGGGATGTCTAAATAGCCCAAAGGGTGACCATCATTTTTGTAAATTCATCCGATGAAAGAGTATCATGCATTGTGAAGAGCCAGCTCTTAGCCTTCGGCTCTGTATTTGAACCAATGTGTTCAACAATTTTTTTCATCAAATAGTGCCCACAGTCACACACCAAGACGGCGAGACACCTGACGGTAAATTAAGGAGTGGCGCCAAGAGTTTTCCGCCCTACATAAAGAGCACAAGCTGGTAGTTCACATATTCCGTCGATGAAGAAGATCCCATGAGGGGATTGATTGCCACACCAACTTCCACACAAACACCTTCGGAACTAAAAGCTTCCATAAATAAATGCAAGCCTTCTTCTCATCATTATAACTGGAGGATCCGCTCAATCTCTTCCCTTCTCATTTTGGTCTCATAAATTATCTTGTAAGCTGATGTGACATAAAAATCACCCTAACGTTCATAATGCCATACACAGTGATTGGCACTATATAGGTGATGTACATAGAGGAATACCCTTGCATTCGCATCGTGCCATGTTGTGTTAAAAGTGTTTTGGTCTCTCTAAACCAAAGTCGGGTTAACAAGTTTATTCGGGACACAATTATTCGCAACTATGCTTTCTTCAAGCGATGGTGTAATGTGAGATCAAATTCAAAAAGTATCTAATAGTTACGGAAGCTACCTCCAAAAGTCTGAAACAATGTCATGGATTTCTCAGCAGAATACATTGGGGACCAAGTTTTGTATCGACAACTCCAAAGGCGGGCCCTAGTGGAAGGAAATAGAAAACTAGATCCGTTTTTTCTTGTGAAAAAATAAAAAATAAAAATTGCTGTACACACCACGTCGGTGTGCGTGTGCAGATCTAAGATACGCGAGAGAAATCACCCCCAGGGCATGCATGCACACTCAACTCCATGTCATTATCCTTTTTCCTGTACTAGTAACTGGGCACGTGCACATGCACGTAATAAGAAGTGTGTGGATGTAAAATAAGATAAATTACATTAAAATTAGATTACTCACTATAACATTTGATGTTCTTGAGGTAAGATCTCCAAGTTTCTCCGCGGCAAAGAAAAACCTTTTGTGTACTTCCTATTGTGGATGAATTCAAAACAAACAGTATGTGATCTGAGCACTGTGCTACAAACCAGCACCAAGTTAATTTCCACGGACAGAAGGAACGCCGATTTCAGCCTGATCTCCAACCAATCTGCACATCAGAGCACACTTCTCTGTTTTATGATTTAATAACCCCAAAGTCCACATCAAGCAATAGAGCAATAGATATATTAGGGCCCTGACAAGCTATCTCGTAATCTTTGTCCATGTTGTGTTTCTCAAATTTATACTTATATGAATCTGAGTTTCCATTGCGTTTGCATATACCTTTAATTTCGTCTGGACCAACCTCCTGATGTGTAGGTTGCAGGCCCCCGTAGCAGTGGTCTCAGGCTGCAGTGGCGGCGGCTTGCTTCCGAGGCCCCGACCGCATGGTCCCTGGCGGCGGGGGGATACGGGATGGTTAGGGGTTCGTTTAGCGTTTGGACTGGGATTTGATTAGCGCCCGTTTTTGAGTCCGCGACTGACCATGGAGGCAACGTGCATCGTTCGATGAGTTGGTTTGACGGTCAAGATCAATTGGATCACCCCTATCTCTCCCTTTTTTTATATTAGTGGTGATGTGTTCCTAAGAGAAGTTATTTGTCCTGATGGATTCACGGACCCGGTTATAAACCGTTAGAAAGTTTCTTAGGCGAGCCGTGTGGTACTATTTGATCGCGTGAATATCTATCGGAACAAGCTATGTGCTACTGTGCTAGCTAGTACGCACGCCGGGCTTTAGCCCAATAGCCCATAAAAAGAGAAATCGGTTTTAGGAAGCCGTAAAGCACAATAGATTGGCCTACGTCGGTCCATGAGACTTGCATGAAAATTCCTCACAACAGCCTTTTGCTCAAAAAAAAAAAACAGCCGGTGGGCCTGGCTAGCTTACGCACTCGCACTTCCTCCTCCGCCGGTTCGCCGCCGCCCCCGACCAACCCTCTAACTCCACCCTTCTTCTCCGGCGTCGGCGACCCACACCCCCGCAGCTCCAGCTCGTGCCTTTCCTCGGTCAGGGGTGGGGAAGAAGAAGGAAGGGGATTGGGAAGAAGAGCACGTGGGATGGGGAATAAGAAGGAAGGGGATGGGAAAGAAGAGCACGTGGGCAGGACCCACCATGGTGTCAACGCATCCCCGAACCGTGTGACGGCTCGCGCGAGCGTAGATAAGCCTTTCGGCCTCCTTTCGGCCTTTTGGTTTGTCCTCGTCTCGACCTTAGAACTACGCAACAAGAGGATCACTAAACGGTGGGGGACGTTGTAGTGTACTAGCCCAAGGACGACAGCAAAAGCTGGTGCTAGTAGTATGTGTTGCAGCGTGCCTCGCTTGAACCGTCGTCCTCGCCGTGTCCCTCGTCCTAGGTGGTGTTCTTCCGCCACCCATGCATGCACCAGGGTAAACAAAAATTTACCTTGTATAATCAGACTATAAAACGAGTTTATTCACTGCTCTAGCCTGATTACTGCATGGAGCTTATCACTAGTGCACCCCATTCAACTTTTGTGTAGCTCCGCGCCACTGTTTAAACTATCACGGTGAGCTTCTTTACTCATGGGACCTTTCTGTTGGGTGCGTCCCAATTTCTGTGTCTGATGGCACGTGGCAGATGATGTCCTCCTCTATGGGCGGCAATATTCGCCTACTCGGCGTCCTGTTTATCATGAGTGCATTATTTGTGGGTGCTCCTCTCTTTCTCGGTTTCTCCTAAACTGATAACTTGTAGGCGTGCTTGTCGCCAGTGGCGGAGCGGTGTGTTAGCTGTGGGTCAGCCAATATTATCATATTTACCTGTTGTTACATGTCATTTAAAAGCAAATACAAAAAATTGCCGAACACACAATGTCGGTGTGCAGATTTGAGAGTTTGGTCGCAGCCGTTTCAACTAGTGTTGTTAGAAGAGACTTGCATGCACTCTCATATCATATCACCTTTTGATATTTTTTAAATAGGTGGCTTACCACATATGCCATGTGGTGACCTTATGCCGCCGAGAAACCATTATAAACCGGTGTAAGCTTCCTAAGCTAAGCCGTGTGGTACTAATTATTGGCGGAGCCTGCTGGCCAGTAGCGCAACATAGCTATATTGGGCCACGGTCCAAAGATACCCATGTGCACGTTCACGATACTTCAGCCTGCCGGCATCACGCATCAGCCCATGTGGGGAAGCTTGCGACGGGCCAGCCCAATAACAAGTGCTAGATCGAGCTCGCTGTAGCTTACCTAAGATAAGAAAGCTGGCTGTAGCCACGTACAGGTAAATGATCGTAGTTGAAAAAAATGAGCAGGGGCTAGTAGGGTTCTAACAAAAATGCAAATAAAAATAAACTAGTTTCTGAAAATATGAACTTTTTTTTAATTTTGAACTTTTTTTAAATGTGAACATTTATTGATCTGAATGTTTTTAGATTTGAACATTTTTCGACACTGAACATTTTTAAATCTGAACATTTTTCAGTTCTTAATTTTTTACATTGGAATCATTTTTTATTTTAACTATTTTCAAATTGGAATAATTTTCAAATGTGACCATTTTTTAGATCTGAACAATTTTAGATTTGAACAATTTTCCAAACTGAACATTTATAAAAATTAAAAAACATAAAAATAATAAAAAACCAAAACCAAAACGAAACCTAAAAAGAAACAGAAAACAAAAAGAAGAAAAAAAATAAAACCCGCCAATATGGCCGGCCCACTAGCGAAGCTATCCCTTAATGCGGCAGTATGTTAAGGGCCTGTTTATTTGTAGTAGATAAAAGTTGGGGCAGCATCTTTTCCTACAGACTATGTCCACCAATAATAGAAAGAAAGAAAATGACTAGCATCCTGCTCGTCAAGGTTTGACAATTCCTTCATGTCAATTATAACTAATTCGTAACCCTCAAGTGCGTCAAGAAGTAAAGACTAAATATTCTAGCATATACCATCACATATCTGATCTCATCACGAATGTAACCTTGATGATGCAAGTGGTTCGGTGTTCATTATTATTGTATCAGGTTTTTCATCTACCTTCAACGTTAAAATAGTAGAAAACATTATGGTGCATGTTGGCACTATATTAACAATGGGGAAGTTGTGATTTTTTTAACAGACTAGCAAAATGCCTGCCCGTGCGTTGCAACGGGCTGATGAAAAATAATATGTGCTCATAACTAAAATGTATATATTTTGTAACTTCAAAACGTCTTAAGGAACATCTTAAAATTAAGCGTCACCTAGATTTTGGTATTATTTCATTAGAAGCATTTTGAATTTCTGTTCGAGATCGCTCACACGTTCGGCTGCATGACAACCTCTCGGAGATGAAACCACTTAATGAAAATTTAGTGCAGAAATCGTCAAATATAGAACGGAGGTAGGATCCAAGAGAGAACTAAAAGTGCACACTGAATTTTGTAAGGAGAGAAATTGATGATGGTCCTAAATAAGCATGGTTAGAAGTTGTTAAATATGCATGATTTTTGATACCGATAGACAGATTACATTTTTCTGAACATTTTGATATGTTGAAAACATTTTTCTGAACTACAGATCAAAAGTTATATATTATACAATTTTGGATATTTTTCTGAAATATCTGGAAACGTTTGAAATTCTGATAGTGGGACCCGCATGTAAGGGTTTTAGTAATTACCGAAAATATTACATAACCAATTTTCAGCCTCTATCTTCTGCTTGCTCATCCAGGTTATCTATACTTTTGATATGAAAAATTAATCATACTTTTACCAAAATTAAAGATCCACTTAGAGGGCAAATTAATCAAATTCACCTAAGCAAAATGGAATATCTCTGCAAAAGAAGAGAGGTGCAGTTGCACCATGACCACGGCTGGGCTGAGCTGTGTTCCCCGATTGTCCCCCATGGCATCTCCCTTCGACAAGTGTGTATTTAGAGTGATAATTTATTTGAGAACTGAAGATGAACAAATGAACGGAGAGCAGAAAGTTACCTCAGTCATTGGACTTATGCAAGTCGTGGATGGAGAAAATCTACTGCTTCTCCTCCCTTATGCTGCAAGATCTGCCTCAGCACAGTCTCATCCCCATCTGAAACTAAGAAAAAAAATAGTTTGCAAATTAATCAAACAGATGTCGTGCATTAGTCCAAGAAAAACAAGACCTGGCAAGCAGATGAACAAGACGACATTTTACTATGAAATTCACACATATAGAGAGAGTGGAACCTCAATCTTGTAGCCGACGCACAGCCCTGTCCACGCGGGTACGATCTCCTGGCGATGGTGACGCCTCTGTCCTGGTGGAGCAGCGGCTGGCGCTCCTCGAGTCGATGGCGACGGCGCGCTCTTCCACAGATGTGCCGGCGAGCTGGCCTGCACCAGCGCGGACGGAGGAGGCGTCGGCGTGGTGGCCCGGTTGGTGGGGAAGGAGCCGGCAGCGCGGCCGGTCGCCTCCCCTGCCTCCTCTTTGCCTGCGCCAATCGCCCCCTCCGCCGTACTCCTTCTCCTCCTGCGACCCCCGTCGTCCTCCTCGCCTCAAGGTGTCCGGCCGTCCGAGCCGCAGGACGCTGTGGAGCTGTGCACCCACGGTCGCTGCTTTCCAGACTAGGCCGCGCTCATCCGGATATGAGGCACGGTGCAGCGGCCGCGTGCTCCCTCCCGGCCCTGCTTCTCCGGGTGGGCAGCGAGGCGGCCATGCTCCTCCTGATGCGAGCTATGGGGCAGCGGCTGAGCGCTCTCTTCTGGCCCTGCTTCTCCATGGGCTGCTCGTGGATGCGGCAGATTGGGGAGGAGGAGAGGATGCGGAGGGCGACAACAGCAGTGGTGGCGGCGGCGCGGGAGGGGATTGGGGGTAGAGAGAACGAGCGAGGACTGGATGAGGCTGACAGGTGGGCCTCACGACGCCGTTCGCCACGCTCGCGCAGCGCCCTCCCGCGGCCCTCGAGGAGCTCCGGCGGATCCGGGGCGGCGTCGCCGAGTCCTCTGCCAGGGTGGAGGTTGAAGAGAAAAGGCGTTTTTGCAAACTGCTCCATGGGATTTCCCAAAATTGCAAATTGGTCCTTCCGCCGTACGGAACGACGAAGGCTCATTTGCCTGGTGGACTGCAGGTTTATTTCCTTGTTTGTCAGGGGTGTTTTTGCAAAACGGTCCGAACCGTTCAGTTTCACTCAGCGGTGGCATTTGATGTAATACGGCTGAGTTGGCAGGGGCAAAACCGGAAGAAAAAAGGTTGGACGACAAGAAGGCTTACTGCCTTTTATAGTAGGTATAGATTGACGAATCTGGTTGCATGTAATGAATGTTAACACTATATTATCAAGGGGCAGCAGCGAAAAAGAATTAAATTTGACGAATCTGCTTGGTAGTTTCAGGATACCATCACATATATGTCAGGGTGCCGCATTCATGTCCATCTTAAAAAGAGGACAAATGCAGTTGGTTTGCAAGTGGCGTAGTGGTAGAGTTCTGATCATCCTATGTACTGTATAAAATCATAGATCACATGGAAATTTTGGCACTTCCTTTCCTCCAAAGGGTGTCGAACCACAATAGATTAGAAAAAGAAACGACAAACACTCTCCATGGTCATCATCGATAAACTAATTCGGGTTACTGGACTCTTGATTGGAGTTATGTTCTCATTTTGATTGAATGATTCTACACTACGTAAAGGTCCAGTTTATACGTGTAGTAGACAAAAGTTGGGGTATACTCATCGTAGAAAGGACGTCCACCAAGAACAGAAAGATGTAAATTGAATGACTAACACACTCTCTAAAAGTCAAGGTCGCTCTCTCTAATGAAAAGGACTAACACAAAAAGTCCTGCCCGAGCCAAACCCATCCATCCGAACCGAACCACTAGGCCGAGCCAAAGTCCCACTAGTTCACACTTGAAAACTTCAGAAGTTGTTAACTTCTCTTTGAGCTGCACATATTCTTTCTGAACTCCCGTGTCCTCTCTCTCATATATGTTGTTTTCCGACAGCATTTTTGGATAGTGTCCTGAACAGCCTTCTCTAGTGTATTGTACTTCGTGCTCTTGTGTTCCGAGCTGCCATTTGATGTGTTTTTTTTTTTGCTTTTCTATTTTGGAGTAGTTCACTACCTCTGTGCTATGATTTCGGTTAAATTAGACGATAGAAGAAATGTTCTTACGGGGAAATTCGCTGAACACATGTCCATTACTCCGTTTTTGCAAACCTAGAAAACAGTACATTATATAGAAACGACATACGTTCGCCGACCACTGTAAAAAGAGGTTAACTATATAGAAAAGTAGTACTTAGTTCGTTTCAAATATCATGCACTCAGCCTAAACCCGCTATGTACAACAACTGAAAACCGTCTACAGAAAAATAAGATAAAACCACAAAAAGTTTGCACCGTAAAAATAATAAAAGCATCCATCTCAAAACATCTAGGAAAGAAATTAATACTTCGAAGTTCAGAAGTTCATGTATAACCTTGAAGTCCACTTATATTAGAAATGCAAAAAATAGAAATTTGAAAGAAAAAGTCAGAAGTTAGTATATTTTATCCTGAACCATAAGGAGTTGAAAGAAAAGTCAGAAGAACCGTGCAAAAGCAGCTCCAAGCTATTTGGATTTTTTTTTAACCTACCTCCTGTAGACTCAATCTAGGTTTTTCTTTCGAAAAGGACGTGTTTGAAGATTTAGATGGAATCTATAAGTAGATGAAGGGCCTCCGCGCCGGCTCGACGGGCGATGCAGTGCCCGATTTGGGCGTAAGCGAGGCCCGTGCAGATGACGTCAAAGTCCTCTGGGAGGCAGACGAGTGGGGTTCTTGGTGAACTCCTTGACGGAGAGCATGCATGTCGTAGAAGAAGGTGTTACCCTGGCGGTAAACTGGGAGGAATGGGACGACGCTAAATTGGTTTATAGAAAAACGTGTATTTTACCAAGTTCTGATTGTCCTTTTTTCTTTTTTTAGGCAACCATGTATTTCATTAATCAAAAATCAAGTTACATGAAACAACACACATATGGAAATGAAAAGAAGGATAAGCCCAGTATCCTTAATTTGTAGATAAAATCCTTAGAGATTGAGGTATACAAAATGATCCCTAGGGTTTCCTGCAACCATCGTAGCCATCGGCCACCACCCAAATCCAGCACCGCCGAGACGGACGCCGGAAGAAACGTCGAGCCCCTACCATTGCAAGATCTAAAAAAGCACCATCTCCAACGAGTCTTTGTGAGTCGACGAACAGGCCTGTTGCACACAACGAGGCACATGCCGCCCGGTTGACGTCCTCGTGTTGTCTTGGACCAAGATCCGTTGCCTCCCATCGACGAAGTCAAAGAAGAACGGCTGATCCACCAACTCGGGACAAACATCCACGCACTAGAAGAACCAGCTCACCCCAGCCGCCAGCGCCGCCATAGAAAGCGACACCCCGAGAAAATGGTCTCACCAGATCAGGAAGAACAGTGAAAAGACCAACCATCGATCTTAAGGACCGACAACCAAACGTTGCCATTAACTCTATATTTATTTGCACAGACGCCGCTCCCACCAACCCAACAGCACACCACAACAGACAGACACTAATCCTAAATACTAGACGGAAAAAGAGGTCCCCCTTCCTCTTGCCGCCGGAGTGGCAAGCAGAGGGAGAGGGAACTAGTGCCCTTGCCGGCTGAGATCTGGAGGGAGGGAGTTGGTCGCTACCTATTGTGAGGGAGGGAGACATGAAAGGGTTCGCGTCAAACAGCCCTCGGTAGAGGAAATGAGTGGTTCCAATTTCCTTAGATTTTTTAGGCTAACAAAACATAGTTTTATGTGCAGCTACACTGTTAAACAATGTTTAGGAGAAACGGGTTTGCTAAATTCTTGGTATATAAACAATGTTAGATTTAGGCTCAACTATGGGCAGCCCAAATAGCAATTACTGAAATCTTAATGGCCCATATGTATGGCAAGATCAAAGGGTGTTTAAGTTTGTCCCACATGAAAAGTTGGATGAGAGTTGCACCGTGGAATGTTCTATGGCTTGATAAGTGTTTGAGAACAGGAGATACTCTCATCCACTCCTCCTCCTACGCTGCTTTCTCTTCAACCGATCCGTATGTGTGATGTATATCGATCTGCGGTTTTACAATGGAGGTGTTTGCGTATATACTGATATTGTTCATTTTGATTAGTACAACTAATATGTTTGAGTTTCACATGTTAGTAGTTGCTATCGTCATGTTTACTATTCTGGAATTAATCATCGTAATTATTACCTAATTTTCCAACTAACAAAGCCTTAATTAAACCATCTAAACTTAACACTATTGAACTCTTACTCACACCCACGCCCAGATACATCATGGTATGGAATTCTTTGTACTACAAGACCAGACCAAATAGTAGAATAGGGTCTCATAAATAATGTTCAACAAATTGAGATTCATTTAGCAACCGATTCTGTCATCCACATCCACCCTTTCAGCTCATCCAATCGGTAGTTTCGAAATCCATAAATAGGGGTCTCAAGCGCAGGTGCAGAGCAGCGAGCCAAGATAACCTTGGCAGCAAGGAAGAAAACCTAGGAGCCTGTCTTTGTGACATCTTTCGAGCTAGCTAGCTAGGTAGGCCGGCAGGAATTTTGGCGACTAGCCAAAAGCTACAATGAAGCTAGAAGCGGTCTCCACAATGCTTGGTAGCTGCTCCTATATGTCCCTGCTGCTCATCCCTATAGCGCTCGCATACCTCGTCCACAAGATTTGTAATGACAAATGCTCATCGGCCACGGTTCCGCTTCCGCCGGGGCCATCGCCGTGGCCCGTGGTGGGTAGCCTTCCGGAGATGATGCTCAACAAGCCGGCATTTCGTTGGATCCATCTTGTGATGAAGGAGATTGGCACTGACATTGCCTGCTTCCGCCTCGGTGGTGTCAACGTCGTGGCTATCACCTGCCCCAAGATAGCGAGGGAGGTGCTCAAGAAGCAGGACGCCAACTTCGTGTCCCGGCCGCTCAGCTTCGCCTCCAGCACCATCAGCTATGGCTACAAGGACACGGTGCTCTCGCCATTCGGCGACCAGTGGAGGAAGATGCGCCGGGTGCTCACCTCCGAGATCGTCTGCCCTTCCCGTCACAAGTGGCAGCACGACAAGCGTGCCGACGAGGCCGATAACTTCACACGCTATGTTTACAACCTCGCCACTGCCGGCGCCAGCTCCGGCGGAACGTCAGACGCCAACGTCGATGTCAGGCACGTCACACGGCATTACTGCGGCAACATCATCCGCCGGATTGTCTTCGGCAGTCGGTACTTCGGGAAGCCTCAGCCCGACGGCGGGCCAGGACCGCTCGAGGTGGAGCACATGGACGCTTCCTTCAAATCCCTGGGGCTCCTCTTCTCCTTCTGCGTCAGCGACTACCTCCCGTGGCTGCTTGGGTTTGACCTGGACGGCCACGAGAAGATGATGATGGAGGCCAATGCCACGGTGAATAGACTGCACGACACGGTCATCGGCGAGAGGTGGAGGAAGTGGAAGGGCGGCGAGATGCCGGATGAGCCCCAAGATTTGCTCGACGTACTCATCACGCTCAAAGATGGGAATGGCAACCCGTTGCTTACCATCGAGGAGGTCAGAGCACAGTGCAAGGTAAGCGATGAATGATAAAGATCTAGTAGCACAATGGAGTAAATTGCAAAAAATAAACACCACCATTGGGGTAAAGTTAACAACCTTGTAGAAAAAAATTCACCACCCATGAAATGGTAGGTGATTGACATCTTTGACCCATTTGTGATGGTTTTTTGCAATTCTCTCATCACACTGCATGCACGTACGTACATCAAAATAAGAAGCTGGTGCACATACATAAAAGTATCCATGTAAATACATGCAGGACATAACATTGGCAGCGACAGATAACCCGTCAAACGCCGTGGAGTGGGCGCTGGCAGAGATGGTGGAGAACCCGGAGTTGCTGGCCAAGGCGGTGGAGGAGATGGACCGGGTAGTCGGCCGGGAGCGGCTGGTGCAGGAGTCCGACATTCCCAGCTCAACTACGTCAAGGCGTGCATACGCGAGGCCTTCCGTTTGCACCCCGTTGCTCCCTTCAACGTGCCGCACGTCGCAATCGCCGACACCACCGTCGCCGGCTACCGTGTGCCCAAGGGAAGCCACGTCATCCTCAGTAGGACCGGCCTTGGCCGGAACCCGGCCGTCTGGGACGATCCGCTCCGCTTCAAGCCGGAGCGGCACATGGTGGGAGACGACGCCGTGGTGCTCACTGAGAACGAGTTGCGGTTCATCTCCTTCAGCACTGGCCGCCGAGGATGCGTTGCGGCGTCGCTAGGGACGGCTATGAGCGTCATGCTCTTCGGCAGGCTCCTACAGAGCTTTACCTGGTCCAAACCAGTTGGGATCTCGGTCATCCATCTCACCGAGTCCAAGGAAGACCTATTCATGGCCAGCCCGCTGGTGCTGCATGCGGAGCCACGCCTGCCGGTGCACCTCTACCCTCCCAGCTAGCTGCTGCTGAACCTCGATCAATCGTGTTTATGGGTTTCTTAATTCTTTAACGTGTGTGTATGGTTTTGAGGTCCAAGCAGGCCAGCGCTTCAAATTTCCATAGGTTAAGTTTTTTTTGTTTCAACCGGGTTTCAACCCTCTTCATTAAGCAATGGAAATAACATGTTTGCATAGATACAACCAGAAGGACAAGGTGTTGACAACCAGTTTTGGCTCGCAACAAAAGCATTCTTAAGATGGACTCGAATAAGAAGTTGTCTGTCTCTCCCAGACGAACATTTCTTTTTCTTTTTTTTATCATGACGATCTGAAGTCGTATTCGATCCGTGAAGCCAAAACAGTAACCATATTTAAAATGATCTGATCAAATGAAAAAGCGGTTAACATGCAGATTTGGGGTCTGGTCAAGGCGAACATTTCATTTTTTAAACTGCTCCACATACTAATGGTTTGCCAAAATTAACCCACGCCACTGGTGATACACTAATAACATATATACTAGTGGCGTGCAAAATTCAAGCCAACAAGCCCCACGCCTCAAATAAATTTCATCGGGACATGCCGTTGGGTCATACATACCATTGGCGTGCGACTGATCATGGCACAACACTGGTAATACATTAGTAGTGGCGCAGTCAGTTGGCCACGCCACTGGTATTTCGTGTATCATGATCCCGGAATACCAGTGGTGTGTCCACTGGTAATACATTAGTAGTGGTTATGCTTGCTGATGCAACTCTTTAAGAGCATATATATCGACATCAAGGCCTATTTTATCCGAAGGATTTTTTTAAAATAGTAGATTGTAATGCTTAGAAATTGTTCATATGTGCGTTACTTTAATTTGCATGATTGGAAACCACAATAATTTTTCGTTAGGATTCATTTGCACTTCATACCACAATTCCATACACTCCAACTACTCTTGAAAAGAATCGTCCATTTTTTCCTGCCCACAATCAAACACCCTTTCAATCACATGATATTTACTTACTCCTATGTTCTTAGAGTACTGTCAATCAAGATGGCAAGGTACATTCAATGCTAGAACAACCTCATAAAAAATTATCCATTTGTTTTTATGGCCTCTTCAGAAAAGCACAACAGCAATTGGAGAAAGATTGACAGCACATCCAAAACAATGATATCGGAACTTTTGCTTGAGGAAAACCTCTTATTCTTTAGCAGTTTTTTATGAATATATATTCCAGTGTGTTTCGAAAGATAAAATCTCACAAAAGCTTGAAAGTCTACATGTATGCGAAACTAGGCTACTGGATCGATGGTGCCGCCTCACTCGGCCCGCCACGAGCGGTCAACCTCTTGCTGGGCAGCGTGTACTTTCCGCCACAGCCACCGCTGTCATTCGAGGTGGACTTGTCACCGATAGATGATACCCGCCACCGATACACCACCACTAGCGACGCTGTCGCCAATCGCAAGGAATTAGAAATCATATGGCTCTGATACCAAATGTCGGCTCCAAGCATGATCTGCTAGATCTGAAGCACAAATGAGGAGAGAAGAACATAGCACAAACACTAATATTCGGAGCCTATTTATATTAAACTATTTTAGTTTGTCAAAAGCCTAGCTTTTAATGACATGTTTGTTGTTATTATTGATACATGTGTTGAAACAATTCATATATACCTAGCAACACTAACAATGTAAAATTTCTCATTTATTAAGTTACAGTTGTACAATTCTCATAAGTGTCATTGCAAATATGTACATTTGTTGAGACTAATCAAAATAATATTATTTTCCAAAAAATATATTATCCGATTGGGGTGCATAATAAAAATTGTTTGTTACAATGAAATTCGTATAAAATGTGCACACAAGTTCACACAATTACAACAATTAACGTCTACCCCTTGATGTATCAATGTGTTTGTATGCACTATTTCATATTATTCTTAAATATTTGTAGAACGCTGCGTAATGTTTTTTAGAGTATATTAATAGCAAATAACATGACTGAGATATCTGTCTTTCTCGAACTGAACTATGATATTTAGGTGTAACTAAATAGATAATTCTAGAACGTATAAAGTGTCCACTAGTTGCATGCCATGAAATCCCATTGGGAGTTCGTTTCTTCAAATATTTCCTTGTTCTTACTGGATATTGGTTAGCCATGGACACATCTGTGATTTGTTCTTGATATATAATTCATGCAATTTTTAACATGCATCCGTAATTTACGATATTGTTGCTATTCATTTGAATTGTCCATTGATTTTCACTTAAAAAATTGTTTTACATGCGTAAACTTTGTACCTGTTTGACCTATGTTGGTATATGTAAATTGGCTATGAAGGCAGCCCAAACCGATTAGATTTATGCATTTGTACATTAAATTTGAAAAAACAAACATATAATGTGCAAGAATTATTGATGTGCATCCTTGTCGAGTCGGGCTTTCTGCCTCTCAAGTTCGAGTGATCTCTTTATTTTAAGAATTCTAATTAAAACTATATTTAGAAGTAAAAATTACTAAAACAATTCTGAAAGTATTGAAAATGAGACCAACGAGGACTAGGGCTGGAAACTCGTGAGTTGAACGAGTAGCTCGAACTCGACTTGGCTTGGCTCAAACTCGTTGCTAAATGAGCGGAACCAAAATTTCGTTGTAAGCATTGGAAAAACTCTTACCCTTCCTCCTCATGGTGCCAAAATGGGTTGACAGTTTTTCGGAAAAACTCTTCTAATGGAGAAGAAAGTGGCGAGGAGGCTGGTCTGGGGTTCCTATATGCATTGGAATGAATGGTGTAATCCAGATCCTAGTTTCGGAGACATTAATATGTAAATGAACATACAAATCAAATCTTGCTCATGGATTATGTGTACACGACAAAATCATTGATAGTTAAAATTGATCTTATCTATTTATACTGAATTTTTTTCTTTGGGCTGTTAAAAAATTAGAGTGGATTCAACAATAAATATAAGCAAACCAAGATTATCATATTATTTCACCAATTAATTTATGTCCCTTTGTACTATAAAGCATTTGATGTATTCTTCTGTTGAAGCCTTAAGTATCTATAGAACTTGATAGATTGATTTCAGTGCATTTTAATAGAGCAAGTAACTCAGCGAAGATATCTGAAATATAGATCGAACTAAATAGATAACTTATAACTCTAGAGCACATGAAGTGTCAACTAGTAGTATGTCCTCAAATCTTAAGGTACGAGATATCAACTTGTAGTTTGTCCTCATATCCCATCTTACGCTCTATCTTGTTGGCCCTGCTCATTTATCTATAAAATAATGTGATCTTTCTAAACTTGTTTCATGTTAATAAATACCAGTTACTCAAATCTCTTATCCAAAGATTGAAATCAACCCAACCGGCGCAACTTATTTGAACTTGGGACTCATTTTATTCTCGATAAAGGGCATTCTATTACTTAAAAGTATTAAGGATTACATCCGGCCTCTACATATTTAGGATGCACAAAATCTTCAGCACACCATCACAATCATAAAACAAAAAACATAGGCGAGATACAAGTAAACTGAAACTGAAAGACACCTATGACACTATGACGTTGGGTGATCAATTGGGAAATCACGCGGACATCCACGTCAGATAAAAATATCCCTCACCATGCTTTCCACTTGTGCACACACCTTCATAAAAAGGTCTCGATTTTGCACACGTTTTAATGTGGACCATGAACGAAGCATACTGGTGCATCGGTAGATTACCTGCATGAGAGAATAATTTTTATCATTAAAAACCTTGTCATTTCAACAAATTCAAAGCAATCATACTACGTCTATCACTCCCACCCTAATAAGAGTTCTAAACTTTTGATCATTATCATGTAACCAATACCAAATATGTTTGCAACAGAACGTGGTGTGGGTTCAAGTTAGAAGCTACTTGGATGACAGACCAAATAGAACGGGCAAACTTGCACCGAAAGAATAAATATTTGATCTTCCATTTCTTTATTATTATCAGCTGGCATCTTTGGATGAACGAGCGCTTTATACATGGAGCCATTTAGGACCGGCCGTGCTTAGAAGTTTGCGCTAATACACATCAGAGAGTTCTACACTTGTACTCTCTTCGGCATCTATGGTGTTCGGGTGTTACTCTTCCACCGCCCCGTTTCACATAAAGAATGACTATTTCAGTCTCTCCGCCGAATCTTTTGTGGGATCATGCTTGATACTTGTTGTATCACCTTGACTTTTCCCCGTCGATCCCACCCTCAAAATTTAAACTAGAAATCCAATAATGAGCTACAAGTGAGATGGTGGCAGGATCCCGCTATCCTTGCAAAACTGGTTGCAAAATGATTTATTTGGTACGTTCTGGTGTACCCCATCCGTCATTTTTTTTTCTTGATTGGTACGTATGTAGACGTATTTTAGTGTGTTGATTCGTCAAGAAAGTTTTATAAATTGGAACGGAGGGAGTAAGTTGTAGCAGGCTAGCATCGTTCCGTTCTTCTACCATGCAACGCATCCAAAGCTATCGTCCTTCAGTTTGGAAGGGAGAGCGAAAGAAAGGAAAGGCAATGGCGGTGCTCGATCGCCTCTGCTCCAAACCACGTACACGCCCATTACACTATGGAACAAGGCGGATACAGAACCACGATCGGCGAGAAAAGCATATTGACCACATTGAGAACCCCGGATCCGGCGGCGGCGCGCCGCCGACATAGTCGCGAGGCAGAGCCCGACGGGGAAAGCAAGTGCGTCTCCACGCCATCGGCGCCGTTGGGCTCGCCGTCAGGATCCTACTGACCCTCTTCTGCATCGCTGGGAATCTCAAGATGAGCCGCAAAGAGAAGGGCTTCAGCACGTACTACAACCGTAGCGGTACTAGCTCTTTTTTTTAGGCAAAGAGAAGGGCTTACGCGCTTTATCGATCAATAAACATACGCGTTCACTTTCCCCTCCCTCGGTACTGTTTGAGAGAGAGGCGAAAGGGAGGTCCCCCGTGTCCACCGTTCCGCCGACGGCCGATTCGGTGGTCTCCTCCCTCTCCGGCCGCCGTTGCAGTGGCGGGAGGGTGGGGGGACCCCGGATCTGTGCCTGAGGCTTGTTAATAGTTCAGTAGGTCTCCTAGGCGGCGCTGGAGAGGTGGTGGCTGCGGCGGCGCTCTGGAATAATGGTGCGGGTCCTCGATCTCCACCTCGGCGGCGCTCTGTGGGGCGGCGTCGACGAGGGCCCGGTTTTGTTACCTCCTGGATCGTCGGATCTGGTGGGGGTAGGTGCTCGGAGGGCGGCTGTCGTGATGGAGGTGATGGCCGGCTTTTTGAGCTTTTGTCCCTCGCCCTCTTCTCCGTCTTGGCGTGGATCTTCCTGGACATGCCATGGAGGTGCTGGGGGTGCTGCGGCGGGGTGCTGGTGCTTCACGCTGGTATTCTCCTCCGCCTGTACAGGAGAAAATCTTCCGGGATCTCGGTGTTCTTCGCTGGCCTTTGGCGTGGGGATCAGGCTTCTTCCGGCGACCATGGTGGCGTGGGGAGTTTTGCTTCGGGCTCCGCGTTCTGCTTCAACTTGCTTCGTTCTTCCCCAACTCCGGCCGGCCGTGGTGGCGAGGGGAGTTTGGGTGGTCAAGGCGTGCTTCGGGTGGTGACTCCGGCAAGCCGTTTCGTGCTCTGTGCAGGTATGTTGGTTTGGCAGGTGGTTCTGGGGAGGAGGCGCCATGGCCGTGTGCTTTCAACGAGGTTTCGATCCCGTCGCTTGCGGCGGGTGGCTTCTGCGGCTTCTACAATGAGTGGGGTGCTCCCTGTCCTGGTGATGGCGGCGGCCTGGTGTCCTTCTCTCCGGCGTTGCGGCGACGGAGCTTGGCGTCAGGCTTGGAGGTGGTTCAGCGGTTTGCTTCCTTCGTGCTGCTGTTGTGCGGAGCTTCGTTGGCTTGTTCTTCTGCGTGTTCTTGCTTCTTCTTTGTATTTCTGTTGTAACACGCAGTGTGGATCCTCTCAAAAAAAAACATACATAGATACATTGTTCATTACATTCGAAACAATAAAGCTAGGGGATCATCGTCACAAAAAATATCAACTTCAGAATAAAAAACAAACCTAGCAATTTTATTAGCTACCATATTAGCTTCCCGTGCTCTGGTTTATGCTTGCGCCAAGTGTTCATGCATCTTTTCAAAAGTATACATATCGACATCAAGGCCTCTTTTAATCAAAGGATTTTTAAAAGAATTTTAGAAGATTGTAATACTTAGAAATTGTACGATTGGAAACCATAACAATGTTTCCTTAGGATTCATTTGCGAGAGTTCATATGACATTTTCCGTACACTCCAACAACTCTTGAAATAATCGTCCGTTTTTCTTGTCCACGATCAAACACCCTTTCAATCCCACGGGATTTACTTACTCCTATGTTCTTTGAATCCTGCCAATCAAGAAGGCTGGTTACATTCAGTGCTAG
Organism: Poa pratensis; assembly: GCA_947311845.1. Taxonomy (NCBI): domain Eukaryota; kingdom Viridiplantae; phylum Streptophyta; class Magnoliopsida; order Poales; family Poaceae; genus Poa; species Poa pratensis. The sequence continues at coordinate 7,245,719 of CAMZMU010000127.1, forward strand.
AACAACCCCATAAACATTTATCCATTTGTATGGCCTCTTCAGAAAAGCACGGCAGCACTGGGAGAGAGATTCACAGCACAACCAGAACATTTTCCCTGTTGAATTTGTGTATATACAAATAATTCAGACTGTCACCTAACCTAGCCAACACAGGTCCACGCCACACAGCAACAAATATTTCATCCTCCATTCAGGACTGAACACTCATCCTTGCACGCCTACATGTTTCCAAACCACAAAAGGGATGTGTACAATTTTCCGAAACCAACAACGAGAGCGGCAGACGGAATGAAAATCATAAACCTTTCATCCATCCGCAGTCTCGCATTTAGCCATACGATAAAAAATAAGGCAGCTGAAGCCGCTTTCGCTCGTTTCTCCGGGTTCTACAATTCGTCCTCGTAGTCCTCATCCTCGGGGAGTATGGCAGTCAGGAGCGAGTACCGCACCCGCAGCGAGATCTTGCCCCTCTCCATGTGCAACTTCGCGCCCGAAACCACCCAGTACCCTGGCAGATCCTGCGGACCACGCATCATCTCCGTCGTGTCCACAAACTTGAGCAGCTTCGGGGCTTGAGCCGGGGCGGGCGGGCCGCCAGGGTACACTGCCGAGTTGATATTCACGTCGGCAGGGCGGGGCATCGGCTTCTGGGCTGCAGTGGAGAAATGCGTGCTGATAAGCGTCGAGATGAGGCCCGACTTCTGGATCAGGTTTGGGGACCCCTCCCACTCGGGCTGCCTGACGGGAGCAGCGTTCAGGACTTTAGAGAAGTGCAGCCGGAGGAACAGTATCTTCTTGAACCCTTGGTTTATCACTTCCAGCTGTGCTCCGGTGACGATGGAGGAATCTTCTGACTCCACCGGTGCTGTGCAGACGTGGGAGAAGCGCTTCCACGATCCTATTGGTTCCAGGTATTTGCGGTCATATGCCTCTGGACTTTGGTTGTTGTAAGGGTCATCCTCGAGCTGAATGATCTGTGGAAGAGAGCAGAGATGCTGGAGATGGATAGCTAATTTGTTGCTTTTCTTCCCTTCAAGAAACAGACGGAGTCCCGTGATCGGTCTTTTGCCCACATCAACCTGCGCCAGATGTAAGAAGGTGCTCAGAAGATGGATGAAAAACCATAAAAGATCATAATCAAACTGACATGTGACTGGAAACCATTATAAAACATAAGCTTGCGTTATTAAGAAGTTATTTTTTTAACCTTTTCATAGTATATTCTTCATATAGCATGAACTGTTAAAAAGTGAAAACATGTAACACTAATAGTTCAGGTATGATCTTGAAATTCAAAAATATCAATTTGCCAGAAGCAATTATGCCCTATTCTAATGGTACTGCCATTTTCATCATTACCAAATACAACTACTAGTACTCAATTCTCCCATTCATAGGCATGATAGATTGTGATTGATGTAAACCTGAACAGAATAGATCAGCAGTTCCAGTTTTGATAATGCCACCAGGGCTGGATTACAAGAGTACTAGGCTCAAAAAATTTCCAGTTTCAGGTTTTTGCTTTTCACTATTGCACACTGGAGTTTCCCACTTAACTTTTAACCCATTTACCACAGCTTCTTTGTGTTGATTTAGCTTGTTTAATGTATTATCTATCCCCCTATCTAGATCTTATTCTCCTGTATAATTGGTTCGTAGTTATCTACCCATGCAATCTGATTTAGCTTGCTTAATGCATTATCTTAACCCTTTACCTAGATCTCGTTCTCATGTATAATTGGTTCATGGTTATCTACCCAAGTGATCTGACTTCAGTTGTGAGTTGTGAGCATCAGCTGGTAATCAGATAGATCAACTGCCTATTCTAACCATCAGGTTGTTTGAGGAAGATAAGCACTATAAATTCTGTACACAGTAGAATTTGAATGCTACCATGTAACCAATGGCTACTTTCCATGGCGCGTTTCAGAGATTATGGTACCAAATAACAAAGGATACAACCAAAGAAAAATATCGATGAACATTGTTTCAATAATGACAACTGGAAAAGTGTGCATACCATGTTGGTACAAACATAAAGCTTTGGACCAATAAAAGTTACTGGTAAAGATGCACTGCTTTGCCTTTTCCTCTGAGGACCTAGAGGGAGGTCGCTATAAACAGGTGCCCACTGCCTTGGAAGCTGAAACTCCAAAAACTGGTGCAATTCCTCAATTGGGGGCTTATCTGTATGAAATTCAAATATATCGCCTAGTTATGCATATATCATCCATTTCACTGATTGATGTGCAAAATGATGTTTTTTGCTAGCTTGAGCCATGAGTTTGTCTATGTACTAACAATAGAATGGTGACATGTAACCTCAAAACGTTAAAATCCAAATGTTACGTTAAATAGAGATTTTTCCTTCAAAAAGTGGCGCCATTACTTTACTTCATTTGCAGCTCATTAGTATAGACTCGGAATTCAATGACATTAAGTCTCGAAACAAAAAATTACAGTGAACAATTTTGCAGTTATAATAAAAATGACTACTAATGCAGAAGAAGATAGACCCTCACAAATGCAGACTGATGATGTGATCATGTGCTAAACAGAGTGTTAAACAAAAAATGCCATATCCCGTATCGCCATATCCGTCTAGTCGTATCGGTGCTTGCTATTTTCGCCCAGTGGACACAAATATATGGAGAGTGAACAGTGAAGTCAGTGAACAAAGAAGGACACAATTTTTCCAACATATATTCCCCAAGAAAACTTTCCCTTATAATCACCAAACAATAGAGACATCGTTTGTGAAAAAAAAAGTCGCTCCCGGCCAAGAGGGTGGCCAAGGGTGCAGGTTCTGAAGTATTGAATAGCCTACAGAAAATTTACACCCAACAATATATAGAGAGAAGAAGAAAATTATTTTTCTATGTTGTAACTCTAGACAGTGGAATGAACTATAAACAGACAACAAGGATGTTGTAGGGGGAAAAAATAGTGTGAAACACAGAGTAGTAACCTTGTTCTGTAATAATTACAATTAACATACAAGTACTAACGCTGAAGATTCAAACTTCTCTTAATATTAGAAATAATTATTATGCAGTTTAAGCTTTCACTGTTTCATGTTTATAGGTTAAGAACAGAGAGATAGATAAATTATCCAGCAGCTTGAAAGGGTGAGAATTTGTACTTACAACGAAGGTATAAATTGATTGCATGATTCAGAAATCCACTTCCAGGAACTCCATTCAACAATGAAGTAATAGGTATAAAAGACATTGAGATAACATCAGGTTCTGTTTGAACACTATTCAGCCACTCACTGTGAGAAATCATATCTTTATCCCTTCCACCTCTTCTCTTAGGCATCATTACTAAATCCTGAGAATCAAAACCAGTAAATACAAATAAGACTTGTCTTATGAAATGCAATAATAAATTGTATCAACACAAAGACCTATACCTCCTTTGAAGCGTAAGAATTTAGTGGACTGGACTCCACAAATCTCAGTCGCTGCTCTCTTCTGTCACTCTGCATGGCATGCAAAAATTTAAACCACTGAGCTAACAGAAGTACAAAACACACCAGCACCCTTTGTACCCAAGATATATGACTACCATAAACATTAAGATGTGATGTTTGAATTCAAGTGAACATCCTAATCAAATATGGCCCTTGCCTCTTCGAAGAAAGAAACCGAGAATTAAGGCTACTGGCAAACGCCTTCGCCACCTTTTCTATGTGCACTATCTAAGGCAATTTAAAATATTCAAATTGATGAGCTTGGAGCTAGTCTATGATCTACTTTTACTGACCAAAAGCTGAAGCCCCCTAGGGACTGCCAAACTACAGACGCGTATTGTACAAGTAACAGATTATGGTAAGGCTGGATACTAGTTCAGTGGTTGCTATTTGCTAATGTTGAGTAGAAAATGTGCAACGCTAGGTGAAAGACAAAGAAAATGCAGGGGCTAGGGGAACACCTTATCCTTCCCATATGCATCCCTGAAGCTAATGTCAGATTGCCCATTTGCATCAAGAAATCTACTGTCAGACACCTCCTTCAATCGTTTTTGGACATCAACGGCTTGTAAGCTTGATGAATGCTGTTGTTTCAAATAAATTACATCCTTCCCTCCCATTTTTACACCAACAACTATATGTGTCCCAAATTTTTGAATGAACCTGCAAAGGTAAAGCAATTAAAGTTGAAGCTCAGATTGATGGAAAAAAATAGGCAAGCACGTGTTTTAACGAGCACAGTGTACATCTAAGGGCACATGCTTAAGAAGCTGACTGTAGAAAAGCAAACTGATACTATTTACATGGTCACACGAATTTTGCATGGACTAAAAATGGCACTAGAGAACAGCATGCAAGGTGTGAGTGCTCTGACTTATCCACCCATCATACATGAATGTACCATACAAAAATCAGCTCAGTCTAGAAAAATGGCAGTAAAAACTAGACGCTATTAGTACTATACTGAAGAAGCAAAACACATAAATTTATTTTATTTGCAATTGCCACATGGTTTTAGGTAAGACAGGAATCAGATATGGTTCTAACCTTGCCAAAGCAGCGGGTTCCCATGTTGATGGAACAGCCTGCTTAACATGATCTCTTAGAACGATTTGTGCCTTCGAGAGTGCAACAGTGTATAGGGTGATACACCAACCATCAAAAGCAAGTGATTTGGTGCCAGCAGCATCTTTCTGCCAGGAGCCCGTAAATTCAAACATATTATTGAACAGGCCAGATGGAATTTTTCCCGACAAGGCTAACTCCTGGTTGAATTGCTCCGACATCTGCAAAATGCTTCATGATTTGAGGAAGGGGGCTATTTTTTCTGAAAATTATAAACACAACAATAAAACTTTTTTATAGGCATAATTTTCGACCATTCAAAGCACCTTCCATGACAGCTCTGAAGGAAAACATTAATGAAACACAAAGTAGGAGTGATGCTATATCAATCGACAAACATAGAAACAATCAAAAGAAGGTACATCTCATGATTCTGCAGCACATCAAGCATAATTTGGTGCAACACTAGAACAACATCACAACTGAACTCCTGCCCTCCAAGGTGGAAATGAAAAGAAAATTGTCTGTAGATGTGTTGTTGATTTTTTTTCAGTGAAAATATGTGGTTCGTCCATGTACCACAACAGCACGAGGCATCCAAGTCAACTTATAGAGGGAAGATTGCCTGTGTCTGAGATAGGTCCAGTTGGGTAGAGCATGCTGCATGCCAAAAGTAAATCCTGCTAGCAAACTGGTACGAAGCCCACAAGCCCATAATTTCTTCCAAATGTGTAACCTGACAACTGAAAATCTACTAATCTGAACACAACCAAAACAGTATCTACATACACCTCGCATTACTCACACTGGAGGAATATTCTGTCAAGCCGAACACAATATGCATCTTTTTTGGTCTCAAACTGTTTGGCGGTAGTTATATATCTCTCCAGATGAAAAAAAAAATAAGTCCCTAATTCAAGGTAGAATGAACTCTAAGTTGGCAGCAATCAAAATTGCTAGTCATTCATTGCAGGTGGTTCTGAAATGCTAATCCGACTTATGTTCATTTCTCTGTTTCTCTTGTTCTGAAAAAGTAGTAGTATGGGCAAAACAAATTTCCCCACCTTCTAATGAATTACAGAATAACTAGTCGTATGAGCTACCCGTCGAAATAGTTGTGGCTGAAACTATACATTCACATGGCATCGTATGAGTATGATACACACAGGAGAAGAAAACATGCATACCTGCTGAAACGAGAGGACGTCTGAGCGGAACCGCATGCGCTCCCCCTTGTCACACTTGATGGACCTGGGCGCGCCGGCGACGGTGAGGCCGCCGGGGAGCACGATGTCCTGGACCCCATCGCGGTCAAGCTCGATGAGCGGCTCGCCGCGCTGCTTGCAGTACTTGAGCCTGACGTCGGCGGCGACGTCGTAGCCGAGGCCGATGGAGCGGACGGCGGTCTCGGCGGCGTTCCGCGGCATCTCGAGTCTACTACGCGCGGCCATCCTCGCTCATCCCACGGCGGCGCCGAAATCAAAATCCTAGAGTCGAAAAATCTGGAAATGGCTGAAATGGTCTGAAATTCCCCGCGGAATCGGCGCGCGCTACAGGAAGTCGGGAACTAGAGGTGCGCGGATCTAGACGGCGTGCGCGCGGAAACACGCGGGAGGTTAGGTGGGATTGAGCAATTAGAGGACGACCGAGCGCGCGCACATACCTCTGCGAATCGGATACAGAGATTTCGCGGACGGGGCGGGGGACGCCGCGACGAGGCGGAGTCGCGGAGGAGTGGCTGCGGGCGTTGACGACGGCACGGCCCGGCACGGCGGCGGCACTGGTAGGGAAGACGACCACGGGAGCGGCGTGGGAGAGGAAAGGTACGGGAAGGGGTTGAGCTGTGGAGGTAGGAGACAGTGACATTTAATTTCTCATCTTTATTTTGGCTTTTGTTATTGTTGACTGAGGAGATATACAGTGATATTATTGGTGGTAGATTTTGTTATATTTTGCGTAATTATTGGTGGTAGATTGACTGAGTTAATCAATTTGAATGAAAAATGGGGAAACTGAGAGGCATTTGACTTGGGATTTGGAGTAGATGTTAGGTTGAACTCTAGCGTAATCTCTCGCAGTTTTTCTCTGTCTGCTTGCGCCTACTGCTTCCATCCAAAATTAGAGAAGAATCTTTGCAAAATTAGAAGAAGAAAAAAAGAGAATGAGAAAAAATGATGAAAGCGTGGTTCTGTAAGTGGTAGTGGTAGAAGAGGCAAATTTGGATTCAGTATCGTTTTTGGTCAAACGAACTGCGCGTGAGGTTGTTGGCCAAGCACATGTGCACATGCAATATACTTTTATTTTAGTTTCTGCGTTGATGCATGTTTGTCTCCCTGATGTAGCTAGATACGCTCAATAATCCAGGTGAATTGCCGAATACAGCTGGACAAAAAATTACCGATTGCAGTATTACCATGTCACCCTCCCCATTTGTAGATAGATTTTGTCCTAGGGATAGCGATGTAAACTGATCGAATCGGATTTTGACGTTATGATATCTTTTACCACGTGTTTTTATGGGATTTCGAGAAAATCGCATGATAACCTGTTACGAATTTGGAGGCGGATACACAAAAGATTCGGAACAGAATCAGAGAAGATTAGGGCAGAAACAAAATAAACCGGATGCATACATCCTAGCAGCATAAGAAAGTTGTACTCCATAGTCGGATCAATCACTATGTAAGTAAATTTAAGGGTGGGCGTTCGGTCTGTTCGGTTAATTCGGTTCGGTCTATTCGGTCTTTAAGAAATTCGGTTATCTGAAAATGAGGACCAAATTAATCTCGGTCCTTTTAGTTTTCAGCTATTCGGTCTTCGGTTAATTCGGTTCGGTCTTCGGTCATGACCAAATAGACCGACTACACAACTAATTACACAAAATCAACTAATCATTTTTCAAAAGTTAACACTTTCAACGGTGCACCTGCAGGCTTGCTGCATGCACGCAAGGAGTACGCGGTCTGTAATTCTACGTCGGCTAGATGATTACGTACTTGTGTATTTTTTTACCTGCTACATATGTAGTCTTGGGATTAGTACTGGTGGCTAAGTTGTTAAAGCGAATGGATGAATACAAGATCATGGGGACAAAGTAATGGCGTGACTGGGCTAATTTTGTCACCATGACCAGGCTAAAAATAGGGTGGAGAGATGGGCTTTAGTATATTTCGGTTAATACGGTCAGTTCGGTCATCTCAAGACATAGGACCGAAATAACCAAATTTAATTCGGTCACTCAATTGTCGGGACCAAAATTAATTCGGTCCTATATTATTCGGTCTGTTCGGTTTCGGTCTCGGTCTTTTCGGTTTCGGTCTTCGGTTTTCGGTTTTTGTGCCCACCCTTAAGTAAATTGGTATTTAACTGATGACCTCGGCAACTAACCACTAATTTTGTTTTATTAGATTAAATGTTTCGATAAAAAAATCATGTTATTCCGTTTAAACCGATAATCCTATTTGATTTCCATGTAATCCATATTCAGACATGTCGTATCCTAAATCGTATCTCCGTATTAATTTCGGAATTGGCTATCCTTATCCATCGAGTTCGTTCAAACCATATATATAAATTCTTTAAAACGTTTTCGTGATCTAATTCGGTGTGGAAATTACCCTATCCGTTTACACCCCTGCCAAGTGAGATGGGAGTCCAATTTGTACTCTCTCCGGTTTATACTACTTGTATTCTGAATTTAGTTTTAAATCAAACTCTGCAAATTTTGACTAGGTATATAGGAAAAAATATCAACATCTACGGGTGACGATGTGACGGTCCGTCGTAAGGAGATCTTTCCCGATCTAGGAGGATGATCATTATTTATCGTCGACCCAACGAGTGAGGGCGGCACGGATTGTCTGACTCAGCCACCCTGACTTTGAGTCACTGGCGTGTGGGTCCCACATGGTAGGCCCCACGTGTCATTGACTCAAAGGCAGGGCAAAGTCACGGTGGCGAGTCAGAGAATCTCTACCGGAGTGAGGGGACTTGTATCGCCGAATCACTCCGAAAGAGAAGGGAAGATTACTCGGCGTCGTGAGCAAAATGACACTGCATGAGACTGACGTACGGTCAGCACGACGAAGCCATGCATGCATGCGCACACAAACGCATGCAGTCGTAGCCTAATCTTCTCTTCACGTCTCATTCCGTTGAACGGGCGCACTTCGGTCTCAGGCTCTTTTTTCTTCCCTCAAGATTCTGCAAGAAAATTAGGGCACGAATTAATTGGGTGCAGGCACGCCAGGAAGCTAGGCTGCTATATATGCCGACCCTTTTTGGAGACGCACGCACACTGGTACTAGTTCTTCCGTTCGAGCAGACCTTGGTATTCTAATAGAAAATTGAACAATTAATTTTTTGTTCACGCGATATCCAGTGTTCCCTCCTATTTAAAAAATTCGAAAATCATAGTCGTGAGATTCACAAAATTCTTAAACGACATACAGCTGTAGCGAATGATATATCCAACGAACGTGCAAATTTTCAATTTGAGATACTTTATATTTTAGGCTACACAAAAAATAATAAATCTGATACAACATAAAGATTTGAAAATATGCATACTCAGATTCACACTTTTGTCATTTTTGTATTGCTCAAAATACAATGTATTTGAAGTTAATATTTTTATTATTCATGGGATATATCATTGGCTACCTCCGGATTTATTTTCAGAATTCTCTGAAACTTACAAATATGATTTTCGAATTTTTTTTAAATAGGAGGTAGCACGGGAGCTCGGGAGACAAAAACTCCACCCAGTTTCCTGTTTTTCCTTTTGAAAATTCAGGGTTTTCTTTGAGTTTCGCCATTTCTTTTTAATTAAGAAGAATATTATCCAATTAATTATATAAAAACCAAAGAAAATCCATACATTGCATGGACAAGAGCACCACCCCCTGCCACAGAGACAACAAAGTCAAACACCACTCAACACACAACATCGCCTCAAAGCATCTCGGTGCCATTGTCCATGAGTTCATCATCTCTGTATATAACGTTATCGTCATCACCTAGCACTCTACCAGGTGACTATGATTCCATTGGAGCACAACCAAGATGATGAATTCACGGGCAATGAACCCGAGATCGTGCGGACCGGACCAAATCGGACATACGACGCTAGTGGCCACGAGCCCCTCCTACCCGCATCTACTCGAGAAACAGTGGCCCCAAGGGCATGGGCCCAACCTACTGAACCTGCAAGCCACGTAGGCTCGAAATGTCAGAGGAGTCGCTCTGCAGCTTGTCAGAGTGGTCTCTAGAGGAGTCGAGATCCTAGTGTAAAAGAGATGGTCCGAGCACAAAATGTGGAGATAGGAAGAGATAACATGACATGCATGTGACGGGAGAGCCGGCCCATAGCTTGCATTGGAGTGATACAACTAATGGTGTTGCCTCCGACAACTTTTTTACATGAGGCGACAGGCTTCGTATGCCACCGCTCCATGCCCTAAGAGGGTGAGTGGCACAGAACCGTCACCATCTCGTTCGAACCCCGAAAGGTTTTGAGGTTTTCCACGAAGTTGCAGCGAGCACCGCCTTGACGACGCTTTCAAGAAGGAAGGATGCCCAAGCACGTTGTCCTCGCCTGCCCCGGCGCCAACAAACGACATCTTTATCCTCGACGCAAAGCCAAAGAGTACGTAAACTTTATCAAAAAAAGAGTATGTAATCATCTTCCACTCGCCACATAGATCGATGGCCCTTTTAGCGGGTGTTTGTTCAGATTTTCTGAAGATTAATCGGAGACGTGAACGAAATGAAACTCCATATGAGACAGACTTATGGTCAACGCGATAAACCCATGCACGCACATACGTAACCTAACCTTCTTTTCGTTGATTGGACGCACGATAGAATTGTCTCTGCAATTAAGAAAAACGAGCCGGCCGGTCGGAATCAAAAGTAGGCCGGAGACGTCAAGTTTGAAAGAGGAAAATGAAGCTTCTGCCGGCCACTGACATCGATCTCACTACAAGCATGCCAGCCTAGCTAGTTTCTTGCTCGCCCTCAGATTCTGCAAGAAAACGGGCACGTCCGCACGTTAGGCACGCCGAACCTCGGTTTATGCTGGAGACAAGCGCACAAGTTCTTTCGAGTGCCGGACAGACTTAATTTGGAGCATTTTTTATGCAAAAATATGATTTAGGTTGTGTTTGGTAGCTTAGTATTTTCAAAACCAAACCATTACGAAACAATAATATTTTAAGGAAAATGCTTATTGTACGGCGACCTATGCGAGCAAAAATTAAGGTCGCTCGCTCGCTCCCGTCTTTGGATTCTCAATAGCCAGTAGGCACCAAAGCAGCACTGTACAGGAGTTATCTGGATCGCCACCTGTTTGCTTGTTTTTTCTATGTCCCAAACGTATTTTTAATTCGTAACAAAGTCTAAGGTGTTTGCTTGTGAGTTGTGACAACACGTACATGTGAGTTTGTTGCAAATTTTCGGGACGTTTGCTGTAAATTTTGATTTCCTCGGTTTTTTGATTTCACATACGTGTTTTCGAATTGAAACAAACTCATATGCTACAATCATACCACTTCACAAAATGTGCTAATTATGTTATTTTGATGTGTTTCAAATTCATATGAAGATATAAAGTGAGCGGCTAACTTCGAAGCGAAGCGGAGGCCCGTCGCCGGAGGTTTGGCCCATCGCCGCGGTTTAGCGGCTAACTCATACGGTACACGTCGTTTCCGAATCAGACTGCAGCTGACTTAGGGTTTTGCACCCCTATAAATACATCTTGTAAGCCGCCGGTTGAGGTAAGCCATACATTGAAAACCCACGGCGTTTGTAACCTCACCCGATATAGTGAAGTATTGCTGGCTGGCGCCCGTGTTTTTTTCTCCTCCATTGCTGGAGGGGTTTTCCACGTTAAATCTCGTGTCCCCGTTGGTTCGATCTTTCCGCTACTTCGTCGTTTTCGAGCTATCGTTTATAACAAATTATGCGCAAAAACACTAATGCGCTAATTATGCAACCATGATATCACTTCTCAATATTCAATTTCGAAGTTTCAAAAGAATCCAAAAAAAGTTATTGGTGTGTTCACAAGTTGTGTATTTACAATTTCTAAAATTTGCATAACCAAACTCGAAGTATACGCATAAAAAAAGACAAATCCAACATGAATAGTGTCACAAAAAGAAAAAACACAAAATAACACTATTCATATAGCAATTTGTTTTTTTTTGTTTCTCTTTGTGTATTTCTAATTCTGTTCTGAAAATTTTAGGAAATGTAAACACACATCTCGTGAACACCCACCATTTTTTTGGGAATTTTTTAAACTTATTTTTATATTTTTTTGAAGTCGGTAACATTGTGGCATATAAGGTTGGGATCACTAGATATTTTCCCTGCAACTTGGTCTCTTTCATACACACCAGATTAACATGGATATCATCCATAAATAGTTAAATACTCTCACTGCATCCTTGTTCGCAGGTTCGTTCAGACCTTCCAAGTGCAGATCTCTTGTTTAAATCCATCAGAGCGAGAATGCATGAGCACCGTCAGCACAGCTCACGCTGTGACGCTGACAATAGTTTGCACCGACGGCTCCATCTGCTCACGCGGCGACACCACTTTGCCGAAGATTGACACAATAACACTGTGAATTGCCGCTCACGAAGCGGCGAGTCGAAAAGTGCAGGAAATTCCGACAGTGCATATCTTCATCCACCTCCAACTCACAAGGCATACCCAAGGTCTCAAGCAGCACCGTCTCCAGCGCGGAAGCATTCTTCGATCGAACGGCCGTGCGTGCATTGGATAATTTGTTGTATCCAAATTAAACTTCCAAATTCCAATATACAAAGATACGAGTTCTGTGTAAATCCGTTTTGGCTGACCGGCAGCCGTACGTTATTACTTAACCAATCTCAGATCGATTGTGTAGGGCAGCAGCGCCGCGCGCCATGGCACCAAAGCTCCGCCGCGTTGGCCAACGCTCCGCCGCCGAGACCAGCACGCCTCTCCTGCCACCATCGTCTGACGTCGTCTTCGAGATCCTCTCATGGCTGCCGACCAGGTCCCTGATCCGTTCCCGATGTGTGTGCAAGTCCTGGCACGCCCTCATCTCCGACCCATCCATCCTCGCTGTGCACAGTTCACGCGCCGAGCCGCTCTTCGTGGCTGCATCCCACTCTGTTCGTGGCAGAACACCCACGACGACCCTGCAGATCATGGACGCTGAGGGCCACGTCGCGCGCCTCGTCGACTTAGGTGGTCTCTGGACATTCTGCGCGAGCGTCGACGGCATCGTCCTCCTCACCACCCGCTACGACTACAACTCTCCTGCAATCCGCGTGATCGATCTAGCCACTATGGCGACGATCGCGAGCTTTCCAAGACCCGCCAAGGCATGGTCTTTTGAATATATAGTAGAGATAGCTTGCCAATTCTTCACTTCTTTGTGCCTATATGGAGCTGCATCCTTGTTTGCCTACATAATATGCACATATATTAGAGATGATGTTCAAGTTGCAAAACAATGCATAGTCAACTTGCAAAAGAATTAGTATGTTACATACCTCCACATATCTAGCCCACACTTCTTCACTGTCAACACTCACCTTGTTATTATCCCAATCCCATCCAAAGCCACTCTGCGAAAGCATCTTGTTGATGACATCATATTGCTTGTCTAATGTCTTAATTCTTGCTACTATCTTGTCCTTGTTGATGACAACGTTACATGTCTCCTTCACATGCTTTATGCAAGCATTGTACACATGTTGCTTCCAACCATTTTGTGCATGGTCACCTCTGTTGTGATGATCAACAAGAACGGACAATAATGCGGTGTCCATCTCATTAGTCCATGCAAGGTAAACCGTCTAGAGCTCCAAGTGCATTGGGAAACCACTTCCATTTGTAATCATCGGGAGGGGTGGCAGTAGGCTCAGGAAGCTTGATGAACTCCCCAGTTAGAGAAAAGATGGCAGTTAACACATTACCGAAGTGCCTACTGGTTGTCTCTAAAGACCGCTCATAGCCAATCATCCTCATTTTAGTTCCATGGCCAACTACTTGTAAGAACATAGCAACATTTTCTTCTACCGTGACGTAGGTTGTATCTTTGAGACCACACTTCTCACGCAGCATAGCACAAAGATTATGAAAATTTCTTTTGGTTAAGCGCAGCTCATCATAGCAGCGTGTCTCTGTCCCATTGTATGTTCTTTTCAATACATACTTCCTATATGCAACCCTCTTCTCAAAGTCATCAAAGGCACCTAGGTCCCTCGGTGACCTCTGAGTACTAGTATATGCTAATGCAACCATAGACACCTCAAAATACAACTTTGTGAGCATTATCCTTTTTCTTTTTCTTCTTTTGTTCTCTTCAGAAATGTAATGGACCAATTCTTGGTGAGACATGTTGATTCTACAATGCACAAACAAAGTTTGAAATTTAACAATTCTTGGTGTAAGCAATGCACAAACATGCTCAGGCTAGTAAGGTAAGCAATACAAATCATAGGTATTCTCTACTGTATAGAAACAAACTAGTATTTGATTGCAGCCTGGAAAACAAACTAGTTCTCTACCACCACGCCGGAGAAGCACTATCAATACAGATCACAGGTAAGCATTCAGTGACAGTGAAAATATAAAATCCCCAATCCACATAGAGCTGGCCGGCGTGCGCACACGGGGGTAGTGGAGCAGGGTGGTGGAGGCTCAAATTGGCGGGGCAAGCGATGTGGCAAGGACGCGCGGATGCGCACGACGCAGTGGAAATCTTCCCGTGGCGCACCCCGTGCGCGCCGCTCACGTACCCAACCTCCTCGACCTCGTGCTCGTGCTGCGCGTGGCTGGGGCTGGAGAGCACCGCGGCAGCGGCGGGGCGGGCCGGCGCGAGGGAGAAGCGGCGGGGAGGGAGGCGGTAGAAGGGCGCGGGGAGGCGGTGGTACGGGGAAGGGGGGAGCCGGAGGGAGAGGGAGACTGGCGAGATGGGGAGAAGAAGGTCGGGGAAGAGGAGGGGCGCTGGAGGCGTACCTGCTTGGGCCGCCGGCGACGAGCTGGTGGGTCGAACGGCGACGGCGGTGAGGTAGGCGCACGGGCTCCCGTCATCGCCCCTTCTCTTCGCCAAAGGATAAGGTGGACGCGAGCGTTTCCGAGCGCGTTTCCGAGGTCTGGAGCTCGGAAACGCCTCGCGTGAAGTTTGCTGGGTCGGTACCCCGTCGCGGAATTGGCCCACCAATTCCAGGTCCAATACTTAGCACATCCAAACAGCGGAATTGGACCCCGAATTCCAGATTCTCCAATTCTATGCTGAATTCCCTGCATCCAAACACAGCATAATGTGCATTATGCTACATGATAGCACTTTCCAAAATTCAAAATTTTGAAGTTTAAAAAATATCCGAAAAAATTGGAGGTTTAACAAGTTTGTGTGTTTACGATTCCTAGAATTTCCAGAACCAAACTCGAAGTATAGTAGTATACACCTAAAAACAAAGAAAAAGACAAATCCAACATGAATAGTGTCACAAAACGAAAAAACACAAAATAACACTATTCACATAGCAATTTGTCTTTTTGTTTCTCTTTGTGTATTTCTATAATTCTGTTCTGAAAATTTTAGGAAATGTAACACACATCTTGTGAACACCCACCAATTTTTAGGAATTTTTGAAACTTAATTTTTTTTAATTTTTTTGAAGTGGGTAACATAGTAGCATATAAGGTTAGGATAACTAGATATTTTCCCTACAACTTGGTCTCTTCCATACACACCAGATTAACATGGATATCATCCATAAAGACTCTCACTGCATCCCTGTTCACAGGGTCGTTCAGACTTCCAAGTGCAAATCTCTTGGTGTAAATCCATCAGAGCGAGAATGCATGAGCACCGTCAGCATAGCTCACGCCCTGTGTGACGCTGACAATCGTTTGCAGTGCCCTAATTTTCATCCACCTCCAACTCAGAAGGGGTAATAGTAATCTCGAGCAGCACTGTCTCCACGGCGTAAGTATTCTTCGATCGAACGGCCGTGCGTGCATTGGATAATTTGTTGTATCCAAATTAAACTTCCAAATTCCAATATACAAAGATACGAGTTCTGTGTAAATCCGTTTTGGCTGACCGGCAGCCGTACGTTATTACTTAACCAACCTCAGATCGATTGTGTAAGGCAGCAGCGCCGCCATGGCACCAAAGCTCCGCCGCGTTGGTGATCGCTCCGCCGCCGGGGCCAGCACGCCTCCCCTGCCACCATCATTTGACGTCGTCTTCGAGATCCTCTCATGGCTGCCGGTCAGGTCCCTGAGCCGTTCCCGATGCGTGTGCAAGTCCTGGCGCGCCCTCATCTCCGACCCATCCTTCCTCGCCGTGCAAAGGTCACGCGCTGAGCCGCTCTTCGTGGCTGCGTCCTACTCTGGCCGCGGCACATCCGCCACGACGACCTTGCAGATCATGGACGCGGAGGGTGACATAGCGCGGCTCATCGACTTAGATGGTGTATGGACGTTCTGCACGATTGTCGACAACATCGTCCTCGTCACCTCCCGCTACAACGACAACTCTCCCTCAATCCGCGTGATCGATCTAGCCGCCGGGGCCACGATCGTTAGCTTCCCGAGACCCGCCAGGGCAGCCAACCACGTGTGGTTTGGCTTCGGCCGCGCCACCCTATCTGGCGCGCTCAAGGTCATCCGCATTGTCTACCAAGTTTTCTCTGATGGAGAGCATCATACATGCGAGGTCCTCACCTTAGGAGATGGTGGTGGCTCTGGGTGAAGGCGGATGGGGTCACCCCGGCCCATGTCCTACAACTGCAATAACGGAGTAGCGCTAAACGGGGTCTTGCATTTTCTCTCTATGTCTCGGGATGTCATACTCTGCTTCGACCTTGACGGCGAGGAGTGGACGACGATCCGCGGACCACCAAGAACCCCTACTACCTGGGAGAATATCGGCTTGGCCGAGCTCAATGGCACCCTGTGCATCACCCATGGAAAGAGGGACATGGTTGACCTATGGCTCTTGACTGGCCTTAGGAATAAGGAGGTATGGGTGAAGGCGTACACGATCCCATTGCACATCGTCTATTTTGTGCCGTTGAGGGTGGTGCAACCTGGTGGAAAGCTGCTCTTCTACGACCGTCGTGACTATATGCCCAGATCGACGGCTATTTTACATGTATATGATCCTCGTTCTGGAAAATGGACGAACGTGAAAAAGGTGCCGACCAACATCGTTGGTAGAATCGGCCTTTGCAGCCCACACTTGGATAGTAGATTATGTGGCTAGCCCTTGTTAAATCATGTTTATGTTTAAATCGATGAATACACCGAACTGGCATTCTGCTTCACATTGTCTTTTTTTTTTTTTTTTGAGGAAGGGTCTGAAACTGAGTTATACTGATCCCATAAACATGATTATGGAGGCAACAACAAAGACAATGTTAGATTAGAAGATCCAGGTGAAACTGAGGTCAGATTAGAAGATTACTGATCTCACACTGCCATGCCTGTAGTAATTCATATGTACAGGCAAAAATTAGTACAGGAATAGAGATTTCATCCTTGGTCAAACTCTGAACAATTTAATCACAAGTTAGTAAGTGGAGATTTCAGCCTACCGAGTTATACTGATCCCTCTATTAAAAAATAAAACAATTATTTGCAGGTTCTTAAAAATCATTAAAAAATATATGGCAGTGTTAACAATAATCACAAACATGTGAAATCTTAGTTTAAAAGAGTTCATATTTTGAGCTACACAAGAATGACAAAGTGTGGATCTAACTATACACATCTTTGCTAAGAGTTGTAATGCTTACTGGACGTGTAACAAAGTTGGTGATGGCAGTGAAACTTGTAATGCTTAGTTGTGGTGGTAGCAGGTTCTTTTTATATTAGTCCGCCGGTTGGCTTTAGTAGTATAGTTTGTTAGATGATTTTCATGTTTGGTAGTTGCCGGTTTGGTGGCTGCTGGGGGAGTTTGCCCCGGGGTGAGTGGTTCTGAATTATTGCAGGTTGTATTATCAGTTTCATAATAATGAAATTGGGGCAAGGCCCTCCTATCTAAAAAAAAAAAACTATACACATTTTTAGATCTCCAAAATAGACAAGATTTTGTCATTTTTGTGTAGTAATATAAAGGATTTTAAATTATGATTTTGCATCCTTGTAATGTGTATCATTGACTACATATTTTCCCTGCAACTTCATCTATTTCATACACACCAGATTAAGATGGGTATCATCCATAAAGACTCCCTGTTCGCAGGGTCGTTCAGACCCCGTGGGTTCCAAGTACAGATCTCTTGGTTTAAATCCATCAGAGGGGGAACGCATGAGCACCGTCAGCTAGCACAGCTCACGCTGTGACGCTGACAATCGTTTGCAGCGACGGCTCCATCTGCTCACGCGGCGGCACCACTTTGCCGAAGATGGACACAATAACCCTGAGTTGCAGCTGGCGAAGCGGCGAGTCGGAGAGTGCGGGAAATTCCGACAGTGCCCTAATTTTCATCCTCCTCCAACTCAGAAGGGGTAATACTAATACCCAGGAAGGTCTCAAAGCATTCTTTGATCGAACGGCCGTGCGCGCATTGGATAATTTGGTGTATCCAAATTAAACTTCCAAATTCCAACATACAAAGATACGAGTTCTGTGTATATCCGTTTTGGCTGACCGGCAGCCGTACGTTATTACTTAACCAACCTCAGATCGATTGTGTAGGGCAGCAGCGCCGCCATGGCACCATCGCTCCGCCGCCGGGGACAGCACGCCTCTCCTGCCACCATCGTCTGACGTCGTCTTCGAGATCCTCTCATGGCTGCCGGCCAGGTCCCTGATCCGTTCCCGATGTGTGTGCAAGTCCTGGCACGCCCTCATCTCCGACCCATCCTTCCTCGCTGTGCACAGTTCACGCGCCGAGCCGCTCTTCGTGGCTGCATCCCACTCTGTTCGTGGCAGAACACCCACGACGACCCTGCAGATCATGGACGCTGAGGGCCACGTCGCGCGCTTCGTCGACTTAGGTGGTCTCTGGACGTTCCGCGCCAGCGTCGACGGCATCGTCCTCCTCACCACCCGCTACGACGACAACTCTACCGCAATCCACGTGATCGATCTAGCCACTATGGCGACGATCGTGAGCTTTCCAAGACCCGCCAAGGCAGGTGACCACGTGTGGTTTGGCTTCGGTCGCGCCGCCCGGTCTGGCGCGCTCAAGGTCATCCGCATTGTCTTTGGCAGCGACCATCATACATGCGAGGTCCTCACCTTAGGAGATGATGGCGGTGGCTCTGATTGGAGGCAGATGGGGTCGCCCTTGCCCCGGCCCATGTCCTACTACTCCAATGACGGAGTAGCGCTAAACGGTGTCTTGCATTTTCTCTCCATGTCATGGGATGACATACTCTGCTTCGACCTCGAGGGTGAGGAGTGGACGACGATCCGCGGACCACCAAGAACCCCGACTACCTGGGAGAATATCGGCTTGACCGTGCTCAACGGCACCCTGTGCATCACCCATGGAAAGAGGCAAATGGTTGACCTATGGCTCTTGACTGGCCTTAGGAATAAGGAGGTCTGGGTCAAGGCGTACACGATCCCGCTGCAGATCGTCTATTTTGTGCCGTTGAGGGTGATGCAACCTGGTGGAAAGCTGCTCTTCTACGACCGTCGTGACTATACGCACAGATCTACGGCTGTTTTACTTGTACATGATCCTCGTTCTGGAAAATGCACCAAGGTGGAAAAGGCGCCTACCAACATCGTTGGCAGAATCGGCCTTTGCAGCTCACACTTGGATAGTAGATTATATTGATAGCCCTTGTTGAATCATGTTAATGTTCAAATTGGTGAATAAACCAAACTGGCATTCTGCTTCACATTAATTCTCTTTGTTGTTGCTTCCTAATACGATTCAGGAGCTGTGTAAAGTGTAAACACAAACCTGTTCACTATAAGGTCGACCTTGAACTCTAACTAGTATATATGAAAACACTGTTCTAGGCATGGAAGAACTATTTCAAAACCGTCCATCTACTTCAAAAAACCATCTCGAGGCAGCTACCGAGTTGAGGTTTGTCTAAACTTTGCTTTGCTGTTTGGGTATATATGTTATGTTGTGCGATCATAATTGGAAGTCTGTATACTTGATCTTAGACTTGTATCTCACCTAAATACAATCCGTTGCGATTGTGGGCTGTGGCTCCTGGGGTTGGTTGATCTGTGAAATGCAGCAACAAGGTACAAAGTTAGAGACAGCCCCATGATAGTTGCATACAATGATCTCCAAGCGATAATAAGACCATGGTTTTCAGTAGTGTTTACATGGTAGCAAGATAAACTCCCAACCACATGGCACATGTGGTGAGCAATCTAGAAAATACAATCTAAAAAAACCAAGGGAAACTACTAGGACGCAATATCTTCACCCATTCTTTAGTGAATATTTAACACAGAAATTGCAACCCAGTGCATTATTTGTCGTTGTGGATATGGCTGGTATCAGGGAAAACAACCAGAAAGGGGATAGCATGCCACCTGGGCCCGGATGTTCGACGAATGGGCCACAACAATCTTGGAGCAGGCTGCAGCAGCAGAGAAGGCAGAAGCTGCAGAAGAACCACTTTATTCAGAGTTCGAAACAAAAGAGATTTTCAGAGCTACAAAATTGAATGACTAGTATATGCTTCATCGCTCGGGATTGAACTTTGAGATAGTGCTGAAATTGTTTTACACTTGACCTGACCACTAGTCGTCTACCAAGTGAATAGACTGATGTGGAAGACAGATAACTGATTTATAAGAAAGAAGAAATGATACACTAACTGGACATATCTTGATTTCAATGGCACAATGCAAAATTAAAATTTACAGTAGTTAGCTGTGGAAGCAGTCAACTTACCAGGATCCGAAGAAGCCACCGAACACAGGCCCCCAAGAACAAGGGCTACCGGGAAATCCAGGGCCGCCAGCTGGAACCAGACCCCACAAACCTGGTCCCGGAGGCCCCACTCGGATCCATCCTGCAAAGCTAAACTACTGCAAAAATGAATACTTAACAGCTGCTAAATGGTATTCTACAGATTCAAAACTCGACCACAAAGAACAAACTTATACTTACGCTGTAGTTCGATGTGAAGAAGAATTTATACAAGCACTGTGAGAAATGGTAGTCGTACATGTACCTGCTGTTCAATAGCTCACCTACTGCTCTATGTTCCAATAACTGTTCGTGCTTATTGGCGCGTTACAAAGATATTTTGTGCTCTCGATATTTAGTCCAATTCAAAAAAGCATTGTTTCGCAGTATGATCCAATCAACAGAATAATAACAGAATACAATAAATGTTAAAGCTCAACACCTACGCAGAAAAAGATATTTAAGCATCTGAATCTACCAAACCCATCTACAAACAACAACTACAAATCGTGTCCCATATTGTTTTATGCAAACAACAACCTCAGTTATCAATAGCAGTTGGTGCTACAAACTTTGTCTCGAGGTAGCACTCAGAAATCCAACAATGAATAAATTACAAGAACCATTAGTACAACGGCTGAAGCATAGACACCAAGGAGCATTACAAAAATAGATGAGACACTCGTACCCTGTTCCAGCTTCCCGCCAACGTACAACATTTCCTCAGACCACCATTAAGCAAATCTAAATCAAGGTTTTTGCCTAGAACAAGAGGCAATGTAGAATTTACAGAGCCTAAGAAGAACAAGACAGAGTATATGTTCAAAGACACAGTTGCAGGAAAGAATTCAGGAATGGGCATAAATTAAGTCCACATTTTCCACTGCCAAAAGTAAGCACCGCTTTGCAATACTAAGAAGTAATACAACGGAATAACAAGTGCAGCAGAGACAAAACATGGCATCAAATACAATGGATGGAGAACTAGGTTGATGCGATATCCTAATTAAGACATCAAAGCCAATTGTTCCATTCAATAAAATAAAGACACGAGACAGCTTAGTTCAGAACATATTTCAAATTTGCACCATGGTATCTTGAGCACTAATACATAACGGTTGTCCCCTCCACCTAACAAGCATTGAATTCATGCAACCACGCAACAATTAGGGGCTTCTGGAACATAAGTACATAACTTTATATGAATCAGCAAAGAAGCTAGGAGCTCATTCTTGATGTGGCAGCCCATGAGGATACTGACATTTAAGTTGCTACAAAGCACCATGTCACTCAACAATCATTCAGATGAAAGGAGAAGCGTTGACAACATAATCCTCTAGTGTCGGAAAGAAGGCATGTGGAACCAGAGTTTGTTTGAGCCGAAATTGATTAACATAATTTAATGTGCAATCGAAACTAGCAACCAACTTGCCATCCATGTCAATCTGAAGTAGCCACTGGCCAAATGTGACCAGCACGAGCACATCACCATCCGAAGACGAGACCACACTCCATCGACCGTCGAACTTTCCAAACTGCACCGAGAGATGTGCAACTGGCAATTCAACCCGGTACTTGAAGGCCCATGCCTCGCTCTCATAGTCTTGCATCATCCAAATATCAATGGTGGGCACTGCTGCATCCTTAAAGCTTGACGTGCCGAGCATTCCATCCATCTCAAACAGGTTAGGTTTGCCAGGAACAGCTGGGGCACGCATCTGCCGAAACGACTCGGTTGTGGTGTTGAAAACTTTAATCCTGTTGCGTGCCCTCGCATTGTGCCAATGCAGGTTACCACGGAAGAGGACAGAGAAGGATTCGTATACCATAATGTCCTCCTCCGCATCGGGGAGGTGCCTGGGCGGCTGGCCGGAGCCCAATGTGAAGACGTAGGAGCCATGCTGATGTTCGTGTGCATCACTCGACTTTCCGAGCAATAGTCGGTACTCGCCGGTAGGGCTGTGAGGGTACATCCCCAAGAGCGCCAATCGATCAAGCTGATGCGGCAGGCGAGCAAACTGACGAGTTGCTGGGTTGCAGATGGAGAAGCCCAAGTTGCTGTGGCGGCCGCCGAGGACGAGTAGGCCGTCGCAGGAGGCCCGGGGAACGAAGAAGGAGTAGCCAAGCCGCGCGACGGGCTGGAGCTGGTCGACGGCGGCGGCCCGGTGGTCGAAGGGGATGATGTCCAGGGAAACGCCGTCGTCGCTGACGTAGTAGCCAAACAGGAGGGGGGGGGGGGAGGGCTGGCGGCCGTGCTGAGCTAGGAGGAAGTCACGGGTGGAGGTGGCGCTGCGCCAGGCGCGGCACACGGCGCGACAGCGGAGGATGGATTTGGGCGGCAGACGCACGAGGATCTCCCAGACGGCGATCTCATCCGGGAGGCCACGGTGGAGAGGCGCCAATTTTGCTGGACCTGTGACCTCCGCCATGGTCGCCGGCTGCGATTCCGTCCCAGGAGCAGAGCAAGAGGAGTGGTGTTGTGCTAGTGACGGCGGCGCGGGAGGGTAGGTCAGCTATTTCTCTACAGCAAGAGGAGTGGTGTCCTTGAATGGGCTGGGCCTTGTGATGGGGCTGGAGCTGCCTATCAACGAGCGAGTTCATGCAACAACAAAAAAAAGTTTGTGTGTCTGTGACTGTACAATTTTTGAAAAAAAATATTGTGGCTGATTGTATAATTACAGTGAAAAATTAAGCATGTCAAATATTCTAACTTGATTCCGGTCAAAAGAACATCAGCCGGCCAATATGTTGAAATCACATGACTGAAATGTAACACAAACAGTCCATCCAAGTGAAATTGAGGTCAGATTAGAAGATTATCGATCTCACACTGCCATGCATGTACTAATTCATATGTAAAGGCAAAAAATAGTACAAATACTAGAGATTTCATCATTGGCCAAACTCTGAACAATTTAATTACGAGTTAGTGAGTGGAGATTTCCGACTCCCGAGTTACATTGGTCCCTTTATTAAGATATTGCATGTTGCCAATAATGTATCACACAAATGTGTAAAATCTTAGTTTATAATAATTTATATTCTGAGCTACACAAAAATGATAAAATGTGGATCTAATTATATACACTTTCAAATCTCTAAAATAGACAAGATTTTATCATTTTTGTGTAGACCATAATACAAAAAACATGCATTGTATTTGGAGAGTAAAAATCTTGCATTGTGATTTTACATGCTTGTATTATAAATCATCTACATCGAAAATTTTGTTTCAAAATTTTTTAAACTTCTAATCTAGCTTTATATTATTTAAAATAACGAAATCATGAGTCTCGGGATTAGAAAAGTTAGTTGTGCAAGGTACAAGGTGACTAAACTACCGAGACAAAAAAAAATCAGCCAGTTTGATCATGTCAACAACACTTACGAAAAAACCGGAAAAGATTACAGCAACATTCTTGGCTTCTTCTAACATCAGAGCTCTTCTTCTGATAGCACTAAACCATGGTCCCAACACCAAGTGTTACTTACATGTCGACATGTCATGCCTCCTAGTCATGTTGCTTATTTGGCTGAATCATGGTTTGGTCTTCACGCCATTCTACAAGATCTAGCGATATTAGTTTCTTGGTGTGTCACTGGTTTTGTTGTTACATACGGCAACATTGATGGCCAGGGCGAGGGGAATGCTTTAGATCGAGGATGGTGATCTAAAGGACGTAAGTGTCGTTCTTCCTCGACTTTGTTAAGAGATGCAATGGTTTTGGGTCAAATGTAGCACGCGGCGTTCTCCAGTCGACGTGCCACAGTTACATGTGCCTCGCTGCTTACAGCAGACATGTTTATCAACTCAAAAAGTCTCGTTTGCGATGGTTCATCTTTAGATCTGACAATGGTGGAGACTCGGCATCTCTTCCGACTTGCAGCTCGGCGGTGCTGGTTTCGGTTGGTGCAGAAAACCATGGAAATCCTTTTATATTTTCCAATCCTCTAGAGTTCTTTTGCATCATTTTTAGAGCAACAGGTTTTTCTTAATCTGTCTTTTACTCCCTCCGTTCCAAATTAGATGTTTTCTATTTGTCCACATGCGGATGTATCTATACTTGTAACATGTCTAGATACATCCGCATGTGGACAAATGAAAGACATCTAATTTGGAACGGAGGGAATACTTTCGATGTGTAACTTGATTTTCTATTAATTAAATACGTGGTTGCTCCAAAACAAAATCTCAAACTACTTTTGAGACTACTTTTGGAATTCAAAAGGTAAACGATATTTGTTTGTTTGAAGAAAATTCTCGCGAGGCAAAACAAATGCTCGTGAATGTGTGAGCGTACGTGACGTGGGTGGGGCCGGTGGGGGAAGGGAAAAGCAAAGAACCAGATCGTAACAAAGCATGGACAAAACGCGCCGCCCTCGGCCAGATCGATCGAGAAGAGCGACATGGACGTGGCCGACGTCGAGAACCCTAATAACCCCGGTGGCGGTGCTGAGGCGACGCCGGAGCCGGACGAGCTGAGCCAGTTCTACCTGGAATGCTGCCTGTCATGCTCATGCATGGCGTGCACGGTCCTCGCAGCCTCCGCCGGCCTGGTGCTGCTCTTCGTCCTCTCCGCCCACGCCGCCACGGCCGTCCGTGTCCTGGCCGGTTTCGGCCTCACCGTCGGGATCGTGGGCCTCGGCTTCGGAGCCTTCGTCTGCGGCGCCGTCACCCACATATGTATCCATGGGGACCCCGAGGGGACACGGCAAGCCGAGGCTCCCCGCGTCGCGGCGTAGGGCGCCATGCGCAGATGCTTTGGGTCTGACGACTGGTCATCATCTAGCTAGCTGCAGGAGACAATGAGATGAAGCACATTCAAACATATGTACAGATCCCAGCACTTTCTCGTTGTGTGTGTTGTAGGCCATTCTCATTTTCAAGAAAAGATTTGTTTTTGTTGCCGATCGAGCAAATGGGTTGCAACTATTATGGGGCGATTTAGCCAACTCCATAATGGTTGGATGCCTAGCAAGGTGGTGGCATCCCTAATTTATTATTAGACTTTGAATCTCAGATCTGCGGCGCCGTCACCCACATATGTATCCATGGGGACCCCGAGGGGACACGGCAAGCCGAGGCTCCCCGCGTCGCGGCGTAGGGCGCCATGCGCAGATGCTTTGGGTCTGACGACTGGTCATCATCTAGCTAGCTGCAGGAGACAATGAGATGAAGCACATTCAAACATATGTACAGATCCCAGCACTTTCTCGTTGTGTGTGTTGTAGGCCATTCTCATTTTCAAGAAAAGATTTGTTTTTGTTGCCGATCGAGCAAATGGGTTGCAACTATTATGGGGCGATTTAGCCAACTCCATAATGGTTGGATGCCTAGCAAGGTGGTGGCATCCCTAATTTATTATTAGACTTTGAATCTCAGATTTGACATATGTTTGTCTTATAAAGGCCGAATTTTTTCTGTAGCAGGCGACGTTCCCGTTGATAGTGATGTGTGTGCAGTAACTTCGACTAGACACAATCCACTGACTCATTCTTTCGGAGGTGCTTATAAAAGTAGACTTTAAATGCGCACATGCCTGTGTGGCGGATCTAGGCCCATTTCGTTGGGGTGCCACAAATTACATAAACAACATAACATCAATATATAGGTTCAATTTTTATAAGATTGCACTAAAAAGGTATATTTTCTTCTTAATATCATCATAATCCCACCAATCTGTCCAAAAATACACTTTAAAGTATTAGACAACTAGTACAATTAATATGATGCAAGCTATTTTACATTTGTGGAGGGGGTGCCATGGCACCCATGGACAAGATTTTATCATTTTTTTGTCGACCGTAATACAAAAAACTTGCATTGTATTTTGAGAGTAAATTTTTTGCATTGTGATTTTACATGCTTTTTTTTTTTTGCGGGGGAAAGGAACTATATTACTTAAACAAGAGTATTACAATCCCTAAGGATGAAATTAAGGATCTCATCCGGCCCAGAACCAAACCACACATCAGTGCTATCATGAACTCTACCATACCGAGCTAATGCGTCGCTAGCCATGTTTTGAGAACGAGAAATCTTAACAAAGCGAATATCACGCCCAGAACTAAACAAGGCCTTGATCTCAGCGACTAGATGGCCTAGACACGAAACATCCTTCGCTGCACTAGTCACCATCTTTACCAGAGACGCATTATCAGTCTCCACAATGATAGGTTCTTGGCTCCATTGCAAGGCAAGAGCAATGCCCACCATGCATGCTCCCAGCTCGGCCTCAAGTGCTGAAGTACAGTGACGCAAGGAACGGCAAGAAGAAAGGATGATCTGTCCCGACGAGTCTCTCAGGATCATTCCTGCGCCCGCCGTGCCATGTTCTTGAACGAAAGACCCATCCACATTGAGCTTGACTGCACCTTCCGGGGGCCGGATCCATATCTTGCCCCCCTCATCAATAGCAGCGGAAGCCAGAGCAGGGGACGCCACACACACCACCACACTTGCTTGCCCTTTACAATTTCTTCCGGTGACAGTTGGCGTAAGTTGGCCAGGGATTGAACATAACTGCACAAGAATCTCCGTGATCCCTCGATAGCCGGCAGGGGCTTATCATGCGTGACTTCATTCCTACAGAACCATGCGCGCCATGCAATCAACAGAACAAAGCTGCAAGTCACCACCGGCATTGAAAGCAAGAAATCATCCAGCCATGAATGGTGGCATTGAGGCTGTGCAGGTACAGGAATCTGCCACACCTTTGCCATGGCCTCCCAAAGCGCCTTGGCGTGTGGGCATCTATAAATAGCATGGCCTACATCCTCACGTTCCTGATCACAAATTTTGCAGCGACCTGTAACTTTCAAATGCCTCCGCAGCTTGTTCTCCTCAGTAGCCAGGCCATTAGAGACAGCTTTCCATGCAAAAATTCGCACCTTCTCTGGCACATTACACTGCCAAATCTTCCTCCAAACAGGCTTCTGTCCCTCCGGGAACTCACTGGACGCAACCGACAATTCAGCTTGTTGTTGGAGCTTAAGTCCCAGGTGATAGGCACTCCTGACCGAAAAGACCCCATTTTTCTCCGGTTGCCATGCTAGGAAATCTTCATTCAACCTGGGCGACGCCCGGATAGAAAGGATCGCCTCCGCGTCAATTGGACAAAAGTCTTCTCTAACCTTCTGCTCCCTCCAGGCACCATGGTCATCAAGAAGTTGTGCAACACGAGATACTCTCGAATTACCCCGTGGCCCAAACGGTTTACAGTGAGTGTCTCTTGGAATCCAACTATCACGCCAAGCACGGATCGATTTGCCATTCCCTACTCTCCATATGATCCCCTTTTTAAGAAGCTCGACTCCGTGCGCAATGGCCGTCCACGTCGAGGACGGATTCCCAGTGAACACAGTGTCGATCAAGTTTCCTTGAGGATAGTATTTAGCCTTTAGTACGCGAGCACAAAGACTGCCCGGCAACTCTAGCAACCTCCACGCTTGGCGAGCGAGCATTGCTTGGTTAAACAAACGCATATCGCGGAAGCCAATGCCTCCATGTTGCTTCGATCGAGTCAGTTTACTCCAGCTTAACCAATGTGTCTTCCGTACACCATTCGAGGCCCCCCACCAAAAATCTCGGACCAACTTATTCAGATCATCACAAACTGACAATGGTAACTTGAAAACCCCCATGATGTAGGTGGTAAGAGACTGAGCAATGGCCTTAATCATGACCTCCTTTCCGCCAAGAGAGAGATCACCCCATAGCAGGATGCGTTTGGCTAGCTGTTCTTGTAATTTCTGAAATTTGCCACGATTCATTCGGCCATCAGGGGTAGGCAAACCGAGGTATTTGTCCTCAAAACCTTGCTTCTGAATTTGGAGGGTCAATCTGATGCTCTCCTGTACTATGGTCGGGCACCTCTTACTAAACTGAATGGAGCATTTAGCCGGGTTAATTAATTGCCCTGTGCTAGCAGCATAAGCATCAATCACCTGTTTCACACGCACAGCCTCTCCCTCAACTGCCTTGAAAAACAGTAATGTGTCATCCGCAAAGAGGAGGTGAGAAATTCCCGGGGCGCGCCGACAGACCCTCACTGGAGAAATACCACCTGACTCCACTTCCGCATGTAACAGGGCAGATAAACCATCAGCGACAAAGAGAAACAAGAACGGGGAAAGCGGATCACCTTGTCTGAGACCTCGAGTGGGGGTGAATGCTTCCAAAAAGGCTCCATTTAATTTCACAGAGTATCTCACCGTGGTCACGCACAACATTATCCATCGTACCCACCGGTGAGCAAAGCCCATTTTATGCATAACATCCTCCAAAAAGGTCCAGTCAACACGATCATAAGCCTTGGACAGATCCAATTTATAAGCGCAAAAAGAATTGTCAGTCTTGGCTCCATGCTCCATAAAGTGTAGACACTCAAAGGCCAATAACGCATTATCAGAAATCAAGCGTCCGGGGATAAAAGCACTTTGGTTCTCCGATATCACTTCTCCTAACAGGGGTCTGAGACGATTCACCAAGCATTTTGATATAATTTTATACAACACATTGCAAAGACTGATAGGGCGGTAATCTTTCAGCTCTTGCGGATTATCAATCTTCGGAATAAGCACAATTGATGTGTCGTTCACACCCTCAGGCATGTGTCCAGTCTCAAAGAATTTTAGTACTGCATGTGTAATTTCCTCCTTGAGCACGCCCCAACTCCGCTGATAAAAACGTGCCGGAAAGCCATCAGGCCCTGGTGCCTTCAAAGGTCCAATCTGAAACAGGGCCAAAGAAATCTCCTCCAGAGTAAACTCCTCACAAAGCTTTACATTCATATCATCTGAAATTTTGTCTCCAAAAAGATTAGTAACCGGATTAGCATTTAAAGAAGGGTCCCGGGTGTACACTGACTGAAAATAAGAAGCAGCCATGCGCTCCATTTCACTAGGTGACTCCTTCACCACACCATTCTGGTCTTTCAGTGAAGCTATGCGGTTCTTTCGGGCACGCCACACAGCCTTGCGGTGAAAAAATTTAGTATTCCGATCACCCTCTTTTAGCCAAGAAATTCTCGACCTCTGGAGCCAAAGCATCTCCTCTCTATATAGTAATTCATTCATAGCATCTGTTGTTTCTCGGATCAATTCTGCAGGCGCATTGTCCTTGGCTAATTGTTCAAGTTTACGTCGCATCCTGCCGAGCTCGCGTGTGACATTGCCAAACTTGCGATTGCCCCATTTATGCAAAACATTCATCACTTCTTTCAGTGCCACATTTATCTCCCCAAGATCAGTTTTACTCCCAGCCTCTGACCATGCTGATGAGATCACCTCTGGGAGAGCATGATCTCTCTCCCAAATTATTTCGTATTGCCTGCACCTCCGTGGCCGCTGGAACGGTGCCTCACGCGATATCTTAAAGAACAGTATGCAATGGTCCGAGCATGGGGACACCAGGTGCTCAACAGATGACTCCGAGAAAATGTCCCTCCATCTGTCATCAGCAACAGCCCTATCCAATCTGACCTTCACATTGGCCTGCCTACTCCTCTTATTATCATAAGTAAAAGGCACACCCTTAAACCCCAGGTCTTTGAGCTCACAGATCATAAGAGCATCTCGGAAAGCACTCATCTGCCCTTCTGGCCTTGGACAAATAGACATATGCTCGTGTTGCCAAAGTGCTTCGTTGAAATCCCCCACCACCATCCAAGGTAACGACGAAGAAGCCCTCAAGGCACACAGAGCTGACCACATCCGATGCCTCTGATCCGTACGAGGTTCCCCATACACAAAGGTAGCATGCCATTGCGGCTCAGAAGGAGAAATACGAATATACACATCAATATAGCGCTCATTGACATCTTTTATTTCAACTGAAATACTTTCATGCCAAAACAAAGCTAGACCACCACTCAACCCATCACTATCAACACCGACAAAACCACTCAAACCAAAACGACTCTTAAGACGCCACACACGATCACACTTTTGACGAGTTTCACAAAGGAAGATAATTTTGGGAACATGTGTCTTCACTAAGACACTTAGTTCATGGACTGTCGCAGTGTTCCCGCAGCCACGACAGTTCCAAATAAAGCAATCCATTACTCCTGACGGGGCGCTCCGCGCGCCTCCGTCAGTTTACCGGCAGCCCCAAGACCGGTTGCTTCCAAGTTCTCCGTCCCAGCCCTCCTTGCACATGCCCCATCCACGTGTGTCTCGGCCGCAGAGCCGGAAGACGCTCCAGAAATAGCCGTACCATCGCTCCTTTTATGCCTCTTTTTATCTTTTGGTTCCTCTTTGTTAACATGTTCCTCTCCATCAGCCGGAGGAAGTCCCCTGTCCACAACAGGATATGTGATCGCCAAAGTTCCACTCTGATTCAAGGTCTCTTGCTGAAAAGCGACTCTCTTCTTAGCATTCTTCTCAAAGTCAGTCATATGGATATCTGTTTTAATCAGACTAGTTGCAACATCATCAAGACATTTGTCGCCCGACTTGCTGTTGTGCTCAGGATGAACTCGCCAATCAACAAAATTGCCTCTACCACGACCCTGTCCTTCCACAAAGCCGCCCCTTCCACGGCCTGACAAAAAATCACCCCTGCCATCCGGGCCTGCTGAAGAGCTTCCTCCCTTTGATCCACCAGAAGCAAAGCTACCCCTGCCTCGACCTGCAGAGTACGCGTGGATCCAATCACCAAACTTAAGATCCTTTTCATCAAAAAGCCCTGTACCACACTCTTTATATTCATGCCCAATAAGTCCACAAGCGAAACAGAGTAGGCCAAGTTTTTCATACTTGACAGCAAACAGAGCACGCTTTCCATTCAGAACAATGGAGACGAACCTTGTGAGAGGCTTACGAACATCATGCTTCACTCTCACCCTAATAAAGTCCCCACGAAAGGCACCAGCTGGGTTCATCTGAACAGAAACAATCTCGCCGGCCGAACGACTGATCAGCTGTCTAACCACAATTTCTTTCCTGTAACCTTCGGGGATTTTGTGGACTTGAAGCCAAACTGGCATGAACTCAAGCTCAATACTTTCTGGATCCGAGAGACCATCATAAGGAGCAAGAATCAGAGGCCAATCACGAAAAAGCCAAGGGCCTCTCTCCATGACTTTCTCCCAATCTCCAAGGCAAAAGCATTGAATAACAAAACGATTGATACCCACCGGCCGTATCTTGATTTCTCTTGCTGAATTCCATGCGATGCGCATCTGCTGCTTAAAGGCCTCATGACTGAAAGTTTTCAGGCCATGAACCCTAGCCACGGCAAGCCATCGGGTGCTTTCTAGAATCTCAGCTGCATCCTCTTCAAGCACAAGGTCATCAAACTCATCCTCACCGATCTCAAGTCGACCAAACATGGAACCAATCTCAGCCCCCTGCGTACCAAGACCTTGGACAGAAGAAGCATCGACCCCAGCAGAGGATCTGGAAGCATGATCCGCTGCTGCCGCGGCGACGCCAGAAACAGGGTGCAAATCCGCCATTGACAGATTGCAAACAGAGCCCTATCCGATCCCACCGAAACCAACCAGGCGGGAGGCAGGACCCCCTTAAAGCCGGAAGGATGGGGGGGATACGGGGAAGGAACGAGGTCCCGGAAGATTGACGGGAACGGAGCAACACCAGAGGTGGACAAGGACTCGCCGTCGGAAACGCCAGACGGGAGGACACAAACCCTAGGGGTAGCAGAGCCGTGTGATTTTACATGCTTGTAGTATGCATGACTACAACAAAATTTTGTTTCACAATTTTTAAACTTCTAATCCATTTTTCTAGTATTTATAATAACGAAATCACAAGATCTCGGGATAGCAAAGTTAGTTGTGTAAGGTACAAGGGGACTAAACTACCGAGACAAAATATCAGCCAAATTGATCATGTCCACAACACTACTTCTGACCGTGAGAGCGCTGGTCCCAACACCAAGTGTTACCTACATGTCGACATGTCACGCCACCTAATCATGTTGCTTATTTGGCTGAATCGTGGTTTGGTCCTCTCGCTATTTTACAAGATCTGGCAATGTTAGTTTCTTGGTGTGTCACTGGCTTTTGTTGTTACTCGCGAATGCATTGATGGCCAGGTGAGGCGAATGCTTTAAATCGAGGATGGTGGTCTAAAGGTGCTTTGCCAAGAGATGTAATGGGTTTGGGTCAAATGTAGCACGGGTCTGTCCTCTAGTCGACGTGCCACGGTGACATGTGCCTCGCTGCTTATAACAGGCTTGTTCATCGACTCAACAAATCTCGTTTGCGATGGTTCATCTTTAGAGCTAACAATGGGATACACGGCATCTATTCGTACTTGCGGCTCGGCGGCGCTGGAGTTGGGCGCGGCGGCCGCTGGTTTCGGTTGATGCAGAAAATCATAGAAATCCTTTTATATTTTTCAATCCTCTACAGTTCTATTGCATCATTTTTAGAGCAACTGGTTTTTCTTAATCTGTCTTGAAACTTTGTTTAACTTGATTTCCTATTAATGAAATACGTTGTTGCTTTAAAACGAAACTCAAAACTACTTTTGAGACCACTTTCGGAATTGAAAAAGTAAACGATATTTGTTTGTTGGAAGAAAATCTCGCGAGGCAAAACAAATGCTGGTGGGTTGGTGTTGGGATTCCCCCAAGGATCGATCACATACAACTAGACGAACACACACACAAAAACTTGTTGCCATGGGCCCGTGTCGCACCCTCTAAATCTTTCTCTTTATTTCTCAATTTTATCTTGGTACTACAAACTCACGGTTTGATGTGTCTATACTACTATTAAAAGAGCAAACTTAACTGGTTAGGACACTTTAAATCTGGACCGTTCAATATCCGATCAAACGGTCCAGATCGTCCCAATGTTTGACAACTCAACATTGTCCGTTTTGGACTGTTTTGCCCTCCCACCAAACCACATAATACAACCAAATTGCCACCGTACCTTTTCGTTTCTTTTTGTTCTCCGCTGCTCTGCCTCGCGAGCGACGACTGCCATCCGCCGAGCCAGCGTCGCAATCGACCGGGCAGAAGATGGGCGCGGCGGAGCTCCATGGCCCCCCGGCCGCCCGCTTCCGTCGGAATTTTCCCTTCGCCTCTGTCTCCCTAGGTACGCCAGCAGAGCCACTTTACTACACGATACCAGCGCCGCCGCCCACCTCATCATCAGCACCATCTCCCCTATTTTCCCCTCCCGACTCCTCCTGTCCTAGATCTCGAGCACCAGCCGCTCCTCCTCTTCCTCCCTATCTGATGCAGCAACGCCAAGAGCTAGGCCCGCAATCACCAACATCCTCAAACAGAAGTTATAGAAGAGAGAGGAGCGAAGGAGCCACCAATCGCGGCGGCCGTCCTCGCCGCGTCTACTCCATGGTCCATGCCGGCGGTGAGGTGCCCCATGAGACCCGCCTCGCGACGGTCGCCGTGTCCACACCACGAGCCGCGCCGGAACGGTCTCCTCAATCGAGGCCATCCTCGGTCTCCACAACGTCGGCGTGAATCAGCTGCCCGCCTTATTGGGCGACGTGCTCCCAGCAGAAAACGCTGGCGCTTCACCGCTGCTGCTTGACCCCCGTTCCATGTGGATTCGTCGGCGCCATGGCAATACAAGAGAGAAGGGGCGCGGTTGAGAGACGCATGCTGTGGGATGCGCTGAAAAGGAGCAACACGCGCGTGGGTTATTCAGTGGAGAGAAGCAGTCAGTCGGACAGGTACTGCTAGATGATGAGCATTACCTTAGGTACGCATGAAGGCAGGTTAATTGTGTACCTCTATCTGTGTAATTGCAATCATACCTCTGCGTATTTTGTTGAGGCTAGAGCTGCTGCTTTCATATTGTCCGACCATAGCTGGAGAGATGTGAGGCTTCTGTTTAGTGCTAATTTGGAAACTAAGTTGTGGCATCATCCTTCTATTAACTCCTCATACCTCTGTGTGTTTTTTTCTAGGTAATTTCAGTGGATAAGACACTGAACTTTGACAATATGTATGACTTTTTGAAACGCAAATGTATGATAGGTTGCTCTTGGTGTTGTTATTTTTGTGGTAGGAGCAGCATATTCTTTTTGTGCCTTTTCTTTTCAGTAGCACTATGTATTCACGCAGACAGAATAGTTCGTTATTCATCTATGGATGTGTAGTTGTTACAAGCTTAAGCTTATTCTTGTTATCTATTATGCACTGTTTACTTGTCTTTAATCTGCTTACTTACTGTGAATAAGTTATAGCTGTTACAAATCCCATGGTACATGACAAGGCGATGAGCAAGTATAGAAATTTTATTTAGTTCTATGTTGTCAGTTGTCGTGTT
Organism: Poa pratensis; assembly: GCA_947311845.1. Lineage (NCBI taxonomy): Eukaryota > Viridiplantae > Streptophyta > Magnoliopsida > Poales > Poaceae > Poa > Poa pratensis. The sequence goes on from CAMZMU010000127.1 coordinate 7,280,446, forward strand.
TATATTTCTTTTAGGTATAGTTGGTTTAACGTAAGTAGACAAATGTTGACCGATGTACATGTAACGTTTTTCTTGTTAGCACTGATTGTGAGGGAAATGAACAAACCTACTAAGTAGACAATGTGATGAAATTATTGGATAATAAAATTTAACCCGTAACGATACATAGGTATGTTTTCATTACTTCTAAATTGCCCCTTTTAATTATGACAACGTGCGTTGCACGTACATGCCAACTAGTATATATATACACACAAACAACCCACCCAGCAAGCCTACACCTGTACGTACTCAACACCTAAACAGATTCATCGTACTAGTTCAATTCCAACTAGGACTTGTAATTCCTAACTCAACGTACTAACTCTAGTACAATACGTACTACTCTTACCGAAACCAGCTACCAGCTAGCTATACTACTAGCACACGGACAACACTTTCCAAATTTTACTCAAACATAACTAAACAAGTTGGATTATTTCCAACAGTTAGGCCGGTGGGAGAAGGGAAAAGCAAAGAACCAGATCGTAACTTGCCAAAAAAAAGAACCAGATCGTAATAAAGCATGAACGAAACGCGCCGCTCTAGGCCAGAACGATCGAGAAGATCGAGATGGACGTGGGCGACGTCGAGAACCCTAATAACCCCGGCGGCGGGGCCGAGGCGACGCCGGAGCCGGACGTCCAGAGCGAGTTCATCCTGGCATGCTGCCTGTCATAGTGTCATGCATATCGTGCACGGTCCTCGCCGCCTCCGCCGGCCTGGTGCTGCTCTTCTTCCTCTCCAGCCACGCCGCCATGGCCGTCCGAGTCCTTGCCGGCTTCGGTCTCGTCGTCGGGGTCGTGGGCCTCACCTTGGGATGCATCTGCTGCGGCGCCACCACCCTCACGTGTAACCAGGGGAACCTCGAGGGCACACGGCAAGCCGAGGCTCCGCGCGTTGCGGCCTAGGGCGCCATGCGCAGATGCTTTGGGTCCGACGTCCGATCATCACCTAGCTAGTTAGCTGCAAGAGAGAATGAGAGATGAAGCACATCCAAACATATGTACGCTAACACTTGTCTGGTTATGTGTATTGCAGGCCATTGTGATTTTCAAGAAAAGCTTCGTTTTTGTTAGCCAACTCAACAGTGTGTCTTGTCGTTGGATGTCTAAGAGAGGATTGTACCCTAAGTCCTAACACATTAGACCTAACACATTAGAGTTCGAATCTCAGATATGACACATGCGATGTCTTATAAAGACAAAATTTTAGTGAGATGTCACTGGCTCAGTGTTTCAGATTTGCTTATAGAGATAGCCTCTGGGTGCATACGTGCTCATAAGGGTGAGTATACATAAGTATATGCGACCGCTTGCGTCTGAACCGTGTTTCTCAAAAGAAAAAAGCCAATGTCAAGCTTGTCGTTCTTCTCATTCATGGGTGGTTTGCTTTAGAGAACTTATCTTCATTTCCGTATGTTATTGATGCTGGTGGTTTGCATCAGCGTTCACGTAGGCATGACACTTGGATAAGGTCCGTCTTTTATTTTTCACAATACTTTGGTGGTACACGTCCCAATGCCTTGACTATCTATAAATATTTTCTTGTTTTGTATGGCCGATGTACTTCGTATCAGTTTAAAATCGATATGCTTGATCGCAAACGAAACAATAGGGATTTGGTCTCCGTTAGAGAAACTAAACATTCACCCATCACATAGATCATCCTTCACACTGATGGCTAAAAGCAAAGGGTACCGAAGCAGACCAAAACAAATTAAATGTTGAGACAATTAAGCATCCCAAATTCGTGAAATAGGATATGATGCAAAGGTTTGTAGACAAAACGAACTTCTATATTGATTAAATGAAATGTATTCATGATTGTTAATGCCCAAGTGACAAAAAACGTACTTGCGCGAGTAGTGATTTATGACATCTGGGTTACAATGATCTCTTTAAGTAATTTTGTTTCAAACATTAAATTTATAAGTTCTATAAAAATCTTTAAAAAATATGTATGTTACCGTTGAAATATATATGCCACAAACGTACAAAAATATCGAATTGAAATACTTTATATCCTGAGCTACTCAAACATAACAAATGGGTGGATCTGAATGAAGACACTGTCAAATCCTTAAAATATACAAGTTTTTGTCTTTGTTTGTACCGCCAAATATGAAGTATTTTGAATCAAGATTGTACACATTTGGAGGATATATCATTGGCGGCAACATGCTAGTTATTTTAAGATATTTTAAACAGTTATAAATAAGACATTTAAATTTTTTATATAGAGGGAGCACTGGAGCTCGGGAGCCAAAATGAATTTCTGCAAATGCACATATCTCTCCCGAGGCGCACGCTCGTCTTCGGAAATCAACCGACCCAAGTGACACATACATTTCTTAACAAAACTAGCACATGAACGCAAAAGGAGAAAATAGATGACGTCTTCACGATGCAAATCTATTTCAAAATTTGAAATATCCATTATTTTTAAACCATGCGTCCAAATAAGATCCGTTTTCACCATTGCTTTCGTAACACCAAGATCTTCAAAAATTGATCTCATATGCACATGTTGTGACGAATATTTTTTTTAAACATGTTGAAGTCAGTTTAGAAAAGCAAGTAATATAATATAAATATGTTCCCTCAAAAATATTGCTTGTACGTGATATAAATTGAGTTTTTCCCAAAATTAACAATGAGTCTGTAAAAAACTGTTGTCTTAGTCAGAATTTATAAATAGTTTTAACTCGTCAATTCGTTTGACAAAAGCAATTTTAACCACAAATTGGTTGTTCGTCATAAAAAAATGCATTTCAAAATATTTTCTGTAAACTACTTTGTATTATAAACTTGCTTCTCATCACAACACAACTTTGTATTAAAAACTTTTAGTTCTAAAATAAAAACAAGTTTGTAAAATAAATTGACACGGATATCATCTTTGTACACAAAAATTAACTATCGTAATATACACTGGCATGAATAGGCCATTGTGTACTATAAACTTGCTTTTTTAGACAATATCATGCTTGTACTACATTATTGCTTTTTGAACAAAAGAGCATGTTTGTGGTCAAGACATGCTTTTCTATCACATACATTGATTTTCTCTCATCAACTCAAAAAAATATAGGGAGGATGGGCTTTGTTTTTAATCCAAGCAATACCAACTTGAAGATTTTATGAGAGAAAATCATTGTTTGCATTAGAATGTTGTGGCGTGGATAAATCTACCAACACGTGCTGTGAATTTCTAAAAAGTGATGTTCTACTTCTCATGACATCGTCAACATTAATCGCTAAATGTGAAAATTCACATTGACTTATTTGAAAAATCATTAAACTAATAGCAATTTGTCTGTCTATCTTACGAGAGTTTTGAAAATTCACATTGACACGTGTTGTTTTGTTTCGATGGATTTACTTTTGTCACCACAAGTTGTCATGTTGTTAAGATAGAGGCAAATAGTTACCCAACTAATAGTGTGTTGTGACAAGATTTTATTTTAAACGTTTCCATTATATTGCAATGGTATACATAGATAGATGGTGAATACTCAAGTGTTGATTACAATAGATGATATCAACCAATATAATTAATTTCATGACAGACCTTATAAGGGAGGAGAGTGTCAATCTGCTAATAAACAACTGGTTCTATATGATGAGTGACCGAACCTTGCAATTATTGGCGGGGAAAAATAATTGGAGAAACACCTTAATTTAGGAGATCTGATCGCAACAAAGCCAACTGTTAAATCATATCGTCGATCGGGTTAACAGTTTTAGTGATTTTATTTCCGGACATTGGAAACCATATAGATTTTGTGGATATAAATTTACGTTTATATGTTGACGTAAATTTATTTTCTTTGTTTGCATGGACATTTTAGAGTGGGAGTGGTGTTTAGGATAACATATAGGATTTATCATGCCCAAATTTACAGATGTGACACTGCAAAAATATAGGAAAACAACTAAAATCTCAGCAAAACCTAATGCAACTGAATCGACCATCGCTCGTTTGTGTCGTTGCATCCCCATAGAAGAGAACGAAGGAAAGTACAACAAAGTCGCCCATGTTTACGCATTGAATGAAATTCACTCACAAGACCCACATGCAAGCGACCATACTAACACCGCACAAAGTCGGAGCACAAACTCGGCGGCGACCAGAACCCACTATCTCCTTGACACCTTCGATCACATGGCCGAGATAGAGTTGAACCCGAGGTAACCCAGCATGCGGAGAGGCGTGAACCTATTGATTGTCGACAAGAAAGGAGGAGATGCGGCACTCTAGGGTTTAGGGGTAGAGGCGGCTGAGCTAGTTTATTAGTTGGACTACGATGCAGCCCTACTCCTTATTTATGTGCTGTTTTTGCTCCCGAGATCATATGCTTCTGCCGAAATAAAAAATATCTGAAAGATAGTAAAACATTTCAAAAAATTCTAAAACAATTGGGTGCTGAACAAATAAAAGTTTTTTAAATACGTGCCAAATTTCGTGATGAAATAACATATGTGGTGCTATGTGAAAAGAAAAAAACAAATTAAGTGCTCTAAAGAAAGTATGATTGAAATCCCATTTTGGCTACTGATTTGTCTTTTTTGCACAGAGTATCATAAATGACATTCACCACGAAATTCGTCACTTTTGTAGAAGTTTTTTAGATATTCATCACCGCTGGTTTTCAGAATTTTAAAATGTTTAATATTTGTTTTTAATTTTTTATTTGGGCAGAGGATATTAGCTCGGGAGATTTCCGCTAAGTTGTTCAGTACTAAATAATTACTCTTGTGTTCGGGATGTACATAATTTTCTTTTTGATGGAAATGTACTTCGTTGTACACGCCATTTTCTTTTCCATATATCCGGATACGTAACTCTAAGGTTTATAAACGTATCCGTACGTACCATGTCACAGCTAGTCGCTTGATTCGCTTAAAACACACAAGGCGTATTACATGGCCGACATCGAGAACGCCGGCGTCGGGGACGTCTTCGCGACGGCTGAGCCGGACACGACGAGCGAGTTCGGGTTCACGTGCTTCGTCGCCTGCATCGGCACCACGACCCTCGCCTTGTGCCTGCCGGCGGCGCTGTTGATCCTCCGCGCTACCTCGTCACGACAACGACGACGACGCCGTCGTCCGTGGTCCTGTGCGTAATCGCTGTCGTCGGACTCCTCGCGGCGGCCCTTGGCGTCGCCGTCGGCACCTGCATCTGTTGCGCCGCCGTCGATCTGTGTATCTACGGGGACAGGGACGGGGAACGGCAGGGGGACGCGCCGCCGCCCGTGCATGCAGCTATAGATTGATTTGATGTTCCACGTTCGACTTTGTAATTATTCGCCGTGTCGTTGCGCACACGTATACAAACAGATCCTTTATTGATCTGGACCGGATGACTGTGCTCGTAGACAAACATCCCAGTTGTTAATCTATCCCTGAGGAAATAGATTTTTCATCGACAATCAGTTAAAAACAGTATTTGCCGTTAATCCCTCGATGGGGTGCTCCTCTCTTTATATATGCATACGGTACAGAACTTACACGCCAAGGCAAACAAGGAACGCAACCGATCCGTCCGGCCTGGATACATACAAACCGTATAAACAAAATATTATCTCTAACACCCTCTCAATCTAAACCGTCGTGTACAAGGTTAAGATTGGAACAAAATCTACGGAGTGTGAGCTGGGTTGCAGGTTTAGTGAACACATCTGCAACCTGATCCTCGGAAGCGATGAACCGAACGGTGAGAGCTCCCAAGGCCACCTTCTCGCGGACGAAATGAAAATCGATCTCTATGTGTTTGGTGCGAGCATGAAACACAGGATTGGCTGACAAGTATGTAGCGCCAAGATTATCGCACCACAAAACAGGCGGTAGGGACTGATGAACACCAAGTTCCTTGAGAACGGACTGAATCCAAATAGCTTCAGCCGTACCATTCGCCAGCGCCTTATACTCAGCCTCGGTACTGGAACGAGACACCGTAGGCTATTTGCGAGAGCTCCAGGAGATCAAGTTGCCGCCGAGAAACACAGCAAACCCGCCCGTAGAGCGGCGGTCATCGGGACAGCCCGCCCAATCAGCATCAGTGTAGATATCTAACACGGTGGAGGATGTAGGCCAGATACGTAAGCCGGTGGAGACAGTACCCTTGATATAGCGCAAAATCCGCTTGACAGCCTCATAATGAACAGTCGTAGGCTGAGACAAGAACTGACAGACTTTGTTCACAGCAAATGACAAGTCCGGTCTTGTGAGAGTGAGGTACTGCAGACCTCCGACAAGACTCCTATAGCAAAAGCATCATCTGAACTGAGCGGGACACCAACTTCACGAGAGAGCTTGTCCGTGGAGGACATAGGGGTGTGAACAGCTTTACATTGCTCCATGTTTGCGCGGTGTAACAAATCCAGCGCATACTTGTGTTGGGTGAGAACCATCCCCTTAGGACTATAACTAGCCTCAATGCCTAGAAAATACTCCAAGTGCCCCAAATCCTTGATAGGAAACGTGGCCGACAGAAGGGTGAACCACACGATCGACAGTAGAAACAGATGAACCAGCCAGAATAATATCATCAACGTACACAAGCATGTAGACCCGAACTCCATGCTGATCAAAGATGAAAAGTGACGTGTCGGCCTTGCTGGCAGCAAATCCAAGCTGAAGGAGGCGATCACTGAGACGGGCGTACCAAGCACGGGGTGACTGTTTAAGACCGTAAAGAGCCCGTTGGAGTTTGCACACATGATGTGGATAACGAGAATCCTCAAAACCAGGAGGCTGCTGCATATAAACATCTTCCTCAAGAAATCCATGAAGAAAGGCATTGCTGACATCAATCTGACGAAGACACCAGCCACGAGAAACGGCCAGTGAGAGCACAAGGCGAATAGTGACAGGTTTAACCACCGGACTGAAAGTGTCATGATAGTCAATATCCTGCTGTTGAGTGAAACCACGAGCAACCAAGCGAGCCTTGTGTTTGTCCACCGAACCATCAGGGCGAAACTTAGTTTTGAAGATCCACTTGCTGCCAACAATATTTGTTCCTGGAGGCCTAGGTACCAATTTCCAGGTCTGAGTGTTGATGAGGGCATCATATTCTGCTTCCATAGCTGTCCGCCAGGCAGGTTCCGAAAGCGCCGTGCGATAAGTGGCCGGTTCTGCAAGAAACGCACCACGTCGATAGGGATTGTAGCGAACTGTACCATCCTTGAAATCCCTCGGACGAGAAATCCCGTTGCGACTCCGAGTGCCGATGGTGTGCCGCGGAGGCGGAGCAGGAGGTCGCACAGGCAGCTGACGAGAAGTTGCAGAAGGCGCAGACGACGATGGCACGTCGGAAGACGCTGAGGGACGCTAGCAGGCCCATCTGGCGACCCAGCAGGTGGCTCATCTGGCGGAGCAGCGGCACGCTCGTGATCGGGAGCGACAGCACGCTCGGGAGCGATAGATGAGGAAGGCTTAGGAGATGGCGGCCCAACTGTGATGGACGGGCCCAAGCGAGAGGGGCTGGGCTGGCTGCCGCGCCCAGCGTTGTCTCCTGGCACAGACGACGAAGCATGCATGTGCATGTCGATCTCGTAACGATTGGAGCCTGGACATCGATCGGATCCTGCACAAACACAGTAGAGGAAATACCAGGAGGATCAACTGGCAACAGGGAAATGTCATAATTGCGCAAGTTAGTATTCTGAATAGCTGGTTCGTGCATTGGAAAAGTGACAGCATGCAACTTGGAAACATCCACGGTGACACCGGGCGTAGAAAAAGGGAAAACGTTCTCGTCGAAAATCACATCACGAGAAATATATATGCGACCGGTGCTGCGATCAAGGCACTTGTACCCTTTGTGCATGGGGCTATACCCTAGAAACACACACATTTTGGATCGAAACTCTAACTTGCGTGAGTTATACTTACGCAGACTTGGCCAACAAGCGCAACCAAACGTACGAAGGAAAGAATAATCGGGAGTCATCTGAAGGAGACGACACAAAGGTGTGGTGTTGTCAAGCACGGGTGAGGGCATCCTATTGATGAGATAGCAAGCGGTAAGGAAAGCCTCATCCCAATAACGAAGTGGGAGAGAAGAATGAGCGAGCAGGGCTAACCCTGTTTCGACAAGATGTCGATGCTTGCGTTCGGGAATACCATTTTGTTGAGACGTGTGTGGGCAAGAAACACGATGAGAAATTCCCGTGCGTCGAAAATGAGTATGAAGGCGATGATATTCACCACCCCAATCAGACTGGACAGCACGGATTTTTGTGTTTAAGAGACGCTCAACGTGATTCTGAAAAATATAAAAGATACCCTCAACATCCGATTTGTGTTTAATTAAATATATCCAGCAATGGCGACTATAATCATCAACAAAACTAACATAATACTTAAAACCCCCAGAAGAAGGTAAAGTAGGCCCCCAGACATCTGTGTGAACAAGCTCAAGAGGAAAACGAGAAACACGAGATGAATGATTATAAGGTAATTGATGACTTTTGGCGCGTTGACACGCATCACACACAGACGACTCAAAATTCGAAGAACAAGGTAAATTGTTGGCCCTAACAATGTTTTGAACTACTTTATTGGACGGATGACCTAGACGCTGGTGCCACTGAGATGACGTAATCTTGACACCGGAAGATGCGTGCCTCGCATGAGAGGATGCTCGATCAAACGGAAGGGGGTAAAGACCACCTGACTTCTACCTTGTAGGATGATGTTCCTCGTGACCTTGTCCTTGACAAAGAAAAAATGCTTATGAAACTCGATGAATATATCATTGTCAGAATCAAGACGATAGACTGAAAGCAAATTTTTGCTAATATCGGGAACGTGCAGGATATTTCTTAAGGCAAGGGATTTGGAAGAACCAGCAATATTAGAATGACCAACATGGGCAATAGACAAACCTGTGCCGTTGGCAACCTGGACTTGATCCTTGCCGTGGTAGCGCTCATGAACGTTCATACGTTCCATGTCGTTGGTGTAGTGGTCGGTAGCCCCGGAGTCCATGATCCACGGACGCTCATCGTGGAAAGAGGAGGAAGCCGAGTTGAAGGAGGAGGAAGCCGAGTTCCCCGAGCGCTGATCATCCGCTTGGTATGCGTGATTGAAACGATTGCGGCAGCTGAGAGCATCATGCCCCCAATTCTTGCACACTTGACATAGGGGACGGAAGCGACCACGTCCTCCGTTTCTACCTCCCCTGTTGCCGCCACCATATCCGTTGCCACCGCCACCATTGCGGCTGCCACGGTTTCCTTGCTGCCCGCCACCACCGTAGGTGTTGCCACCACCGCCGCTGTAGTGGTTTCCGCCACCACCCGACGGCTGCTGCTGCTGCTGCTGTCCGCTGCGACCACCGAAGCGGCCGTTAGGAGGGGCGCTGTCGAACGAGCGCCCACCACCGGTGCCCTGCTGTCCACCACGACCACCAAAGTTGGCCGAGGAGATGAAGTCGCTGGCTTGAGAGTTCTGCTCGTGGATGGCCTCGCACGTGAGCAGCATGGAGTAGAAGTCAGGGACAGAGACGGTCTGGCCGGTGTTGTTGAGGACAGCAAGCGACGACTGCAGTCCCTCAAACTGCGAGCCGAGACCGACCACCATGTAGTCGACCATCTCATCGTCGCTGATGGGGTTGCCGACCATGGATAGAGCATCGGCGAACCCTTTCATCTTGTTGAAGAAATCAGTGGCGGTCATGTCCTTCTTCTTCGTCGTCGTCAGCTGGCGACGGAGGTTGCGGATGCCAGCCCTATTCTGGGCGGAGAACATGGAGGTGACGGTGTTCCAGACGGCGGCGGAAGTAGTCCGGCCAACCATCTGTCCGAGGATTTCCTCGCTCATCGATCCAACGAGGATGCTCATGACCTCTGATCGGTGTACCACCAGATCGCAAAGGAGGGATTGGGCTGCGTCACGGCGGCCGCACCCTCACCGGTGGTGATCGTCTGCGACGGAGCTCGGCATGATCCGTCGAGAAAGCCGAGCCATCCTTGGCCGGCGATGTTGGGGATGACCTGAGTCCTCCACAATAGGTAGCTCGTGCGATTGAGCTGCACGGTGATGGTGTTTGAGTAGGTTGTGGGAGCGGAGGTGGGAAGAGAGGACGTGATGGCGCCGGCGGAGAGCTGAGCGGAGAGAGAGGAAGCGGCGGCGCCGGCGGCCGAGGAGAGCTGCCACGCGGAAGAACTCATCGCGTGCGAGAACCCTGGATCGAGAACGTGCTCTGATACCAAGTTAAAAACAGTATTTGCCGTTAATCCCTCGATGGGGTGCTCCTCTCTTTATATATGCATACGGTACAGAACTGACACGCCAAGGCAAACAAGGATCACAACCGATCCGTCCGGCCTAGATACATACAAACCGTATAAACAAAATATTATCTCTAACACAATCAAGATGGTTAAAAAAAGAGAAGTTGATTGATCCCTAGAAAATATTTGTTTTTTTTCTATTTACCGTTAAGATGCATTATGTTTTTGGAAAGGAGCCAAGAACTTGGTGCATCGCAGTAATTAAAATGAATGTCATTGCCAAATTAATTATAGAAAATCGGTATCAAATGTTACATTTGCAGCAATATCATCATGAACGCGGCCATATTGGGCAACATTAGCCAACCTGGCAACCCACATGAACGCCGCAAGCACGCCATAGAGAAGAAAGGCCACCAAAATACTTCATCATCAAGTGTCATCGGATAGCACTCCTGCTCCAGCCACCAACTTCGACCCAGTTTCAACGACCGCACAACCCTAAATTGCAAGCGATATTGGAACCGTTGTTGACCCATAACAAGCAGTTGACCCAACATGTCGAGGAAGAGTAAGCTCCCACATCGACGATGAGCTTCACATGAGACAGTTGCATAGCTTGAACCGACAAAATTAGGCTAGATATCTCGTTATCGTCGCACTAGTACTGCCAATCAAGCGCCATAGTTGCCAACATGTCGTCTCGTGGCACAAAGCTTAGTTTCACTGATTTACGGCAGGAAGCAACACATGAACCAAAAAACATGTTTAGCTATCGGTGACGAAAGACATGGACGCCATGAATCGACACTGCCCACCACTGTCCTCGCTGCCACAAAAATTGAAACGCCACCGGATTTAGAGCGGCCGCTCTAGCATCCCAAAGCCACGAGTTGCTCCAAGACGATACCTCCAAGGAGGGAGACGGCGCTAGAAACATGACAAGATCCAGGGTTTCCATATCCAAGTGCAGACAGTTGTAGGAAGCCGAACTGCCTCCACTGCAGGCTACTCAGGCTACTCGTCGGTAAAACATTGGGCAGTTTCTTTATATGAAATAAACGAGGGGAGCTCGTTTGGTCAATAAAAACAATCATAGGAGTAATTTTGTTTTGATGGAAGTAAACAAAATCTTTGATGCTACACGTAAGCTAAATTGTTCAGCGCTACATGTAAAATAAATGTACTGTGCAGACAACTATATAGCCCCATGTATGAACAATTCTATACCACTCATGTCAAATAAATACAAATTAACTGTGTTGAGATTGTTTTCCTGATTGTGATTTCCTATTTGTCGACTTTTCTACGCTTTTTTTGTAAATGCCAACTATCTTATCTCACTTGTAAATGCTAAGTAACTAAATTTGGTGATTATCCCTGTGGAAAAGATGTCATATGTATCCTCACAAAAATTCAGAAAAACACATTGACTCGTAGAAAAGCCTGTTTTTCCTCCTGGCACAAGCTAAAGTAGAACACGTCAGGTCAAAATGTTCATTGTAGTTGCCACAGGTTCTTACAAAAATGTATATTACAGGTATGCTATTTCGCTAGATGTATCGCTGGATGGGTAAAAGAAATACTCCGTAGAAAAAGTGGAAAAGCAGACGTGCAGCGTTGCGTGTTGGCTGTTGGGCCTCTAGTTAAGCTGGACCTGGGCCTGAATGTAGCACTAGCCGATCGTGGCCTCGTGTTCCTTAGTTCGTGTGATTGATCAAGAAACAGAGCGAGCCAGCTAGGGCACCGTAGCTCAGGCCAAGAAACCGAGCGAGGGAACTACTGCTGGCGGCGGCCTGACCTCCAGGTTGAAGGTAGGCGGGGCCGGGCAGGAAACGGCAGCGGCCGGCGGCTAGGCTTGGGCAACGCCGCGATGACGCGGTCGGGCGGCTTAACGGCGGATGGCCTAGGCAGCTCGGAATTTTAGATTGAAAATGGACAGGATGGGAAAGGAGCCAGCAAAGGGGGGAAGGTACGTTTTCTTCTGAATTTTGCATATGTGTAGACCATTTGTGTCTTATTTGATGAATTTTTCATCTTTCTATGATGTGTCTAGATTCATTATCAGTATGTTTGCATATTATACTTCTATTTAAATATTTTTTATTTTCAATGTACTTACTGCTTATGCTAGTTAATATCATATAAACTATTAATGTGTCTAGAAAATTTGGTTTGTTTGCAGCAAAAACAAATTATGATTTAGATTCTCCCGACCTCAAAACCCATCAGACTAAAAAACAACACGATCGGACACACACGGGGCACGGTTGGAACAGCTGAGTTTTCTGGTGTAGCTTTTCTGATTTAATTTCTTACTGATACGGTCTCAACAGAGCCCAACGATTACAGCTAGAAACTGAAAAGAAGAGAACTGGCCCCGCTCGCTCGCCGAGCTTGCTGGGCGTGCAATCCCACATCCGCTCCACGAGCGCAGTATCTATGCCACCATGACAGCGTGACCTCGTGCCATCCCACGATACTATCAGGGCGAGCCTATCTAGATAACTGAAATTACAAACAGAATCGGCCAAGGCGTGAACATACGCACGCTACATGACCGCTTATTCAGCTAAGCAAATAACAGAGTTTAACGACAGGATTATCTGACATACATAGGGAAATGGAATCACATATAAGTACGTAGGACGATCAGCACCCAAACGTTGATGAACACAGCTAACGTGGTATGCTAGCAGATGACATGAACTCTTGCTCCAAGCTGTAACATCGTTGGCTGTTTGCAGAGGTTGGATCAATTGTGTCACCTGAGTGAGACTGAACACCAGCTTCGGCTCTATGATTTTCTGGAGTGACACGAAATGTCTTCAACCTATTCGTATGCAGAAGCTGAAACGACATCTCCACTGTCTTCATGGTGGGCCTTCCTTCACCCCGGAGCTGTAAGCACATCTCTGCCAGAGAGGCAACACTGGTAATTTCTTCCTCAGTTGCTTCTTCATGAACTTGAGCAGCGACTATCTCTTTTACTGGTCTCCTTTGGATCTCTCCAAGAAAGTAACTAGATAAACTCTGAGCTGTGCCTGTCTCACTAGTTAAAATAGGCTTCCTTTTGAGAAGTATCTCTAAGAGCACAACACCAAAACTGTACACGTCACTTTTCTCATTTAGCTGCCCAGTGTGGTAATACTCTGGATCAAGGTACCCAAACGTTCCTTGCACGACCGTGGAAACATGAGTTTGGTCTATTTGCACCAATCTTGAGGCACCAAAGTCGCCAACTTTTGCATTGTAGTTTGCATCTAGGAGTATGTTAGACGACTTGACATCACGATGGAAAACTGATATGGAAGCTGCAGAGTGGAGATAGAAGAGAGCTCCTGCTGCTTCTGCGGCAATTCTTAGGCAGTCACCCCAGGACAAAGAAAAATTGCTGCTTGAACCAGAATGAAGGAGTTCAAACAATGAACCGTTAGCAACAAAATCATATACTAGGAGTGGGACCTCGGTTTCAAGGCAGCAGCCATAAAGCTTTACGATGTTTCGGTGGTTAATCTGTGAAAGGATGGCAACCTCATTGATGAACTGATCTATCTCGCCTTGCTTAATGGCTTTAGCTTTTTTTATTGCCACCACACGCTGGTCAGATAAGATGCCCTTGTATACCATGCCATGCCCTCCACGACCAAGAATTCGGGTATGATCAAAGTTGTTTGTCGCCAGCTCTAACTCTTCCAAAGAGAAAATCTTTGTCCTTTCACTTGCATCTTCATTCGATGATAGTAATTGTTCTAGAAGAAGGCCATGATTCTTTGTAAAATACTTCTTTCTAAGTTGCTTTTGGATGTCTCTTCTCCATCTACGGATGAGAAACATTGCACCTAAGCCAAAAAGTAAAAGTCCGAATCCGACACTAAGCCCAATAGCAACACCTGCAATGAATGGCGATGCACATTAATCTCGGTTTCATGTTTTGTGGTGTTCATAGTGAAACTTAAGGGAGTAAAAAGTTCACCTAAGAGAGTAGTTTGCCTTCTTGATTGAATGCACTTTACTTTTAGTGTCGTATTCAGTTCCACCAGGGCACTTGGCACAAGAGTAACTTCCATTATTGTTGTGGCATATTCCTTGACATTTGCCTAGTTCCTCGCACTCATTAATATCTGCAGGACAGAACAAAAAATAAGTTAGAAAAGATAAAACATGAGATTTTTCTTGAAAAGCTAAGGAGAACAATGCTATTGTTCACTATGTAACATATGTCAGTATGTAGTACTATATTATACCAAAATTACTAGAATTTACGTAGATCATTGTTTACATGTATACTACACCTACTCAAGAATAGACAACTTGACACTTGATTCGGAAACACAGAAACTGATGTATTAAATAATAAAAATTTATTAAATTTCCCTTTCTGTGCAAATACGAGATATAACAAATGATGTGATCTGATGGATAATGCATATGAGGTTACAATTAACCCTACTAAGAGAGAGAGAGAGAGAGAGAGAGAGAGAGAGAGAGAGAGAGAGAGAGTGGGCAGACCATGACAGCCATCGGGGCCGGTAATATATGGGTTTCCATCATATCCATCCTTGCATTTACAGCGATAACCCGCGCTGTCACCGTGTGTCGAGTTGAAGTCCAAGCATTTGCTGTTTGGGCTAACACATGCATATGAGGAGATATTTTGATGGGCCTCTTGGCAAGTTAGATTTGCGACGACCCATTGCACTCTGCTTGAGTATCGTTATCAATGTACAATGGACTAACGCCAGCCTGTTCACCATAATCAACAGCACTCTCTCCTGTATCGAAGTACCCCTCATTTGTACTTATGTATGTGATATGCAAATGTTGTGGTGATGTTATTAGCGTACTGGAAGCTAACGTGTCTTCGCAGTGCAGTCTAAATTCCTTCCTTGCGTAACAGCCATGTTCCAGGCCAAATGGAAACGGGACTTTGATTTTACCACAATACCGAGAGCATGTCACATTTCGTCCAGCTGCCGGGTTGTATCCTATTTTCCCCCCAAAAAAAAGAGTGCGCGTTAAAATGGTCATGAAGTGAGCATTATTTGCAGATACTAAGACACTCCTAAAAGATAAAGGAAAGATTATTACCGTAATCACGCGAGCAGCCATTTAGTCCATACGGATTGCCCCTGTAGCCATGATCGCAACCGCATGCATAACCATAATCGATGTTGCTTAAGAAGCACGAGCTGTGGTTGCTGGCGCAAGCAAAGGTGGCCTTATCTACGGAAGCAGCGGCACATGACGGTTGGTCATCTATAATCCAATACAACGAACCCGTCAAAGCCAAGACCTCTTTCTGGCGCAGCTGCACCTGGGCCTTCTTTCGGCGGACAAACTTGAACTGGAGCGTACTACCAAAAAATTTGGTAGACGACTTGTAGCATGTCTGAGCCTGGTGTGTCGCAGTCGTGTTCGAGCCTGGTGTGTCGCAGTCGTGTTCGGTGCAAAAAGGAATTCCTGGATTTATGTACGGATTTCCGATCAAGTAGGCGTAGAAGTCACACGACATGAAGATCACGTTGGATGAAGAATACAGGGCGAAATTGCTGGCGGGGGCCTTCCACGTTAGATTGTACACATGAACAGCCGGACTCGTTGAGATGGTATATGAGACGCTGACACTTATAGCTGTAATGAAAGAGAGAAAGAAAAAAGCTTGTTTTGAGCAACAGTTATTCAAAATATAAACCTGTGAACAAGCTTTGTACTTGTACTTGCCACAATTTAGTTATTCTAGAATCTAGTTTTTGCTTCCTGCGGTCATTTTTCTGTTTCATTTCTAGTTTATATATAATTTTACAAAGAAAACTTACAAGTTCAAGACACTGAGATAGAAGAAAAAAATCAGGCAAAAGCGAACATATTTTACAAAAAAGATTTATGAATACACGACAAATATCATGAACTGCTAAATCTATTCATATGATCTTTGATGGAGAGACGGAACAAATGCCTTGAACTACCCGAACTTTTTGTTGTCTGCTACAGCGCACTGTAATAATAGTTTTTTACTAGATTTGTGTGTACAGTTCCGAATTTTAGACATAGAATAAGGGTGGGCAAGGAAGGTTGTTGGATGGAACAAATTACGATACAGTTCCTACTTAATATAGCCAATGGAGTAATGAATTGTTGCTCCTACTGGCTCTCTGCACCGTGTCGCTCCTCTCTAGGGCGACTCGGGTGGCTCCAAACCCTAGCCGCCTCCGTCTCCCTCCCCTCGCCGCCGCCTGAGACAGCCAGCGGGCAAGCCCACGAGTTCCTCGAGGACGGCGGCTGCGAGGCGACCTCCATGTGCTCTCGTTCCGGTGGACAGCGCGCCTGTCTTTGGCAACCAAGTGGCGCTGGTTGGACCTGGCCATGGGTAGCGGCGCCCAGGGGAAAAACTTTCGTCGAAATTTCGGACGAAATTCACGAAATTAACGGTTTTCTATAGGGAACGAGAAAGGTAATCTCGGTCGAAATTTTAGTTCAAATTTGAAAATATCATAGATTAGACAGTTCTAGTAATGTAAAACCAGATTGCTAACCCAAGCTAAGCTATACTGCACTGGTGGATTGTCTAGGCGTCGATCTCAGAGGTAGAGAGTTTGATTTTAGGTTCTAGAATTTTTTTCTAAAAAATTTAAACACCATAATTTGAAATCAACCAAAATATTTTGAATATTTCTTCTAAAGTTCATAAATTTCCTGAAATTAACGAATTTTAGACAGGTGAAAAAAAATATGGAAACACAATGCTGAACCCTGGCGGGGCCGCTCCGACGACTCCTGCTTGTAGAGTCAGCGCCAAGGGCCTCATGCTGCGGGTCTAGCCATGGCGGATCTAGTCAGTGTGACCATGGCCGGAACGGAGCTGGGCTGGGAGAGGCGGCAGGTTGGTTGAGGCCTAGGCACCCGTCATCGGTGCTGCTCCGACGGGTATGGCCTCTGATTCCTCTCTTCTCTAACCTCATTGTTCTTTGCGATGTTCCTTGTGGTCCACATCCTGCATTGCTCGGGCTTGTGGTTAACCAGATTTGGGGATCTGGTGGCCAAGCCGTACGTTTTCTTCGTGGTGCAACGGGCGGTTCGCCTAGTGGCCGATGCTGGTCTATTCCGTGTTGGGTCTGTGCTTGTGCCGTTCCGGTCGGTCGGTACGGGGGAGTTTGGATGTCGGAGTGGCGGCCTCGGGATTAGTGGGTGGCGTCTACTCTGTGGCGAGTGACGTGCGCGAAGATGTTGGTTTCTCTCCTTGGCCGCACAGGCGACGAGGAGGTGGCGGGAGCGGGTCGCAATGCCCCTCGCATCAGATCTGATGTCAGGCTACACCTATCTGTCTTTCCTCACCTACCTCTCTGGATCTGGTCCCCGGCCGTCTCTGGCTTGCGGATCTATGATGTATGGGTGCTCCTTCTCCGGGTATGGGACTCCGGGTGAAATCCATGGCTGCTAGTCGGCCACGATAGTGGATGTGCCCGTGGGCATTGTATACCTTCATGGAGGTGTCGTTGAGGCTCCCTTCTCCCCCTTCGGAGATTCTAGGTGAAAACCCTATCTCTGTCTCGGATTGGGCGGCGGTAGCGCGTTGGTGTTTTCCCCTTCTTGGAGGCGCCATCTTGGAAGCTTAGGTTCTTCGAGCGAGCTGAGTTGTGAGTGGTGGTTGACTGGCGGCGGCAGTGCCCTATATCGGGGGCTTTTCCTTCTTCCTCAGTGGCCAATCCCTTCGGGACCTGGCCAACCATGTTGTAGGTGTTTTCTCCATTCGTTTATGCCGTTGTTACTCTTCTTCGGCGTCGCTCCAGATGCTTATGTCAAGACAAAGTGGACATGCCGCAGGCGGCGGAGCGGTGCTGCTCTTCCGGTGAGCTAGGCCTGGTAAGGAGGTCTGTCTTGATGTTGCTCAGTGGCTGCTATGATCTTTCCTCCGTTTGAGCTCAACGTGAGCGAGTCTGCCGGTCGACGGTGTGACGCCTTCGAGACAGGGCGAGAGGACAAAAAAACCCCTAAAAATAACTGCTTTTTTTATAGTTTGCGAGGAAAAAAACACGTAGAATAGAACCCTTTAACCCGCAAACCCTCAAAAAAATTTAGAGACCAAACCTGCAAACCCCCTGCGGACCTGTAGAAGTGGGGGTTGGGGAGCGAACTCGCTGCCGACCCACACTCGCAGCCGACGACGCGCGGGAGGGATTTTTCATCCTCCCCAACCTCCCCAACCCCGCCGTCCCCGCACAGATCCGGCTGCCACCCGCCGCCATCCTCGCCGTCCCCGCGTCCCGCCGGCGCGCCCCGGGCCCCGGCCGCCCTACGCCGCCTCCTCCGCCGGCCCCGACCCCCGCGCCTCCTCCTCGCCCAGTCTCCCGTGCGGATCCCCACCGCCGCGGCCCGGCCGCCCACGCCGTCTCCTTCCCCGGCCCCGGCCGCCGCGCCTCCTCCTCCAGCCGCCCACGCCGCTTCCTCCCCCGGCCGCCCACGCTGCCTCCACCCCCAGCCGCCCCGGCCATCTCCGGCGCGGATCCCCGCCGCCGTGCCCACGCCGCCTCCTTCCCCGGCCCCGGCCGCCGCGCCTCCTCCTCCAGACGCCCACGCCGCCTCCTCCCCCGGCCGCCCACGCCCACGCCCGCCGCCCGACGACCCGAAGGTGAGTACTCAATGGGATACTATCTCACCGATGGCATTTATCCCGATTGGGCAACTCTTGTGAAGTCCATCAAGGAGAAAAATGGGGTGCCCTTAACCAAAAAAGAGGCTCATTTCACCAAGGCACAAGAGGCAGCCCGCAAGGATATTGAGAGAGCTTTCGGTGTTTTGCAAGCAAGGTTTGCCATAGTTCGGGGTCCAGCTCGGTTTTGGGATAAAAAAACCTTGGTGAACATCATGAAATGTTGTGTGATTCTATACAACATGATCCTAGAGAATGAGAGAGGGTTAAACCTGCCTTGTTTCTATGACAATGTTGGTACCCGTGTGCAACCGGAAAGAAACCCTTGTCGCGTACAAGCTTTTCTTCAAGCACATCGTGAGATTGAGGATGCAAACACTCATGGTCGGCTCCGGGATGATCTAGTAGAGCACCAGTGGCAGTTGGATGGGCGGCGCCATGGCCCATGATCTACCTTTGTTTTACTTTTCTATGTCCTATTTGATTCAAACAATTATTGTAATTTGCTCCAACATTGTTGTAATAACTTGAATGATTATTATGTGCTTGAAAGTACTATTCGGTAGTGTAATAATAACTAGAATGATTATTGTTTTATGTCAAATGTGATGAAATTTGTGATATGTCAAATGATGAAATGTGATGAAATTTGTGATATGTCAAATGACAGTTTTAAAGGTTGGGGTTGAGGCAAAGACTGGAACCCTCAAACCCAACCCAAGGGTTGGGTTTGAGGGTTCTAGTCTTTGCCCCTGTTTTTCAACCCTTAAAAGTGTCAATAAATGCCAATTCTCAACCCTTAAACTGCTATGAGGGTTTGAGGGTTTGAGGGTACTACTAGTGATGCTCTTAGCCTGCACTCAAGCCATCCGGAGGAAATGTCAGATTAGGAACGAAGGAATGCTGAGACAATGAGTATTTGTTTGTGCTCTACCCCTGACAGGCTGATTTGGTATTTTGGTTAGATTATATAATGTCTATTTGCCCCACACGACCACACACAGGGAATTTGCCCATTATTTGTGTTAGTGTCAACTATGCGTTGCTACTGCACATTGTCTAAGCTGGCTGGAATTGACGATTTTGTTCATGTTTTAAACTATTTGTACCGGAATCACGCACATTTGCAACATATGTATTGAACTACAATGTTGTGAATCAATTGTCTATTTATATTGTTCATTTGCCAACTTTTTATTGCTGTGCGATTTTTTTTTTTGGAGTGTGTCCACCCTCCAGTTTTTTCCTGGGTCCGCCACTGCCCATAGGGCTTTATTAATTTAATGTCTGGTGTTATCACCTTTTATCTAAAAATGTTGTTGCTCCCACATTGGGCCGATAGCATTTGAACCTAGTCATCTCTACATTCGATAATATTTTTTTGAAAAAGCTAATACGTTTTTTTTGTTTTTTGTCGGGAAACAACCTAATAGGAGAATGTAACGATAGGTTAGCAATATCATAATGTGATTTGTATTATTTGAGGTGTAACAATATGAGAATGTCCTTGTCCATATATTTTATTTGCAGAAATCTAAATAGGAGATGCCGCATTGGTTTCTTTTCGTGCTGCGCGCCATGATTTCCAAATCGCGCATCGCACAGCTTCCTAGCCTGGCAACTGCTACAGTTTACTCGCTACATCGTTTCCCGCTACACCAGTTGATGCATCATTTTACTGTACCATCGCTCCATCCGCTACAAATTTCTTCATGTTGCATAGTATTACTATAGTACTGATAAGTTTTCATGTTTCTATAAGCCCACATGGGAAACCATTTTTTATATTAAAGATTTATTTGACAAGCTATACGTTGAGGAAATCTCCTTTTCTAATTATTGAAGGTGACGATATATCGAAAAATTGGTCCTTGTATCTAAACACATTGGTAGCTACTTTTTAATTAGCCGACTCTATGGAAAAAACCTGGTAGCTATTACTAAACAATATATGGTAGTTCGTATAGGAAAACTTGGTTGTTGTTTCTACACAGTCTATTAATTGTATTGGAAAATACATGTAAGCAAAATCCGGTACGCATTTCTAAACAACCTGCTGGTTGTATCGGAAAACATCGCAGCCGTATTTTTGGTTTATCGGAAAACCAGGTAGTTGTTTGATTTTTCTGAGAACGTGGTAGCTGCTTTCAACAAACCAACTAATGTATAGTAAAAACACGGCAAGGGTGTCCAAACAACATGGTAGGTGTTCATAAACAACCTAGTAATTGTTTCAAAAAATTGATTGCTATTTCTAAATAAGCTGGTAGCTGCTTTCAATTGTATCAGAAAAGCCAATTAGAGTGTATAAATAATGTGGTGGCTACTCTTCTATGCAACCTGGTAATTGTTTCAAAATTTCGTTAACTATTTCTAAACGACCCGGTAGCTGCATCGATGAATCTGGTAGTTGTATCACATAGCCTAGTAAAAGTTCTAAAACAATAGTATTAAAGAAACCCGATAGGTATTCTAAATTGAGAGACAATTTACTGTTCGGCGGTGGGTGATGTCGTCCGATCCACGTCTTGATTCGGATAATCCAGCTGGCGCGCAGAGCATGCTAAGACTAGCCATAGTGGGGAGTATCATATACTAGTATCATGCATATGATACTAGTCTATGTTACTACTTCCACTATGGGTAGTAACATATTTGTGGTATCATATTGTATTGTATTAATTAGGTTGTAGACTCATCTTGTCTTGGAACGCGTTATGTTACGGTATCTACCAATGATACCACAATTATCTCTTTCATCATTAAATGTAGTGACACGCCATCTTTTTGCCTACGTGGCATGCATGATACTAGCTATGATACCACCACTATGGCTAGTCTAATGGGTAACCCATGTCGCAAGTAGGGTAATGTAGGACGTAAAGTCGATTTGGGAAAGTCAGGGACCCGCCAAAAATATGGCGGGGAATGTTGCATTGGCGGGAACACCACAACTTTCCGCCATAAAGCACGCATGCAGGTAAAAAGAATAAAGCTGACTTGTGCTCCACTAACCCCTTTTTTTAACTGAAAGCGCTTTGCCCAGCTGATGGATCGAGGAGACGACCCAGCATTGCAGGTGCAGCCATCGATCAAACAATTCTGGCGCCAACAGCCGTCCCTTTCGCGCGGTGCAGTGACCCTCATATGCATGAATAATGATCGGGCCTAGGCCCCTACTCTCCCCTACTACCTATCGTGAACAACAGCAGCAGCTTGTGCTTTGTGCTGCAGGACAAATGCAACACGGTGCCTTTTCTTGCTACAAGGAGCATGGAGAACATATATATATAAATGACTAAAAGTGAAAAATCATTGAGAAATGGATGAAGAAACAATGAAAATCACTTGGAATATTGTTTCTTCACTATACATGTGTTTCTTGCAACGAGAGAACAGAGGAAACATCCATGTCTGAACCATGGAGCTAAGAGATAAGTCTCATCTCTGTTCACGATGTTTTCAATATTCTAGTACTAAGCATACATGTTGTACGTTAGAGGATCTCTCCCATGGGTCCCGAGTTGCGCCTGGGAAAACAGCTGCCGGCCTGACACGCTTGTGGGACATTGTTCACACGTCAGTGGGACCCTTTTTAAATTCAAAAGTATTGATACGCCTGACTATCGGCTTAAAGAATGCAGGTGTCACGCGTAGGCACGCACCCCTTGAACAGCAGGTTATTTTTGATTCTAAATTACTTAGTCCTAGTGTTGGAAAACATAGTAGCTAGTAGTATGTTTGTGAGAGCCGCATGAAAAAATCAAGAGCATGGAACACTATTGTGAACAGTTACCAATTGATTTAGTAAGTACTCCCTCCGTTCCAAATTAGATGTCATCCATTTGTCAAAAAATGGATGTATCTATACTTGTAACATGTCTAGATACATCTACTTTTGAGCAAATGGATGACATCTAATATGGAACGGAGGGAGTACTAGCGTAGCAATCTGTAGCTAGTATCACAGTTAGGGTCGCGTGACTTCGTTTTTGCCCTGCCAACTAGTACTGCATGTTGATTTTCCTTTTACCAAGTTCATAAACTCATGGGATGGCAGCTCGCAGCCTGGTTTGGGCATTCTATCGAGCCCCACACCTTAAGACACAAATACGGCGCTGTGTAGTCCTTTCCTTTTCACTTACTGAAAAGAGAACGCAGCAGTCTATATACATGAAAAAAAAGAAATAAACAAAATACTAAAGAGATAAGGACATCTCTAACTATATGAAAGACGAACGATTTACCGGCCTCTCAACGATCGGCCACTGTTTCTGCAACAGTAAGTACTGTTGCAGGAATAGTATTGAACAGTACAACGATCCCCGCCGTTGGCCGGCGATCGGACGGTCGGCACAGCACAGCCGTGACGGTTTTGCAAAAAACCCCCTCAAACTGATAGGATGGCAGCTCGTGTTTTGGCGCGAGCAACAGCCTGGTTTAGTCATTCTATCGAGCCCCACACCTTAAGACACAAATACGGCGCCCCTGTGTAGTCCTTTCCTTTTCACTTACTGAAAAGAGAACGCAGCAGTCTATATACCTGAAAAAACGAAAGAAAAAATAATAATAAAGAGATAAGGACATACGAATTTATCTTTGGGAACTAATGAGGGAGTGTTTAGGGATCGAATTAAACTGCTAGAACTTCAGTATATTGAAAAGCACACGGATCAGTCATGAGAAAACAGAGCAGTCCATGAGATACAAGAAACAAAAAAGATTAAGATGGCTAAAATGTATACTAATTTAGGAGCTAATAAGGGAGTTTAAGAATTGAATTAAGCCGGTAGATATGCAAGTACAAGTAGGGAAGTAGTAACTCTTACATCCAAGTGAAGCATGGATGCCGCGACCGACAACCTCCGTGAGGCCGTCCATGAGAAACAGCCTAGGAGGGCTGGTGGTGTTGTTGCAGATGAGCGCGAAGTCAGGGTGCCGGAAGCAGTCGGGGCCGATGCCGAACGGAAACTCAATTGACTGATCGCCGCATTTGTTTGGACAATTGGCAGATGGGGATTGCCTGAGCCTGATGCCCTGTTTGTTTCCTGGAGCTCCGAAACCGGATGCTCGCCATGCTAATGGAGTCGTAGCCGTGCTGCTGCCGCAAGCAAGCAGCAGGAGCAGCTGAAGCACCGTGTGGATGACCAGTCATGTCGACAAAAATAGCCTTGGTAGAGGTCATCTCTATGGTTGCGAGGGTGCACCGCGGTGCATCTCTAGTGGCGAGTGTTCGTGTGTGTTTGGGGAGTTTATCTTTGTTGGATACGAGGTGTGGCTGGTGATCATGGGTCTAGGTGCCCTTGTTTCAGGCACAGATGATGTTCCATGACTTGTCATGTGCGGTTTTTAGCCGGTTTCTGTAAAACCGTGCGTTGTATAGTTTTTAGATCCGGTTTCACTTATTAACTGGATCAATTATCTTCTTATATAATGCAATGCGGGAGCTCCCCGCCCTCTGACGAGGTTCCGTAAAAAATAAAAATATAAACATCTAGAATACCAAATTAATATCAATAGATCCACCGTAGAATATATTTTCATATTATACTTATTAAATCTTGTAGATGTTTATATTTTTGTCTATAAGATTGGTCAAATTTATACTAAGTTAACTTTTGACTAAAAATATAGTCTTGTTTTGAGGAACGAAGGTATTAGAAGGTTTAACTCCCTAGTACGACAAAGAGAAGCTCGTGAATGTAGTGTGGGCAATTGGACTCCTTGGTTGCAGGTCTCCCCGATTAGAAGTTTATTTGCATAGTATAGTGACTTTTAGAACAAATAGACAAGTATTGCAAAGAGAACTCTGTAGAATAAGCTATTCCAAAGACAAAAGTTATTACATGACATCACCGCGACATTAGTGCTGAACTGTTTTTTCGAGTAATCGGCAGGAGCACTGGCTTTCAATTAGAGAAAAACAAGTTTGCTACACGGATTTACAGGTGCATTCTGACATGGAGCACAACGAACCTCCCTAGTATGGCATGCGAACTACTCAGGGAAACAACAAGATTTTTGAAGCCTAATCCGCAATAGCCAGACCGGCTACCTCCCTGTAGGTTTGGCGAGTATGGTCGAAAATACATTAGTTACTTTCCTTCCAAATGTGCCACATGGTGTAGATCAAATGGCCGCTACGCTCGCACGGCCTTCCTTTCGATGGGGATACCAGGAAATCCTCCCACCAGCGATCGATGCTTTCCTCGGGTTCAGCCAAAGGAGAAGGTCCGTGGCCGAGGCTCAAGTTGACTGTCTTCCAGACTGCTTGGGATAAAGATGATAGAGGATGAGAATTGGTGTAATACGTTGAATGTTGTACTGAGCCTCTCGGGCGAGTATATAGCGGTACAAGGGATCCACTTGGAGTACAAGAAAGATCAAGAACAAATCCTATATATCTCTATCCTATCTTTCCATAACCGAATATACCATATTGTATCATCCCCACAGTCATAGCAGTAGCGTCGTAAACAGTAGGAGCATCGTGGGCGGTCATATTGGAGAGAAGCCAAAGGTGGAAACTGACGGGCTGACATCCCCATGCAGTCATAGTGGGAGCATTGTGGCCGGTGTTGCATCGCGGACGCCTTGACTATGGGGTAAGCTGATGAGGTGCTCATGCAAGATCATAGCCCTTTCTGCTGGTGTCGAGGTAGCCGAGAGCGTGGAGCGGTGTAGACAAGGTCAAGATAGCCGTATGAGGGGAGCATCGTGGTCGATGTCGTGGTTGGGGATGCCGGTCTCGAGGTAGACGCACGTGATGCCGCAAGCGAATGGAAGCGCCACGAAGTCCATGGCGCAAGGGTGTGCGGGAGACAAAGACATAGACTCAATCGAGGCAGTCATCGACGAGAGTGCCGATGCCGAAGCCGATGTTATCGAACCATCATAGATGAGGTGCCATGCCTGGTTTGCCCGTTCTAGCATAGTCGAACAAGGCTTGACCGGATAAGACCTTCTTTGCACAGAAACGGTCAATTGACACTGATACGTCAGAAACGTATCTACGAATTTTGAAGTTTGTTATGTTAATATCCCACGTATATGCAACATATTAGGAGTTACCACTAATTTTTTAATCATTTACAGGATTTCCTATGAAATCCCATTGCTTTGGTATCTATTTCTGGAAAACAAGAAAACCCTATATTTTGTATTTTGGACATCCAGAGACCTTCCGGACGTCAAACATTTCGGAGATTTTCGCCATGTCAATATTTATGGAAAATAAAGACGACAAGATGAAGCTGGAGTCCAGAAGGGCCACTAGGCTCCAGATTGGCCCCATGGCGCGGTATAAGACCCCGGGAACAGGACTATACAATTATAGCCCAGAAATGGTAGCAATCGTATAGTAATGGTTCCGAGACCTTACCCACAACGAACACTTCAAACATACATGGATTGTGCACGTTGTGGTGTGGAACAAAACTAGTATCACAACCAAGGTTTTGGATACTGGATAAAAGAAAAATCCCGAGGGTGGTCGGGATTTGCGGTTACCGCGGTTACCGGAAAATACCGAGGAATTACCGCCCGAAATTTTCAAACAAAATTTGAATTCAAATTTTCATTGAAAGGATTAATATGGGTCCAGGCTCAACTATTCACTAAAATCACTTTAACGCAGTGGTATAGCTGTATTGCAGTAACGCACTGGCAAGAGGTCACGGGTTCGAAACGCTTGTACACATATTTTTACTTTATTATTGTCGTTTTGCGGGTAGGATTTGAACCGGCGACCTCCAGGCTGAGGGATTGCCTCTCAGGCGGACGCTACCACTGCGCCATGTTTTCATTGTTATCATTCAGAGATACCCCTTTTTATCTTGATTCGAGCGTTCAAATTCAAATAAATTCAGGATTTTTTGCTCGGGAACCCTATTTACCGAGGGGGCTCGGGAAATGCGGTTACCGGGCGGTAACCAGATTTACCGCCCGGTTACCCAAACCATGATCACAACATAACTCTACCACCAAAGAGACTAATATGGCAAAAGCTCATAAAAGAGCAAAATAGCAATTATTACATCCAGATGACACATGTCCCAACATCTCATCATTACATCAACGGAAGTGAAATAGTGTCTATGTACAGACAAGTTTAACAACATTTTCCTAAGAGGCTAAAAAGTAAGCGGATCCCATCCACGAGGTCTCAGGCTGCCACCTGGGATCTCCTAGCTATTCGTCGGTGTCTTCGTCAATGTCCACGTAGTACTCACCTTGCGGGTCTTCAAGTCTCCTGAAGCAAACGTTTAATGCGTACAAATTGTACTCGCAAGACTTACATCGGACTATCTTTGATATGTATGCAACATTCTCAAAGGAAGGGGTATATGTGGGTTAAGCGGCAGCACGCACTAAGCAAACTATTGAGACACGCTACAACTTTCGTCTATTAGAGATAGATTAGAGAGTGTATACGAACAAACTACATTACTAACTTAACCACCAAACATAAACACTACGTTTCATCACCCCCTCGCATAACCCACGAGGAAGCAATCCCAAAGGCACTAATACGGTTGGCAAGTTTTACAGATTAATTATTGAAATTGTTCTATATTACTGGCAAGTTATTAAGATTTGGTGTAAGTTGCTCTATGTGACGAGGTCATGGTCCCCGGGTAGGCCCACACGGCATAATGGCGGACCACTCGGCCAGGGGCTCGTCAGCTCGACGACTCGGGCGCTTGGCCAAGGCCCGCATGACGCATCATCTTGGAGTGCAAGCCACTCCAGGATCTCAGCAACGACTCTACGGGATATGATTTGTAACCAACCCAGAACGGATCTAGAATATCTTGTTAGGGTTTCTGCTCGGCTGTAAGTTGGCTCGGCGCATGTAGCCGTAGACCACCTAGTATATAAGGGGTCTAGGGGCCTACCGAACAACACAACTCGTATACAATTCGCATACATCCACCACCATTGACGAGCTTGAGATACCCTAGAGTTCGCCTCGAGCACACAAGAAAGTAGAAACCGCCACAAAAGGGGTAGGGTTGTTACTGGAGGTGTTTTCCGGGGCCCGAACCTGTATAACTATGTTTTCGTGTGCTAACACCTGAGGCCGCCGAACACAAATTTACTGACGGGAAAATACCACGAAAGTTGGCGCGCCAGGTAGGGGAAGCGTGTTCGGATCTACGTCGACAGGCTCAGATAGCCAATCCCTTCATCAACACCGGCGGCGCCACCGCCGCTCCCGGGCAGGTGTTCCGCTATGGGACGCTTGACTTCCTCGCCGACTCCACCGGCAAGCTACACTTCCTCTGTGCGGATCCGATCCGGTAGGATCCGACCCTCTACACCAACCTAGGGCCGATCCGCCTTGAGCCCGAGCCATACCTGATCGTTTCCATTAGCGGCGGCCACCGTGCCGCTGGACACGACTCGGATGGCGAGGAGTACACTCATGATGCCTCTCCTAACCGAGGCAAAGGAGGGCACCCGAGAAATCCTTCCCCCCCAACTTAGGAGCCCGTGGACCGCAATGCCTCCACGGACGACGACGAACCCTTCGACGGGGACGAGGGGATATGTGGCCACCAACCGGCCTCCCCTGGAGCTGCTTCACTCGGCACAGATATGGACGAAGCTGCTGACATGCGACTGAGACCGGCAAACCACCTCGGTTATCCACTCCGTGGGCGGGCAACTAGAGTCTACTCTGCGGTGCCCGAAGATTTCACCACGGCATCCTGCCATTGTGACTTGGACCTTGAGGCCCACGTGCGTCCGCGCACCTCTCGAGGGGGAACCGACTCCTGGGTGGTGACTGGCCACATGACTGACAGAATGCCACCCCGGCCGGCGGCCTGGGACGATTGGCGGACATACTCAGGTGCCAGCCTCCCATCAGCCGGGGGACCCACACCTAGGTGGTCCGCAACGACCACTCCTTATGGTTGGGACGAGCCCTACTGTGACACCCGTGCTGATTTAGGGCAGGGGTAGCATGTGCGCGCGCGCCGAATGGGTGAGTACTGCGGCTCGAGGAGCGCCCTAGCCGTACTAGACGCGCCTCCAGGTTTCACACCGACTGCGTCACCAGTGCTCGTCATCCCTTCCGTACCTAGGTAGCGAGGGTGGAAGAATACGAAGGCGAAACCCGACCATACTTCTGGCTCTCCAACTTCTACTTGGCCTGCCAATGCGCGGGTGGAGGTGAGGAAGCAGCCCTCCAATACCTCCCCACGTGGCTGAGTGGTTCGGCCAGAGTCTAGCTCAGGACCCTTCCCCCTCGCTCCATTGATTGCTGGAACAACCATGAATGAGCCAACCTCGACCACTTCAAAGGACCCTACGGCCGACCCGAGGTCTGCTAGGAGCTGGAGCTTTGTACGCCCCAGAGGCAACACGCTCTGGGGTAGCACCTATCCCAGCAGCGGTCCCCTCCGCAGAGCGTCCCGACGCGGTGTCGTGACTCGCATCTGCCTGAGCGCGGCCCGCCGTTGCCTCCACAGCAGCCGGCTCCCCAGCAACCATTGCTGCAACTGCGGCTTGCCCGTCCTCCACCGTGCGCTCCCCGCCTATGACCTGGGCACGGCCCGCCGTTGCCTCCATCACTAGTAGGAAAAAGCCTATAGGTGAGATGCTATCAGTGGCGCACCAGATCCCAGTGCGCCACTGATAGTCTCTCACCTGGGTTCCTGGATTTTGAAAAAAAAATACCAGTGGCGCACAAGATTCCAGTGCGCCACTGGTAAATTTTTAGGAGTGGCGCACCGTAAACGTGGTGCGCCACAGGTAAGTTCCAGTTAAACTTGAAAAATTTCGAGGTGGAGGAGAGAGAGTACCAGTGGCGCACTAGAGTACCAGTGGCGCACCAGCCAGTAGTGCGCCACTGGTAAAAAATAAGGAGCAGGAGATAAGATGTCCGTGTCAAAAATGCAAGTTAATGACCTTGCACCACCCCTATTCCGGTAGTGCGGGATCACCTGCTCATGCGTGGTTTCATGGATGGCTCCCCTTGGATGAATGATGAAGATGATGTACTGGAGGTCCGTGCGGCGCCGATGGCAGTACATGACGACGAAGGGCATCATGATGACATGATGATTGTTGAGAATAACAATGAGGTGGAAGAAGACGAAGAGCCACCGCACATGACGATGGAGAACTGGACGTTGTTGATGCGGAGACGCCGCTAACTACGTTCTTGCAGGACTCTCATTTGCAAGAATTGCTTGTAAGGCCGACGAGTAACAATAGAGCTGCTGCTAGAGAGAAATCTAAGTTGGGGCAACTTGAGATAGATTCGAATACTCCGTTGTATCCAGGTTGCAGGCCTGAGGACACCCGCTTGAAAGTATCTCTCGATGTTCTGCAGATGAAGGTAAAACACCATTGGACCGACGCTAGCGTCGACGCTAATCTGCTATACTGGAAGGATGTCCTTCCGGAGAAGAACACGTGTCCTAAGAGTCTTGACGACGCCAAGAAAGTCGTGTGCCCTCTTGATTTACCGCACGAAAGATACCATGTATGCATCAATGATTGCTACATTTTTCGGAAAGAGGACGCGGACAAGACCACATGTCCAGTGTGCAACGCTGCTCGATACAAGAAAGGGACGAAAAAGCTCCTCGAAAGGTTGTGTGGTACTTTCCGCTCATTCCCCGTCTGCAGAGGTATTTCCTGGACCCCAAGGAAGCAAAGCTCATGCGCTGGCACGCGGATAGAAAGAAGGCACTGCTAAAGGACCCAAACCGGATGGATAAGGCAACCCTGACACACCCTTCGGATGCAACCCAGTGGAAAGCATTAGACAACTACGATCGAGATTTCGGGGCAGAGTCAAGGAACATCAGGTTGGGTGCGAGCACCGACGGACTCAACCCATTTGGCAAACAAGAGCACACATAGCACCTGGCCAGTGTTTGTGTGGATATACAACCTCCCCCCTTGGCTTTGCATGAAGAGGAAGTACATTCACATGAGCATGCTCATTCAAGGGCCGAAACAACCAGGCAGCGACATCAATCTGTATCTGAAGCTACTGAAAGATGAGTTGGACACGTTATGGGCCCGGAAGGGGTCATCACATGGGACACCGTCGCTCAAGAGTATTTCCCATTGAGAGCCGCCTTGCTCTGTACGGTGCACGATTTGCCCGGCTGCGGATATGTCTCGGGCCAGGTGGTTCAAGGACACCATGCGTGCGTCAGGTGCATGGACGGTACCTGTTACCTACAGCTACCGAAAGAGGGGTCTTCGAAAACCGTCTACATGGGGCACCGAAGGTGGCTAGCTGATAAGAAAGACCCGTGGAGAAAGCGTGGAGACCTGTTCAACAATGAAGAAGAGCATCGAGGACCTCCACGTAAGAGAAGCGGCGAAGAGATCAAAACACTTCTGGATAACTGGAAAGAGTGCCCTGCACCGGGAAAGAAGAAGGCACCAAAACCGCTCCTGGATGTATGGAAGGCGAGGTCCGTGTTTTGGGACTTAGCGTACTGGCCCATTCTCGATACGCCTAATTGCCTTGATCTAATGCATATCACGAAGAATGTGTTCGAGAGTTTGTTTGGCACCGTGGTCAACATGGCGGAGAGGACCAAAGATGGGCCGAAAGCAAGGCGCGACTTGATATATTATGGTTTAAGGGGAGAGCTTCACGGGGGAACCCAGAAAAGGCCGGGGGAAGATCAGTCGGATGAGGAAACGGACGGTCACAGGGACAAAAGGGTTAAGAGGAACAATGACTACTATTGCCCCCCTCCAGCTGCACTCTGCACGAGAATGAGATCAATCAGCTCTTCAAGTGCCTTCTAGGAGTCAAAATGCCTATCGGTTACGCGGGGTTGATAAGCAGATACCTAGACCCGAAGAAAAAATGCTTCAGCGGGATGAAGTCTCATGACTGTTACGTGATGATGACGCAGATCTTTCCGGTTGCAATCAGAGGGATAATGGACAAGCACGTCCGTGAAACACTTTTTGGCCTCTGTAACTTTTTCGACGTCATCTCTCGAAAGTCGATCACCCGGCAGCAGCTCGATAGGCTGCAGGAAGAGATCGTTGTGATACTATGCGAGCTTGAGATGTACTTCCCGCCAGCATTCTTTGACATCTGTGTGCATCTATTGGTCCATGTCGTGGATGATATAATCCATCTCGGGCCGCTGTTCCTGCACAATATGATGCCGTTCGAACGGTTGAATGGGGTCATCAAAGGATTTGTTCGTAACAGGGCCCGTCCGGATGGAAGCATCGTCCAAGGCTTTCTCACCGAAGAGTGCATCTCTTTCTGCACGAACTTTCTAGAACTCGAGAACCCTGTTGGTTTGCCCGTAAACAAGCACCTCGGCAAGCTACTTGGATCAGGTCACAGAAATGGCCGGAGGGATTTGCATGTGGACTTTGAAGGTCGACGCGCCGACTTTGACAGGGCCAACTTAGTAGCACTACAACACATTCATATGGTTGACGATTATTTGACGGAGCACCAAAACTCAATTAGGAAGAAGTATGGTGATAGAGGCAAGACGAGAACGGAGGGAGAAATAATCAGAGAGCACAACTCCTCTTTCGCGGGTTGGTTCAAAGAAAAGCTTAAGGCTAATCCCGCCAATGATCTCGGAGGATGACATTCTCTTATTCGCATTGGCACATGGACCCGCGACCAACCTCCAGACGTTTCAAGCGTATGATATCAACGGGTTCACATTCTACACGGAGGAGAAGGACAAAAACTCTGATTATCAGAACTCAGGGGTAACGGTGGAATCCTACACTGGTGACGTGCTGACAAGATACTACGGAAGGATCGAGGAGATATGGGAGCTAAACTACTCTGGAGAGAAGGTGCCGATGTTTCGCGTCAGATGGGCTAAGAACGTCACTCCCGAAGACCGATATTTCATCACCATGTCCATACCCTCAGCCAAATCAAGCGCCAACGCCACCGCACAAAATGAGCCATGGGTACTGGCTAAGCACTGCACACAATGCTTCTTCATAACCGACCCGTCCAAGCCTAGCCGTGTTGTTGTGAGGAGAGGCAAAAGGAACATCGCCGGAATGGATGGAGTCGCCAATGAGGACGACTTTGACAAGTACGGTGACCCAAATATTGAAGATGACGACAACAATCAGGAAACATACACCACAAGAAGAAGCAGGACCACGGTACCACCCAAGTCAGCAGGTCCTCCGTACACAAGAAAAAGTCACAATGTCGGGCTAAATTTTGCAACATCGACCAAAAAAGGAAAGAAGATTGCCAAACACTGATGATTGAAGCACTTATTATTTTGTATCCCTCATTTGTATAACTATGCACTTATATATCGCGATCAACTCATTTTGTATCCCTCTTAATAATTGTATCCGGTGTCGATTCAAAAAAATTATAAAAATTCAAGTATGTGAACAATATTGTCAAATATATATATGTGAACAGTAGTGCAATTTAAATATATGTTTGTTTTTGAAAAGTTTGAAAAACATGTCTATTTTCAAAAATACTAAAAAAACACCCCAGGTTATCTGTGGCGCACGGTTAGCTTACCTGTGGCGCACTGCTCCGTGCGCCACAGATAACCACAGCTGGGCCCACATGTAAGTGACCCAAAGTTATCTGTGGCGCACCGTGGCGTGCGCCACAGATAAGTCCCACGGTGCGCCACCGATAGCTCTGTGTGTCTTACATGTGGGCCCCCATGTGCCGGCTCTCTCTTCTTCAACATCTCGAAAATTTCTAAGTGTTGAAACCGCTCGCGCGCGCGCTCTGCCCTGTCCGCCGTGCGTCGACTCGCCGCCGACGAGGACGACCTCCACGCGCCCGTGCGCCGCTCGACCCGCCGCCGCCGCCGACGACCTCCACGCCCGTCCACCTCCACGCCCCCCACGCGCCCGTGCACCTCCACGCGCCCGTCCACCTCGACGCCCTCCACGCGCCCGTCCACCTCCACGCGCCCATGCACCGCTCGACCCGCCGCCGCCGTCGACAACCTCCCCTGCTCCCCTCCCCGAGGTTCATCCCCTTCTCTCCCTCCCCTACCTCCCCTCCGAGGCTGCACCTTAGGTGCTTGATGAAATGCCGAACCTAAAATTTGATGATTTTGGAGATGCTGTTGATGCTATTGCTGCTTGCTTGCTGCTAGTTGCTGCTAGGTGCATAAATTAGGAAAATTTGAGTATATGGAAAAATTTGGAGATGAATTTTTGCCAAGTAAAATGTGGTCACTGCTTATACATGGCTTAAAAAACAACTTGAATTAAGGTGCTAGAAGTATTCAAAAAAATATTTATGTGGTTTATCATGAAGTACTATCTTAGTAGAAGAGATCCATGAAGATAAATTGCACATAGGATTAAGATTTGATAATTTAAGACGCCTCCGAAGTTGGTACTTTTTAATAGATGTGAAGATGTGTTTCTATGTTCTAGTTGCTGAAATTTGCAATGTTGTGATTCATATGGATGTGGATGTGGATGGAGTTGCTGAAATTTGCCGAAATGTTGATTCACTTCCGTTTCGGCAAATTTATCGCACTCCATAGCTAGACTTTTTAGCAAAGGTCATGGCGAATTTTTTCGTTTTGTTTTGTTACTAATACCATGCTATTTACTAATTTGTGTAGACATGGCGGACAACGATGAAGCCGGTGGTTCTCGGCCTCATGCTGGTTCCGAAGAAGAAGACTTGGAGAACCACTACCTGCAATATTTCTCGCAAGATCTCGTTGACACCGGCGAGGACGATGGATATGAGGGTACGGACAACAACACCACTGACACCGGCGGCGCCGGCACAGATGGTACTACCTCAGGTAGCGCCTCCGTCAAGCGTCTGCGGAAGGAAAGGCGCCAAAACTTGGTGGGCACCGGCCGACTAGAAATCACAGAGGTGGACGTCACCAGTGGTTTACCTATACAGCCTGAGAATCATGCAAGGGGCTTTGGCAACACCTGTGCCGCCATTGCTCGAGAAATGTGCTCGATCAATGACGGGCACCTAAGGTACAAAGACAAACAGCCTTTGGAAAAGCTCCTCTTTAAGAGGGTCCATCATCGGTACAAGTTCCCGGAGCCATACAATAACCTAGATAAGAACAACATAGTAAACACAGCTGCCCTCAGCAAGATCAGCAAAGGTTTAGGCTCTTGGAAATATAGGCTGAGGAAGATGCTTGATAAAGATTACAGTTTCGAGGAGGTTCACCGCCGCTTTCCCCAAATTTCGGCGGACGCATGGACTACTTTCAAGGACGCCGAGAACACCCCAGAAGCGATTGCCAAACAGGGGTGGGGGAAGACAATGTGGGATAAGAACATAGGTGACCACACTCTTGGAAGCCGTGGTTATGCCGGAAAGCAGCCCAAATGGGACGAAGAGGACGCCAAGCGCCCTCCTGATGAGGAGAACCCCTGGGATAAGTTCACGGACCTGTTGGCACGCAGAACGATCAGGGCCCGATACAAGCATGATAAGGAAACCGGGGACCTCAAGACGGGAAAAAAGGTCTTGGAGCTTGAGAAGAAGATTCTGATAAGGAATTTACCAGTTTAAAATGCTTCTAATCAAGTCCATTAAATTATATAGCAGTCACGTCGTTTCTAAACGGTTCACATTACTTCTCCAGGCGGAAGAAAAGGCGCAATCTACTCAAACCTCCTCTGAGGGTTCGTCGACGAAGGCCCCGTATTGGGACACTGCTTTTGTCAGGGCGTACAACCAGGTGAAGGATAAGCCAACGACAGAACAACCGCACAAGGGCCGTGTGGTAGGCACCGGTAAGCATCACAAACACCCTTACTATTATCCTGTTGTGGCCAAGGAGTTGCGAAAGGAGAGGAGGAGGTTCGAGCAGATGGATATAAAGGCGGCTGTAGATAAGGAGGTGCAAGCAACCGTGCCCGGGTTAGTCCAACAACAACTGGCACAGTCGCTCACTGCCATCATGCCTAGCCTGATGCAGTCGGTCAAGGTTTGGATGGAAGAAGGGCAACAAGGGCCGTTTAACATACCCAGCTTTGTCGCAAGCAACTCCAACAATCAGGCGCCTACGATGGATGTTCCAGCCGCCAACCCTACTTGTGGTAGGGAGGATGCGACGCCGGCCGCCATCAATGAAGTTGCTAAAGGGATTTTGCCAGCCAGCGTGGATCTTAGCAGCCCCTCCATCATCTCTTCCACGCCCGCCCGCGGTCCAACACCATTGGCCGAGCTCGAAGCTCTCACAGTAATTAAGCGTCACAAGTCTCAATAAATTATGTATATACCTCATCCTTGGCGCCTTCTCTTACGCCTTAACATGCATGTTTTCGCTGGCCGACGAGGTGGGATGCACGTTGCTATTGCGTGTGGAGAATGAGCTTCGGGATGTAGCAACGGGAAGCATCATGTCACCACTTCAACGCGTTATGCACAACCTGCCTATGGCCCCTGACGTGTTTCGGGTACATATTCATCGGGTGCTCTCGGGTTGTGATGACCTTTATCCTCCAATTCAACCCGCGGGTGCCGATTCAGAGAAAACCCTCCATGGATGCTTGGGTTATCCCATGACATGGCCAAAGGCACTGATCCGTTTGGACCCTCCTATCACCTGCACCCCGCCACAGCCAACACTGGTAGGGTCAGCTGTGGCGCCCCGACCCGACTGCTATACAGTGATGCTGTGTGTCACCAGTTAAGCGATACAACCGGAGGTTACGGGTTTACCAATCCCCGGCCAAAACCTTTGGCAGGCGTTGCTGGGTACACCTCACTCCAGACAACGCAACACCCCGATTGATGCCTTAACACAGGCACAACTATCAAAGCATAATAGTAAGATCAAGACTTGTGGAACAACTGGCACATCACAGACTCTACGACACAAAAATCATATAGCAACTCTTATAATAGAGAAAGATAGCAAAAGTTACAAGCAGGGGTCACCGACCCAACAATACATCAAGCGGAAGCGAAGGGCGTTGTTCTAAACAACAAGAACCAGAATATGGCCTAAGAGGCCTACAAATAAACATCCAGCGCCAGCTATTCCGAGATGTCCCAAGCTGCCACCTGGGAACCCCAGACTACTCGTCGACGTCCACGAAGAACCCACCTTCGAGGGCGGTGAAGTCCTCTCCTGAAAATAAGCAAACGACGTTGAGTTCGACGAACTCGCAAGATTAAGAGCTAATATATGCTCCATGATTGGCTTTCAAAGGTTTTATGGCTGTTTTGCATAAAGCTGATTTTATTTATGAAAAACATAACTCAAAGGCATCGACTATTTGAACATTTTCAAAGAGGGGTAAGAAGTAACTCTTTTCTCTTGAGATCACTTTCTCAACACCAACATCACCATTGTACCTGTTCATCAAAGGCACCTCCCCGAATCACCCTCGAGGAAGTCAACCTTACACTCGTGGAATTGGTACCTCTAGTACCCAGTTTTTAATCATTCCGTTAAAGTTATTCTATGATCATCGTCCATTCCCAAGTCGTCCGTAACCGTGGACACGGCTTTTCGAAAAGATTTATCCCTGCAGGGGTGTACAAATGTTTGCCACGCGTACCGTCTGGCCCATTACCTGCGCATTAGCTCTCTTCCTTGGAAAGCCGGCTGGGTGGGAGCGGTGTCGACTTCTCCCTCGTTAAAGACTTTCCAGGATCATCAGTGGCAGTAGGGCTGCCAGGATCACAACACCCCGCCCCACGGCCACTTATTTTCCTAACACCACCATCCTCATCTCAGTTCAACACCATCACGCACGCGCAAATGGAAAGCCAAACTAGAGGACCTTGGCTAGCTCCGCTCGAGTTATTTAGTCTATGAGGGTTCCTGCAATTGCATAGGCCTCACGCATGGTTGCACGCTCAGTCTTGGTTCAGGAGGTACAGAACTCGCACCTAGGCGGCGAGAACGAGACAACCCACCACATCCCATGTGGCCTCTCATCCCCACCTTTAAGCATTTTATTATCCATCACCACATTTCTCCACCATCATCATCGCGGTCACAAGTCAACACCTGTTTCCAGCATGTACCACCATAGTACCACTAGGCATTTAACTAAGCATGGCTAAGCATATACATAGCAAGTATAATTATCTCGGGCCAACACTTCAAACCTGTGGTTAATAGGAAGGATACCGGTAATGTCAACAGGATTCTAATGCAACTAGTAGGATACTCTAATCCAGGCAAAAGACATTTAGAACCGCATGCAATATTATAGTGGAGAAAATAATTGCGGAAAATAGGATAAGATATGCTCAGAGGGGGGATTACGCTTGCCTTGATCAAGGTGCTGGTAGTACGGATCGTCACGAGACGGGGGTGGCACTTCACCTCCTTGATCTACCGAGGCACAAACAACACCGGGAAAACAATCAACACATGGCAATTGTGCAATGCATACAAGGATGATGATATGACATTTTAGATGCACCCTAGAATTAATATAGCAAGTTCTACCAAAATTAGAGGGGGTGCGAGATAATTCTCAACAAGAGAGAAAAACAAGCTCCTTCTTTGTTTTTATGCTTTCCTGTGCTATAGATTATTTGAACATGCATGAATATGATGCTACGGATTAATGCACCTTTTTCTGAGCATTTTGATATGAAGAACACATTTTTCGGAGGTCCCGATAAAAAGTTATCAATTTTTATTGATTTCCCCTTTTTGAAAATTTGTTGTTAAATCTATTGATTAATTTCAACAACAATAACAATAAGTAGTCGATTTCTAGCGTGAGCGAGGGAACTCGAAGGAATCATCGAGTTTCGATAACCCTAGAGTTGCGAGGGAGTAGCGGGGAATCATCGCTAACAAGGAAGAAAAAGAAAAACATAGACAGAAAAAAAAAACTGCCCTGCCGGTTTCCAGCCCGGCTGGGCCGGTTTCTGGGCCGGCCTGGCTAAAGAGCCCACCGGCTCTCAGCCCGGCATGGGCCGGTTCCTGGACCGGTTGCGCAGCCGAGCGCAACGGCCCACAGCCCGGCTCGGCCGGGTCCTCGACCGGGCGCGCTACAGCGAGGAACGGCGACGACGGAACCGTGGTCGACGGTGGCTACCGCGGCGAACTACGGCGTGGATACGGCGATGCAGAGCAAGGGGGAGAGGGGAAAAGGGACAGGGAGGTCCAGGCGCTCACCACGGACTCGTGCACGGCAACGGGGTGGCCGGAGGTGGGACGGCGGCGACAGGTTCGGGCGGCAATGCCGCGGACTGCCGTGCGGGGAAACGCAGTTGGCGGCGGCGTTGCACGGCCTCCCGCCTCGATTCCCTTGGTGTGGAGGGAGAGGTGGACGCGGCGGAGAGGTTGGTTGTCCGCGATTTACCCGGGGAAGCTCCAACCGACGGCGAGGCGGCGGCGCATCACGGCGGCCATGGCAGCTCGGGTGAGGAAGAGGAGGAGAGGAACGGGGAGGGAACAGTGAGCGACTGCAGAGTGGGGAGGGCAGAGCGGCCTCGTTGACTCTCCTTATCCTCTCGCGCGGCAGCAGCGAGCAGAGGGCGTGGCGGCGAGCTGGTGCGGCGCGAGCCAGTCGCGACTGCGGTCGCTACAGCGAAGAAGACGGTGGTTTTGCAATTTGCCCCCTGGAAGTTCTAAGTTCATCACAGATTGGTCCTTCTGTTTAT
This sequence comes from Poa pratensis, assembly GCA_947311845.1. Taxonomy (NCBI): domain Eukaryota; kingdom Viridiplantae; phylum Streptophyta; class Magnoliopsida; order Poales; family Poaceae; genus Poa; species Poa pratensis. The sequence goes on from CAMZMU010000127.1 coordinate 7,319,986, forward strand.
GTTTTAAAACCAGCAGCACTTCAAATGAATTAATTAAGGCACTTAGACATTTTACAAAAATAGGAGAAAAATTTGGGGAGGCTCCCCATAGCTTGTAGAAGCTCCACAAATTTTGTTGTCTCAAAATAAAATGTTTTTGACAACATTTAGTCATAGGGTTGAAAATAGAGTATTTTGCTAAAGTTCCAACACAACCATCTTTTAGAATTTTGAAGCAAGTCAAAATATGGATTTGAGTTATTGGAACCTCCTTGACAAATATAGATGTCAAGATGTTTTTGTTTTGCAAGTTTGAACACTTTCAGGTATTTGAGTTCTGTTAAGTCAAGTTGACATTTGCTTTTAAAGAGGTGCCAACCCACATGTTTATTTCTTTAGCCCTTTGATATGGATGCTATGATGCAATGCAACACAAAAAGTGGAAATTTTAATCGGGTTTTTAGGTTTCCGAACTTTGGGCTGTTACAATTCTACCCTCCTTACAGGAATCTCGTCCCGAGATTCTTAGAGTAGGAAAGAGGGAAAAGGGTTACAACGGTACTACACGACTTTCTTGCTTCAAGTGGCTTCTTTCTGGAAGAGGTTGATCGAGGGCGTCACGAAGATCTTCATCGGCTTCGCTCCGGGGTCACTATCAACGTACACCATCGGAAAGAAGGAAACATCATCGGAAGGATGGATCTTGGTGAATCTAGAACGATCAGGTACCTCCTCGTAGAATTTAGGATGAGACTTCAAGCATCCCGTGATTTGACAGTTAGGAGACACGAGCGTTTTACGGGAGATTGATGAGAGTTTCCAGTTGGTAGACAACTGTTTCCCAAAGATTTAGAATATGAACTTTGCACAAGGCCCAAATTTTCTGAGGGAGAGTGTCGAAACAAGCCTCCAACAGATGAAGAGATAACTTGTATTAGTCAGCTTGAGTAGAACTTTCCTCACGGAGGAGCATTTCAGATCACTAGAGAAGGATCGGAAAGCTAGATCGAGAGAGCTTTAGAAACTCCACAACGTTAGTATTGGGAACACTTCTTGATTTTCCAGACATCGGGACAAACTTCTTGAGGATCACCAACTGGCGTTTCGGTTTGAGATTTAGATCTGATCAGGTGTAGAGATACTCCGGATTCAACATGGACGAATAGGGAGTCTTTGCCACAGATACCACCGGATTACTTTTGCTAGAATCCCAGGAGCTGGACTAAAAGGTCTAACTCCAAAGGAGGAACGAGTTTGTGGAACCCGCGGATTAGCAACTTGTCAGGAGACAGCTGCCCCAAGGGAAAATCTTGTAGCGAGACACGATTGAGTTCTTGATGGGAAACACCATAGAGGACGAAGAAGTTCTCAGACTTCCTCTCTTTCTGGAAGCATTCAACCAGTGGCTTGGATGCAGAGACTAAATTCGGAAGGAATGGAGGTAACAACATACCATCCCGAGAATATTCTACACATGCTGGATCGGGTTGAAATGATTCCGAGGAAACCAGACAATTCACTCAGATCCAAGGCGACATCTTTCAGCAATTGCACGTGAATCAAGGAAAGTCACTTCTAACTTCCAGAACACCTACCTTGTGACGACACAAAGTTAGTTCCAACAAATTTCCAATGCTGACGCCCAATATCCAATATGAATCTCCTCAACATGGAGAGAATAAGAAGGTAGTTGATGGGCTCAACAACAAACTTATCCGGATACTCCGGGACGGTAGACTCATATTTCAACAGACCGGGGCATAAGTATTGGTCAGACTAACATCTTTCTAATCTGAGTTTAACCTACTGAATGTGTTAGTCTGAGTTTGATTTGACGATAGCCCAAATCAAATCAAAAATTTGTAGGATAGCATAACCACAAAGGAGATACCACCTTGCTTCGACACAGGAAGCTAGACATCCATTGAGAAGTGAGCTATATCAGATAGAGCTTTTGTCTTGTAACTCTCCAAGTTGTTTAAGCTCAACCGAATAATTCAGGACATCCAGCACGATTTTCTTGGAGAAAGGAGTTGTTCAGAGAACCCGCTTACTCATAAGCTCAACTCTTCTCGGAGAAAAGAGTTGTCCGTGATGTTGAGCTTGGACAGGCGACAACCTGGCGATACTTCTGGAAAGACCTACAGGATATCACGATCCCCATATTGGATATCACGACGTAACGGTGGATCTTGAGTTCGAGAGAGGATCATGCCTTTCAAGGCACAACGAGGTGGTCTTGGGAGCTTCGGCACAAACCTAGCTCTTTGACTGAGGGAGTGCATCGAAGCCAACGGACTTGGTAGCACTGTCTAACTCAACTGATTGATCGGTCAACCAATCATGCTAAGGAGGATGAGGAATGTCCGTGGATTTCAGCGCAGTAAGAACTGCTGAGACTATCCGATAGCCACACCATTGCTCACATCTTATCATTCCGGAGTAACAAGTCACTCGGAGAACGAAGAGTAAGAAATTGTGAAAGCATCACTTCATCAAGAGGATCATGATACCTAGCACGATACTCTGATATAAAAGAGTGTGACACTCTAAGGTGGAGCAGAACAAAAACTAGACAAAGCCCTTACTCCGCAGATTTCATTACTTTGACTAGATCCGAGAAGTGGACAATATACGGGAGTTTGTTTCTCCTAACAAGATGAAGTGGAAAGTCTTGACGGATCAGGAGAGGGACTTGCATCGGAACATACCAACGCACGATACCACTTTACGGTCAACTGACAGACGAAAGGTTGGAAGCGGATCAGAGTGAGAAACTACTCAGGAGGAATCCTAAGATGACGAAGATGCACCGGTTATTACTCAATTGTGATAACCATGCCCGAAGAGGAGAGATGCAACGGAATCACGAACCTAGTTGGGAGACGAGCTAAGAGAAACCTTGTCGTAACCCAGATGGTTCCAAGGCAGAACCTACAGAAAGGCTAAGGAAGAGCTGAAGTTACATAACCAGCCGAGGTGTGGTAGCTTAAAGTTCGACCATTTACCACACAGACCACGGAAAAGACTTGGTTGAAGATCAGCATCATGCGCTACTAGCGAGAGTTAAGAATTCACAACTTAACACACTCTAGTTGGCACAATCCGGGAGCTTATGTTCAAGTCCTTGGGTTAGAACCCAAAAGAAAGGATTTAAGAGATTAAACTTGATAGGAATACAAGGGTCCGTAACAACTGAGTTGATAAGAATCTTCGTCGTATTCCAGATGGATTCTCGGCACATGAAGCTTCGGATTGTAGCGCGGTGGAAGCAACTGGGCACATAACACTAAAGGTCGGACCCACCCACGTTTCCCCTAATTTTGAAGTAACAGGTGAGAAGCAAAACTTTAAACTCAAATCGAGATAAGATTGCTCCGAGATTAGAGGGTAACCAGATAAGGAGTAAAAAGAATCCTAAGATGGTTTTCACAACTCATTTTTAGGTTAAAAATATTTTCACAAACACTAGACTCAACGTCGACCAGTAGAAGGGTTTCCTACAGGCAGTAATGCTCTGATACCAACTTGTGGCGCCCCGACCCGACTGCTATACAGTGATGCTGTGTGTCACCAGTTAAGCGATACAACCGGAGGTTACGGGTTTACCAATCCCCGGCCAAAACCTTTGGCAGGCGTTGCTGGGTACACCTCACTCCAGACAACGCAACACCCCGATTGATGCCTTAACACAGGCACAACTATCAAAGCATAATAGTAAGATCAAGACTTGTGGAACAACTGGCACATCACAGACTCTACGACACAAAAATCATATAGCAACTCTTATAATAGAGAAAGATAGCAAAAGTTACAAGCAGGGGTCACCGACCCAACAATACATCAAGCGGAAGCGAAGGGCGTTGTTCTAAACAACAAGAACCAGAATATGGCCTAAGAGGCCTACAAATAAACATCCAGCGCCAGCTATTCCGAGATGTCCCAAGCTGCCACCTGGGAACCCCAGACTACTCGTCGACGTCCACGAAGAACCCACCTTCGAGGGCGGTGAAGTCCTCTCCTGAAAATAAGCAAACGACGTTGAGTTCGACGAACTCGCAAGATTAAGAGCTAATATATGCTCCATGATTGGCTTTCAAAGGTTTTATGGCTGTTTTGCATAAAGCTGATTTTATTTATGAAAAACATAACTCAAAGGCATCGACTATTTGAACATTTTCAAAGAGGGGTAAGAAGTAACTCTTTTCTCTTGAGATCACTTTCTCAACACCAACATCACCATTGTACCTGTTCATCAAAGGCACCTCCCCGAATCACCCTCGAGGAAGTCAACCTTACACTCGTGGAATTGGTACCTCTAGTACCCAGTTTTTAATCATTCCGTTAAAGTTATTCTATGATCATCGTCCATTCCCAAGTCGTCCGTAACCGTGGACACGGCTTTTCGAAAAGATTTATCCCTGCAGGGGTGTACAAATGTTTGCCACGCGTACCGTCCGGCCCATTACCTGCGCATTAGCTCTCTTCCTTGGAAAGCCGGCTGGGTGGGAGCGGTGTCGACTTCTCCCTCGTTAAAGACTTTCCAGGATCATCAGTGGCAGTAGGGCTGCCAGGATCACAACACCCCGCCCCACGGCCACTTATTTTCCTAACACCACCATCCTCATCTCAGTTCAACACCATCACGCACGCGCAAATGGAAAGCCAAACTAGAGGACCCTGGCTAGCCCCGCTCGAGTTATTTAGTCTATGAGGGTTTCTGCAATTGCATAGGCCTCACGCATGGTTGCACGCTCAGTCTTGGTTCAGGAGGTACAGAACTCGCACCTAGGCGGCGAGAACGAGACAACCCACCACATCCCATGTGGCCTCTCATCCCCACCTTTAAGCATTTTATTATCCATCACCACATTTCTCCACCATCATCATCGCGGTCACAAGTCAACACCTGTTTCCAGCATGTACCACCATAGTACCACTAGGCATTTAACTAAGCATGGCTAAGCATATACATAGCAAGTATAATTATCTCGGGCCAACACTTCAAACCTGTGGTTAATAGGAAGGATACCGGTAATGTCAACAGGATTCTAATGCAACTAGTAGGATACTCTAATCCAGGCAAAAGACATTTAGAACCGCATGCAATATTATAGTGGAGAAAATAATTGCGGAAAATAGGATAAGATATGCTCAGAGGGGGGATTACGCTTGCCTTGATCAAGGTGCTGGTAGTACGGATCGTCACGAGACGGGGGTGGCACTTCACCTCCTTGATCTACCGAGGCACAAACAACACCGGGAAAACAATCAACACATGGCAATTGTGCAATGCATACAAGGATGATGATATGACATTTTAGATGCACCCTAGAATTAATATAGCAAGTTCTACCAAAATTAGAGGGGGTGCGAGATAATTCTCAACAAGAGAGAAAAACAAGCTCCTTCTTTGTTTTTATGCTTTCCTGTGCTATAGATTATTTGAACATGCATGAATATGATGCTACGGATTAATGCACCTTTTTCTGAGCATTTTGATATGAAGAACACATTTTTCGGAGGTCCCGATAAAAAGTTATCAATTTTTATTGATTTCCCCTTTTTGAAAATTTGTTGTTAAATCTATTGATTAATTTCAACAACAATAACAATAAGTAGTCGATTTCTAGCGTGAGCGAGGGAACTCGAAGGAATCATCGAGTTTCGATAACCCTAGAGTTGCGAGGGAGTAGCGGGGAATCATCGCTAACAAGGAAGAAAAAGAAAAACATAGACAGAAAAAAAAACTGCCCTGCCGGTTTCCAGCCCGGCTGGGCCGGTTTCTGGGCCGGCCTGGCTACAGAGCCCACCGGCTCTCAGCCCGGCATGGGCCGGTTCCAGGACCGGTTGCGCAGCCGAGCGCAACAGCCCACAGCCCGGCTCGGCCGGGTCCTCGACCGGGCGCGCTACAGCGAGGAACGGCGACGACGGAACCGTGGTCGACGGTGGCTACCGCGGCGAACTACGGCGTGGATACGGCGATGCAGAGCAAGGGGGAGAGGGGAAAGGGACAGGGAGGTCCAGGCGCTCACCACGGACTCGTGCACGGCAACGGGGTGGCCGGAGGTGGGACGGCGGCGACAGGTTCGGGCGGCAATGCCGCGGACTGCCGTGCGGGGAAACGCAGTTGGCGGCGGCGTTGCACGGCCTCCCGCCTCGATTCCCTTGGTGTGGAGGGAGAGGTGGACGCGGCGGAGAGGTTGGTTGTCCGCGATTTACCCGGGGAAGCTCCAACCGACGGCGAGGCGGCGGCGCATCACGACGGCCATGGCAGCTCGGGTGAGGAAGAGGAGGAGAGGAACGGGGAGGGAACATTGAGCGACTGCAGAGTGGGGAGGGCAGAGCGGCCTCGTTGACTCTCCTTATCCTCTCGCGCGGCAGCAGCGAGCAGAGGGCGTGGCGGCGAGCTGGTGCGGCGCGAGCCAGTCGCGACTGCGGTCGCTACAGCGAAGAAGATGGTGGTTTTGCAATTTGCCCCCTGGAAGTTCTAAGTTCATCACAGATTGGTCCTTCTGTTTATGTTTTAAAACCAGCAGCACTTCAAATGAATTAATTAAGGCACTTAGACATTTTACAAAAATAGGAGAAAATTTGGGGAGGCTCCCCATAGCTTGTAGAAGCTCCACAAATTTTGTTGTCTCAAAATAAAATGTTTTTGACAACATTTAGTCATAGGGTTGAAAATAGAGTATTTTGCTAAAGTTCCAACACAACCATCTTTTAGAATTTTGAAGCAAGTCAAAATATGGATTTGAGTTATTGGAACCTCCTTGACAAATATAGATGTCAAGATGTTTTTGTTTTGCAAGTTTGAACACTTTCAGGTATTTGAGTTCTGTTAAGTCAAGTTGACATTTGCTTTTAAGGAGGTGCCAACCCACATGTTTATTTCTTTAGCCCTTTGATATGGATGCTATGATGCAATGCAACACAAAAAGTGGAAATTTTAATCGGGTTTTTAGGTTTCCGAACTTTGGGCTGTTACATCAGCGCCGGCGGATCAAGAACAGTTGATGCAGTACATCTGGGGCATGCCACCAGACCACAAGACTCAAGATGAACCTGCAAGTGCACTAGTCTTTCCACCAGGGTCGGCGATTCATCGTGTCGATCAGCTAATGCAAGGAGGGGATGATGACCATGATAGTGATGACTTAGTGGATCAGGATCTTCAGGCTCCTCGTCAATGCTCTAAGCGTCTGTTCAATTCTCAAGGAACGCCTGAAGCTGCCCCCTTCACCGAATATCAACAAGGCAACAAGCCTTTCAGCCAGGAGACACTCCTCAAGGCGGTCATGCCGGAGATTGAGAAAGGGACCATCCCTCCCACAGCGGCAGAGAAGAGGCGTAATAAAGCACGGAAAAGAAAAGTGAAGAATGACTTTGCCTCCAGCAGCCAACCAGCGCCGAAGACCAAAGAGCCGTTACGGGCTAAAGACAACGTAGGCGTCTCCGAATGGCATTCATTTCATCAGTTGGCTAAACCGATCCTGCCGCCGAGACTATCCAAACTACTAAGGGGAGATATGAGGAGTCTCCATGAAGGTATTCATCGTGTGGAGAAACTTCTTCTCAGCTCCTCAAATCCATTATACCCTCTTTACTCGGTAAAGGTACCAAAGAACCTTGGCTATGCCGATGAATACCACGCGGATGTGTGCTTCGTTAGATTTGAAGAGATCTTCGACATGTACCATATGAAACGACTCCCCATATGATTCGTCCGCCTGCTTGCTCTCAATATTCAGTACCAGCTTATGAAAGAGGAAACCGACCTCATAGCGATAATGGACCCCTACCACCTGCAAGAGGGCCACCTGAACCACAGTGATGGTGCGCGAGAAGCGGCGCTCTACATGCAAAAATTCTTCATACAGCATCAGGACAAGAGAGCCATTCTAATGGCATACTTTCCCGAGTAAGTCATTCGCTAGCCGCCATTACATGCTTTTCGTCGAGTTTTGTCCATACAATGGTTAATTTGAGTATGATGGTCTCCTTTTGCAGGAACAAATACTGTGTCCTCATTGTTGCATTTCCAAAAAGGTCGGAGGCCATTTATTTGGACTCGGGGAGGCATCATAAGAAGAAAGACTATGGACCCATCAAGAGTGTTATGGATGAGGCTCTCACCGGATACGCCTTCCATGGGTGCCCGGTGGAGAATCAATATGTTAGAGAAGGAAAGCTGGTATTCAGCCACAAAACGGATTTCAAATCCGTCACGCAGCCGGAAAGCAGTAAGGTGGATGCCTTCTACGTCTTAATGCTCATCCGGGGGTATGTACGGGATATGCAGCAACTACAGTTGCCAGGGCAACTCCGCACATGGTGCCTGAAGAACATGACGGAAGCCACTGATTCTGAACAAAGACTTGAATTCGTTCGCATCCAGCATACGATTGCGACAACAATCAACAAGGATGTTCTCCGTAAGGAGGGGCTGTTCTACTATGGTTCTCCGCCAGCTAACGCCGACGTTGAAAGACGCTCAGAAGATCAGGGTGACTACAGGCCATTCAACACTCTAAATGGCATGGACCCTTTCCTGCCGTTGCCGAAAAAGAAAGCGAGCAAGAAGAAGCAGTGATGGTCGCAACTTTTATTTGTGTCTTGTAAATGTTATTCAGAAAATTGTTGCTGCTGTTGTTTTTAGTACCTTCGAATTTGCTAAGTATGTTATCTAGTATCAAATGTGTGATGAACTTGGTGAGAAACACTTTGTATTATTCATAACCATGTGATGTATGTATTCTAATATCATATGTGATGAACTTGTGTTATTCAAAAACTGTTTACTGCATGTGTACTGTATACCTGTACAACATATATACCTGTGCAAATTCGAAATATGGTGCATTTTTAAAAAAATTGCAAAACTATACCAGTGGCGCACCAAGGACTTATCTATGGCGCACTGTGCAGATTACCTGTGGCGCACCGTTCAAATTACCTGTGGCGCACCGGCTGGTGCGGCACTGATAATGTGGCACGAGTGCGTGCAATTGTGTGCCCCCACAGCTTACCAGTGGCGCACCAGAATCAGCTATCAGTGGCGGACCGGATGGTGCGCCACTGGTAACAATTATCAGTGGCGCAAGTTTAGTGGCGCACCACTAGTGCGCCACTGATAGCCTATTTTGGTGCGCCACTAATAGGCTTTTTTTCTACTAGTGCATAGTGGCCGGCTCCCCAGCAACCGTTGTTGCAATTGTTGGGTGCCCGTCCTCCATCACGCGCTCCGCGCCAGCTAGCAGCCTGTCCAAGAGCTCCTCTTGGAACGCTGGACTTATGGGCATCGCCTCAACGAAGGTCGCCGAGGCGTGTGTTTCCACAACATGCTCAGCCTCCGCAGAACGCTCCGCCAATTCGCCATGCCCCTCGGTGCAGCCTCTTCCTCCCTGGTAGCCGCCGCGGCGGGAACATGGCCATCACCTAAGGGAACCAATGCCTCGGCCGTTCTCGGGTGATGACGTGAAACACATGACCCCAAGAGGAAGGTATGATGTATTTCAGCAGCAAGTTTTCCCTCAGTATGAAACCAAGGTTATCGAACCAGTAGGAGCAGCAGCACTTCAGAAGGTTGTCAACGGCGCTAGAAAAATAGCTGTTGCAGGGAGTCTGGACTGTTGATGCGGAATCTGCACACAACACTATCAAACTACTTTGCCCCAACGAAACAGGAAGGTTGTCAATATCCCTGGCTTGCTGAAACAAAGGGTTAAACATATGGTGTGGAAAACAGTAATAAATTGCAGAGAGTAAAAGAGAACAATTGTTTGCAGTTGGTGGTTTAATCAATGTAAAAGAATGGACCGGGTCCACAGTTCACTAGTGGTGTCTCTCCATAAAAGATAACTAACATGCTGGGTGACCAAATTACAGCTGGGCAATTGGCAAATATTGAGCGCATGACAATGCATATATATGACATGATGATTACTATGATATTTAATTGGTCATTACGACAAAATACATAGACCGTTATCCAACATCATCTATGACTAATAATCCACCGCCAGGTTGTCATCCGAGTTCCCCGTTGGTATTAAGTTGCAAGCAACGGATAATTGCATTAAGTAATGTGCGTAATGTAAAAAAATACATATGACTGTGGACATAGCATCGTTAGGTTATCCCTATTTGCAACAGCACATCCACAACCTTAGGCGTTGCTGTCACTCGCCCAGATTACTGGAGACTGAACCCACTATCTAGCATAAATACTCCCACTTGGAGTTACAAGCATCTACTTGGCCAAATCATCTACTAGTAACGGAAAGCATGCAAGATCATAAATAACATAGGAGATAGATTGATAATCAACTTGACATAGTATTCAATATTCATCGGATCCCAGCAAACACAACATGTAGCATTACAATAAGATGATCTTGATCATGTTAGGCAGCTCACAAGATCTAAACATGATGGCACAAAGTGGAGAGACAACCATCTAGCTACTGCTATGGACCCGTAGTCCAAGGATGAACTACTCACGCATCAATCCGGAGGCAGGCATGGTGATGTAGAGCCCTCCGGTGATGATTCCCCTCTCCGGCAGGGTGCCGGGAAGAGGTTCTGGACCCTCCCGAGCTAGGGTTGACGACGGCGGCGCCTCTAGAACTTTTCGTGGATAATGGCTCGGGTACTTAGGGTTTTTGCATCGGGGGGATTAAGTAGGCGAAAGGGCGGCGGCTGGAGAGCCCCGAGGGGCCCACACGTGGCCTCGGCGCGCCTGGGGGGGACCCGCGCCCTGCCCGCTTGTGGGGCCCTCCTGGCTCCTCTTCGTCTCTCCTTCGGACTCCAGGTGTCTTCTGATAAAATAGGGCCCTCCGTAAATTTTCGTCCAATTCAGAGAATATTTCCTGACTAGCTTTTCTGGAATACAAAAACAGCAGAAAATAGGAACTGGCACTGCGGCATCTTGTTAATAGGTTAGTCCCAAAAAATGTATAAAAGTGACATAAAGTGGATGCAAAAACATGTAACAATTGGTATAATATCAGCATGGAACATCAAAAATTATAGATACGTTTGAGACGTATTATCGGGCCAGCCGTCTCAGGCACAGATTGCGGTCCAACCGCCTCTGTCTCCAGCGATGGCGCAGGCTCAGGACCCACTAACACCGTAGATAGCACAGCCCTAGGCACCGCGATGGTTGCCGCCACGCTCGAATCCCATAGCATGGCTAGAACCGGAGACGAGACTGACTCATCCGCGTCTATGCTTCGGCGCCTCCTTGGCGTGGCCCTCCAACTGTCAGGAAGAGTGGCCATAAGGAAAAGAAGCTAGAAGGAGCAAGCAGAGGCAAAGAAGTTAGGGAAGCTTACATGCCGACTAGGGGGACCGGTATCTGCCGAAGGCTGTCCGGCGCAGGAAGGGGGAGCGTGGGGTCAAAGTCCAACTCTTCTTCCATCTCCGGCACCAGCAGCGGCCCCGACCTCTTCCGAGAAAGCTCCCCGTCGGTCGGAGTCATGGTATCCGAACAACCGCCACTATGGGCCCTAACCCCCAGTGCTCTGTCACAAGAGGCGTTGCGCGTAGTCGTGCCAGGCATCGACCTAGGCGCCCTACACTGCAGGGACCGCCGCGCAGAACGTCGTGCCTCACCCAGTGGAGCCGCAGGGTCATCGGCTCCCTCTGGCACCGGCGCTTGATGTCTACTACGCACTTCTATTCTTGTAGACTTTGTTGGGCCTCCAAGCGCAGAGGATTGTAGGACAGCAACAATTTCCCTCAAGTGGATGACCTAAGGTTTATCTGTTAGGACATCCTTGATGGGTTGTAACATGTTTTGAACCATCTCTTTAATGTTATGAATATTTAAGTTGTGACATGGTGTGGTGATTAAGTTGTTCTATGCATGTTATTATTTAGGCGTTTGTCTACTTGTGTTTTTATTCAAATTGTTTGGAGATTTCCAATCTACAGGCATAGTTGGAGACGTCCAACTACCTAGGCCACACACACGTAGTTAGATGTTTTGTACGAATCAATTGACCTGCGAAGTGACAGCTAGTTGGTATCTCTTGAGGATTGCATCACATCTAGGATCACGGTTGTCCATAGAACTTAATGCCTTTGGTCCGATCATATGACCTTAATACCTGCAGAAATATTCGGTTGTTGCTAAGAGGCATTCTAGCAACGAGGTGGACAATTGAGTTGTCTTTACCAATGTTAGGTTGGGAAACAATGGCATGTGAGGGACCGCCCAAGCGTATGGTAATGTACACCATAGCACTAGCAGTAAAACCACATCAGTCTAGCAGTAAAACCACATAAGTCTATCTTACTGTTCGTAGCATTAATCCCCTCTCATATTGGCAACCGTTTTTCTTTCAGTTCTAGTTTACTTTTGTTCTTTACTTGTTTACTTGTGTTGTAGTTTTAGTCTTTACAAAACCCTTTTATTAAACTGTTTCCATAGCAACTTATAGAGTAGACTATTTCCAGTTTGGGTGCAAACGTAGCTGCGCGTGTAATTACGTTTTAATTACACTGTGACAACGTAGTTGCGGGTCTGGTAGTGTCGACCGCAAAGCTCTCTGTGGGTTCGATACTTGGAAATACTTTCCCCGAAGATATGCTATGACTACCCTGAGATAGCAGGTATATATATGAACATATGCACTTGCAAGTATCAATACCGTGAAGAGAATATGATACATCCGTCGGATGGTGAAGCATGGCAGAAGTTCGCACAGAAATATCCACTGAAAGCGGGCAACCCGAGGAGCGTAGCAGTTGCGATATCAACCGATGGGTTCAATCCATATGGTATGTCAGCTGCAACATACAACTGTTGGCCTGTGATTGTTATTCCCCTGAACACCTCCCCCCGGCGTCTACATGAGATCCGAGAACATGTTTGTGTCGATGATAATCCCAGGGCCGAAATACCTGGGAAGAACATGAGCGTATACCAGGTGCCGCTTGTGGATGACTTGCTTGTTGGATGGAACGATCGTGGGGTGCGAACATACGCCGCCGCAACAAAGGAGCACTTCGATATGTATGTCTGGTACCACACATCCCTGCATGACCTACCAGCACATGCTTTGTTCCGCGGCTGGTGTACACATGGAAAATGGCCTTGCCCAGTGTGTAGGCAGGCTGTGACTTTCTTCTGGCTGACGAAGGGAGTCAAGTATTCCTACTTTGATGAACATCGAAAGTTCCTTGCCCCATATCATAAATTCAGGAGTGACAAAAAGAGGTTCAAAAAAGGCATTGTTGTCCATGCTCCACAACCACGTCTGCGGACCGGCATCGAAATCATGGCTGAGTTAGAAGCTCTCCAGCCTAACCCCAATGGGAAAGGTTTCGTGGGATATGGGGAGACACACCAGTGGACCCACATTCCATGCTTATGGAAGCTCCCTTACTTTCCTGAACTCGAGCTTCCGCATAACATTGATGTAATGCACAATGAAAAGAATATTGCCGAGGCCCTTTGGAGCACAATCATGGACACTGAGAAGACGAAGGATAACATTAAGGCGCGAATCGATCAACAGCAATGGTGCGATAGGCCAAAGATGGACATGAAGCCTCCTGGAGTCATGTCCACCAAGTGGTCTAAGCCAAAGGCCAGGTTTTGCCCTACACGACCCGAAAGGAAGGAAATATTCCAGTGGATTGTGTACTGCTTGTTTCTTCCTGATGGGTACGCAGCTAACTGGATGAGGGGGCGAACATGGAAATGTTGCGAGTAGGAGGTCTGATGGCGTGAATCACACGTTCGTTGGGAGACCCCAAGAGGAAGGTTTGATGTAGCCTAGCAGCAAGTTTTCCCTCAGTATAAAACCAAGATTATCGAACCAGTAGGAGCAACAATTCTTCAGAAGGTTGTTGGTGGCTCGCGCGGGGCAACACGATCACCAACATGGAACCTGCACACAACACAATCAAACTACTTTGCCCCAACGAAACAGTGAGTTTGTCAATCTCACCGGCTTGCTGAAAACAAAGGATTAAACGTCTCGTGTGGAAAATGAGTATTAAAGTGCAGAGAACGAAAAAGGAACAGTTTGCAGTTTGTGGTTTAATCAGTTTAAAAGAATGGACCGGGGTCCACAGTTCACTAGTGGTGTCTCTCCATAAAGATAACTAACATGTTGGGTAAACAAATTACAGCTGGGCAATTGACAAATAGTGAGCGCATGACAATGCAAATACATGACATGATGATTACTATGATATTTAATTGGGCATTACGACATGATACATAGACCGTTATCCAACAGCGTCTATGACTAATAATCCACCGCCGGGTTGTCATCCGAGTTCCCCGTTGGTATTAAGTTGCAAGCAACGGATAATCGCATTAAGTAAAGTGCGTAATGTAAACAAACACATATGCCCGTGGACATAGCATCGTTGGGTTATCCCTAGTGGCAACAGCACATCCACAACCTTAGAACTTTCTGTCACTGTCCCAGATTCAACGGAGGCATGAACCCACTATCTAGCATAAATACTCCCTCTAAGAGTCACAAGCATCTACTTGGCCAAAGCATCTACTAGCAACGGAGAGCATGCAAAATCATAAATAACATAGGGTATAGATTGATAATCAACTTGACATAATATTCAATATTCATCGGATCCCAGCAAACACAACATGTAGCATTACAATAATATGATCTTGATCATGTAGGGCAGCTCACAAGATCTAAACATGATGGCACAAATAGGAGAGACAACCATCTAGCTACTGCTATGGACCCATAGTCCAAGGATGAACTACTCACGCATCACTCCGGAGGCAGGCATGGCGATGTAGAAGCCTCCGGTGACGATTGCCCTCTCCGGCAGGGTGCCGAGAAGAGGTTCTGGACCCTCCCGAGCTAGGGTTGACGGCGGCGGCGTCTCTTGAACTTTTCGTGGATAATGGCTCGGGCACTTAGGGTTATTTTCTCGGGGGGAATAAGTAGGCGAAAGGGCGGCGGCTGGAGAGCCCCGAGGGGCCCACACCATACCAGGGCGCAGCAGAGGGGGGCCTGCGCCCTGGTGGCATGTGGCTTCCCTGTGGGCCCTCTCTATTGCATCTTTGCTCCATCTGGTGTCTTCTAGAAAAATAGGGATGTCCGTGAAGTTTCGTCCAATTCCGAGAATATTTCCAGACTAGCTTTTCTGGAATAAAAAAACAGCAGAAAACAGGAACTGGCACTTCGGCATCTTGTTAATAGGTTAGTCCCAAAAAATGTATAAAAGTGCTATAAAGTAGATGCAAAACATGTAGCAATTGGTATAAAACAAGCATGGAACATAAAAAATTATAGATACGTTGGAGACGTATCAGCATCCCCAAGCTTAGTTCCTGCTCGTCCTCGAGTAGGTAAACGATAAAAACAAAATAATTTTTGAGGTGACATGCTACCAACATAACCTTGATCATATAATATTGTAAGGCACATGTAAATGAATGAAGTGATCCAAGTCAATGGTCTATAATTTGCTACCAAATAGATAATGAGTAAACAATGAATCACACAAGCTAATCGTCTTCATGAATAGTACTTTCAAGACAAGCATCAAACTGTTTTGCATAGGTGTTAAGTCATAAAGCAATAGTTTCTAATAAAAGGTATTCAATCAACAGAAAGGAAGAATTAAGCTTCAGCAATTGCTTCAACTTTTAACATATTTATCTCATGGATAATGTCAACACAAAGCAGTATAACAAGTCCAATACATTGCATATAACCCATGTTGTAACAAAGTTGACACTAGTGTTTGCTTGTGGAAGACAGAAAGAATAGGAAAACTGACTCAAAATAAAAGTAAAAGAAAGACCCTTCGCAGAGGGAAGCAGGGATTAAATCATGTGCTAGAGCTTTTAGGTTTTTGAAAGCATATAGAGATTGCGTAAAATATTTGATACTCCTCCCAACCTTGCTAACACAAGCCATGGCTAGCCGAATCCTCGGGTGCCTTCCATCAATCACATACCATGGAGGAGTATCTATTTTTGAGAGGTGTTTGTTAATTGTCAACGAATGGTAGCGGGTGATAACAGTATTCTACCTGTCAAACGGACTTTCAAGAGCGGCTCCCATAGGGACGTTATTTCTACCAGCAAGGCAGATCATCCCTTTTTCTCTTTGGTTTACACACATGCAGATATTTCACTGTGTTGTCATTGCTTACTGATGAATGAGGGCAAAAGTGTGAAGAAAATTAATGGTTAAAGTTGTAATTAATTGGGACTGGGCACCCCGTTGCCAGCTCTTTTTGCAAAATTAGAGGATAAGCGGATGTATATGCCGCTAGTCCAGGTGTGATAGTCCATTTGACAACCAGAATAAAGAATAACCACACTAATCCCTCATGAGCTGGTAAACATTGACACAAAAAGGGAATAATAACATTTTGAATAATTTAAAGGTAGCACATGAAAAATTTACTTGGAGTGGCAAGGAAATACCACATATAGGTAGTTATGGTGGACACAAATGGCATGGATTTTGGCTCAAGGATTTGGATGCACGAGAAGCATTCTCTCTCAGTACAGAGTTTAGGCTAGCAAGGTTATGTAAGCAAACAAGAATATCAACCCGTACACCAAGTTTTATATGACAAACATATTGCAAACGTTATAAGACTTCATACTGTCTTCCTTGTTAACCAAATGTGGGGACCCCGGACTAGCTGTCCGAAATACCCGATTATGCTTAACACAACGATCCCGTGATCAGTCTGTCGTTGCACATAATCCGAATTGGATACCAAAGTTTACATCCATTACAGTACCGAATAAAAGTCTTCCATAAATGGTCATTTAGACCAAGTTCTTACATAGGTGCCTTCATGGGCCAAACCAAAATATATCAGCGGAAGCTACGGCGTAGTAGACATCATATTCTAATGATGACAACCCGACAGGCAGCTGACTTGTGGAGATCCTTAGTTGGCGTAGAAGTCGCCATATTCCTGCTCGGCGTAGTGCTCCTCCTTGTAGTCCTCGTAGTCTGGCTAGGACAATAGCCAGGGACGAAACCAATATGAGTACATTTGAATGTACTCGCAAACTACCCCAACATGAGTATGCACTCTTATTTGTTTTAAAACAGCTCTATATCTTTATTGAAAAAGGTAAGAAGAGTTTTATAACCATCTTTGAAAGAAGTCACCATTTCATTTTGTTTCTCAAAAACTCCTCCTTTTCATGACCATGGCTCACCATAGTCCATTTATTCCCACAACTCCTACCACTTCATTTGGTATAGATGTGTAACCCCACCATTTCAATTTCTTTTAAACTTAAAAGTTTTCAAAAACTTGCACATGGTCAAAGTAGGGTCTCCCAGCTGTCCATATCCGAGGACTCGGCTATTCGAATAGTTTTAACCCTCTGCAGAGGTAGCACGCTTTTATCCCACATCCATCCGGCAGCTCATCGTGTCCGCCACGTCTCGCCATACAGGTGTATGCGAAGTAAGCCGCCGACCATAGCCTGTCCTTTGCTCATGCTAGTATAGGATCCTACCGCTACGAAATTATCATCTTTTCCATCGACACCCAGTCCAGATTCCCCGTCGGGAAACCTAAGTGTGAGGACTCGTAGTTCTGCCCGGCGAGCGAACCCTTCAATCCCCCATCCTCAGATGCCAGGACCCAGGTCAGGGGGTAGGTCGCCATGACCATCCCCTCATGGAACGAGGTCATCCTCGTTGTTGAGGAGTCCCATACTAATATGAGCAAATTATATGACTACGCCTGTTTCCCATATGTGGTGGAGGTGGTCGCACAGGGTATTGGATGGTTGACGTAAGTACAAGGACACACTGTGCATTTTTCATAAACATCACCACTTTTCCACTTTTCCAACACAACACCGACATCTCGGCATTCCATAAACTCACAAGACATTTCAAAGGAGTTTTGAATAAACAACATTGTTTTCCCATCCTAAAGTTTTACATAAACTACTACATAGGGTGGCAAAATAATATCCATATACTTTTGAAATGAGTTTTATAAATCTTGCTTTGAGAGTAAAACATGTTATGAAAGTAGATGCATATGTTGGTAGTGCAAGCTCAGGGAATAGCTTGCCTTGCTTGGCAAAGTGATCTTGCTCTTGTTCTTCAACTTCAGCAAACTCTCCTTCCTCGATATATCCGACAACGTTCTCGTCTAATTAATAAACAAACAATGCAACAATCACTAAGCTATACAAGCAATCATCTCAACACAACAATCATAAACATCACAATTAGCTACTGCACACACAAACCACACAATTTGGTTTTCAAAAAATTGAATTAAACATTATTTAATTAAGTCCAAATTATGGCAGAAACTAGTTATTCATGTTTAATTCCACAACTTGAGTTCTGTTGGTCACAAAAATACAAACTAAAATTCTATGGAAAGCCACTGATGTGTAGAATACAACCCAATTTGAATTGGATCATTTGGAGTTACCAAACTCCCTACACATTGGATTGAATCCAGTAGCTTAATAATCAAGTTTTGGCTACCATTTAAATTCTATTGCTCCAAAAATTAAACCCATTTAGGGGTAACTAAACATGGCTATATGTGAGCTAACAAAATTGGTCCTAACTCATTTGGGTCAACCAATGAACATATTTGTTTGTTTTAGTCCAGAAGGGTTTATCTTAAAGTCAACAATTAATACTGCTTAATTAATTCTACCAAAATTAGGGGAGCTAATACCAGGCAGTACTAAGCTAGCAAAATTGGTTTGGAATTATTTGGACTAACAGAGTATCAGAAACAAACAAGTTTAGATTTTAAACCTTCTGTGGCATTTTCAATAATACTTTTTAACTATTTAATTAAATGGCATGAGACCAATTGTGTTGGTTAAAAAATTTCATAAGCTTTCCAGAACAATTGAGTTTGATTTATTTGGATTCCTAAATCTTTAGATATTGATTTTCTAAGTTGGGTCCAGTATTGAAATTTCCAGAGAAACTGAATTCGAAAATCTAATTGCTCTGGATAATGTGGAGAAATCTGACGGGCGGGGCCCATCCGTCGGTGACTCAGCGCACGCGGAAAAATTAATAAAACCCTGACGAGCGGGGCCCGCTCGTCGGTCTCTCTCTCTCTCTTATAACCGAAACGGTAAGCTACCGTTGGATCGCGATCCAACGGCTGCCGTGCGACGCAGCGACGGCGACCACAGAGGGGTGGTGCTGCGGCTCCGGCGACGACGCGGAGGACGGGCGGCTTACCTAGGGGGCTCGGGAGACGGCGGAGATGACGCAGAACGACGGCGGCGGCTCCGGGAGAACTCCTGGCTGAGTGGTGCGTGCTGGGACGGGCTGGTTTGGCGGCGGCGAGCTCCTTCTCCTCCACGGCCGTGCACGGCTCCGGCGAACTGGCTGCGTTGATCCTGTGCACGAAACGTCGAGGAAACACGGCGGGTGAGTGCGAGGTTAATGGTGAGGCAGTTGAGGGCCAGAGGGGAGGAGAAGAGAGGCTAGCACGGTGGCGGCCGTGTCGTCGTCTACCTCGAGCACGACGGACCTGCAGGGGCTCGGGCAGCAGCTGCGGCTGCAGCTGGAGCTTGGCAGCAGCGGCTCCGCCCTCCTGGCGGTGTACGGGGGAGTGGGGAGAGCAAGGGAGGCAGTGGTGGTGTGGTTTGAGCACGGGTTGGGCAGGGGTATATATCGGCGAGCACGGGTCCATGGTGGACGCGGTGCGGGAGAGGTGCAGGGCGTGCAGGGGCGCGTCGTAGGGGCGGCTACAACGATCGAGGTGCTCAGGGGTAGCCGTGGTGTGTGGCGGCGAGCTGGGCGTCGCCAATTTTGGGACGGGGCTCGGAGCAAATGGACGGTGCGGCGTGCACCGGCACGGCCGTCTCGGGCGGGCGCGGCCATGGCGTGGCGCACGGCGGCAACGGGGGTCCCTCCTGGGCGGGAGGTGAGAGCAGAGGAGAGCAAGGTGAAGCGAGGGAGTGAGAGGGGCCAGGGAGTGGATAACCGAGGCGATGCCACGCACGGCAGCCATGCCGACCATGGCGCGGCCGCGCCGGGCTCGGTCCCCTCTGAAGCTCCGCTCCTTTCCCGACCCTCCTCTTCCAAATTTCCGCGCGCAACAGGTTCTGTGGTGCACGGGAGAGGATTTGGGTGAGTCAATTGGTCGAATTAACAGCGAATTCGATCAATTGATCTCCGGGTTGAAGAATTTGAGGAAGAACACGAGCAGTGCAAGCAAGGTGTTCGACGAAATGTTTCAACGAAATTTTATTTTTATTTTCTGGATTTTATTTCCACAAGTGGATCCATATATCCAAATGTAGTTTTGTGGTGCAGTGGTATAATTTAATTGACAAATGTTGCACCACAACTTTGTAATTTGAATTTATTAAAGAAAAGAATTGAAATTTTAAATTTAGATTTTTGGAAATATATTTTGAGAGGGAAAGGATATAGAATAAAAATAAGAGTGATTAAATATCACTCTCCTGACTTTTATTTAAACACAAAAAAATAATTCTCCCACTTTGAGAAATTTAATGTGACACTTGTCACCTGATTTTATGTGTGGTTCTTGTTGATTTTGTTTCTTTTATTTTCTTCATGTCAATCTTTAGAGCAAGCAACACACATTTAGCAAGAAGAAACAACACAAGCAACAATAGGAGATCAATACATATAATTAAGTAAAAGTTTTTTGTTGGCTCTCTTTTCTGGAACTAATAATACTGATTGATAATTTTGGGATGTTACAATCCTTCCCCCCTTAGAATAAATCTCGTCCCGAGATTTGCTAGGCCTGGGTACTAAAGAGGTCTGGAAATTCGCTTCGAAGATAATCTTCGCGTTCCCAAGTTGCTTCTTCTTCAGAGTGGTTAGTCCACTGAACTTTGTAAAACTTGATCGCACGTCTTCGGGTAACACGAACATCTTCTTCGAGAATTTTGAGAGGTCTCTCACGATAAGTCAGGTCTTGGTTCAGGTCGATGGAGAGGTGGTCGATGTTTTTGAAAACATCCGGCTGGTCAGGAACTTTCAGACACTTCCGGAGCAAGGAAATGTGGAAAACATCATGATAATCTCCTAACTCCTGGGGCAATTCCAGCTGATAAGATACTTCTCCTCGACGAGAAATGACCTTGAAGGGTCCAATATACCTTGGCGCTAACTTTCCTTTGACATGGAAACGCTGCATTCCTTTGAGGGGTGTCACTCGGAGATAAACATGATCTCCGACACTGAAAGTGAGGTCACGACGCTTGGTGTCAGCATAACTCTTCTGACGGGATTGGGCAGTTTTGAGTCGTTCACGAATAAGCTGAACTTGTTCTTCAGCTTCACGGAGGGTATCTGGTCCGAACAATTTGCCTTCTCCTGTATCGGACCAATTCAGGGGTGTACGACACTTCTTGCCGTAAAGGGCTTCAAAAGGGGCCATTTGCAGACTGGACTGATAACTGTTGTTGTACGAGAATTCTGCAAACGGAAGGCAATCTTCCCACTTGGAACCATAGGATAGAACACATGCACGAAGCATGTCCTCCAATATCTGGTTCACTCGCTCAGTTTGGCCATCGGTCTGGGGATGATAAGCGGTGCTAAACGCTAGCTTGGTTCCGAGGGCTTCATGAAGGGATTTCCAGAACTTGAGGTGAATTGCGTGCCTCTATCAGATACAATCTTCTTAGGCACACCATGCAGGCTCACTATTCTGGAAATATACAAGTCGGCCAACTGATGTCCCCGATAGGTGGTGTTGACAGGGATGAAATGGGCAACCTTGGTCAGTCGATCAACGATGACCCAGATTGAATCATGGCCTCGGTTGGATCTTGGAAGTCCGGTAATAAAATCCATTCCAATCTCATCCCACTTCCACTCGGGAATTTTCAAAGGTTGAAGCAATCCAGCGGGTCGCTGATGTTCAGCCTTAACTCGCTGGCAGATGTCACACTTGGCTACGAATGAACCAATCTCTCGCTTCATTCCATGCCACCAAAATCTTCCTCGAAGGTCTTGGTACATTTTGGTTCCGCCGGGGTGGATTGAGTAAGGGGTCTCATGGGCCTCCTTCAGGATTAACTCCTTAAGTTCCGTGACATTGGGCACACAGATACGGTCATTGAATTTCAGCACTCCCTCAGCATCTTGGTAAAACCGGGTGCTTTGCCGAGGGAAATCTTTTTCCTAATTCCCTCTATGCTTTCATGACCTTTTTGGGCTTCTTTGATTTGATCCATCAGGGTTGGGGTTAACTCTAAATTGGCGAGATAACCATGGCTAACAAGCTCTAGTCCAAAATCTTGGAACTCTTCGAACAAGGCTGGCTGTTCGGCTTGGATCAAGGCATTCAGGGTGCAAGGTTTGCGACTAAGGGCATCGGCAACTACATTAGCCTTTCCGGGGTGATAATGGATTCCAATATCATAATCCTTGATTAATTCCATCCATCTCCTCTGTCGCAGGTTCAGATCTTTCTGGGTGAAAATATACTTCAAGCTTTTGTGATCGGTATAACCTCACAGCGATGTCCCGCAAGATAGGGACGCCACTTCTTAAGAGCAAAGACCACAGCAGCTAACTCCAAGTCATGGGTTGGGTAATTCTCTTCATGCGGTCGCAACTGCCGGGACAGGTACGACACAACTTTGCCTTCTTGCATCAGAACGCAACCAAGTCCGAGGCGTGATGCATCGCAATACACGTCGAAACTCTGGGTGACGTCTGGCATGATCAGGATTGGGGCTGAGGTTAGTTCTTCTTCAATTCTTGGAAACTATCCTCACACTTCTGAGTCCATTCAAATTTCTTGTCCTTCTTCAACAGTTGGGTCAGAGGTTTGGCTATACTGGAAAATCCTTCAACAAACTTGCGGTAATAACCGGCAAGTCCGAGAAAGCTTCGGATTTCAAAAACATTGGTTGGGGATAACCAGTCAAGAATGGCTTGTATCTTCTCAGGGTCAACAGAAATTCCTCCAGCGGATACAATATGTCCAAGAAATGCCACTTCACTGAGCCAAAACTCACACTTGCTAAGCTTGGCATACAGCTGGTGCTCTTGGAGGGTCTCCAAAACTAGACGCAGGTGTTCAGCATGTTCTTCTTCAGTCTTGGAATAAATAAGGATGTCATCAAGGAAAACTACCACGAACTTGTCGAGGTACTCCATGAAAATCTTGTTCATGAGATTCATGAAATAGGCTGGGGCATTGGTCAGACCAAAGGACATCACGGTGTATTCAAACAAACCGTAACGAGTGGTGAAGGCGGTCTTGGGAATGTCTGTCTCTCGGATCTTCAACTGATGGTAACCTGTCCGAAGATCGATCTTTGAAAAGACTCGGGCTCCGTTCATTTGATCGAACAGATCCTCGATCTTGGGAAGAGGGTACTTGTTTTTAATGGTCACGTCATTCAGCTTGCGATAATCCACACACAGGCGTGTGGTACCGTCTCTCTTGTCCACAAAAATAATGGGTGATCCCCATGGTGAAGCACTTGGGCGAACAAGTCCTTTGCTTAGCATATCAGCCAACTGCTTTTCAACTCCACCAGTTCTTCCGGATTCATCCGATAAGGCTTTTGGGATATGGGGATGTTCCTGGGATAAGCTCAATTATGAACTCAATATCCCTGTCTGGCGGCATACCAGGCAATTCTTCTGGGAAAACATCCTTGAAAGATGAACAACACGGATCTCATCTAGGGCGGGTCGAGCTATGCTCTCATGGCATCCGGGTCGGGTCTGGCTGGTCTCAGATGCATACTCCACTTCAACTCCATCATCAGAAGTGAGAGAAACAGCTCTTCGGGCACAGTCAATACGTCCGTGATACTTGGCTAACCAATCCATTCCAAGAATAACATCTATGCCTTGGTTTCCTAAGATAATTAGGTCGGCTGCAAACCTTCCTCCTCCAATTTCTATGGGGGTTTCGGAACACATCTGGTTGGTTTTGGCTAACAGTCCTGGGGTTTGTACCAACATGGTTTGGGTAAAAGACTCCCGACTAAACCTCCCTTAGAAACAAACTCTTTGGTAATAAACGAATGGGTAGCACCAGAATCAAACAGAACAGTTGCAGGTACTGAGTTGACAAGAAACGTACCCAGCACAACATCTGGCGCTTCTTCAGCCTCTTCAGCATTGATGTGGTGCAGACGGCCTCTGACAACAGCAGCATTCCCGCGGGGTGCGGCATTCTTGCCATTACCATTTCCATTGCGGCCTTGACCATTGTTCGGTGCAGGTGCATTGGGGCGCTGGACATTCCTCTTAGGATTGGGGCATTCCTGGAGTAGTGTCCTTTGTTGCCACATTCAAAGCAGACAACATTGGCGTTGGGGTTGAAGTTGTTGAAGTTTCCTCTGGGACGGTTATTGTCATTGGGGCGGTTGAAGTTGTTCGGGCGGTTAGGGAAATTGGGGCGTGGAGCTTGGGGTGGACGATAGGCAGGCCTGGGTTCTGCTGAAAGATACGAGGTTTCTGGCTGCTCGAACCTTCCTGAGCATTCATCCTCCTCTTGCGACCTTCATACATAGACTTGCGCTTGGTCTCCAGCTGGATGGCTTTGTCCACAAGTGACTCCAGATCACGGAAGTCATGGACAACCAAAGCACACTGCAGTTCATCATGCAGCCCATCATGAAACGCTCCATCTTCTTCTCTCTTGTCGGTGTCCTCGGGGCATACCGAGATAAGTCGGTAAACTCTCAAGATAGCCGACTACATCTCTACTTCCCTGCCTCAGCTTGCGGAATTCATCCCTCTTCCTATCAATGAGTCCACCAGAATATGCTTCCTGCGAAACTTCTCTGAACTCAGCCCAGTTGATGACGTGGTCAGCCTGCTGGAGAGCCTTGGTAGCTTCCCACCAAGCTCGTGCAGGTCCAGCAAGATAGTGGGTTGCATATAGCACCTTTTCATTTCTCTACAGCAGCAACTTCCAGATTGTTCGAATGGTAAGAAGCCAATCATCGGCTTCCAGTGGGTGAAGTCCCTGGAGAAGGTGGGTGGGTTGGTTTTCTGGAAATCGCCTAAGGTGGATCGCTGATTCTCATTGCCATTGTCATTACCACCATTGTTGTTGTTGTTGTTATTATTGTTGTTGTTGTAAGCAGCTGCAAGTTGTTGTAGGGCAGTGAGATGAGCCTGGCGCTCCTGCCGGGCATTCTCACGTTCCTCCATGATAAGCGCGAGAAGTTGGGGGGGGTTGGGTCCGGTGGTGGTGGTGCTGATCCTGATCCTCCCGTATTGTCGCGACGGGGCGGCATCCTGAAGCACACCGGGTATAAGAGACAAGGCAAGAAAAGTTCGACTAAGGGAAAAGATGATCTCTCAAGTGGTTGATTAATCTAAGATTTATATGAAAATAGTTCACACAGATTTAACAAGACAAACATACTTATTTTTCACAAACAACACATCAAGGAGTTCACATCAACAACAAGCTTACAACCTCAAGCTTACAACATCACCTTACATCTAGGATACATAACATCTGGTTTCCAAAAGAACCACTACTACTACTCGACTAGCTATAGGGGGTCAACCTAATCCTGCGGTAGTGATCAAGTCACTCTCCTACTGAGGTGGAACCTCCAGCTCTAACACGTCAGCATCTGACTGGTAGGCTGGCTCCTCGGGATCCTCCTCCTCGTCCTCGAGAACTGGCTCGAGTGGCTCCTCCTCCTCGTCAACTAACTCCTCCTCATCATCCTCCTCCTCACAGTCCATCTCCTCCACGAAGTCATCATCGTCACTGAGGAAAGCGTTGTTCTCCTTGCGGAGATCATCGCCCTCCTCCTCCATCTCGTCAGTATGGTGCTCTAGATCCTCATCAGCTGTCCTGCTCTGCCACCTTCTTGCGAGCTTCACGATGGTCCTCCTCAGCTGGGCCCTCTTCGCGAGAAGAGCGACCTTCTCCTCTAGCAGCTTCTCCTCACTCTCGCGAAGCTCAACGAGCGACTCGCGGTCAAAGCGAAGCTGAATCCTAGTGCGTAACAGATCATCCTGAGTGTGCTGAAGTAAGAGCTCCATGTCCATGATGTAGCTCCAAACATCGGGTGGCAAGGTGAAGGAGTAGGGTGTCCATCGCAGTTGCGCCTCCCGTAGAACCGGAAACGGGAGTCTACTAACTCCGCCTTGTGCTCCTCACAAAGTCGGGCTAGCATCCTCTGTGTAGCAGTACAGAGACCATCAACCCAGGTGGCCTCCTTGGTGGTGAAGACGAGCGTCCGGGAACTGGGAGACTTGATGTTCCTGCGAACTGACGACCTGATGAGCCAGCTCAGCCTTCCGACACCGTGAACATCAATCTGAGCTCCCTCAAACTCTGGAGCGGGGCGACCTAACAGCTTGGTCAACTCGAACAAGTCACTCTCGAACGTCAGCTTGCTATCCTTCTCCAACTGAACGAACTCGGTCCAGTGGAGTGCCATCTACAATTTTTAAGCAAATTTTAAGTTAGTAGCTGACAGTGTACAAAATTTTAAATGTAGTGGGCAACAAGTGAGTCAAATTTTTAACTTAATGAGAGGTGTACAAAATTTTAGGGATACCAAGGAAAATGTAATATTTAATGGGAGTAAAATTTTGCATAAGTAAGAGGATTGGAGATAAGCAGTTTTCAAAAATACTTCATTCCTTTCTTCTTTAGAAATTCATCTTTTTGTAACTTTTGACAAACGACCATGCTAACTAAGGTTTCCTAAAGTCAGGATGGCTCTGATACCAAGTCTGTGGGGACCCCGGACTAGCTGTCCGAAATACCCGATTATGCTTAACACAACGATCCCGTGATCAGTCTGTCGTTGCACATAATCCGAATTGGATACCAAAGTTTACATCCATTACAGTACCGAATAAAAGTCTTCCATAAATGGTCATTTAGACCAAGTTCTTACATAGGTGCCTTCATGGGCCAAACCAAAATATATCAGCGGAAGCTACGGCGTAGTAGACATCATATTCTAATGATGACAACCCGACAGGCAGCTGACTTGTGGAGATCCTTAGTTGGCGTAGAAGTCGCCATATTCCTGCTCGGCGTAGTGCTCCTCCTTGTAGTCCTCGTAGTCTGGCTAGGACAATAGCCAGGGACGAAACCAATATGAGTACATTTGAATGTACTCGCAAACTACCCCAACATGAGTATGCACTCTTATTTGTTTTAAAACAGCTCTATATCTTTATTGAAAAAGGTAAGAAGAGTTTTATAACCATCTTTGAAAGAAGTCACCATTTCATTTTGTTTCTCAAAAACTCCTCCTTTTCATGACCATGGCTCACCATAGTCCATTTATTCCCACAACTCCTACCACTTCATTTGGTATAGATGTGTAACCCCACCATTTCAATTTCTTTTAAACTTAAAAGCTTTTTCCAAAAACTTGCACATGGTCAAAGTAGGGTCTCCCAGCTGTCCATATCCGAGGACTCGGCTATTCGAATAGTTTTAACCCTCTGCAGAGGTAGCACGCTTTTATCCCACATCCATCCGGCAGCTCATCGTGTCCGCCACGTCTCGCCATACAGGTGTATGCGAAGTAAGCCGCCGACCATAGCCTGTCCTTTGCTCATGCTAGTATAGGATCCTACCGCTACGAAATTATCATCTTTCCATCGACACCCAGTCCAGATTCCCCGTCGGGAAACCTAAGTGTGAGGACTCGTAGTTCTGCCCGGCGAGCGAACCCTTCAATCCCCCATCCTCAGATGCCAGGACCCAGGTCAGGGGGTAGGTCGCCATGACCATCCCCTCATGGAACGAGGTCATCCTCGTTGTTGAGGAGTCCCATACTAATATGAGCAAATTATATGACTACGCCTGTTTCCCATATGTGGTGGAGGTGGTCGCACAGGGTATTGGATGGTTGACGTAAGTACAAGGACACACTGTGCATTTTTCATAAACATCACCACTTTTCCACTTTTCCAACACAACACCGACATCTCGGCATTCCATAAACTCACAAGACATTTCAAAGGAGTTTTGAATAAACAACATTGTTTTCCCATCCTAAAGTTTTACATAAACTACTACATAGGGTGGCAAAATAATATCCATATACTTTTGAAATGAGTTTTATAAATCTTGCTTTGAGAGTAAAACATGTTATGAAAGTAGATGCATATGTTGGTAGTGCAAGCTCAGGGAATAGCTTGCCTTGCTTGGCAAAGTGATCTTGCTCTTGTTCTTCAACTTCAGCAAACTCTCCTTCCTCGATATATCCGACAACGTTCTCGTCTAATTAATAAACAAACAATGCAACAATCACTAAGCTATACAAGCAATCATCTCAACACAACAATCATAAACATCACAATTAGCTACTGCACACACAAACCACACAATTTGGTTTTCAAATTGAATTAAACATTATTTAATTAAGTCCAAATTATGGCAGAAACTAGTTATTCATGTTTAATTCCACAACTTGAGTTCTGTTGGTCACAAAAATACAAACTAAAATTCTATGGAAAGCCACTGATGTGTAGAATACAACCCAATTTGAATTGGATCATTTGGAGTTACCAAACTCCCTACACATTGGATTGAATCCAGTAGCTTAATAATCAAGTTTTGGCTACCATTTAAATTCTATTGCTCCAAAAATTAAACCCTTTTAGGGGTAACTAAACATGGCTATATGTGAGCTAACAAAATTGGTCCTAACTCATTTGGGTCAACCAATGAACATATTTGTTTGTTTTAGTCCAGAAGGGTTTATCTTAAAGTCAACAATTAATACTGCTTAATTAATTCTACCAAAATTAGGGGAGCTAATACCAGGCAGTACTAAGCTAGCAAAATTGGTTTGGAATTATTTGGACTAACAGAGTATCAGAAACAAACAAGTTTAGATTTTAAACCTTCTGTGGCATTTTCAATAATACTTTTTAACTATTTAATTAAATGGCATGAGACCAATTGTGTTGGTTAAAAATTTCATAAGCTTTCCAGAACAATTGAGTTTGATTTATTTGGATTCCTAAATCTTTAGATATTGATTTTCTAAGTTGGGTCCAGTATTGAAATTTCCAGAGAAACTGAATTCGAAAATCTAATTGCTCTGGATAATGTGGAGAAATCTGACGGGCGGGGCCCATCCGTCGGTGACTCAGCGCACGCGGAAAAATTAATAAAACCCTGACGAGCGGGGCCCGCTCGTCGGTCTCTCTCTCTCTCTTATAACCGAAACGGTAAGCTACCGTTGGATCGCGATCCAACGGCTGCCGTGCGACGCAGCGACGGCGACCACAGAGGGGTGGTGCTGCGGCTCCGGCGACGACGCGGAGGACGGGCGGCTTACCTAGGGGGCTCGGGAGACGGCGGAGATGACGCAGAACGACGGCGGCGGCTCCGGGAGAACTCCTGGCTGAGTGGTGCGTGCTGGGACGGGCTGGTTTGGCGGCGGCGAGCTCCTTCTCCTCCACGGCCGTGCACGGCTCCGGCGAACTGGCTGCGTTGATCCTGTGCACGAAACGTCGAGGAAACACGGCGGGTGAGTGCGAGGTTAATGGTGAGGCAGTTGAGGGCCAGAGGGGAGGAGAAGAGAGGCTAGCACGGTGGCGGCCGTGTCGTCGTCTACCTCGAGCACGACGGACCTGCAGGGGCTCGGGCAGCAGCTGCGGCTGCAGCTGGAGCTTGGCAGCAGCGGCTCCGCCCTCCTGGCGGTGTACGGGGGAGTGGGGAGAGCAAGGGAGGCAGTGGTGGTGTGGTTTGAGCACGGGTTGGGCAGGGGTATATATCGGCGAGCACGGGTCCATGGTGGACGCGGTGCGGGAGAGGTGCAGGGCGTGCAGGGGCGCGTCGTAGGGGCGGCTACAACGATCGAGGTGCTCAGGGGTAGCCGTGGTGTGTGGCGGCGAGCTGGGCGTCGCCAATTTTGGGACGGGGCTCGGAGCAAATGGACGGTGCGGCGTGCACCGGCACGGCCGTCTCGGGCGGGCGCGGCCATGGCGTGGCGCACGGCGGCAACGGGGGTCCCTCCTGGGCGGGAGGTGAGAGCAGAGGAGAGCAAGGTGAAGCGAGGGAGTGAGAGGGGCCAGGGAGTGGATAACCGAGGCGATGCCACGCACGGCAGCCATGCCGACCATGGCGCGGCCGCGCCGGGCTCGGTCCCCTCTGAAGCTCCGCTCCTTTCCCGACCCTCCTCTTCCAAATTTCCGCGCGCAACAGGTTCTGTG
The DNA here is from genome assembly GCA_947311845.1 of Poa pratensis. Taxonomy (NCBI): domain Eukaryota; kingdom Viridiplantae; phylum Streptophyta; class Magnoliopsida; order Poales; family Poaceae; genus Poa; species Poa pratensis. The sequence goes on from CAMZMU010000127.1 coordinate 7,350,129, forward strand.
GTGCACGGGAGAGGATTTGGGTGAGTCAATTGGTCGAATTAACAGCGAATTCGATCAATTGATCTCCGGGTTGAAGAATTTGAGGAAGAACACGAGCAGTGCAAGCAAGGTGTTCGACGAAATGTTTCAACGAAATTTTATTTTTTTTTCTGGATTTTATTTCCACAAGTGGATCCATATATCCAAATGTAGTTTTGTGGTGCAGTGGTATAATTTAATTGACAAATGTTGCACCACAACTTTGTAATTTGAATTTATTAAAGAAAAGAATTGAAATTTTAAATTTAGATTTTTGGAAATATATTTTGAGAGGGAAAGGATATAGAATAAAAATAAGAGTGATTAAATATCACTCTCCTGACTTTTATTTAAACACAAAAAAAATAAGAAATTTAATGTGACACTTGTCACCTGATTTTATGTGTGGTTCTTGTTGATTTTGTTTCTTTTATTTTCTTCATGTCAATCTTTAGAGCAAGCAACACACATTTAGCAAGAAGAAACAACACAAGCAACAATAGGAGATCAATACATATAATTAAGTAAAAGTTTTTTGTTGGCTCTCTTTCTGGAACTAATAATACTGATTGATAATTT